>JAWZSL010000012.1:15645000-16845000 GCA_034769285.1 Lutjanus argentimaculatus
ATGTGAGAAAACCCATCATCAACATGCTACATGACTCAATATTTACATAACTCTGTTAACTGGAATGATTTTTTCCAATTGGATGTATGGAAAAACTGAGTGGATAATTGCATGAGGATGAAGAAAATATAACCCTGTGGGCAGAGTCTGACTGAAACAGGCCTGTGAATCACAGCAGGGCCTTCTATGGCACCACCTCAGGGTTTATATCTGATGCACACTATAAGTGGTGCCTTCATATGACAGCAGGATGACTGTCAGACACACACCTGGAGATCGTCTGAATATAAGAAAACATACTGGCTCTCCATGTAGATTCCTAAAAGGTTCTGATCAGCAACAACGATGGAAAAAAAACCCCACACAAATAAATAATTAAAAAACATTTAGATGATGTCATGGGACAAGTTTGGAATACAAAAAATGTCTGCTGTCCTCAAACAGCAGCTCTAACCTGACATATTTTCTCTGAACGTCAAACTGTCAGCTGGTATTTTTCATTCTCCTTGGACTGTGATAAACATGACTGTTTTCGCAGAGACAAGCAGCAGTCTGATCTGGAGAACTGGTTTGTGATATTATGACGTTTACAGAGCTGAAAAGACCCTGAAAAATATTAACAAATGCTGTGTGAGGTCTGCATTTCAGTTTAAAAGCCCTGGGTTTAAGTATTTCAGCAGGTGATAATCCATTTCTGTGCATGGATCTGGTGCTACAGTAATCCTAAGCCATTTTGACTTGGCTACTGAGTCCTGCCTGAACACAAATATTTGGTGAAACATGATAAGAATTGAGGGAGGAGAGGATCTGGAGAAAAAGAATCAAACTGAAGGGAAACATGCGAGAGGAATGTTTTTCTGCAATGAGAGAACCTGCGTCACTGCCTAGAAAAGGCTGAGAGCTACACACTTATCATATTTACGCTGTCAGGAGCTTTCAGACGACTACATATGCATCTGTATAGGAACATATATACTGAACACAAACACACATGAAAAGCACAATGTTCAGATAGATTCCTATAGTGACGGGAGGGGGTGTCATATGTTGCTCAAGGGGGAAAAAGGCGCTTTTAGATGGACTATCTGCCTTCAAGCATCACTCACCTTACACACGCGAGCAATGCGTGACACAATGGTGTTGTCAAAGAAATCAAACTCCTTTCCTGCTTCACTGAAGAAGAAGTAAATCTTATCATCATCGCCCACTAGGTTGCCCTTGGGCAGGCTCTCCTGTATGTAGGCAGAGCCGACAAAGGCCGGGTCTGAAAGAAAAACAACATGAACAATACTGTCAACCTACAGCAGATGAAATTCAGGCATCCAGGGACAGACAGACGTCCCTATTCCCTCTGACATCAACACGCAACATATGGAAAATTCAATTGCATCAGGGACCTACAGGTAAACACTTTTCATCTACATAATCTCTAATGGTGGCAAAGACTTCTCAGACAGCAAAAAAAAGTAGGGATGATGTATAAATATTGGGGAGGATAAATTATCTGCCAATAATGGGACATGTATATTATTAGTTATTATTCTGATACATTTATATTGAATTATTAGGGACAAATGTTCTATAAAAGCTTTATAACTTTTTTCATATACTAATATACTAGCAAAAACAAATTAACATTTGAAGAGACAGAACTGTTCTGTTTGGTTAGGTCAGAGCAATGGAATATTAAATAGAGCTGGAACAATTAATCAATTATAAACTGCTATTAAATCAATTTCCAACTATTTTGATAACTGATTAATCTGTTTGAGTACTTAAAAAAAAGTCAAAATTCTCTGATTCCAGCTTGTTAGATGTGAACATCTTTGTGTTGTGGACAAAACAAGACAGTAGAGGATATCATACTGGGCTTGGGAAACACTGACATTTATCATCAATTTCTGACATGTTATAGACCAAAGAACTAATTGATTAATAAAGAAAATAATAGACAGATTAATCGACAATGAAAATAATTGTTAGTCACAACCATAACATTAAATCATCCACCTTTTAAAATACAAAAATGTTAAATTATTGATTATTTTATTGGTATTAACCACAAGAAACCAGTAATTAGTGGTTATAGGTATCAGCTGAAAAACATCCATATTGTGCATCCCTGTCAAACAATTTTTGATATTAAAGGTCCAGCGTGCAAGATTTATAGGGAACTATAACAACTATAACTATAACAGGCAAAATATGATATTCACAATCTTAAGTATGCTGTCATTAGTATACAAACACCTGAAAATAAAAATCATTGTGTTTTTGTTACCTTAGAATGAGCCGTTTATATCTACAGAGAGTGGGGGTCCTTTTCCATGGAGGCTACCGTGTTGTTGTTTCTACAGTAGCCCAGAATGGACAAACCAAACACTGACTCTAGATATTGGCCTTTCGCATTTCTCTGAATTTTGTAGCCACTGTAAGTCCTCCTACTTCCTAGGTGTTTGCAACGTGCAAGCTCAATGCTTCATGCCACTAAATCCTACACACTGGTCTGCATGAAGAATATATATAAATACATATACTGTATAACATTTATTATATGAAGATATAATGAAAAGCATTGCCTTCCAGCCAAAGATTTGTACCTTGAAGCCAGTTGAGTGAGTTTTCTGTTTTTAGAGCAGTTCCTTGGCTCAGACTCTTGTAAATGATGGGTTCATTTCCTTGGAAATTACTGACTGTACCAGCATACAGCTCTCCATCTGCAACACAGTGAAGAAGACCAACATAATCACAGTGTTTACCACGAGGGAATGGGCTTCTGCGTCACACACAGTAATGAAATCCAGAGGTTATGCCCCAATTTGTCTCCATATCAACCACCTGTGTCTAGTTACTTTACTGATTCCCACAGAGGCTTCTATAAATCAAAAACATGTCAACAAAGCTTGACTTTATCGACAGCTGACAACAGTTCTGGGACCTACCAGCCATGATGGCGGTAGACTTGTATTCAGGGTTGAAGGGGCAGCGGCTTCGTCCATCCTCTGTAACAATCTCACCAGTATCACTCCTGACGAGGGAGAAGTCTGCAGTTTTCTGGAGAAAACACACACACACACACACACACACACACACACACACACAAAATGTCACATGCTTAGTTGAAAAGTAGAGCTTTAAACTGCTCTGACAGTCACCGCTGTCTGTCTGTCCCACAGCGAAAAGGTGTTCAGTCTGTCCTGTGGTGAAGTTGAAGCTAAGGTCATCCCAGTATGTTTATATGGATTGTTGTTGGAGAAAAAGGATTGCAAACTGGGTCGATTCTTCTATAATATGATTAGATGCATTAAATATTTTGATCCATTTCCCTTTGGCACAAGAGATAATAAAATAATGCACATACAGTATATTGTATCAACCCGGGAACAGGCCTCAGCCAGTCTGCTAAGTGAGCTGAGAGGCAGGAAGCAGCATGCATCAGATTTTAGATGCTCTTCCTCTAGAATCTAATAAATATACACCACATATAAAATCCTGCATCAGGGGTTATCAACTTCTATAAAAAAAAAAAAAAAACAGTGAATGATACAGCTTTTTAAATCCTAACACAGCAAGACATGCATAGGTAGAGTCAAGCTGCACCCAGCAGGTCGCTGCACCAGATATGACTGTTTCATTTAAACACTTACTATGTAAGCACAGGTGGGGCTGAAGGCATAGGTTCCGCACACGTACAGATGAGTGCTGTTCATGCGCAGTAAAATCTTGATGTAGTTGAAGCAATCCGTCTGTATTAGAAACACAGGCAAGAATTTCATGAAAATGGTAGAAAATTACATGTCTTTACAGCTACTAACATATTGTGACAGGATTTAAGGAATTAGGCTATAAAGATAAAAAAAAAAAGACTGATTGTGTTTGGATTTTACCCATTCTCATCAAAATAACACTTTCTAGGGGTGTTAATATTTGATTTGACTTTTGATTACAAGGTCATGATTCTATTTAAACATTTTTATGTCCTGTCAACTGTCATTTACATTTTCAAGTACTTCCTCTAATACTGTAGCTGCATGCTACTGGGAAGCTACGCTGGTCAATTTCTGAAGTGTTTGTTTTGTTTTGTTTTGTTTTTTTATTCAGACATACACCAGACACTTACAAGTCAGCAGGGGTGGAAGAAAAAAAACCAAAAAAAAAAAAAAACCAGGGAAAATCGTCAATCCTGTTTTTGATTTTGATTCATTTTCGGTTTAGAATTTAAAACACAGTAGTTTACTGAGGCTTATTAGAAAGTAAGGTTGATGATTGTTTTCATTATCAATTAGTCTATAAAATTTCCAAAAAAATGTAAAAAATGCTAATCACAATTTCTCAGCATGATGTCTTCAAATTATTTTTTTGTTCATCCAACAGTGCAAAACCACCAACTCGCTTCATTTACTATCATAAAGGCTGAAGAAAGCAGCAAATCCTCACATTTAAGAAGAGGGAACCAGCAAATGTTTAACATTTTAACTTGAAAAATGACTGAAACAATGAATCGATTATCAAAATAGCTGGCAACTAATTTTCTTTCAATCACAAACGTTGCCACTCTATTAGAAAGTTAAGGAAAAAAATGTAAAAACACAAATGATCTACCGACTTCACCAAAGACCAGCAAAGTCCAACAAATTGTCAAACTAGAGTGTTTGTACTGCAAACTGTATTATTAAAATTCAATTTCCACTTAGGCTGTTGTGCCATTTTTTTCATTCAACAAGTCTGGGATCATTTTTAATAGTCAAAACAAACACGGTTTCCTCTTGCTAACATGTTCTCTTCTAATTTATAAGTAATCATGAATTCAAAAGGTTCTAGGGCTCTATGTTTACATATAAAAGTGGTAGTGCTGACAAAAGAAAGAGTGTGACAGAGGAAAACTTTGTTTGGAAGGAAGGGAAAATCCATTGTTGAAATGGAAAGTTACAACTTGACAGGAAATTTCCAGGGTTGTGCCCTGGGTCTGTTTCCAAAGTGCCAACAAGTGCAACAATGGTCAACTTGACCAACAAGGCAAACCTGGAGTCATGTAAATACAATTTGAGCAGTTACATGAGCAGTTCACTTGCCTGCAGGTCTTTGCCTTTGAAACTGCACTCGTCTCTCTTCCTCTCTGGAGTTTTCCATGTGAGCTGCAGGAGAGAAACACTGTCAGACTTGCACTGTAGGCATAATACAGCGAGGTGTGTTATATTCACACTGGGCTTCTGGGATCATATCATATTTACAACCATATTCATATTGTACCTCAGGGATCCTATTATAACTACATTCATATTGATACAGTATACGATACTGCAGTTTACAGACGCTCGGCTCTTACATTTCTTTGTAGCTTGACTGCACTGATATCTGTGAGGTTGAGAGCAAAGAGAATCTCCCGGGCGCCGATGTACAGCATGTTGTCTTCTTTACTGAGGTGCAGAGAGGTAAAGTTAAACACCCCGCTGACTGAGAAACTTCTGGTTGTCCTCTCTTTTGCATCTAGACAGAAACAGACAAACAGAGGAGGAGACAGAGGGTGTAACTCATGGATTAATCTGACCATGTTGAATATGAAGAGGATATCATACAGTACATTATGACTGATAAAAGCCATTATAAGCTGTTGAAGACAAAAAATGCAAAAGGGCACTTGGATATGCAAATTCAAGCATTCTGAAGATGGTTATGTGTGGTCATAAAATGTGAAAACACACCACAGATACATTTTACAAACTCTGTCTTAATCAGGCACACCAGCAGCACAATGCATCACTTCTGACAAGCTTCACTGATTTGTCTTGTTTAACAGCCTGGAAACATTTTTTGTGTGTTTTAGTGTTTAGTGTAATGTAAATCTATACATTGTCTTAAATGACACATGTAAGATAGAGACAAAATACTAAAAAAAAGCACTATGAATTTAAATATGTTAAAGCAAGGGGGTCAAGGGGGACAAAACAGGGCACAGATAAAAAAAAAAACACAACAACAAAAATGGAAAAGATAACAAAGCATAGATAAAGAATGAGAACTATAATGACAATATGAAATGCAATGATTAATTGCAAACAATAAGTTCAAACAAAAAAATGCAAATACAGATGTGCAGGTAATATTTCATCAGGGTTTGGGTCAGATTACTTTGAAATTTACTGAATTCAAATTACATGGCAATCTTTGTAATCATCAATATAATCTACTGGATTACCAAAAAAAAAAACCTTTTAGATTATTTCAAAATCAAACATTGAAAATATTGTACCTTATATCTCATCCCAAAACATTCAGTGTAAATAAATGCTTTTTGCATAGTTCCTGTGGAACATTGGCTAAGTGAATGTCAGAAAGCTTTTCGTGAGTTAATAGATCTTGGTTCTAATAAAAAACACAATTTTAAAACTGACATTATTAAAGACATAATCAAAAATGCAATGAAGTAATCTTTGACAATGTAACTATAATCTAATTACACATTTTTCAGATGTAATCTGGTCTGATTATAGTTCAGTAATCTGATTACATAATCCAAATTACATGTAATCCATTACATGCCCACCCCTGCATTTCACCAAAAGGATGATTAATTACCAGCACTTTTGTATTGTGTGTACAAAGAAGCTAGTGCATGCTAACAAGACATGAGAAAAGCGAGGTGGATGACAGTCGGACTCAAACTGATTTGCAACTACATGGTCAGCATGTTAGACCTCGAAGCCTCCACAATGCTCCAGTTGGATATAAACACCTGAGGTCATTTCAATCTGTTTCATTATTGGACTTTTACTTTATAGGGCAATAAACCTACAACAGAAAATATACAGCACAACTCAGGATCTGGGCCTCATGCAGTATTCAATACACCCGAAACAAACAAACAAAAACAAATGAAAAAAAATCAATGTGTCTGTTTCGCTGCGTGTGTGCAACTGCAACTTCTAAATACTGTCAGCTCCTCATCAGAGAGAGACAAAGAAGGAAAGAACAGGAAGAGAAAAATCCTCATTTTTCTCCTGCAGTAAGTGAATGGTTTGCTCCAACCACATTAGCACCTCCTTACTGAAGCCAAGGGTTAAATCATCAACTCTCCTAATCACTGCTTTAAAGGCCCATGTGTATCTCAGATTTGCAGCAGCCTGGAGGCTTTCACTGCTGGCCCAGCTTGAACAACTTGCCTTAATTGCATGCCAGCATAAACAGAAGCAGGGAGCCGATGGAAACTTGACGTGACTGAAGCACTGATACAGGACCTCTGCTCACTGTAATGTGGCGAATGAGGAAAAAAATAACAGATCAAAGAACTCCATTTATTTTATTGAGGGAGGTCCTCTGATATTGTTTTTCTCAATGATGTGACTTCATGTCAGTAGAGTAATGTTGTTCTCTTTGATTTCTATATAAATGACTGTTGTAAGGGGCTGTACAAAATGACTGGGAGTGGGGAGATGGCCTGAATATTATGTTTTAAGCAAGGCCCTCCCCAGAGTACATAATATTTTCTTTGGACCCTCCTCTTGACTCAGAAAAATACTGCAACATCCTCCCAGAAACCCAAAATAATATGACAGTTAAACTGAATAGAGATGGATATTGTTTGGATTTTGATACAAATATTGATACTGTTTTTTGATATAGATACTTACTGATACTCTTATCAAACTACTTTTCATAATTTGATGCAAAAAATAAACACATGACATGCAAAGATGTGAAAACATACAATAGTCTTTTAACTCGGGTAACTAGGGTCAAGGGCTGTGGTCAGAGGAGGAGCAGCTTGTCACTAAAAGGTAAGGTTGAAGGTGAGTCCACCTTGTGTGAGCCTGGATCAAAGCAGTTGCTAACTTCAGAGCTAACTCCCCTGAGCAGCATGTGAGACACACGGGAAACTGTGCACACACTCCACTCCACTCCTACAAACATCATACACTCGCTAATAGCTATAGCTTAGAGCGAATTAACATTACATGAATACCAATAGCAGCGCCATTTGTCCAGAAGTTTATCAATATTTTGGTACCAACTGGTACCAATTTAGTACCAGCTCTCAATCCCTGGGGCTGAATTGGTTCAACTAAATTCATCATTAATAACCAAGAATTTCAGGTGGTGTAACCCAAAGTAAACCATAATATCTTAATTTTCACATGGTATTCAGTTTGTTGCAATTTGCAACCTCACCACTAGATGCAACTAAATCCTGCACACTGGTCCTTTAAATCCATGAAGCAATAAAATATAAATCAATAAAAAGACAAAATACAAACCCCTCTCTCTTCTCTGATTCCATCTTCCCCCTAATATTTTTTGTACAAACCCTCAGGAAAAAATATAAATGTCACAGTTTCACTTCCAATCTGCGAGTCAACAAAAACATAATACATTATTATATTACTGCAAGCCAAAGCCAGTTTTACTATTGTCAGCTGACCTCAAGAGGCAATCTGCACTGTATTTTCACTTTCCAGACAGACAGATTCATGCCGGATTAAAACCACAGATGCTGGGGGTAATAGTTACAATTATGGCACTTCCTGGCATAAAACTAATGTAGTCTAGATAAAGTAAGGTGTCATTAAGTTGTACTGATAATAAGCACACTATGTGGTACATAGCCTGTAGTACGTGTGACCTGCTTTAACCTCACCTCAGTGGGTAGGTACAGGAGGTTGAGACTTCCTCTCCCTCGGGAAAATGTTAATAGCAGCCCATCACCGGGGCAACAGAGAGCCATATTGTAGTTAAATCTGTCCGTAAAACCACAAGAGGCTCTGCTCTACGCACTGTACATGGACCCGTTGGGGCTGTTCTCTCTCCTTTTCACTATCATTACAGGATAAATGAAGTGCTGCTCCGTGCTGGTACGGTTCCCCCTTTTTTCCCTCCCCACAGAGCCTTGGGCGAGTTTAACTGTGATTTACAGAGAGAGACACACAAAGGCCAAAGCCTGAACCAAAACAAAAGCTTTGAGGGATTTTCACAGAAGAGGATATCTACACAATTATTCTCTAGAGTCAGATCACCACTGTCATACTTAACGACCACAGCTGACGAAGAAAAACAATACGGCCTCTAATTGAGTATCATTAAAGAGATCCAGGAGGGTTTGCAACCGCACAAAGCTTTCCATTCACAATTTCAGGAAAACATTTATCATCTTTCAGAATAGACCTATTGGTTTACAATGCTTTATTCCTCTGAGGGGGAAGTTATTAAATGGTATATTTTAACATTAAGTTTTGTCTGTGTTTTCTATTTATAAAAGGTACGCATAAATAATAGACTGGTCGGTCTTAAAGGAGAAATATGAAACAACTGTGCAAATATATGATCTATGGTTGAAGCAAGTTGTTTCCCCCTGACTCCTTCTCCTCAGACTCAGTGAAGCTCAGGCAGGCTGCAGGAACACTGCTGAAAACAACTTTGTACACTGACAATAGCAAGCGACTTGGTCCTACAGTCCTAGGTTGATCAGCTGTTTATAACTGTCAACTGTCTGTCTGTGAAGCTGAGCCCGTTATTCTGAAAACGCAAGCCCACTGCTATGAAAATACATACTCTGGAGTCAGAGTTCAGTGACTGCCTGTCTCACTGCCTGCCTGCCATTGAAATATTTACTTTAAACATTATAAACATCTACTCCATCAAAAAGATTAGTAATGTGTTCTTATGACTGAGCTGCGCTAATCAATATTCTATATAAACAATTGCTAAGTATAAACTTTTCAGCATCTTTTTATCTCATTGTTTTGACTTTACAGCCTACAACTTCAGCTAAAAAGATAAAGAGCAAAATATTACCCTTAGGACTTGGTGGAGTCCAAAATAGGATTAAAAGGAGAATGAATATCGGAAAATTGGCCCTCAGCCTCATTTTAAAGTTGACATTAAATGAGACAGATCACCCCAGTCATATTATGCCCATTGTTATGTCCGGCCTGCTTTACTCATAAATATGTTACGATACGGAAGCCAAATACTCTTGAAATGTCATATCATCTGGACTGTGTATCAACTTTACTTTTACTACTACTTTTACTTTTACTTTACTCTTATCAGTAACTTTACAATGATTTGAGATATTAATGGCATTAATAGAGCATCGTTGACTTGTTTACTTGTTGACTTGAAACATATTAGTAAGAGATGTAGAGAGGAAACAAAAAGAAAAGGTGAAGAACATGCTGTCAGGGACCAGGGTTACAACCACTAGTTTAAATGTGTTTCTGTCCTTACAACTACATGAATTTAATCTGATTTTCTATAAAAAATATTATAATAAATGGTGAAGGATTTTCAGTTTGTAGTGTTGAAATCATTCTTTGATGTGGCAAGCATAAGCAACCACACAGTCCTAAGACCACAAACCCCTGACAGAATAACTGCTAGAGGTCAAACACCATGCAAACTGTTTATGCTAAAACAACACAAGCTAATGAGTGTACTCTACTTGAACTTGTCCTAAGGTACCTTCCCCTCCGCATACCCCACAGTCTCTTACAGAATCCCCTCTATTGTTGTTCACTTTTTGAGGTTGATTCCTGAGGGGCCCTTTCATGACAATGCAGCCCCAGAAATGTTGTGGTGGCACAGGAGGAGGGAAACGGACAGAACGCTTCAGAGGAAGCACTTAAGAGTGAAAGAGCAGCTTGTATCTGCCGTGGTCACAGAGACAGGGTGTCAGAAAGGGCAGCCAAGTGATCATCATGTCACTTCTGAAGAGGTACAATGTATTGCATTATGCCATAGTTCTTTGCTATCTTCATTTTGTTAGACATCTTGTCCTTCTTGCTTTTTTTCTTGTAAGGGAATATTTGAGAAAGCACAAGTGGTCACCACTTTAAAATGCCTCACTATTTTTGTTTCATTATGATGTATTCACACTTATGATCAGAATACCCCATGAGTCTTTTCACAGTGACCGTGTAAAAGGTAAGTTTTGTGTGTTTTGTGTCAAAATACTGCTACTTATGCAACTTGAGTTATTTTCAACACAGTAACCCTATGAGCATTTTGCCACTGTAGAGCCACTGTAGAGAAGCCTTTACGAATAAGTAGAAAATAATACAGGACTAAAAGCCTTGCTGAATAGTTCAGTGGGTATGAAAATAAAATGAAAAAAAAAATGAAATCTATGCCATGGCCTTCGCAATCACTTCATCTCAACCCAAACTGATCACCTATGGTTTGGGATGAAAGGGGAAGAAAGATATTTATCTCTCTAGTAGAGCACATTGATGCCGTCGAGGACTCAACATCTTACTAAAACACTTTAATTCATCACCAATCACCCATCGTTTCACTAATCCTTACTGGTATCAAGTTCGGCAGAGAGTGAGTTTTTTGTCTGCTGAGGTATTAAGATATTCTCCTTGATCCCAATACAATCAAGGTGATTTGGTGCTCACATCATTTAAACATTTGAATAAAATTAGAAAAAAAAGTAGAATTAAAAAAAACAAAAACAGAAGCCTGACTTCCCAGGAAGTAATGGCCCTTCACACTGGACAATCCACAGACCTTACTGTCAATATTTTTCACTGGAACTGCTTCTTCTAAAGAAGAAAACGTCCCTGTGAAAACTGAGATCCTAACATTATCTCAGACAATATTTCTGGAAAGATGTTTTTCTACTGTATTTTCCTTAATGCCACAAATACAATTTAATACACCTCCATTGTGTTTGGAGGCTATACAACTTTCAGGAGGTGCATATCTAAAACTTCAGCATATTATGCACTGGGGTTGCAATTATCTAGATGGCTATGTTTTTGTAATCTGCTTATTCTTTTTGTATTTTGGATGACCTTGTCTTTTAAAAATGATATATGCAATTCTGGAGAAAGATTCCTAAGATTGGCCAGTCACCTGTCACAGACTAGATTTCCTAAAGCCTGAATACAGAGCCAAGAGGAGGGGCAGAAGTCACTTAGACCACTTAAACTACATTATGCTTAAAGGTTATTATGGAACTTTTGCCCAAAAATTTAACTGCCTGCCCTAGCTCTGAAGGCAAGTAATTAATGGTTCATTTTGACATTTTTCACATAATGTAACTTAAAACATAAGTGCAGAGAAGAAACAAAGCTACACTCCACTTTGCTGTCTCTGCTTGAATGATGATGAAACACAGGTCACAGGTGAAAGAGGTGAATGACCCTCAACCACAAAATGAAAACACTACACAAAGAGGTAACCAGCAGGCAGAGCTGGATAACGTTACACCTCACTGTATTACCGTAACCAGACCTCTGATCCAGCAGAGAGAGCAGCTCTGTCTGGTTCAGAGCACTTCTGTGACCCTTTACAGAAGTGCACGAACAGCACACTCAGTGGTAGAACCTCTGGCAGCTGTAAGCAATACGAGATCATTGCCATTATTATGTAATTAAAAGTAATTTCTGCAAATGACACTGCTAAATGGATTGAAATACTCGCCTAGACTGGCTTGCTAATCTATTTAGAGGGGAAATTAATTATATTGGGCTTAAAGGAATCCTTCTCCATTTTTGCAGCTGATTTCCTGATGGGTCTGCATCCAAAAAAAGTAGAAGGATAATTAAAAGCATGGAACATCCCCTCCAGAGGGGAACTGTGGAGTAATTTGTCCTTTGGTGACAGAGATCTGAGTGCCTTCTTTTGTAGGGCAACTATAACAGGCTGATTCAATCAGTGCCCGCCCTTATGAGCAGGCTGCCTTTATCAGCTCTTACAGCTGTATATTCAGGAGATCAGACGATTGCATACCTCATTTAAAGCACCCGTTCTTGTTTACTTTCTGCAGAACTACAACAAAACATTGTCGCAAACAAATACACTGTATGAGTGGCAAATTACTCTACAACAAACTCTCAACAAGAACTTAAAGAACAGATCCTGATTGTAGTGCCAAGATGAGTAGTTTGTAATTTCATTAGTGCTGGTCATAGTTCGCCAGTAGATGAACCGGAAAAAATGGCTGCCTCTCTTTATTGAGGTCAAGAGCAAGCAATAGGCTCACAATGGGTCATCTTTAAGGACTTCAGATGCCCCATTTCCAGTCTTCTGACCATAAACATGACCTACATTCTTATTTCTAAAGGAATATGAGAAGAATGGAGGCAAGCAATATTCTTACAGGAAAAAACTGATGCACAAGATACACCTTAACAAGATTTTTTGAAAAAATATAGAAAATATATAAGCAATGGCTATACAACACTGATCAAAAGGCATCACTGGATCAATGATTAAGGGCTCTATTTTCTTCTTAAGCAAAATAAACCATTTTAAAACCAAGTGCAATATCCAAAAAATACATAAAGTTTAAAATTTCACAAAATTTAAAACTATTGTTTTTCTCATGCTCATGAAATTTCAATTTTTGACATACATGGTACAAAGACAGCATCAATTTTAAGACAATCATTAAATCCTAGCAGTCCAAATGCACTGAAGGTCCTACCATTGCCATGGTAATCAATGTCCAAATCAGTATTTGAATTCTTTGTTTTATGGGGATGGGGGGCAGGGTTTGAAGATAGGAGGGGATGTTATGTCGGCTGCACCAACAAAAGGCAAAAGACTGATAAAGAGTGAGAAACAGAGCTCCTCTTTAGCGTTAAATTGGTCTTGTGTACATAAAAACCAGGTGTGTGGACATGATACGAGCAGGAATGTAGTGGTAAATATGGATGTGGTAAATTGTGGTTTCGTTTCCCCTCATTGACTGATACAGCTGATTTGAAAATAGATGAGTAAATTCTCAGCCTAATTTCAAAGAGGTGGATACTGGGTTATTTGGGTTTACCCACGACTACACCGCTAGATATGAGCACACAGACAAGCATATTCACCAGGAAACACAAATGCATATGGAGCAGAAATGATCGACCCTGCATCAACGATGTGGCTGATGTCTCTCATTAGACTCATAATTACAATAATAGCAAGGTGTATAAGTAAATAAGTTATTCCATTCTGTGGCACCAGCATACAAAAATGCATCCCTACCCATCTTATGGACAGAAAGTGCCAAGTGAGATAAGAAAGAAGGACAGATAAATACATCCCTGATGTCAGAGGTGTGATACTCTGATGCAATTTATTTTAATTGTTTGTTATAAAGAGCAAGGATTGACACTTGATTGGATACCTCAATGTTAGAAGAAACTTGAAACATGAAAAAAAAGACACAAGAGAGAAATTAACTTTTCAGAAGTCAGGAAGAACCTCCTCAGGCAGAGCAAAGAGACACCAGGGACAAATCTCTTTCCTTTGTCTTCATCTACCTACTGTACTTGTTCAAGGACTTTGCTCGGGATAGAACAGATGAACCCTCGTAAATCCAATTGCTTTGAGAAGAAGAAGTGATTAAGACCCTCTGCTGCGAGGGAAGCAATGACCACTGCGACAGGAAGTGCCAAAAAGAATCCCACTGGGTCAGTGTCAGAGCAACACCAGAACTCCCACTACTGTCTCATTGTCTGGTGGTGACATCCAGATAGAAAACAGGCCACACTGGAGCGCTAACTAAATTATCCTGAGTAATTCTAAACTAGCTATTAAGAGCTGCTGCTGCTGAATGGGTAATTGTGTGGGAGAGTAGACCTGGGAAGCTGAAGGACAGAGACTGAAGCATCTGGGATGCATTAAGACAACAGGCCAAGAGGGTCAATTCACCAGGAGATTCATTAGACAAGCTGTGAGCCTGCTGTTTGCATTGGTAACTTGTGTGGCTGCGTCTTGTTAGCAGGATATTGTCTCCACCGCACCATGCTGATGTTGAGATTGGTGGCAATTTTGAACACAGCTTCAGGAAACAGGCTGGAAAGTCATATAGTAAATGCTGCAAATACTATAAATGCCAAGGAAATTGTAAGGTGTAGAGATAAAGTATGTGAATTACGTATTCACACAGCAGGGATGAGCAATAACAGGCTTTTTTATTGGGTGGGACAAGCTAATTAATCTGTTAACATTTAAATAAAAGACCATTCAAATCTGTTAAACCTGTAGTTTTTAAAAGAGCTTGCAGCTTAGCTCTAAAGGATGATTTTCCCATGAAAAAGGTTGGCAGGGCAATCTGTTGGTCAGGGAGCTACACAAGCTGACCCGAGATTAACCACAATAATGTAAACCAGCTGCAGGTTCATCAGGAACTCATCATGACCCGCTCCTCAGAACTGAAGAGGGGGGTCATGCAGCATCAAGAACAAAGAGACCGTACTTGAGAACATAACACGTCTTTAACTGTACAGCAGCACTTTGACCTGACGAACCTGACTCCATGCTGTGCATTTGCAGTAGGATCAGAAATGCAGCGGGGGTGTCCTCGCAACACCTTGAAAATGAACGTGCAAAGCAATGACAGTGTTTTTATAGGGTCTGCTGAGTTTGAGTTATATCTCTGTCTCTGGTGAAGTGGACGGAGTGGGTGTCATACACATCAGCAATATCAGATCAATGATCTGTCTTTTCATGATGTATTCAAAACAATCACTAAGATGGACACTGGTCAGTCAAACAAGTGCATTATTAACACACACATATTACAGCATCATAAAGCGCCACCTGTCGGATTTACTGCAATCAAATTTAAATAAAGTATATAATATCATTATAATACAGGTTGAATCTATAAAATAGCATTATGTAGCTGTCACTGTTCATTGCACTCTACAGTCTAGTGCTGAAATGCTGATTACAGCTTCACAGAGGTAAGCAGTAATAGCTTGTTCTATTTAACATTAGAATTTCAAGACTTTGATTTTGTTAACAAGTAAGCAGTTTATTAGGATCGAAATTACCAGTTGTCTTTTTGTTTGCAGAAGGATATTCTTTGGACGTCCCCTGCACCCATTCGTCATCACCCTGGATACAGGACATGATGATGTTCTGTAAACTAGCTTGCATGCTGTTTATTTGTGTGGAATAATACATTTATGGCATATGGGACGTATTTTTTCCCAATTGCTAAAATGTATGACACCATAATGCGTGACTTGGCTGATGATGGTTCATTTGTACATGGTGCTTTGTGCTTGCTGTCCCTGAGCCTGGTACTGAGTTGACTGAATACATCTTGTTTGGAGTTGGGAATATCTGATGTGAGGTTCTCACCTATTTTATTTGGATTTTATAATCTTAGATATATTATTTACAATACTACTGTAGCTGTTATTGTCATCAATGTTTGTCTTGATGCTAGCTAAATGGAGGGATAATCCTTACCATTTATGTTGCATTTGTATATTTTTGTATATCGAATGTTGCTTCCAATAAGATTGTTGTTATTGAAAAAAGACTGCAGCTACTGATATTGCTTGTTTTGTGTGATTAAAGATCTAAAATGCAGACATGTTTAATTAAATAGCATGTGCAACATACAAGAGTGGAAAATGTTCACCACTGGCTTATGTTCCAAAGGGAATACAAATTTAAGTAAATATAACATAGAAAAGCTGAAATATTAAAGTAAGATACAGATTTTTTTTTTAGCATTTTTACTTGCTTTACTTACTTGTTTGCCTGATGAAGGTCTCGCACCGAAATGTTGCAAATAAATGCTATATTGCAAGTTAGACAATGTGCGAGAGTCCTTTCGCAACTTTTTGGTCTACTCACCTCTTTCCGACGCACTTGTCTCATCTAATAGATGTGCGAAGTGTTCCTTTGTTCTACAGCATTTTTACTTGAAAAGGGATTTAAACTAATAATCAATTATCAAAATTGCTGCCACTGTTATAACATTACTTTGAGCCCCGGTCTTTCCATTTGCCATCAGGCTACATTCTTATTCAGTTAATCAAAACAATAAAAATATGAACTAAGTCATAATAAATATAATCCTCATAACAGTTATTATGTTACCATGACTTTCCACTTTGGTGTAATGAACTTTAACAAGTCAAGTGGAGTGTGTTCAAGCATTCATGCCATTAAGAACTGCTGTTCAGCTATGTGACACCAGCACAGTATTGAAAAGCTGTTATCTCACTTGACACCGCTGTCATTCTGCATTACTTGAGAGTGGTTGATTCGACTGGTGTAGACATGGCAGCTTTTAAATAATTAAAAATGCTTCGGTCCCAGCATGGCTGTCGGCATGGCCCCTAAATAAAATTAAAGCACGACTGTCCGCACGCATGAAGTCTAACAGCGGGCTGAACAGATCAACTGGCAAAGACACGGGACATAAACGGCTTATAGGTGTGCCTTTAAATAGTGTTCCAACACACTAAGCCATTCAACATGGTCTGCATTAAAGCCTGGAACAAAAGCGGAGTGAAAAGCAGATGCAGGCTCTACTCCCTGAACCCATGATCCGTCCTGATAGGCGCATAATGAGAACCAGACAAGTGTTCACACCATAACACATACAAATCCCCATTCATTATTCATGGCAGATTACCCTCTTCATTAAGGCAGAGGCGGGGACCAGGGGACAGAGAGGGCAAGACAGAAGAGGAGGGGAATTCGGTCTAGGAAATGTTTCAGGAAGAGAAGCAGCCAGGCAGTTCTAGCCCGCCTACAATAGCGAGGTTGAGTCATGTAAACCGTCAAGCTAACTGGCATCCAGATAGGACAGAGAAGACCAGAAACCATGACGAGACCGAGCGGTTTCTGCTGTATAAAGTTCAGGTCCCTGAGGCCCGCAGCTCTGCATTCTGCTTTGATACAGTAAACACAATGTGACAAAGCCCTTCTGCGGGAGGCTGGGAAATGTCAGTGTAGCAGAACCGACATTACCACAGCAAGACAAATTCTATCACCAGGCCCTGCTAACCCTCACTGACAAGATGAGGCTTGGTTTTTGCCTTAAATCACAACCTAAATCCTAAAAACTGGTCTTTTAAACACCAACATCATCTGTCAGGGAGTTCAGGCTTTCTAGATATCCTTTGTCAGGGTTAGTGCGTAAGCCAGCAACTAACATATTATGCAAAAGACTTTTTCATGATTTTTCAACAAAAATATTTGTCCCTGGTGTGTCCAAAGACCCCATAAAATATCAGAACACACCATCTTCCCTCTTTTGTGCTTGCTCAGCCTCTCAGAAAATGTGTTACAAGTCAAATTTGTCTCTACTTATGATGTTACAAAGGACTTACCATAGGGTTGGGTGACTGGACCAATATGTTGGTTGTTTTTTTGGAATGATTTTTGTCATTTTACTTTGCTAATTTAATGGTCTGCACAAGTGACAGCCGCTGCTCCACCATGCAATCAACAGCACAGTACACATCCACTGAGCCGGAGGACAAGTGAGAGGAAAACAGCCTTTAATGCCAGACTATTTTCACATGTAACTTGATGAATTATGGCTTTATTTCAACCAATCCAAATCTGGTGAATGTTACAATAATGGAGAGACTAATCAAGATGTTTTTGGTGAGTTTTATTTTGTTTGTTTATGTCCAGTTTACAGTTACCAAGTCTTAGTTCGGTTCAGTAGAGAAAAATCCAGAAGGTGTTTGTTTGTATTCTTCTGCTGAATAAAATAGGTGTGAGAATTATTTTTTATTGGACATGAAACAGGTGCAGGGGGTAGGATGCGACGACACACCTGCGCAAATACATTGGCAATCGCCAAACTCTAGCTTAATGCGACCTCCAGCTAGGCCCCTGTCCTGCCTACTAAAAACCTAGTGGAGTGGCTGTCTGCTCAGGGCTGTGGAAGCTGACCAATCAGAGCAAACTGTTCTGTTGGAGGGGAGGGGTTAAACATGTCAAGATAGGTCAGAAAGACCTGATAAATGTGCTCCTTGTTAAGTTTTATTTTGGACAACATGAAGGCTATTACAAGACAGGCAGATAACCGAGGATAAGTCCTGCTAGCTCTAAAAATATTGCTAGAATGGACATTAGATAGAAAAGACAACCTCCCTGGCTTAGCCACAACCATACTGCATCCATAGCACATACATACATATATACTGTTCAGTCCTGTGACATGTGGGATTTGTATGTTTTATGGAGGCGTTTAACATTGGCTGCACGCCCTAAAAGCAAATCTTTCCATCAAAACAGGGAGAAGTGTGAACGTGACGCCTCTTTTCAATGAGTGATTGATGGCGTGTGTTGTTGTGAAACGCTCCGCCAGGGCCGAGCTGTGGGCTTTGTCGAGGCTGGCAGGTGAGAGAGATTACCTGTTGGTATAGAGGTCCTGCATGAGGGAAAGGTACAAGCTCAGACAGGCAAGATGGCTGACCTATTTGAAAGCTTGCCACGGCTCAAAATTAGCCCACACTGGAATTTTCATCTATGGCTATAACAGATTACTAAGAGAGATCAATCAACACGATCTTCCCTGACATTAAGACTCTAATGCCTGAATCACTAATCGCAGTTCAATCACTGAAAGCCTGCATTGATCTCATAATCCATCATTTTGTTTGATTTCCAAGGTAAGCGTAAGGCACAATAAATGTTTAAATCCAACTTGTCATCTCAAGTGCACTGATCATGTGAATAATTACATGCAACTGATGATAAAATCACTACTTGGCACTGGTGACCACGGGACTGTAAATCATGCTGCACAAAAGGCTAATTTAACAATATCCCCAACATATTTTAAGGATGAAATATGACAAGCATATTTGTTGTGTTTCTAAACTGACATTCTGCAAATAAAAAAAAGTAAAAAAAATTTTAAAAACAAATTATATAAGAACAGTAACTCCCAGTGCTTGTGAGACTATGTCAGACTGTCCTCAGTAAGTCGCAGCACAATAGGGCTGTTCATTTTGTAATTATGTCTGACCTGTAGGTACTCGACAGAGCCACCCTGATGGAGCTGCCATTCACAGCGCGGATTTACATGGATTTTAAATCATTATGCTGAAGACAAACACCATTTCACCCATCCAAATCCTTTTAGCTCTTACAAAGGACACATATGAAGTGTATTGATTTTTTTTCAATGGACAGACTTAATGAACAGGGACACCGCTGGGAGTTACATAATCAGGCCTTTAAGCAGGGTTTGACAGTGGAAAATTTAACCAAAAATAACCAAGAACTACTACTGTAAATAGTAAACAATTTAAAGGTATACTTAAGGGTTTCCCAGGCTTTTCCAACAAGAGACCGCTGTTATAAACACCAAATAACTAATTTTACCTCCCAGAACACAGAAGTTGCTTGTCTATCGCTGCCTCAATCAATTAGTTTAATAGTTTGGATTAATCAAAGTTACACAATAACACAAACAAATTAACAGATCAAGACAGCAGAAGACCAGCAGAGTTACTGATTTTGCCAATGGAGTTTGGTTGGTTTGGAGAGAGTGCTTCCATTCTGGTGCCCATCTCTGCTAACACAATGACTTTTGATAAGAACCTCATACAACCCCACATCAAATAATCTGAACCATCCCTTTAACAGAAAGCAGCTGCTGCTGACGGTCTGTGATGTACAAGTTCCCAGATGATGCAGTGAAGTTCTTACCTCTGGCCAGCTGTGAGCTCGCAGCAGCTTTACTACACAGAGCAAGAGAAAGCAGCAGCCCTGCCCTTTTTTACAGTTTGCCAAGTGCTGCTGTTCATGTAAAAGGAGCTCGCAAAGCCCTAACTGGAGCCCCAGGCACCCCCAAAGCTCACATCAGCCTTTCTTCACTGATAAATAACAGCCCGATGAGGCTGCTACCTTGTACTCAAATAATTCAGTGATTTTTACATGATGCCAGAAAAGCCTGGGTTTAAATACTCCAAGTAAACCTACATGAAAGAGACCTTCTATACAGTAGCAGTATGACACTGAGGTTCCAGTTCTATAGTCAAGAAGTTAATCAAACTTACTGTAGGAGAAGGTGAGGCGTGGAGTGACATCATTTTCCGTGACAGCTGTATGAAAGCAACCAACAAGGAGGACAGTGTAGGCTGGGAGACAGAGCCAAGCCATACTTATTGTCCACATGCCTCCTCAGGACCGCCAGCCAACTTGCAGTATTTGCCTTTCAGGTTTTTGGGGAATTCATGAAGAGGGTCTTTTTTTAAGCCGTGTTTATTTTCTCTCCTCTCTCTCTCTCTCTCTCTCTCTCTCTCTTTCTCCTCCTCTCATCGTCTTCTTCTCGATCCAGTCTCTCTCTTCTCTCTCCTCTCTCTCTCTATCTCTCTCCTCTCACTCCCTCTCTCTCATACTCTCTCTCCGTCTCTCCCCTTCCTTCTCTCTCTCTCTCTCTCTCTCTCTCTCTCTCTCTCTCTCTCTCTCTTTCTGCAGCTCTGGGCTCCTTGAATGGAGGGTTTATGGACTGTTGTGAAGTCAGACTTCTTTTGGCCCACAGAAGATGATGTTGCTGGTTTGAAATGACGATCTGTGACCTCAGAACAAGACAGAAACCCTCCACCGATAAGCTTCCATCCGTACACGTCACCACGCGGTGTCAGCTGAGATCTGCAGAGATGAAGGAAGAAAATCGAATTAGTGATTTGCATAACTAAGCTCGTGGAGATCTGGAAGGAAAAGTGGATTAATTGATTGGTCAACTGACTGAAAATTGATCTCCAAGGTGCCTGTAGTTCAGTTGGTAGAGCACGCACCCCATGTACTGTGAGTCCTCAGCAGCAGCCTGGGGTCACAGCCCTTTGCTGCATGTCATCCCCCAAGTCTCTCTATTCCCTATTTCTTATCTCTCTACAGCTGTCTTACTATAATACAGGCAAAAAAGCCTGAAAAACTATTTTTCAAAAATTGATTGCCCACAAGTTTGATAATAAATTAATCATATAAGACATTTTTCAAGCAAAACTGGCAACTATCCACTGTTTCCAGCTTCTTAATTGTGAGGATTTGATGCTTTCTTTGTCATATGCAAAAGCAATTTGTCTTTGAACCAGCCAAAACAAACAGGCATACAACCAGGGCACAGAATTAGCACCAGCCACCAGCCAAATGCTGGTAAAATATGCAAGTGGCTGCTTTTCTTTGCCCACTGGATATAAAAATCAATGGTAACCTATTGAGTGGCTGGTAAAACATTCACTAGACAATTGGCTAGTGGACAGAAAAAAGTTAATTTTGCACCCTGCAGACAATACAGACATTTCAGGATTTCACCTCAGGAAACTTTATCGGTTTATTGGTTTGAGTAATATTTTAAGAAAAAAAAAAAAAAGAAAAAGAAAAAGAAATAAAATGAATATTTCCTGGTTTCTTCACTCCTCAGTGACAGGAAATAGGAACATATGTGGGTGTGGACAAAACAAGACATTTGAGGACATCACCTTGGGCTTCACTGATCAACATTTTTCATCACTTTCTGACATTTTAGAGATCAAACAACTAACTGATTAATCAAGGAAAAAAATCTATAGATTAATAAAGCCCTAGGCTTTATCTTCACAAACTGAAAACAATCACACCATATTATATTTGAAATTTGAGTGTAAAAGTGCCACAGAACAAAACCATTGCTGGCTTTTTTGATCTATGGGGCTCAAACTGGCCTTTTCACTCCTCACTACAAATCTATTGCTTTCGGTTTCTGTTCAGAGGGCTGAGTGAGTGATATGACTGTGGTGATCATTAACAGGGCACTACACGAATGAGCTTTGCAACAGGACATGTTTGTCAACAGGTGACACTAACTGTAATGGCCACCCGTAATCCCCATATCCGAACTGTCTGTACCTGCTCTATTGTGCACTGCAGAGGGAAGAAAAGAAAGCAGAGATTTCTTGGAAATCTTTGTGTAAGCCTAAAGACAATGAGAAGGTGTGACACCCAGATAGCGGCTCATATTACAAGACATACAGGAGTTTCTGCCCCACAGTTTTCCTTGGTTGCACTTTAGTTTAATTACCGAGTGTTGAGAAATAGTGTGTATATATTATAACCACTGATACTGTGAAATGTTTTGATTCCCACAGGTCAGACGGCTTTAGTTCTGACTGCTCTCAGCTGCGATGAAAGATTTATGGAGATAAAAGTGTCCACAGCCAAAGGAAATTGGTTAAATATTTGCACAGGCCTGATGTACAGTTTGATGTACAGGAATTTAGTTTTTAGTTTCCTTTGCCATTTAAGAGCTGACACTGGCCAACTCCTTTATCTACAACACCTTGGACAATTCTTAAGAAAACATGAAAAGAAAGCCACAACTATTATACCAATAATGGAGTTATGGGGCAATTCAGTGATGCTGATTAACTGAACGTAGCGAGACGTGAAGGGAAATTCAATACAGACATCCCAGTTACAACTGCAAACGCTCCATTACAGCTGCCACAGGGAGTGCCTCATTAAATGCAACCAACAGGGAGATTCAGTTTCATGTGAGGTATGGCAATCAATAGCAAGAGGTAGCGAGTGAAGCTATTCCTGTTTTCTATCAAGGGGCTCCTGACTCTTAGTCAATAAGCAGTCTGACACTTGCTGCAAACACAGACATCTCCAAATCTGAGCCAGGAAGATGACATTTGGAGGAGCAGGAAGGCCATGATAAAGGCCAGAGAACAAGACACAAAGAGGGTTATTTCTACAGCAGGAGAGACACACACAAGAATTTAATATGAGAAATACAGGCAGAAACACACTATTCTGTCAATTTAGTCTCCGTACGGAAGAATAACACTTAGACTGGGTTGCACCAACAAGGCTTAATTTAATCTAGCATTAGTTCTAATCAGAGTTTAGCAAAACTACAATTAAAATCAGTTAGATTTAAAATTAAGCAGAGGTCTGTTGCACAATTAAAAACAAATTGCAGTTCAGTTAATTCAAGGTAGTGACGTAGGTCACAATTAAATAGAAATTAATCAATATGGAGAGGGAAAACCCTTAACACAACATTATACTTTATGCTAGAAAGCTAAAAAGAGAAGAAAAAAACCCACAAACTACAACTAAACTAAAAAGTTAAGAAAAATGTTTGCTAGCCAAGTAAAATGTTAAACAAAACATTGCATTGTTTGCTAGCTAGCTTAAAAGTGAAAATAATTCAAAAAGATCAGTTAGTCTAATTAGGTTATTCGTGATGGCTTGGCAGAGGAGCTCAAGCCTAATTTCTCCTCCTTTGAGAAAAACTTGTTGGTTGAATAATCAGCTGAAGTGAATTAAAGACACATCATAAAGCTCAACTGGCCTAGCTCGTCTGTCCCTTCACCTTCTTCGAGAAGCTCGATTATTTTTTTCCTCAATTCATATAAAAAAAGCAGCTACTTTAAAAATTAAGCCTCCTAAAGCGCAAGTTTAAAAGTAATACTGAATCACATTCATTTAAAGAGTTGTTAAACTAGTTTAAACAATTGGTGAAACATAATTTAAAGTTAAATCATGATTTAATTAGGTTTAAAAATGAATCCTTGTTAATTAATAATTTTTCTTCTTGAAATAGGCTTTTACATTTAAAGTCTTTCAAAATTAAAAAATAATATAAACAGGAGGGCGAACAGATCTAAACGTATCCTTTCTTTTACCACAAATGCACTGTCCAGAGTTGTAAAAGCTATGAGAGGAAACATATTCAGTGATGTCTGGATGCTGAAGAATTTCAGAATTTCGGGACTGTGTCTCTTAATGATCATGATGACAAAAACAGACGAGGTTATGAGTGGCTTCTCTTATTGAAACTGCAGGCTGGGTCACTGTCTGAAATTTTTTGGACAATGCCCCCCGCCAGAGCCTACGTGATGCCAGTGGACTGTAACTTGTAATAGACAAGAAGCCATCATTAGTGTCCTTTGTGTGGAACGATTCAAAGTGAGACACCACTTGACCGAGAAACAGTGAAGCTAACATTAATTCTGGGTTTGTGTGACAGTCAGAAAAAGAGGCCCGCATGCATCAAGCCGAATCCGACTGAGGTGCGTAGAGAGAGCTCAACTCAGCGTGAGTGAGAGAACAAGGGCCCCTCTGACAGCACAGAAATCTATATGCAACTCTGCACTTCACCGCTCTCTCCTGCATGATGCATAAACTGAATCATCCCTTTCACTCCCTACACAGACGTGATACTGTGTTCTGGCTATGGATGATACTCTCACATCTCTCTGTCTATGATCTCCTCTTAAATCTTTCTAGAGCTTCTTTCCATATCCCCCTCAGCAACATATCAGCCTTATCAAATAAGTTTGACATGATCATTGACCATGTCAAACTTTCACCTCAGATTCTAAAACATTTAGGGTCTAATCAAACACACAGGTTTGGTTTTATTAGGACACAATTTAGTCTGGGGTTCTTTCACCAGAATAAGTGACTGATATCTATTTATCTATATAGATTTACACTTAGTGGTCACTTTATTAGATACACCTGTAGAGTTTGAAGCAGTTCTGATATAAACTGACTGTTATTGTTGATGCTGTAACAGAGGAGTTAATTCAGTTTTGTTTCATCATTGAGAGCATAATAGTGTTGTACTGGATTGCATTATCTTCAGAGGGGTTTCTGATATTCTGACCTCCTTATGTTTGTAAACAGGGAGGACAAAAAAAATAGAAACAACTCCAGCCTTTAACTGTGTCTTCAGTAATAAACAGTGAATTCAACTGACTAATTTCTGACATTAAAACAAAACTTGATAAAGTTTTAAAGGACAGGTGTTACGGCAGAGCTGTTGCATTCAATTACATTAGATGAAACAGGTGCACCAAATAAAATGGGTGAGTGTAAATTAACACTATATTAAAATTGATTTTTTTACATTCAGTTTATCTAACAAAAGCATAGGAATGTGCCTTAAATGTCTTTATCATTAATGCAATAAATTGGAAAAGTATAGTTTTGTTAATGCAGCGCTGATAGACATTATGACATAATGCTAACATCTCTACCCACAACTTTCCTGCAAATGTTTCCTAAAAAAGGCTAAAGAATGAATATAGTGTTGAGCTTTGTGTTAACAGTGTAATGCTTACTTTAGTAACTTTAACAAGGCAAACAAAAGCGGATCAAAACAAGACTTTGTAATTCTGCTGTTACTGTACTGACAAATAGCTGGCTAGCTTTTTTGTTAAGATAGAAAATAATGCACCAAGGATAATGACTGATTTGTGTCATTGATTAGTGTTCTCAATCGGCGACTAGAAATATGTAGTGTTGCCAACTACTGAACATTGTCACATTGTCACCTTCAAATCAAAACTGATATTTCTTTTTTTCTGACACAGACATGCAGTTGAGGGTGAGCAGTTTTGTGAGGCCAGAGTATTGCCCACAGAGGTTCCTGTCATGTTGTGACCAACCCCAACAATCTCCACCAATCAGAGGATTAGTGCAGCCTTCATGTGAGGCAAAACCTGGGGCAAAAAAAAAAAAAAAAAAAAAAAAAAAAAAAAATTCAACAGGGAATGACAATTGAAGGCAACCAGGAAGAATGTATCAATATTTTTATCAGTTCAGAGCTCATCCACCTGTATTATGATGCCTGGACAGTAAGTGTAAGTGGAGGTGACAAATTAGGATTCTGAAAAGTGAGGGGAACATCCCGAGTGGAAATTGAAATATCTTATGCTTCTTGGTGAGAAATAAGTGGCACACAGAGATGTCACCGTTTGACTGATGGTACATAAGTATTTGCTCACCAGCCTGTCATCCATATAAGTAATAGCAATAATTTTGACAGTCCATGAAGTGAGAATAATTAGCTGTGGAGGGGAAGAGACCATTAAATGAAGCAGGAAGAAGCTCTGCTGGGAGTTGGGGAGTTTGTTCCATACAATGAAAGAACTGATTCATTAAGACATGTGGCTATAATGAGACTAAAACTCCAGTAAATATGAAACTCTGCCAATGGGAAACTCCAAAGCTTACAGAGTAACTTCAACCTAAAGTGAAATTTACTATTTAAAACAGTCATAAAAAGTTATGAGCATGTCATAAACCAGAATAAACCTTTGGACATTATGTTGCACTGTCAAAATTTACTCAGAGTAGAATATACATAAAAAAAGAGGAAATACGGTTTATATTTAACCAAAAAGAGGAAATTTCCAGCACTTTCTATCAGTCATTTACTGTAATACAGCCCCTGCTCTGCAGTAAAACTATTATTATGTATCACTGAATGGCAAAGACTGTCCAATGACAGCACTACTTATAAGACCGTATTATAAATAGCAGCAGTGCGTATACTGCTGAAACAGGTGGCAGCACCATTAGCATTTGCCATCCGAGTAGAGGTGGGAGGGGTCAAGGCTCCCTAGATTCCACACACAGCCTGTTGACTGGAAAAGTGTTGACTGAAAAATACGACCTCTTGGCATGCCTGTCATCTCAGGAAGCCACCTGTACACACACACGCTGGCCACCTACGTCACACAACCCTCAGACAACCCAGGTCACATGCTCCCAGATGTGGCCTTCAACCTGTGATCAGCGCTTCCCCTCTGGCCCCCTTTGACACCTGCATGCTGCTGAAAGACTCTCAGATGTGTGAAGGAGCAGATGTGAGACGTGGAGGACATCATCTGTCAGGAGAGGCTTTAATGGAGGAACACGCCTGCACATATGGTCACTGAGTGGCTGATTCACCGGGCGAGCTGGTGTGGGAGTAACAGTGTTGACACAGTTCTGGACCGGTCCTACTGCCTCTCAGGAAATTTCGTAACTACTCATCCTGATCTAAAGATACTGATCTATGAGTAAGATATTACAGCACTTCCGTCACGGAGCTCACGTATCAGGTCACGGTGATCAGGAATTCCAAGGTATTCTCACATTACCTCCCTTACCATAACTAATTAACCAGTTAAGAATGGTTGCATCACCTCTTTAGATGTTCAAACTTTGCCTTGTTGCAACATGAGTTTCATAAGCATCACTGAAGTTAACAGACACACTAGTTCGTACCTAGAGATGAGTTGTTACTCAGTTTTTACAAGCAGTAACTTGCAGGTGTAACTGTTAGATAAGTAAACAGACAAAACTAATGTTAGCTTGCTAGTATGTGATCTGTTCAGACTGAAGAGGAAAAGAGGCGATCCAATATAGTGTTGACACATATGACCTGACACTTGCAAAATAATTTTTAGTACTGTTGTAAACCAGGCCAATAACATTAGATTAAATCACCAGATCAACTACATAAGCATAATAAGATATTTCACTCTCATTCTGAGGTTTAAACGTAATCAATTTCTCCATGCGTGCAGGTTCAAATTGAAAAAGTGACACCTAAGCTTACAAAGGAATGGCAGTTCCTTGCCAACGTCGTTTTAGTGCTTGCTCTTGGTGGGAATTGTCCGGTCCCTGTAAATAAGAGTATGATCTAGACCTGTTCTACATGTAAAGTGCCCTGAGATAATATCTATTTTGAATTGGGGTATAAATTGAATTGTAAAACCATGACTTCCTCTTTATATAGTTGATTGCTTTTGATTGGCTATGCATTTCCTGTAAATCGATTTACACATTGCTTAAAGACAAGGGTACAGATCTCATTTCAATTTGGGGGGGCGGGGGCAGTGGTGAAATTCTTCCCTGGTCATGCCTGCTCAAAGAGGGGTGGTGGGCAATGCAGAGCAGAGGAGCTGTCTCGAGAACTTTTGCTAGAACCCAAGAGAAGTAGAAAACAGTTTGGTTTGAGAACATTATGGGTGTTTAAAGGTTTGTTATTAGAACATAGGTCAGCTTAATTTATGTGAATTATTCACATTAAAATACCCTCTGCTCACAGTGGGCAGACTGTTAAACCAGACTCCGTTCTAAAATCAGGTGTTTTATATAGGGCCACACTTTTTCACAGTAAAAACTTCAGTAACAGACAGTCAAAAAGACTTTTGTGATTTGCTTTGTTTAGTAGGCAACTTTTATAAAAAATAACTTAATTTGCTGAAACTGTCACTATATCCTGACAATAGTACATGAGACAGATAATATGTGAAAAAATCAGGTTGCAAGTATCCACTGAGCCTGAAAAAAATAACAACCAATCAAAGCCATTTTCCAGTCCAAACTGTTGGTATTTGACAGCGTGTGAATTAGACTCAACAATCAACTATCTTTCTCCAGAATTATCTACCCAGCTTTAAGTCTTTGCTAGACATTTCTTACATTTTAATGATGCAACCTGTTTAAGTAAATTATTAGTTTAAACAAGCTAGTAGCTCCTAAAAACTTTGGAAGGACTTTACGCACAAACTTAGAAATGGATTGATGAAGAGCTGGTGCAACCCAATCCAGTTCCCCAGTTAACAGAAATTCAGAAGTCAGTATTTCTGATTAGGTGACCGTAGAGGCTAAAGAAATACCCTCTCTATCCTGCTCGACCCATTTTAAGCCCAATCCCCAGACCCAACTAAGAGTAATTAATGGCTCATTCATCCCTGAGTGAACCATACAGCAGTAATTATGACCATATGCTATTCCAACGACTTTTAATTGCCTAATTAAAATCTTATTAAACTATTGAACAGAGATAGGGGACATTTTGAACTTAAGGTTCAGGGGAGTTAAATTCATCAAGCTTGCTTCTCCTCCGGGGCTTGTGACACACGGTCAGAGGTGGTGAGTTTTATCACAAGCGCTGACTTCTTAAAACAGCCCAAATTTGAAGCTATCAGGCACTAAGAATGTATTGATAGATTACGGTAATATATGGCTGTGAAAGTGGATGAGCATATTTCATCACCTCTGTCTTTGAAACCTTTACAAGAGCCTAAATCAACCCGGTTTTCAGAAGTGAAAATATTTGAAATGATATTCCATTTCCCCTCTGTGCAAATTTCCATAACAGATGTGGAGCCAGCAGAAGCAGCTTGCTGATGAAATGTAAAGTAGCAGAGCAGGGCCTGCTATCACTATCAAGGCGAAGTGGGTGAAAGAAGAGCAGCAGGGGCTCTGAGACAGACAGAAAAGGGCATTAATACTTAGAGGGGGAAAGGACCAAAGACAAGCAAATGCAAGGGCAGAGACACCTTTTTTTCCTCTCTGAAGGTGATAATAAGTATTTCTAGTCACCTCATCAAATGCAAATACATTGATTGGCTCTTGCATAGAGATGGAAATCACCTAAGAGTAACTAATCTCACCAGACAAATACTAGATTCAATGAGTTCTTTACTACTGTGTGAGAGTCATTTGCCACTCTTGGCTTTGTGCCCTTTTATTCCAGGCACTCGAGCCAAATCTCCCTGTCAAAACACATCAGACAGGGAATAAACCTGGATTAAAACTATTCACGTGTTGTCATTAATAAACGCTCAGACATGGTAAATACTGAGGGTTTGGGGAGAAATTGGCAGAAAATTGTACTTTTCTCTCTCAATCTGCACTCTTTTCACTTTTTCAACAATCCAGTGTAAGCTGATCCACTTTTAGGAAGCAGCCTGCCCTGCTGATCTTGCTGAAATGGCCTATTTCTTTTCTACAGTCTGTTTTAATGTTGTCACACCCTTTGCTGAGGAAAGGAACACCTACATTTTTGGGAATATCCAAAGTTTTATCATTTCATACATCTTCCAAACACTAATACCGATTTGGCAAACATTTTGGCCCACAAGTGATTAATAAATCGAAAATTCTTCTGCACCCTCGATTGACCCATTACAGTATGAAATGATGATATGTGTGTATGATAAGTCTAAAAATTCAGTGTCAAAAATCACAATTTAAATGGTTTTCAATGTTGATATTCAATAACTGCACCTGAAACGTGTCTGCATTACCCACAGAAAGACTTTCTTCAGGGACAGTGAAATTCTAGACAGATGTTTAAAGTAACAATGTGTTGATAGTCAATGCTGATACCAATGTTTTTTTTGTGGTGGTTTTCATTATTTTTTTCTCCTTTTCTGCCAGGGAATCAAATAAATCATTATAAAACACATGGCACTGTTGCTCTCTTTTAAGAGTTATACCAGCCAGTGGCTTCTTCTTCAAAACAGCAGATGAGCATGCAAGCTACTGTTGCCCAATTCCGACTGTAAATAACCAATGCAACCTTTAGCAAGCACAAAATTGATGTGACACAGCTGATATAAATCAGCCACTGCCATTGGTGAATGTGATCATATTTGCAAATAGGCTGATTGCAATCAACAAGACCAATATCGGCTGATATCAACGTTCAGCCAAGAAATCATGCATCATGCAGGTTTCTTCTTTTCTCGGCTACATAGTATAGCCTGACTTTTGCTGGAGCAGCAAAGCAAGAGAAAAAACTACAGGACACCCCTGCTGCTTACACCAAGATGGTTTACACCATGTTGAAGCTATAATAAATATTTGTGCTGTAATAAATATTGCTTATAAAAGGGTGAACACAAGTGCTCTGAGAGCAATGCCATTCCTTGAAGCTTTAAATACTTATGGACCTGTATTTGAAGTGAAATAAAACAATATTTTAATGATAGTTACACAGTTGGAGCTTCATCTTCTAGTTGCAGTTATTCCTAGCATGGTTTGGGCATTAGTATATGTGTTTCTTTTGCTAATCCCCTTCCAAGTTCACGTAGAAGAAATCATCATCATGAGTGTTGATAAATCTGACGTTACCTGCATACTGATGCAGGTTAAATCTCAGCTGCTGCTGGAAAATTAAAAATCACCTCTGAGCTGAGCAGAGTCTCTCTGAGTCTCTACCATCTTGCGTGTGTCTGTGCTGCAGTGTTATTATCTGGGTGACATTTTTGTGGGTTTTCCAATGTCAGAGTCCTATGCTGAAAACTACACTGCATTCACAATGGGCAGTGATGAGATACACATATGAATCTCTTGCAATGAAATTACAGTACAGCATGTGACAGTTTTTCCATTTCTCTTTTCCATTACACAAATGGAGCAAATGCTTTCAGAATGGGTAATAGGTTGCTGACTTCACACTGTCCTTTAAAGGTCCAGTGTGTAAGATTTTACAAGAATTTTCTGGCAGAAGTTAAATATAATATCCATACATCTGTTTTCATTAGTGTATAATCACCTGAAAGTAAGAATCATTGTATTGTGTGTCACTTAGAAAAAGCCGTTTATATTTACAGAGGGTGCTAGTTCTCTTCCAGGTTGTACCGCCATGCTTATAGCCGCTAGCTCACTGTTAATGTCACTAAATCCTACACACTGGTGTTTCAAGGAAAAAAAATAAAATAAAAAATATATGGAAAGTAACATTTTGTTTGGATAGTCGAATGTTGTTACTCAATTATTACACGGTAGAAACCTCTATAACTATCTTATACATCTTACACATACTGTATGCAGATTGGGTGTCCTGCTACTGAGCATTAGTTGAAACTAAGCGAGGGTTTTAGTGTCACATACAGTAGTCACTTGATAGTGCGTTGTGTAACAGTTTGGACCGGCCAAAGAAAAGTGTGACCATATGCAGTCCAGTCCAGTAAAAGCAAAAAAAAAAAATCACCAGGGACTATTTTATGAGAGAAATAAAATATACAGAATAATATTGTTCAGTGCACTGTTTAAGATATTGAGGGCCTGTCTTTGTTTTTATGAGGGGTCCTGGTGTCTGCCAGACACAGGTGAGGAGCTGCTTCAGCGCTGGCTGCTGTAAGTAGGTCAGGCCTGTTGAAACACTCACTCCTCGATTCTAAATGTCTCCACTTGTTTGCCATATAATTCAGTCTGCATTCACTGGAGTGAAATATTGACCCTGATAGAGCAAGTGCTGATAACACGGCATCGACCTGAGGTGCTTTATCTCACTTGTTCTTGTTTACCTTCACTAACTTGATTTGTTCTAGTAGATAAGTCTGCCATGCACAGCTACAGTAGGCAGCAGTAGTTGTTTAAACACAAATATTAATAAATTAATGTGCAGTAACTCAAACACTAACATTATTATATAATCAGAATGTGCTTATATGAACCCCATTTATTGTAATTTAGCAAACCTACATCTATAGCTTTTAATTTATCATCTAAAATAATTAATAATAATGAAAAAGCAATATTATGTTTAGCTGAAAAAGTCTGTGAGGTCTGTTCAAGTGACAGAAAAAGAAATGTGCTGTATAATGCGCTGCATTAATATTTTCTGCCCATGTAAAGTCATGGACCATTCAATCACCAGCAATGCATAGAAATATTTGTCCTCTTTAAATCGATTAGGCTGGTGTGGCATCCATGAAAGGCTGTAAACAAAGCGGCGTGGCTGTTCTCCCTTGATGTCCACAGCAAGAAGCTGCACGCATTCCAGTAGCTTAGAGGCTTAGACAGAAGCTCAGGCTATAGGCCATTGGGCAAAGAGCTGCACACATCCATCACTGTGTGGGACCGATAAAAGGCTCAAGAGTGTCCACTTCTCCACATGCCCATCAACGATACAAACCGCAGCCACGCCTTGAATACAACTCAAGAGTTTTTGGAGTGTACGAAGCACATCGTGACTAGTTGGTCACTCGTTGCTCAAGGTTTAATGCTTAAAGGTGGACTGTGGAGTTTTGTGGTAAACAAATAATTGTTGCACTGTGTGTATCCTTGAGGTCTTACTTTCCTTCCTCATAAAACACTTGCAAAGAATATTATTATTCTTCAACACTTGAAACCTGCTTTGATTACATCCATGTTGACTAGCAAGCTGTATTCTTTCCTGCCTTTGCTGGTGTACTGCTGCATATCTCACAGCAACCTGTAGATCAGTAGAATAGTTTGACACCATTGTCAGGAATGTGTCTCATGTCACCTGTGTGCACATGCACAAGACTATGGATGCGTATAGTAAGGATATTATTGATACCAAAATCCATACTGATACTGCTTATCAATACAGCTTCTTATAGATACTCTTAATGATTAATGAGCATGATACTTGAGCACTTTTTTGCAGAAGTAACAAGTTAAATTGTTTCCTGAGTTATTGCGTTTATTTAACACTACATCAGTACCAATAGCAGTATCATTTGTCCAGGAGCTTATTGGTATTTCTTTATTGACGAGTCAGACAGGTACCTGTTTAGTACCAGTTCTCAATACCCAACCAAGACACACAAAACTGAAACCACTCAATAAAACACAACTAGAGGTCAAAAACCCTGCAGGGAACCTTTAATATACAGAGGAATGATGCAATTCTAAACCAGTAAATGATGTCCTTGCAAAATGAGATGAACCAACTTTCTATCAAAGGATTAATGCATTAACAAACCAACTACTTCAGTACTAATAATCATCTTGTAACACCCCATTAAGCTGGGTAGCCGAGAACTATGGAGAGTGGTTTAAGACGATGCTGATCCACTTTACTGCCTCTTAAAACCACTTACACCTTCTGAACAGCTATTTAAGCCAAGTGTAGGATGTGTATCATTAGGATTTCATCGATGCTACTGCTCTTGCTGATACTGACTATTTGGCTATACTTTAATGGTATTTTTCCATTACTAAGTAATAGCTTTTTAAAAAATTATATTATTCAAGAAAATAGTACACTGAACACAGAATTAGAATATATATATGTTAAACACAGTACTGTTGAAAAAAGCAAAGGCACTACATAAACTAAATAATATCTCACTGGAAACAAATCTAAAATGTTGCTAAAATACATAATATTTCTTACATCAAAATACTGCGTGAAGTTTAGAAGGAATGAAGAACACAGGCACCAGTCAGTACGTGGGAGCTTATTAACACTACGGTCTTCAAAATTGTAGTCCCAAGGCCTGTTTAATACCAGGCTTTGGTACCAATCTCTATACATGAACAAATGAAACTCAATAATTGGACAATATTTTGAATAATATACTCAAAAACCGATTTTGGCAGGTAGTTGTTAAAGTATCTGAGAAGCTGTCATGTTTTTTTTTACCCTTTCAAAGAACACAAGCAAGGATCAATGACAGCCCAGGGAGTGGTGTGTTCATCCAAGCTGGTGTAATCAGGTTCATGTTCACTCTTCAATCATCTATTGTCCAGACTAAATTACACCTGTGAGGCTAATACAGCTGTGTGCAATCATTTTTATTTAAGATGCCCCAAGTTTGAGCAAAACTCTTGCAGGCCTTGTTGGGACGACAAGGAGCAAATTAGCATTCCTTGTTTGTGTTTTTTAACATCAACAAATGTTGAGATGTGTCTATAAATTGGTATGATTATTTGCATATTGCAGTATTCACAACTCTTAATATGCCATTGAACACAGCTGTCTTTTCCTTTATAGTCACATAGCACTCAGTAAGATAAAAGACATCTTTTGAGTGATGCAGTGCTCTTTGAACACATGGAGGGAAAGAGAATGTCTGATAACAATGTAAAGACCGGCTGTCTGACTGTAGTTCATGAAATAGATCATACAAACGATGAACAACTGATCCAGAGGCAACAAATATAGTTCAGACAGTTAACTTTCTTAGCCTGTGGTTGTACTAGTTCATCTGCTTTTCATCTCTGGCTACAATCCTCAACATTTCTTAAAAGTTGATATAGAGCACAAGTCAAATCCTCCTTATTTGACCTCTTTATTTGTCATTAAAATATCTTTGTGGGGGTAGTCTGCCCCCTTTATGTGGGGTCTGAGAGTGGGGCAGCCACCCCACACACGCAGTGACCTCACTTAGTAAAGATCAATAGTGAGCTGCACATTCCTCACTCCAAGTCTTCAGGAGGCACTTAGGCCTTGGTATCCCAGCCATCCAAGCCATCTTGTGAATCCTTTAGCGCACTGATATTTGGGGTAAATTCCAATCATTGACATCCAACATCCTAGACGACCAAATCTGACCTATGAGGGCAGCGTATATATGGTAAACCATACGAGGGAGATGAACTCTTGTCACTCAAGAGTATCACCCCTTTAGACCATGCTAATGCAGTCACTCAAGGGCAAATTTGTCAAGCTAGCATTGCTCAGTTTAGATCATGTTTGTACTTCACATTTTTGCCTGTGCCCCTTTTCCATTTTCCCTTTCAATCACACTGTACACGGCTTAGCACGCTGCAAAATTATGGGGCCCACATTGATCCCTAGGCTAGATGATTTAATGGCTGACTGACTGTTCTATTTAACCAGACAAGCATAATAAGGGGATTAGCAACCTATCAGATGACAGAGTTCAGTGAGCTTGGCTGCAGGTATACAGGCAGATATCCTATATCACATGATTTGTTAATCACTGTGCAGAAAGCATAAATTAGTTCAATTTAAGGAAGAAAAATAAAAACAACTAAGACTACTAATCTGGAGAAGTTACCCCACAGTTCATGACATTTTTAATGCTAACGTGCTCTAACAAGTTAGTTATTAAGAGCGAATGGTGTTTTGCACTTCAAAAGGGCTCTTGAAGTTCATGTACCTCTTTGTTTGCAGTAAGAGGCCCGCACTAGTGTGCATTCAAGATGTAATCAGAGTCCTGACACGTCCGTGCAGTGCCCAGGCCCCCACAGCTGGATGCGTGTAGGTGGGAGCTGATGTCATGGAGAGATGGAGGTGAAATGATCTGTTACTAGGAAGCTGAGCCTCTCTCCACTGTGATATCAGACCGTGTGGCACATCCTCAGACATTTTCACCTACTTTCACAACTTAGAGGTCAAGGGGTACAACTTTACAATAAGACTACCCTTATAAATTATTTATAAATGGTTTATAAGTTAGAACACTGCTTGCTACTAATTAATCCTACTAATGAGTTACTACCATTTATAACTGGCTAAAGGGAGTCTTATTAAACTGTAAAATTGTGCATGCTCAAAATGTCAAGGTAAAAGATACTGCCAAAGCCTTAGTGTATGAATCTGATATGTTAATTTGCCAAATGAAACTTTTTGACTATGAAGATTTGCTGACGGTGTCTGATGAAGCTGACAGGTATAAATGGTGCTGATGGAGAAAACAAAGAAAACAAAGTAAGCAATGAGATCTGAGGCTCAACAGTTCAGATAAATGTGGGCTCACTGTTCGGCAAGCAACAGGTCACTGTTGCTCTTTTTATCTAATATGTTGTAACAACATATTAGTTATTTTTAATGCGCTTACAACCTAATTAATAACCTGATTATAGACTATAAATCATTTATAAAGGCAGTCTTGGGGTGCCCATGTAGTTCAGTTGGTAGAGCATGCGCCCCATTCACTGTTCACATTCATTTGCTGTGTCGTCCCCTCTCTCTCTACCCCCTTTCCTGTCTATCTCCAGCTGTCCCTATCAAATAAAGGCAAAAATGGCCAAAAAATTAATCTAAAAAAAAAAAAAAGGTTGGTACCAGGCAGCACTGGTCCATTTTGTTGCAAAAACACTGACAGGAAGTACAAAATTGTGAATTTTTAGAGTTAATAAAACATCTTTTTTTTACTTTCAGATGTAGTTTAAAAAGCAAATCTATTACCCAGAAAGATCTGACGTATTCCTTGTAAACCAGAAAAGGTCATTAGCCAAAATCTACATTCTGAAGTATCTCAAAGCAACTCAATTCCACTAAAGCCCAAAGGTTTCTCTGTAGCTCATGCTGTGCTCTGACGATACCACGGGGCGGGCAAGTGATTCATCACATTATTTATAAACTATAAGGTGTAAGGTCAGTGATTTGACACACCAGCAGGGACAGAATAAATAGGCCTGTTTTGCTTGTATCACAAACTAAACATAAGGGAACATAGAAAAATGCAGAGGCCAGAACTCAGACTGTCTGCACGTACTCCCTGTCAAAGTATAGACAGACAAGATAATATATATTCTCTCTTGTTTGAAAGCATGTATCCCCTCTCTGTCACATAAACCAGTAAGACCCATTGACCACAGCAGAAGTCATATTGGGGGGAAAAAGCATCAGCAGTGTTAGTTTCTGTGAGCTTAAACTGCACCTGCATTCTGAACAGCTTCATCCCCTCCAGATGTCTGGAGGCCTCGCTAGACCCAGAGCCAGCACATCTATAACTGTCTCCTCGACTGCCCAGACGCTGGTGGATAACTGCCAGAAAGAAAGTAGAGATGCAGGGGGATCTGAGCCCTGCAGCCACTCATGCTGCACAAAAAGTGCTGAAAGAGGCCATAAGATGGCTTGTGTGCTGCTGTGTCTTAATATATCACATCTTCAATCCAATCTGATGAATTATTCAGACCGTGCTATCTACTGTGCCTCTCACCTAAAACATCTGCCCTGCCAGCCTGTCTGCCAGGTCTGGCTTATACTCTGTCCTGCCACAGGAAGCTTTTAGTCTGCTCCTGTCCTGTGGTCTCTGTTACATTTAACCCCCTTCCTCTATCTCTATTTCCATCTCTTGGACTAAAGCATTGAGCGAAATAGATTATGTTACTGTGTCAAAGATCAGTCTGTACAAGACTTTTAAAAGAAAACAGTATCTTTTTGCTACTGTGCAAATCTGTGAGTTGTCGAGGCTGGGGTGTGCTTGAAACAAAGTAGTTCCTAGGGTGTGTTGCCCAATTATAACGAAGGCAAAAGTGTTTATTGCTGTTGTAAATGGCTTAACTCTGCTACTCTTCTCTTAACAAGAAAAGTCTGCCATCATAAAGAGACATAAAAACACTTTTCAACAACTTGACAGCTACTTAAAGGGATAGTTCAGATTATTTTACACAGGGTTGTATGTGGTACTTATCCATAGTGAGTGTATAAGCTACAGCAGATGGTGGTCAGCATCCCCCCAGTTTGGAGAAGCAGAGAGGAGTGCCAGTACAGAAGCTGCACGCTGTGCTACTGTGGATAGCTCAGCAACAAAACATATTTTCTAAAAAAATAAATCTGTTGAGTGTACGCTATATTTAAAATATTTTCACCACTTTACCTTGCCACCAGATGCCTTTTTTTGACGAGAAACCACCATTAATGCTCTCTCTCGCTCAACCTAGGTTCTTTTGCAAAAACTTTTCTTTTACCTCCAGCTCTGGTCTACAGCTACCTCAGTCAGACAGTTTGCTTGTTTTATTGCTTGGCGAGACAAAATTACTCTCTTCTCCAAAGGAGTTTGGCTGGTTTGGAGAGAGCAAAATTAGGCTTTTACACAGGGCTCAACAATAAAGACTCCCTGCTTGCCTAAGGCAAGTAAAATGCCATGTCAGGCTAGTAAATCTGGCAACTCACTTGCCCAACCAGGCAAGCGGTAAAAACAAATCGAACTATCTTGATTATCGATATTAATATTTTTATTGCAAAAATGGCTTAAAATGCTGTTTTCAGTTTCACAAATATGGAGATTTTCTACTTTTCTACATTTATTATCATATTAGCTTGAATATCTTTGAGTATTAGACAGACATAATGAGACATTTAAAGACATCACCTAGGACTTTGAAAAACTTGGATGGCTTCTTCACCATTTTCAAACAGTCTATAGATGTTGCAGCCCTAGATTAAACATGACAATTCACTTTAGTCTTTGTTGTTATTTGATAACTGATAATAAATAAAATTATTTGTACAGGAGCAAGGAAAAACGGACTATGAGCGAGCAGATTTATAACTCATTTGTGCAACCAGGCAAGTAAAAAAAAATGTTGAGCTCTGATAACAGTAGTGTTCATTCAAAAAAGGCTGTCTAACAGCAAGGTAAAGCAGTGAATATATTCTAAATATAGTGTACACTTAAACAGATGGCCAAAATACATTTTTACTGCTGAACCTGCCCACAGCAGTACATGGTTTAGCTTCCTACACCTGCTGCTTCCCCAAACTGGAGGCATCATCTCCTGTAGGTAATACACCAACTATGGTTAAGTACCTCTTACAACCCTACTTCAAATAATTCAACCTATCCCTTTAAGTCTGAAATGTACACCAAACACTTGGCTAACTACAGTCAGTTCCTGCATTACCATAAAAAAGTTCGATCGGGCAAAGCTTTTGACTTTGTGGTGAGAAAGAGGTGTATAACATTCCTACTCTGGGCTGTATCAATGAAAAAGAAAACACATAGCAGAAAACTCAGAGCAGAGCAGGTTGCATTACATACTTCCAGACCATTAATGTGAGGAGTGTTCTTGTGGGATAAAAGGTGCACACCCACCTCCCCTGCACTGTTTACGGATCTTAGCAGAGCATGAAATGACTAAATACCAGCATCATTCCTCCTCCCTGTCATCCTCCTTTGCACATTTCTCATTCACAATTTTCATCAAGGATGCCTGACTGAAAAACATGTGACCCATCCAGTATTGTTTGTGTCCAAGGTTACAGAAGATCAACTTTAAAGTCAGTCAGTAGAGTGAAAAGTTTGTGCTTAAACCAGTAATGAGTTTTCATAAAATATCATTTTGTAACCCACTTCTCAGTAACAGAACACTACTGTACATGAATATTAAAAGTGAGTACAACTTGTTTACAGTGAGGCAATTAGACTCCTGTGATCAGAGGCGTATGGCAGGAATGTCTGAAAGGGTCAGTAGCACCATTAGCAGAGTAAAGGGCACAACCTGGAATGCTCAGAGATATCGAATCACAGCGATGGGGGAGGGACACGCTGCTAAACAAGGCCCGGTTGGGGGTTGATTCCATTAATCAGGCCTACTCTACTACTCGTGTCAGGAACCACACGAACACGTCTGACTGCTAACAACAACCTGTCTCACGTTTTCTGTGTGTGACACCTTAGGATTAGGGTCAGGAATGTAGATGTACACACAGCTACAAGGATTTAAATAGAACTTTATTATTAAACATGTAACACGCATGAGGAACAGGTGTTGAGGTGAAGGGTGATGGAAACACACCCTGAAAAGACAATTTTGCGATTCTCACACCAGAACATGAGAAACGCTGACAGAAGTGTAAACATACTCCACATGGTTTCACAGGCTTGTGTACTGTTAAAATAAGTCACTGAGAGAGTGCTTCATACGCATGTGACGTGTTTTGGTGCACGTTTCATACGGGTTAAAAGTCAGATCTGTACAAATCTGAGACACTGGAGCAAACACAGCGATCTGGCCATGTTCCATGTCCACAGTCATTTCCCACATCGTGGCACAGTGCTGGACTGGGAATAAACAGAGGAGCCCGCTGTGCTCCCAGAATGCATGTTTGCAGAGTTCCCATCAGTGAGTACACAGTAATAGGACTCCCTGAAGGCCTGTATTTAACCTTTAGGTTACAAGTGGCTGGCCACTCACAGCCCACCCCTTCCTCTGCCTCAGCGATTAACCCTTTTCTTGCTCATTTTTGTCAGAACAAACAGGATCAAAGCTAAATAAACTCACAAGATCTTAAGATCATGTGATACGATTGAAAAGTACAGAACAGCTACTACAGTAAATGGACTTTGTGCTGATAATATTTTGTCAACTGCTCTTTCTAAGGTCACAAATGAACTATGCATCTCAACTTTTAGGCCAACATGGACGAGAGAAAAAAAAAGGACATTTCAGTATCTACCTGGGCAAACTGTTGATGAAATTATGTGATATGATCAAAAGCTCCCGGACAAGATCCTGAGATCAGTGTCATTCTGACCAATCCCAAAGTTAAACTAACTCGTTTGGTTTGTCTGTTCTGTGCCACAGTAGAAACATGGTGGTACAACATGGCAAGCTCCATGGAAAAGGACCTGCACCCTCTGTAGAAATAAACAGCTTGTTCAATGGTAAAGAAAATACAACAATTATACACTAATGAAAACATACATATGAATATCATATTCCAGTTCTGCCATATTCTAACAATAAAACCCTGTAAATCTTGTATACTGGACCTTTAAGCTACCAGAAAGTCCTTTTTAAGCCACATTTTTTAAAAACAGATTTCTTTTCTGCATTTTGCAAATAAACTAATGTGATGTCAACTGAATATGGTGTGCAGGTTTCTACAAAAGTGGTTTCTACAGTTTTTCAGATGTACAAACCCTCTGAACCTATATCTGTATCATTTTCATGTTCTGCAGATTAATTAGAGGACTAATTCTGTTTTTATTTGGCCCATGTTATGACACTGCAGTAAGCACAGCTGTTGTCTTGGACGGCAGCAGCACACAATATTTTGGCTCGAGTTTAAAAACATACCTTGAATTTCATGAAAAGAATTATCCAAACTACGATCCAATTCAGAGCTCTGTGCTGGTCACATAAATTATAGCCTGTAATTGCACACACACTTTGTTTAAACTTGTGTTATTGGTGTGAAATCTAAACTAACATTTGTGACACCGTACCATATGGAGATATAAAACATAAAAGAGAATTAAAAAAAAAAAAAATCTCTCTCTTTCTCTCTCTCTCTCTCTCTCACACCCCACACACACACACAATGATAGGCAGAGTGTGAACCTGACTATATAAACAGATGAAGGAGATGGATCAGAGTAGCCTAATGCTGAGAAAATGCCCTTGGGATATGCTGACAAAACGGAAACATGTGCATATGGGGCCAGCATGGGGGATTAAGCTGTGATAAAACAGTGCGATGCAGTAAGATTTATTTCTTCTTTGTCTTTTCTCCTCTGAACAGATTTAGTAATCTGCAACAGGTTGCTCACTGCTTTGAGCAGCTTCTCAACACTAGAAGCATAATTTTATCCTTTTGCTTCTCTTCCTTTCAGCAGACTTGATGTCGAACAGCGCTGCATCAAATATTTTTTTACTCCGCAAAGGAATGTTTCAGTGTTCCAGTTAAACTCTGCAACACTGATGTTTCTCACTGCGAGTAACTATCACCATGTCATGAACTATATTTTTGTGAAGAAGCCTGGATTTGAGTTATTGATATTACAGGCACCATGCTTTACCAATGAGCCAAAGCTTTTCTGACAGCATCATACAGGCAGTTCATTGTCAAGGCCGCCGGTATCCAGAATGCAACTGCCAGCTGTTTTCTTTGTGGATCAACCCAAAAGAAAACAGCAGGCCAAGGTCAGCACAGACAGGCTTTTCTCCTGCAGCAGACAGATGAATCTCCATATACGAGGCCATAAAACAAAAACTCTCTCTGTCACGCATGAGATGGCACGGTTGATTGTATTCCACCCTCTTGTGGAATAATTAACCATTCTCAAAAATTCATGAAAGCTCCCATTTATTCCAGCTCTGTTGGGTGTTTGTTCATCATCTGAGGGATCCCTGTCTGTAGGTGGATTTTCCATTTCGTGTTTCATTTCATGCTCATCTTCAGTTTGCACGTGTAAAAGCTGAGAGGGAATGCCAAAAATTCTAAAACATCTCAAAACAGCATGAAAAGGTTTAGCTGAGGTGGAAAAGTTGGTTTATTGCAGGAAAATGCAACAAATTGCAATGGAACAGACTTGGGGTATTGAATAAACCACAATGCATAGGAACCATTGACTTGACGTATCGTAGCAATGGACTAAAGTGATGAATGCGGCAGATATAAATGTTGATGGATACTCATTTAATTGCATCATCTTGTGGCACCTCTTCTGCAGTGGCTTAATGACATATGACTGGAAAATTAATCCCAGCAGACATTTATCTCGACAGCCCAATTCTTAATATTTGCATAACAGTAGTGAATGGAAGCACACACAAACTTGAATTTTCTTTTTTGCAGATTTTCTCAAAATTAAATTAAAATTTGTGCTACATTTGGATGGAAACCTAGCTTATGTGAAAGCTTGGTTGGGATGGTTATCTCTCATGTCCAGCTGCCCTGTAAATACATGCCAGGCAGACTCAATTGGACTGGTTTCTCAGAGGAATATGAAGTTTTCCAGTGCAGTTTTTGGAGAGGAACCCCCTCCACTCCAAAAAGTGCTTTGCCTGTGCAGACTGATATATGTGCAAAGTTTGCCACTAAAAGGCTGTTTTCAAATTTAATATGCTGAAGGGGGAAAGTATCTCTGTGCTAACTTTAAAGCTGAGTTTAAGGCGTGTATGCACATGCTTCATTTTGTGACATCACGTAAAGGTGGCGCAGCCAATGTCCCAGTACTCAACTTTTACAAGTATGATGTGGAAACTTAAATCCTCCAGCACACATACACTGATTAACGACTTTTCAGTGAAGTTGGAGACATTTCGAGTCTAGTGGTGAATCCTTGAACATGATATTTGCATATTTATAGATTCCTATTTTTTTCAATGAAGAAGAAGGCGTAAATGCAATTCAAGATATAGAAAAAACATAATCAGACAGAAACAAATTATCATTCCAACAAATAATTGTATACTTTATGTCTTAAAACATATATGGCAGGGATCTTTAAATATAAAAAAAGCAAATGGTAACCACTAAGCTCACTCTAATGGTGGAAAATAACACATATTCTCTTCTTGCTTCACCAAAACAGTTTGCTTTGTCAAACTCTAATGACAGGAGAGGGAGCTTGAGAGTTTTTCAAGTAAGTGGTACTTGGCAGTGCACACTCAAAAGTAAGCAAGAAGAGTAAATAAAAATCTTAGCTTGACCTCCTCATTGACTTTTGACAAACTTTTCCATTTACGGTTTCTATCCATTAACTACCACCCACACAGCTGACAATTTGGCATTAGTCTTAATTGTACTGCCAGCAGTGTGTGGGCGAGAGATTTGAATTTCACACAATAACACCTGATGCTTCTGTCTTGTAGCTGCCAGCGTCACACCATGATCCCCTAACCAGTGTCAAAACACAGAAACCCCTCACCAGTTTGACTGTGCTTTTTCCTAACTATCACAATTAAGACTTTGTGTTGACACTTTGTTCTTGCTCTCGTCCATCGGCTTTTCCACACTCCTCTGGGTTCACATAAAGTTTCCAGGCTGCGAGACGATGTGTGTGTGTGTGCTGGCTGCTACATTCAGTAACTCCTGCACTCTTACAAATAAGGTTTCCAAAAGGGTTCTTCCTGATAGGCTGAGGTTCTACCCCAAAACCATTTGCTTCTTTTTTTTTTTTAAAAAAAAATGGTTTGTCCAGGGTTCTTCTATTAAGAACCCTTTTCATCCAAAGAGCCCCTTTTGGAAGAAAAAGTTCTCAACAGTCCAAGCTCTGGGACTGTTGAGAGCTTGAGTGTTACCAGATGTTTACTCAGTTTAAACAAAGATAATTGCAACAGAATAGAAAGACAATGAATAAATAAAAATAAATAAATAAGACTGTTAAAATGATGGATGACCACAACATAAAATCTATGGGATTAAATTATTTTTTACCTCAACTGGAGAATACAATATGGTTCTTTGTAAAGCCCCTGAGGACAAGAGAAGGGTTCTCTGTAGAACCTCAAATAGCAGATTTTGGGTGGAACCTTTCACAGATGTTCTAGGTACAACCCTTTATATTGGGTTCTAGGTAGAACTCTCTGAAAGGGCTCCAAGTGAAACCTCTGTAAAACGTTTTACCAAGAACCAAAAAAGGTTCTTCTACGGCAACAAGCCCTATATAGTTCTAGTTAGCACTTTTATTTCTGACTTTATTTCTGTGTATCTGATGCCTCAGCTCAGAGAGTCAGAGCCATCCTCTGTGTATTTTCTCCATTACTAGAGACACTCGTAGACAAGCCAGCAGGCTTTAAAATGCGAACACACCCAGGTAAATAGCTGTGTTTCCAAAGAAAATAAGTCCAAGACCAACATCTCTTAATGCAAGGGTACAGCTCCTACACATACACCCACAAATACAAGCACAAGATGCACTCAGACTGGGTCTTTAATGACCCCCTTGCCCTGCTATCACCTTGCGATAAAGACCAACTGAGGAGGGTGGAGGGCTGCTGTGTGTCAGCTCACACCCACTTATCCCTTTAAAGAGAGAAACTAACAACAAACCCCACGCAGACTCACAAGAAGTTTATAATTCTCTAACAGGAAAATGACAGGTTCCCCGGCATCATTTCAATAGGTAACCAGAGCTGCAGCGTACTCACATCAATGATTCATGAAGCCAGGGCGCCACACAGTTAATGAACACAAGGGTAGTCTCTTTATCAGCAATACTTACGCTCTTCTCCCACTCAGCTGAGAAACACAAACGTCCTTCAGTTCTAAAAGAAGTTTCCTTTAGGTGACACGGACAGATTGATTCCTCCACCAGGATGTGTCAGAGCAAAATCCACTGAAACAACAGAGTTTAAAGCTCTGGTAGATGACAGCTCTGAGTCCGCAGGTCCACACTCTCCCTCTCCCTGACACTGAGTCGTACTACAGCCTGCCTCCAACCGCTCAACACACTGGAGCTCCTCCCATCACACACTGGCACAGAAAGGGAGGGAGGAGCAGGGAGGTGCACTTCCACAGGATGATCTTGACTCATTTTTGACTTAAATCACTATTGCTCATATTTTTAAGGCGAAGGGGAACTATTATTACATGTTAGAGAATATGTTACACAGTGTAATTATGAAATTACTGCAGAGGGCAGAGAAGCAATCATGACAAAAGCCCTAATTACAGAAACTCCCTAAAGTTTGAAATCTTATCTAATCTCAGTTTAGGATGACATTTGGGATTTTTGGTATTACAGAAACATGTTTCCTAACAAAATTTAGGAACAAAACCTACCTTACCGTAGGACAGGACTTTACAGAACTGGGGCCATATTACTGTAGGCAGGTAAGTTAGCTCCTGGGCCCGACTACAGGTGGAACAGTGAAAGTTAGGACAGCTTAACAGTTATGCTAAAGTTAGGAGAGTTTATTTAAGATTTTGGGAGGTTAGGATGTTGTCTAATACACTTATCTTAATTAGGATAGGAACAATAACTTAACTGTCCATCGGAAATGGCTTTTTCCCAAAATCATTTCCTAACCCCAATTACCATCCTTCCCAAACAGTTAAGATAGGATCTGCAAGTTGGCAAGTTTCTGCCCCAGAACTAAGTTAAGAATTTCCTAAGTTGGGAATCATAAGTTAAAATGGCATAAGCCTTGTCCTAAATTCGAAATAGCTGCCAAAAATGGCAGCGACACTGTTGTTAGGTCTGTATGGCAAAGGCAGTGAAGATGGGAACAACATGAAAGTTAAAATATTATGAATACTGTACGATGATATTTTAAATTTCCATGCATACAACAAATGCAACATGCCACTTCCATTCAAATCTTTATTTTATTTTTAATCTAAAGGACAATAATTGGAAAGAAACCTTATCCACAGACACGATTAATATCTGCGACTCATTGCAGCTAAAACTGAATGCCCGTCTTTTCTTGACCATTATAACAAGCAAGCTTGGCAGTGACAAGCGAAGTGAGATAGCCATTGTCAAGGATACAGGCAGTCTCATGTGCATTCTAAACATAGAGACAGGCATGACAGGACGAGTGCCAACTGAAGAATTGAGTTTACAGATCTAGTTTGGATTTCTAAGATATGAGGCCTGAGATAGGACACAGCTGTGAGTTGAGGAATTTCTTCTGTAAAAGGAAAATAGAAATTTTCCTGTCTTTGAAACTTAGGATAGGACAAGTATTAAGGAACTTTTTTTTCTGTAGTAAGGACCCAAGTATCCTTATATGACATTTTTAACCGTGTGAAGTTGTTTTAGATGGTTTTGGGAGAGGTAACCAATAAGAAGTTTTAGGCTTTTTAGGCTTCATCTCTCCTTTCACACTAATTTCTGGTGTTAAAAAACTAAAAACGAAAAACTTCAAAAGTGTCTTGTGATTTTCTGGTCACAAGACAGTTTGCTTTAGGGAAATCACAGACACCTCGTGCAAAAGCCACTTATTAAGAAAAAACATTATTGCAATGTAGTGTGACGTGGATGAATTTAGGGTGTGACAGAAACTAAATGAGACAAAGTCCTAATCACATTGAACATTGCTTCCTTAGAGCATTTTTTTCTTTCTTAGCTCTCCTGGGAGTTAGTTCCCTTGTTATGGACTGCAGATGTTTGCCTCTCAGCCAGCTGCTTGCACCCGTATAAAGACGGCCTTTAATGGTTGTAATTACCAGTAACTTCAAGCTACCAGAGAATAAACCAAATCTATGGTCCTAAATCACAGCCATCAATTAACTGCTTTCTGTGTATTTAGGATCAGTGAGAAACTGAAATCTTTGCTTTTGACACAAACATTTTAAGTATATAATCAAACTGTAATACTTTAAATGTGATATCCAACTTGGCTTGGCTTGAAGTCAATAGAAAAAAGTAAAACAGAAAAAAAGTAGACAAGAATTGTATCTCTCAGAGTACAAAAACTCATCACTAGGAGAGAATACTGCCAATATCGTACCAATCCTTTTTGTACTCCTACCATTTCCTGGGTGGAACTGGCCGACTAGCAAAGCATAACAATGAACTAGATTTCATTTTTTTTTTTTTTTGTAACAATATTTAAATATGTTGTTGGCAACACTACATACAATGATGCCTGTGGCAGATGTGATTTGTGTTGTGTTTTATTTTATTTCAAACACTTTTTGTGGCTTTTTTGCATTTCACTGTGTGGTCCAGACAGTTATTCAGTAAGACATGTTGTGACAATAATATCTAATAATGCTTAAACTTTAAAATACCCTCGATATGTTCTCATATCATTTCAGAAACAGAGATAAATAAATTCAATGAAAGAGGTTTTTTAATAGAAATTTTCCAACCAAATTAATTTTAATTTGGATGTAAAAATTGCACTTCACCTCATGGGGCCACCTTCAAAATGACAATTATGTAAACAGGTTTTAAAGTAGGTTGTTTTTTTTTTAGATGATTGTAACTATGTTTCTGAGCTGCTTGAGGAGAACCACATCAGGAGACAGCTCCAAATAGTCACTGTGAGGTGAAGTCCATCCTTCTCTATAATAACTCTACAACTATACCTACTGTATGCTGTAAGGCTGCTACAGCAGTGTTCATTTCAGGCTTTAACCAACACTACACTGTACTTTTTTAGGTAGATCAAATGGGACATACGTTATGTGCCATTGTTCAATTGTGAAAAATGTGTGAATATGCACTCCTTCAGTTTTCAGCATGAAGCTTTATTTGTTCACTTTTTCAAAAGAAGCATTATTCTCACTTTCCAAGTTAATCTGTAACATCACAAAGAGCAATCTGATTAAAATGTTAAACTAGAACTTTATCTTATATTCTCAGTAAAACCACCATGTAATAGTGTTTACATATTATGGAATTTGCTAAGCCTTACTGTAAACAAATGACAGATCCAACAGGGATCTACTGTACTGTGAGATACATGAAAAGCATGTGAGGAAGACACTAAGAGTGTCAAGTGTGTGTGAAGTTGAGCCACAAAGTAGTTCTAAAATAAAACTCACAACACTGGCAAGGACATAGTTTTCAGGCCATGACACTGAAAGTATAACAGAAGTGATGCAACAAAGTCTCAAAAGGGGCCATTTCATGAAATGTAAAAGGGACACTAAGCTCCCAAGAACCACATACTGCTCTGTATGTTTCATAAACAGAGCCTGGATTTATTTTAGTAAAACTATCTCATGTTAGTTATTGAATGTTAAACGTGCAAAGTGCATGTGCATATTTGAATATGCCAATGAATGTTCACCAAAGTGTTAAAGAAGTCCTGTTAAAGTGAAATGTTACCAAATAACTTCACATGCCTTCTCCAAAAATATTTCCAGGGTAAATAGAGAGAAGTGTAAGATAGCGGGGTGTTTGAGACGGGGACGCCTGTTTCTAAAATAGCAGATGCTAATTATACACTTTAGGCAACTGCTAAGGAGGGAGACGCGATGCCAGCTTTGAGGTGTTGGGATTCTGAAAGTCGGCTCAGTGTTTCTGTGCAGAGTCAAGATTCCTCATGGCCACCTGAGACGTACTTAGACCACAGCACGGATACTCACAGGATGTCTTATTTACAGCCTGTGTCAGTCGGATACCCCCGTCCCTATTGGACTGGAAACACACCTCTTGTTGAGCTGGACCACCTGCCACTGCCATGCAGACGACCTTTTGTAAACAATCCATAGAACATAAAGGACCCCTCCGGCAGACATCTAAACACGTGGCTCCGACCAGTCAAACACACAAAGACTGGCCTTTTTCATCGCTTGTGACCATGTTAATGTGGCTGTTCTCAAAATGTCGCTTTTCATTTCCTCTGTTCCCTATGACTTCTACACAAAGTGCACCACAGCAGTTACAATTAGAACTCAGAAATGTTCATTGTTTAGAAATGTGTAATGATTATACTGGGGACAATGGGAACTTCAGTTAGGGGATTGATGTCAACTGTGGGCTATTTTTAAAATTAATGAGGTTAAATACATTGTAAATAATAATAATAAATATTAAGAGATGGAAGACATTTGAGTATACTGTAATAAACATAGATTGAAAAATAAGGTTGAAATACTACCTACAGAATTTGTCACTTTGTGTTTGAAAATTAAGTAAACCTTTTTATCCACTGATGGGTTGTATGAAAGGATGTTTTTTGCATGAAAAATATTCTGAAAAGATGGTTGTACTATTACATGTTTTGTATTTGAGATCATTTGTAAACTGTATCTTCTAAAAGTAAAAATGGTATTTTGTAAAAAGTATTTTTAAGCATTGATGCAAATATTTTTTTATGAGATACTGACAAATAATCAATGGTGATCAAAAAGCGTGAATTAAATTCACACACCTCCTAATGAAGGCAAAACAGCCAAAAATTTTAAGAAGGGTCTATCTATGACCACTAAGACTACAAGACACACCTGCATAAATACACGATACAACCCCTAACATAATTTCCTAGATTAACATACACATTTCAACTAAAACCACAATCTTTTCACGAACCTACTTGAGTAGTTTTTTTTTGTACCTCCTAAACGTAACCAAACTGTGACCATTTCATGTACCCACTGATAGCCCTACCTGAAAATATCAGGTGAGGTGAAAAAGCATGGTGTACTGGAGAAGAGTTGTGCAGATTACTCTAATTCTAACAAACAATTAGGCTTAATCAAAACTTAGGATCAACCAATATGATACCAATAATTAGTAATCAAGGGAATTGATTAGAGCCTGACCATAATCAGACTAATATTGACCTATATCAGTCTGTACATGTATCGGGATATGTTGTCTGACATGCACCTACATGAAAACTTTTTTCTTACCAGAACATAATGCAGACATGACTGTTTTTATTTGTTTGTTTTATAGGCAACATTTTATGTATATATGATGCTTTATTTTAAATTCAGATTTAATAAATACATACATTTTGCTCCATTTGTGCTTTTTTAAATTTCTAGTTAATAATTATTAAACATACTTCTGATAGGTTACTTTAAAATATCCTCCCTCCATTACATATCTTCATCACAAGTGTTAAGCACTTGTGACAAAGTATGACCAACATTTGGAACTGATATATGCAGTAAAAATGAAAAGTGTCAAAATTTAGAATAATCAGTGGTGGAATGTAACTGAGTACATTCACTCAAGCTCTGTACTTAAGTACAATTCTGAGGTACTTGTGCTTTACTTGAGAATTTCCCATTTTCTACTGCTTTATCCGTCTACTTGACTACATTTTGTATGCAAAATATTGTAGTTCTTACTCCACTAAATTTATTTGATAACTTTAGTCAAGCTACTATTCTGTATTATTATAGATTAAGCTACCCAGCAGCAGGCTTATACACAGTAATTAAAATGAGCTCTACAGCTGCAACATTAAAGTGATGAACATATTAATGCATCATTAATTAGAATCTAGCAACGTATCTCTCAGCAATCGGATTAAAAAAACATTTAAGATCATTGGAAAAATGCAGAGAATCAGAGCCAATTAACAGTCAGGTCAATAATCAGTCGATCCCTAATTCAAACACGTCGTATATTATAAGCTTCTGTGTTTCCATTGGACTAGTTAGAAATACAAGTTTGATCATTCTCCTCAGCATGTTTCACACACAGCTGACAGAAGTGCTGACAGGTCATTCTATATAAATGAATAACAGTCGAGGAATTACAGCCCAGCGATAAGCCCTCATGTTTCACATATTAGCTTAATGGAAACACAGCAGATAGTGGCACTAGGCTACTTAGAGTCACCGAGGCTGACAGAAGCACTGAAGACAACTGAGCAACCCTGGCACCGAACTCTGAGCTTCATGTTATCATGTCTGTGTTTAGCTTTTGCGCTGACTGTGTCTTCGAGATGAATCTCGGTTTTACTGCAGTAATGTGGTCTTAAAACAGTTCTGTCCGATATGTTGAAACACAGTCATTTAATGATTCACGCACCAGAAAAAATGTGTCAGACAGAAACCAACTTTATTCACTTCCCCCTTCTTCTTCTTCTTTTCTTCTCTTCGCGGTTATCTTAGCAGCTATACATTACCAGAGTAATGTAATAAATAAATACAAGGAACTGCACATTTGAAGATAACACACTCTGTCTTTCCAGGCTACCTATGGCCTTGTAACAACCAAGTGCTTTCCTCTAGAGTGCCAACCTATTTCTTATTTTTTCAGGAGGAAGAAAGCAAATCAACACTGAGACCATAGCATGTTTTCAGCTCTAAAATCTCTGTGAACAAGAAGTGAAATATATTTCACCTTTTAGCAAAAACACGGCTGTGCATCTAACAGGTTGTCAGTAGTTGCATAGTAACAGCAGGGCCATGGCCGACATTAACTTCAAGCATCTGTTCAGTGCTACCAGCTAAAAGGAAATCCCAGTAAACAAACTAACTGAGTTTAAAAGCAAAATAGCTACTAAGTCAAGGCCTCCCACCACTTAAATTTGCCCTTTTTTCAGCCTCAGTCCTAATGCACTAAACCAGATCACTGGGAAACACTGACAGCACTGATCATTATTAGTACGCAGACTGAATATTTAACCCCTTTAATACACGGTTTTCCCGTTAAGTAGCTTAAAGGTTGTTAAAATCATCACTGTCTGACGGTATCAGCTTGTTCCAACTCCTCATCAAACCTACATGATGTTTATACTGAGAGAAATAAATAAACACCAGCTTTTATGGAGTGCCACTTTTTTTTCCTTTGATAACTGATTTATATTTTCCACTTTCTCCATCTGGAACACACTCACTGTCTTTTTTGGATTCAAACCCAATTCTCTGTGTTTTTTTATTGAGGTGTTATCAAAATAAAATATTCTACGTGTCTTGAGCACGCTTCTTTCAAAAACTTCTAGCTTTTAAAATAACATAATAGAGGGTTGAGCACAGCATACATTTGGAATGACCTACAGACAGGTCACTGCTTGTTATTAATGGGTTAAAAACAAGTCACACCTGGAAGAGTGCAGATCTCCACCATGTAACCTAAAAAGAATATTCAGCTGTAACTCCTTTGTATCAAAAACTTTCTGATCAGTAACTGTAATTTAACTGGATATTTTTTCTCAGTAAACAAAACAGATTACAATTATATTTATTTTGTCATTTAATTACATGTAACTAGTTACTCCGCAACATTGTTAGTAAGAAGGCCTTGTTTTATCTGAGCAGTTGTTGATGACTTGACCTTTTCAAGGTTTTTCTGAAAATTGTGAATCACCACAACCTCACGAGGTCCTTGAGCATACAGTCATAAATGTGCAAAAAAAATTAAAGCTGGCTTCCGCCTGGCAGAGATAATAAATGTCTAAAATTCAAGTGGATTAAGGTTTTCATTATTGTCTGACAGTTTATAAACCAAATGATTAATAAATTCAATCAGGGAGATTAATCAGTAATGAAAGTAGTCATTGTTGCAGCCTTACTTAAAATCTTCCCTAAGTCTAAATGGAATACATTTTTAGATACACAGTATATAATTTCTGCCAACAGGAATCTCTCAATCAAGACAAAAAGTGGACCATTGTTGCCAATAAAACTCTATCTCACGTAGCTCAGGCAGAAATCATGCTCATAGACGATGTATTAAAGTTTTATTTGAGTTGTAGCAACTCGCAACCAAATGAAACACACTGTTTCATGAATTATACTTCAGTCAATAACCTGACCATGACTTTAGAAAAACACAGATGTTTACTTAAAATAACTTGGGTTAAAATAAATTGTTACATGGAATAGGAAAATCAACATTTTCTTTAAAGCTGCAAGTAAGCAGATTCCAGTCATATCAGGCCAAATAGACACAATACATCAATACCACAGAACCCAGTCATTTTCTTTTATAACTTTTTGGGTGTAAATGATTGGCTTGATCATTTTCCTACCTTTATCATCTGAAGTAAATCAACAAATGCTGTTAACATCTTTCCTATTTGCAGTAAAGACGGATGTGGTGTCTGGAAAAGTACCAGCTGAGGTGGCACAGTGTGACCCACAGTTGAGGTGACTGACTCATTTTGGCATCGGGTGTGACTGGATCAGCATGTTGGACGGATGGTGTGTAATATACCTAGCATATGATCAATCACGCTTGTCTCAGAAGGTCTGGTGTACGTGGGATGTTGAGGTTTACTTTTGTCTGTTGGGGGGAAAAAAATGAAGCTGTGATGGCCTGGCGTGACACAAGCACCGGCATTACTCCACCACTTCTGACACCGTAGCTCTCCAGCAGAGAGGGTTTGTGGGATGAGTGCCCTCTGGCAGGGAGGTGATGCCAGAGAACAATCCCTGGGGTGTGTGTGTGTGTTGTGTGTGAGAGCCTTTCAGCCATCTACGTGACTCACCCCTGGTCCTTTCATTACACTGTTGCATACATGCTCATTTTCTCTATCTCACCATCCTATCTGTTACTCACTTGTCTGAAACCATAACTGTTCCCAGCATTACCAGTCACACGTCCACTACATCATCAGCTCTACGTGTGACTTATCACTTCATGCTCTCACTTTCAGGTGCGAGCGTTTCATGTGGCTGTTTTTCCTTTAATCCTTTCCTAATCTGTATTTATCTTTATACAGAGAAATATGTTTGTAGTGACTGCCAAACTATTTATTGGATTAACAATTTGTCAAACCAGAGCCAATGGCATGGCTCCAAAGCAAGTAGGCCTGCTTGAAATTCAACAGACAGAGCAGGAGGAACAGCTCGGATGCTCCTCAGGTGGCCCTCCATGTCCGTGGCAGCAGCTCAACTTTCCTGTATTTTCTACCTCAGCGCCCCCTCCCCCCTCACTCACACACCCCTACTACCACATACAGCAGTAACCATGTCCTCCTCTGTGCAACAGAGGGGGAATTTAATCAAGCACTTTTTTTCTCCTCTTGTGGCAAGAAATTGGATTCATCAGTCCAACAATGTGTCTATGATTTCTCAGAGTTCATGTCACAGAGTGAGGAGTTGGGCAATATTACCTTAAATATTCTGTGAGACTATTTAAACTTGGCAGCCTGAACAGATTTTTCTATTCTGTTAAACTATAGTAGTAGATCATCGTTTAATATCTCTGTTGTGTCAAGTCATTCGTGCTGTAAATCAATAAGCACATCAGTATGCCAATATTAGATTGGCAGAATTGCTGCATCAATGTGATTAAGTAACTATTGTTGCAGACCGATGAAAACCATGCATTTCCAACATGTCAACTTTTCATGAGCTTTTCATAAACAGCTTTGTTTTCTGCTTTATGACAATGCATTTTTCAGATAATTCAATAGATTCTTTAATTGTTTTCTTCTAAACCCATGAACCAACACTAATCACACTCATTTTATCTAAAAACTTCCAAAATCACCAAAAATGTAGAAATATGATTCATCAAACATGATTCTGTTCATTGGACAGTGATATGGTAGTATATGGTAAACAGTTTCTGAACTGAATTTTGACAAAATAAAATAAAATATACATTTACATACATATATATATACACACACACACACGCACACACACACACACACACACACACACATAAATGTATATATAGATATATATTAAATAGGCTGATAATGATATTAGGAAGTTTAAAAATTCCACTATTGATACATCTGCCAATACTGCAATAATCCCTAAATTGTGACAAAGACCTATACTGGAGGCAAGATAACAAACAAAGAAAATGTTCTGATATATGTAGACTGTACAATAAATAACTGAAGTGACTTCACCCATTGGTTTCTGAAGAACCACTGTGAAGCTCACAGCGAGGTGACTCCAGTCATCACCATCTTGGCAGTGCTAACTGGCGGCTAATCCAAAAATGGGTAACGAGGTCAAACGGGAGAAGAAATGAGGGAGAATCCACCTGTCACTCAAAGCGGGCATGCCTTTTATTATGCATAACTTTAAGCCTTAATATAATTTAAACGGGTAAGTTATATAAAAATTCTCCCTCCGTAAAGTTGCCATGATTGGGTAAATTAGTTATTGTGGCTGAAACCGTGTTTTTCCACCAAGCTGTGAACATGCTTGTCTGCTCTCAGTTTGGCGGGAGTTTATGGCAATTGACTCGCCAGCCTCAAGAGGCCATTCGAGGAACTGCAGTTCAGCCCTGGAGGTTGCTGCTTGGTTTTGGACTCCTGATCAGAGAAGAAATAGGATTTTTGAAACAGCCTTAGACTACAGAAATTGTGATGGGCATTTTCCATAGTTTTGTGTTTTATAGACCAAATGATTAAATGAGAAAATAAACTGGCAAAATGATCGTTAAATGCAGCCCCACCCAATATGTAACAAATTCTTAAGATTTTAAAAATATCGCCCACCACTACTACTTTACAGAGGAAAATCTAGTCCAAGCTGATCAAAAGGACAGATTTGCCACTTTACATGTTTTATATCCAAATGAGCAACAATATTTATATAGACAACCCTAGAACATAACTTGATTTGTAAAAGTCAAACACAGTCATACCCAATGAGCAAACTCAGCACATTCTAACAGCCCGCTGGTGTGGTCAGTGACGTCACCTTGTGTTTTGGGCAATAATGACAAAGGTGAAAATGATAAAGTGGGACATTTGCGTTCATTTTCAGTTTCTGTCTACTAATTACATACATGCTGAGGCCGGATAGCCTATTTTTCAGCAAATGAAGAAGAATAATGGCCTCAAGGGTAATATGCTGTGTGTTCGCTGTGTCTCAAAGACCAATTACCTCCACTGTAAACATGACCCCTTCCTCTTGGGGATATCATAAAATGACCCTAAAAGTATCACGTGGTTTCTCTTGACTGGGACCCTCCTCCAGAATACATCCTGATCCCAAAGGGCTAATGAGAGTGTGATTTAGAGATGCGTTAGCGGACCACAACAAAAGAGAAATGCTATACACCTAATGTACAGGAGGGAAATGACCTAATGAGATGAATGGACTGTGTGAGACAAAAGGAAGAGGAAGTGAGTGATGACTCAAACACAGGGAAAATCCTGAGGATGAATAAGTTATAAGGCCATCTACATGTGGGGCAGACAAGACATGAAATATTAAGTTAGCATCTGATATAGTGCAAGAGTTAAGGTTAAACAACTCCAGAAAAATCACCTTATGTGCATTTATAACCAACCCACTGGGGTCCTGTGCAAGAGGCACACATCCCGTTGACAAAGATGGAAAAGTGTTTGGCTAAGCATCTACCAAACGCACTGTAAATCAGTCAAAAATCTGCATGCAGATAACACCTACTGCATCACTCATCTTGCCTACATGACTGTCATTGTACACGCCCAGTTTTTGTGGAGCAGACAAATCAAAGTGAGACATATGTTACACGGAAGTGAGATAAATAATTATCTGATGTAAATATTCTTTTTTTTTAAATCAAAAAGTGCAACAAAGCTGTAATCTTTCAAGAAATATAAGTGACTAAAAAAGGCTTTCTGTCATCTCTAATAAAATATGCACAGGAGATGAGAAATCACTTTCACACCAAAGGTAATTGTAGCTTTCCACGACACATGCTGAATTACCTCTGAGCCAGCACGGGGGTCCGTCTCATCTTTACCATGGAAACCAACACCACACTACAGTACATGCACGCACAGTGAGGGGGCAATTGCCATGGCACCCAGCGCCGTGGCGACTAGAAGCTTTCAGCCACCAGACCAATTTACTCAGCAGCTAACTGGACACTCAGTCAACCCTCTGTCTATCACTCCCTCCTCCTCCTCTCTACTACCTCTTTCCTCTCTTTTACAATGAAATTTCTTTTGTCATGAGCCAGAAGAATTACCTTTTATAAGCAGAGGACAAGGTCTTGCAGTGCTCAGTAGGAGCGGCTCTCGGTCGAGTGGTGACAGAGGAAAAAGAAGCTCTGCAGGGATCCCGAGAGATGCCCAGAGATGCAGCTGAACCGGCACCGCACGCACGCATCCACCACCACTATCACCACCAGTGAGAGCAGCAGCGGCAGTAGCAAATCGGAAGGGGAGGGGAAAAAATATAAAAAAAAGGCAGGAGAGGGGGTTGCTCTATCAGCAGCAGAAACATTACATCATAGGCTGCCTCTGTGGAAGGGTGGGAGAGGAGTGGACGGAGGAAGGGAGGTGCTCCTTGTAGCAGCACTCTCTCTGTCACTGCTGAGCTCTTTTCAGTGCATGCACAAGTCCAAATTTAATATTTATGATCTGGTAACTGTAAAATACCCTCAGTGGTTGGAGCCAGACATATGAAATAATTAGATCATACGCTCTTAATTGTGCCCCATCACTGGGGTTTGTTGTCAGAATGGATATAATATGATGTACACTATAATGTAGCTTATCCCTTTGGGGCAAAGGCTGTGTGTGTGTGGGGTGTGTGCGTCCATGAGCCTGTGTCCACTGCATGGGAGCCCACACAATGTCTATTCTGTGTGGTGATTCGATTGCGTGACCAGTGCTTGCTCAAAAAGCATGCTGATATTCAACCTCTGAAAAAGGTCGTCTGAGCTTGCTTGCGGCCGTTGGTGGAGTGGATAGGTACAATTGTCAGGACTTAACATCTGCTCACAGTGATTATATTTAAACTTGGCTGTCATAACACATTTGTCAAAAACTGCTGCGTGAATATGTCGATGCTTTGAGCACATCTGGGAGGCAGAGTCCTAACATAATGGAATGCATGTGATGGTCACCCAGTGGTCAGCTGTTAACCACCTACACGCTGGCACACCACAGACCACCACCACGCACAACAATACTCATAACAATGGTTAGTCAGATCCACATGATCAGTGCTTCCTAACAAATACAAACAAACACCCACAAGTATACAAATGCTGTCAAAAGGACACACATTACTCAACCAGGATAAACAAAATAGATTCAAACAGCTGAAAATAATGTTTTTGTCTGCCAGCTACAACCAGTTGTAATGAGCACAGTGAAAAGATCCTCTGTTTGATTTGCACTTTCCCCACTGCACTGTTACTGTTTGCAGAGATTGGGGGAAAAATTGACACTCTTCAATTCCTTCAATTGTTTCTTAATACATGTCTGGAGGGGATCTTTAACATTAGGGCTGCCTGCAACCGACTGTTTTCATTACTGTTTATTCTAAAGATTATTTTCCCAATTAACTGATTAATGGTTTGGTCTGTCAAATATAATAGAAAAATGAAAAATTCCAAGCTTTTTAATCTCTTGTGTTAACCAACCTACAGTCCAAAACCAAAATCTTTACTATGATACTATCAGAGAAAACAAATAAAAACAGAAAATCTTGAAAAGCTGGAACCAGCAAATGCTTCGTATATTTACTTTTCAAAATGACTTAAGAAATTAACTGAATGATTAAAATTGATGCCGTTGTAATTTTCTGTCCATAAAATAACAGCTTTATTGTTTCAGCTCAAGTCAACACTGAATCAAACAACAGTGGGGTCACTCAGATCCAATCATCTCTGCAGCTTTGAGATTTTTAGGTCCTTGTTTTGGTTTTACATTGTACATTAAATGTATGTTTGAATCTGAGCCAGTCTCATCAATCCCTGTTGGTGGCTGTTTCCAGTACAAGCTCTTATAAACCCACTGTTCGCAACCTGCTGAGCACCAAACAAAAGGGAAACAAACTTATGTTTAGGGGCTGGGTGAAGGAAGCTGAAAACCAAAATATTTTTGTAATGGATGGAAGTTTCAAACCTAAGCCTAAATGTAATTACTGTGAAAACCACTTGTTGTTTTTATTATCACTGCTAATCATGATAATATTTCCATCTGCAATCTACAATGTATTCAGTGACACAGCAGTTGATAGATAAAGTAAACAGACTGCAATGCATTGTGTAAATGGACTGCAGCTGTGTTCTCTCAAACAGTGTGACATCTGTCACAACCCAAACAGATTACACCAGTTATTAGATAAATGAGTTACATGAAGATGTAGATCTGGTGTTCATAACAAGCAAGAAAGCAATGTTGTCGAGTAAATAACACAATAAATATGGAAAGAAATCAAACTCATCCATATCATGGCTCTGCCCTAGTATTAACTCAAGGTCCAGTTTAGAAGTAACTACAGATAAGCAGATTCTGATGAAGATCAGATCTGGTACATAAGCATGTTTTTACTGATGTAGCCATTCTAATGGAGCCTGTAAATTATTTTCACATTAGCAAACACTGTGTTTTCCTCCTGAGCTTGTATCTATTATTGTTCAAAAATCAGATTATGGACAAGCAATCACTGACAAGTTCAAACTCAGAAGCACCCTGCAATATTGCATATTTCTGGGGTGAACTTAAAGGTTCAGTGTGTAGAATTAATGGGGATTTATTGGCAGAATATGAAAGAAATGGAATGTAATATTGATACGTACGTTTTCATCAGTGCTGAAAATTACAGCAGGCAAATTTGTGGTCTGAGCAAGCTAGCTGTTGTTCTAGTCAAACTTACACAACACTGCAAATGACTGCAGTTTGACTATTTTTTTTCACATGTGGCAACACAAAAACACACACCTGCGAAGAGGGTCACAGAGCAGAACAAACCAGCTTCCATACAACAACAAACTAACACAGTTTGTGCTGCAGTACAACTTTCACAAAAAAGCAGCATGAAAAAAAACAGTTACCAGTTACAGGCATCCAACCTACTACTCATTATTTACTTGGTTTCAAATGAGGCTTAAAGTTCAGACAGTTTCTCTTGACTGTCCCTCAATATTACAACATTAGACCAACATCGCCCCTGCCTGTGGTAGTAGCCACATGAGCCACACAACGTGTGAACAGCAACTCCAACAGGTTAACCTACGAAACAAACAAGGACATGAACACTGTGGTTGATGAATTTGTTTGCCAACCCCTGCCCTTGGCTTGTTAATAGCATGGTATTTCAAAATTGCAGTTATTGTTCTGTTGACCATCCAGTCCAGACTCTAGACTGGAGCTGACAGGTGATTTTGCCCTGACAGTGCACAGACTGACCAATTAGTCTAAAAGCAGAAGATAGTGAACTAGTTCATCATCTTTAAAATCTCTTCATTTTTTAGATGTATCATTCAAGTGTTCAACAAGAAAACAAACTGAGGGGTTTGCATGAGTTTGAAAGACAGCTGTCACAGCATTTTTTGGCAGTCAAGGCCAAATGAAGGTTACCAGTTTACACAGCAGCGAGGATGACACAGCTTGCCATGAATGGCAGCAATGACAGACCACAGAGACCTTTAATTTAAGGCCTGATGACCAGCTAAAGGATGAAGCCTGGCCTTTGTAATGTCTATGGGCAACTCACTTCTGCCAACTGTGCATCACGTTCCCCACACAAAAGAAAACTTTGAAAACATTGCTGTGAGTAATGCATTGTGTATGAAGATTGTAAATGCTGGAAAGTAAATCATTAGGCCTAAATAAAACAAGTGTTGTTTTACTCTTTCACAGACGAGAGATCCACCATGATAGTTTGCAAATGTGACCTTCAAAAATGAGTAGCAATATCATCTCAATCGTAGCACACACAGAAAAAGAGGCAGAAAATAAAGGAGCACTGTATGCGCCGCAAAAACGTTAATAAGTGTGACAGTGAAAGCAGAAAAATCAATCCCACTGCCCTTTTGTCTCGTTTTAAAATGGAGTGTACAACATTCCTCACATGCCAAATGTTGTAGGCTGACCGGAATGTACTCAGACAAGGCTGTGTGATTTCCAGTGTGTGTGACACTATTCAGTGGATGACGCCCGAGGAAGGAGGGTACCCCAGAATGTAAACAGCACTCCAGATGGACCTGACCTTGCTAACACAAATTGGCTGAACCCCTTATGACCGTAGGGTACAACAGCCTTGAAATATTATTGCTGCGGCACACAGACTATCATTCTATTTCACCAATGAAAAGCCTCTTTCGCAATAAGCTGTTCCGTCTCACTGTTGCAAATTCGATTCAAGCACTTTACTGCAAAAGAAAAAAAATACAATGACAGTATTGAGAAAGGGAAAGACTTTGACATGAGACCATCAAGCTCTCGAGGAACACAAAAAGAGATTTCTGCTGTTTCAAATAAAAACTGCAGAAAATGAATGTACGCATTATAACACAATCAGATGTGAAATTTGGATAAACCAATTATGAGTATCAGATAAAAAACCACAGATGTGGTAACGCTTTGATTGATGTTCCCATTACTGCATGTTCATTGTGTCTGGAAAAAGTCCCATTAGCAGCTCCATGAAAGATATTTAGGATTTATTTATAATTTATGTGTTCAATCTGCAGCTTCTAGTAGCAAACCAAACACTAACTGAAAATTTCAAATTAAAAGCACTACTGCTAATATACATAATTAACAAGCTAACAGTTTGCAAGTATTAGAAAGACCACATTGTCAAATGGACAAAAACAAAACACTGTTTTTGTTTCCCATTTATAAATATTAAACTATAACTAAGCATATACATGTCCTCAAAAACAGCAGAAGCGGTCTATTTTGATAATCCAATTTAAGGAAATGTCCCCTGAAGGGTTAGGTGTCAATGAATTATTCAAATTTCACACATGCAGGATGATGAGTTGGTCATCTGTGATACATGGTGTTGATTGATCACACTTTGCAGCAGATCCTCAGTCCCTTCCCCCTTTCCCCGGGCCAGGGGCCCTAGAGACTACTTGTGAAATTAAAAGGTCAGAGGTGACAGGCTGTCCCCTCTGCAGCCACTGAACAGCAGCGTGAGTAATCAACCATCATGACACTCTGACAGTTTCACTGTGTCACATGCAGCAGGATGTAGGGGTGATATTAGCATTAGCGTACTAAGCCACACACAGTTATTTCTCATGCAAGAGCATTTGTGATGAGAAGGTTAATGCAATGCACAAACACAGACATACCTCATTTTATTCATAAGATTACTGAGAAACAAAGTTTTTTATACTTGGTAACAGGGGACAATAAAGTAGGGCTGGATGATATGCCTTATAAATAACATCTCAATATTTTTAGGCCTATGCCGCAATATACAAAATATCAATATAGCCTACACATCTTTGCAAAAATAACATGCTGCAAATTCTCAGAGAGTGCAAACTAGGGCTGAGGGATATGTACAAAATCAAATATCATAAGTTTGACCAACTACCTTGATATCAATATTGCAACAATTTTGTAGGGATGACAATTGGTGCTTTCACAAAATTAAGACAATTAGATTTTCATAATCATAAATTCTTATAATTATAATATATAACATACATGTATGATTGAGCTGGCAAAGGCAAATAATAGAACAGCAAGAACAGTCTGGTAAGTTCAGAAAATTACATCATCTTACTGTAACACAAAGCAACAAGAAAATCATGTTCACCAATCAGACACAACATTAGGTCCTCCCCCTATTGTAACTGTGTAGGTCACACTTGTGCCGCCAAAACAGCTCAAGGCAAGAACTCTGATGGTGTCCTGTGTTGCTGTTTTCCAGCACATCCCACAGATGCCAAATCAAACTGAGATCTGGGGAATTTGGAGGCCAAGTTAACACAATATCCACACCAGTCCACCTTCTTCCATTGCTCCAAGGTCCAGTTCTGTTGCTCACATGCCCATTGTAGGCTCTTTCAATGGTGGACAGAAAATCAGCATGGGCATTCTGACCAGTCTGCAGCTACACAGCCCCATATGCAGCCATCTCTGGTGCACAGTGTATTCTGACACCTTTCTATCATAGCCAGAATTGACTTTTTCAGCAATTGGTGTTACAGTAGCTGTTTTGTGGGAAGTGACCAGACAGGCCACAGTTCACTTCTCATGCACATCAATGAGCCTTAGGCACCCCTGACCCTGTCATCAATTCACTGGTTGTCCTTCCTAGGACAGCTTTTGGTAGGTACTAACCCCTAACAAACCTACTGTTTTGAAGATGCTCTGACCCATCCAGCCATCACAATTTGGTCCTCATCAAAGTCAGTCATCCTTACACTTGCCCATTTTTATCTGCTTCCAACACATTAACTTTAAGAACTGACTGTTCACTTGCTGCCTAATACATCTTGTTATGTTATGGCTACATCATGTGCTCACTTGTGAAATAATATTTCACAAGTTAGCTTCAGACCCAAATGGGTTTCTGCTTCTACCCATTGTTGATAAATGTTAGCTGTCTTCCTAACAGGTGATTTCAGTCATCACTGACCTCTGGCTTTTGTCAACTAAAGGTATACACACATGACCTGCTGTATGTCAAACTACATATACGGTACATTGGCCATCAGCAGATAGCTTAAACATTTGTCTTAAAAAAGTGCTACTCCAGTGGCCTCTGTGGATAAACAACCTTTTCTTATGTAAACCTCTTGTATCTCTTGTTAACTCCGACCACCTCCACGTGCACATCACTAAACGTCCCAGCTTACAACAATCATGCAAGTGCCTTGAAAGTTTTACAAAAGATATCAAGTTGAGTGCTGATTCTTAATGAAATCAGCAATACTGGAAAATCTTTTACATTATAGGAGGTCACTTAATACATTTAATATTGCTTAATGGAACTTTGTATCTGACCTCAAACTTACTTACATGTCTGTACAGATGCTGCCGTCAGTAAAGATGAAAAGCAGCAGTTGCATCTTATTACTCTGTCTTGGAATAGTGATGTTAATCCCCAGCATATACAGCTCACAACTGAAAGATAACAAAGCCCCACCCTTGGCACCCTTCTCCAGGGTCTCAGGGGGCTCTGGTACAGCTGCTCTGACAAAGCTCTTGCAATGTGGGACATTCATAAAATCCAATCATGCCGCTCTTTGGTATTTGACCATGTGTTTGAGTAAGGCTAACTACAGACAGCAATCTCTATAAACCTAAATATTTTCTTACCCATCAAGACGGCTGGAGTTGATGATGGATGTTACTGGTGTTCTCATTTCCTAAAAAATTTGCTTTGGTCAGCAGGCAAAGTTGAAACAGGTGTATAATTTCTGAGGATGCAGGGATCAGAGAGGGAATGACACACTTGTATATGGCTCCTTGGAACAATGATAATTTGCAGGTGGAAAAGAGTGTTTTGAAAACATTCACAACAACGTATGGAAAAGTGTTTTGTAGATGGCCATGACAGTTTCATGTGGAGTATTTCTTCCTCCATATAGATTAATTTCCAGCCATATATGGATGAAAGAAACTGTAAATAGCAATGACACTAAAGCAGGAACTTCATGGTGCGCACGAGAAAGGGAGCGTGTGAATATGGGCAGAAGTGTTGACGTGATATGAACTTTCTTTGATCGTGAAGCCTAATGTTAGTCTACAATTCTGTGGTAACACTGTAGACTTGAGTCTCTGTTCACAATGACAAACAGCTAGATACATGTTGTCTTCTCCTCTTCAATGTGCTGCTGGACGCTCTCTGTCTATGGAAGGCCGTTACTGCCAATGTGATATATATAAAAAAAAAAACAATCCTGTAAGTCCTATTGAGTGTTATTGAGGCTTATCTGAAAATAATGAGTTAGTATCTCAAAACAATGACTTATCATTATAATTTATTATTTGTTGTTGTTAATTAAAAGTATTTTGAGGAAATTTTGCCTCATTTTAAGATACTAACTCATTATTTTGAGATACTAACTGTTTATATATTGCACACTATTTAGTATGGTAGTATCTGGTATTTCATAAAAATAAAATCATCCTTAAGACTTAAATTACATTCATTATTTCTGTGGACTTAAAATCATTGTTTTATTTGATGGCCTTGCTACCTTTGCGTTTGGTCTTTGTGCCACCAAAAAATTGACAATACCACCGGCCAAGTGGCCTTGCCCCGAAAATGATGAAATTCCAGGCCTGTATGACACCGTTCTGGAAACCCCAGATACTGGTGAAATGCTTCATGATTATTGCTGATTCTTGCTGACCTAAGAGGCGACAGTTAACTACTTTGGGCTCTTCTGTTACAGGACTGCCTAACCAGTCGCCTTGTTTACTGACTCTCAATGTGGTATCATGTTCTATGTTACCGCGGCAACACAGCGATTATGTTCGCCTCTCCATTCACGTCTCGCTCTCGTCCCCCCAAGAAACACTCTTCTTGTCACCACACTGAGTTGACAAAGCAGACATGTTACAATAGGCATTGTGAGATTGATCTAAAGAAAGCTCAGAGCCCCTCGGCAAGGTGAAATGGGCTACATCAAACAGATCAGCGTGTCCATGGATTTGGAAAAAGATAAAGAAATTTAAAATGACTTTTTAAAGCCATGTGGCTGAGGAGAGAATAAGTTCCTTTTTAAATATTAACTGGTGCATATTATTGGACTACAATATCATAATTGGAACAGTTTGTATTGCAACAGAAAGACCAAAATGTCAGAAATACCATTTCAATGTCAAAATCAAAATATCAAAAAAACCAAACACAGACAGTACACCTCCTTACTATTCTATACAATTCAACAGTATGCTGCCTATATTCTATATACTGTACTCTTCTACTGAATCAAAATAATACTTATTGGTACCATTTGTTTATAAATATTTAACATTTAGGGACAAAGTCAACAACAGAAGTGAATGACATGCTTTTTCCCTGTTAAAAGGGTTTTTTGGAGAAGTTTTTCCATACCTGGACTGGGGGTCCAAAGGACAAAGCCTCTTGCAGACTGTACAGACTGTAAAGGTCCCTGAGGAAAATTGTGATTTGTGTTTTGTTTTATAACCAGAAACTGCTGGAATATTCCCATTAATCTGTTTACATTGCTAATAAAATGAATATTCCACTAATATTAACATACTCTGATTACGGAAAAATGGAACTTCTTTGCGTCAAAATAGTATTTTTTACACTGGTGGCCAATTTGTTCAACCATGCAAACACAGCCTCCCTCCTCCATTCATTCAACCACCGTCTTGAAAAAGTCGGCTTTGTGATATTTGTGCCTTTGATCTGTCAATGGCTCCTAGTTTGAACAAAAATGTGCATCTGATCTGCAGGTTAAATATTTTTTTTTAAATCAAATAGCCCCACTAAATAAAGCCCATGCTCCTTTGCACTTCTCAGTGACACATCCTTCACAAACTACACATCATTCTGTTTCTTTCTGGCTGTGTCTAAGGTGAGCTATTTGAGCAATGGTAATTTAAGGGCTCTACTTAAAAAGCAGGTATGTCAGGAGCACAGTGAACTGTGAGCACATTGCAAGCCTGTTTATTTTCTGCAAGCGCCTGTCTGCCACACTTCTAATGACAGGGTGTAATTCAAATAAAAAAGCAAATCAGTCGTCTCAATTTGAAGTTGAAGATGACAGAGGACACACGTCTGATCAACACCTAAGATCCATATCTATTTACCGTACCTTTGAAAGGTTACAGTATAATCTATGTGTACTATGATGCTGAAATGTGAGCCGCTGGGTATCTTAAAACTGAGAACTGGAGCTTTATTACAAACATCTGCGGAAAGTACTCTGATATGCAGAGTGACACTTGTGCACCTCTAAAGCATTTAGCTGATCAACTGAGGACATAATTACAATTTTCATGGTTGGTGAAAGTTACATATGATTAACTATGGCAATAAGAGCTGTAGCATCTCATTTCATGCACAGGTTCATGCATTTTGCATTTTAAACAGAGTGACGTGTTGACGGGAATGTGTAAATGTATACACTTAGATGAGATTATTCTTATTCTTTTATTTTATAGATAATTTCCAGAGAACAGTATAGATTCTCACAGCGGTCAACAATGAATAATATAATGTTCATCTTGCAATGGTCAGTGCTGTACAGTCCAGCATCTATATATAAATATTAAACCCCTGTGATATGTTTTAATAAAATGAGTGAGGTAAACACACAGATGGCCTGCTATAATAATAATACAGTATATAAGGAGCAGAGAGCTGTGGGACTGTGCAGAGGGCTCCAATAGGCTTTGGAGTGGCTTCATCATCAGTGTACCCTGAGTCATTTCATGAAATATTTAGGAAATGATGCATGCCAACAGTGGTGCGGGCACAAGTACATACTTCAGTCACATTAGGTAGCCTAGGTGGGAGTTGCATCTGGGGAGAAATGACGGTGTGTTGCATATTACTAGACTCTGCAGAGTGTTGTGTTCCTGCTGTCAAGTCAACAATTTGAGAAGCTAAAATTAAACCTCTTTCAGCTTAAAATGTAGCTGATTAATAAATATGGCATAGAGTAACAGATACAGCAGCATACATAAAAGTAAGAATTCAGAAGGTTTAGAGAGGAATAATATGTCTTAGTGATGATATTTTTGTCTGTGTCAATTAATTTAAAGCAGTTGGTTCATTTGGCATTTGGATAACTAGGTGAAAAATATGGAGGAAACTAAGTTGAGTGAATACGATTTATGTAGGGAAATAAACAAACAGGAAGTTGATGATGCTGTCATGCTGACCTTATTTTTCAATTTGAATCCTTTTTTTCCATTGCTTACCCTATCATTGGTAATGATTATAAAAAATTGTGGGGTGCAGGGCATGAATTTATTTTTTGGCTTCTGAAGGAAAGTACGGCAGAAAAAGAGCAACTGCATTAAAGCCATGTGATGGAGTTTATGTGAGAATACCAACAACCCACAATGCAGGATTATCATTGGTCCATATGAATCAGCCCCTCAAGGTGATCCAGCACTAAATTCAATCATCATAATGTGAAATACAGTTTTACTATTGCTGTTAATTTTCAAAGTAATAATTCCCAAATCTTGATACAGAGTTGCAGTGAAAGACGAGACGATGCGCACTGCGTTTTACTCTGAAGCGCTCCGTGCGGCATTGCAGCCCGGTCTCACTCCCAACTCAGGAAGCACTGAATAAAAGTTTTTACTTTCACCACCATCGAGTGAATTCCTGGCTGTGACTTCAGGCATTTTCACTTGTGCAGCTGAGAAACACACAACTCATCTCACTCACCAGAGCAGCTGCTGTCTTTGCGTGTCTATAACACAGCCTTGTTATCATTATTATCATCATCATCATCATTATTAATAATTATAAATATTATAATTAATATTATTATTATTATGGTGGTGAATACAGACAGGGTGAATCTGCTACATCCAAGCCAAGTGCATTATTAAATTAATTTACCCCAAACCCCATTTTTTCCCCGTTTTTGCTAATCCAAAAAATGATCCGACCCGTGACTCAAAACATGATGTGATCCCACTGAGATTTTTGTGATCCGTTGAGCCCCTAAAGTTAAGGCACCAACACCATATTTTGTACTGCCCCCAAACATGGAGACCAGAGAGACTAGACAGATATTATTCTGATGGTCAGGAGAATGACTGATAAGATATTATTTCCGAGATTTACGGTAACTATCACAAGCTCATATTACTACATGACAAGGACAGAAGTTCAGGAGTGAAAATAGCTCCATGTAGTACATGACAGTCATTCTAGAGGGGAACAGATTTAGAAACTATTCCGGTATCTCATTCATTCATGAGGTGAAAGCTGAAATAAAATAAAGCTTGCAAACTCTATTACCACACAATAGCGGCTGAAACAGAGTTTATATTAACTATATTTTTTATATATTATTGTGAACATTGAAAATGTCCTGAAACTTCACAGATTCCATAAACTTTCATGAAGTTTGACACCGTTTACTTTTTGGAGGACACATACAAACCTACAGTAGCCCTAAGTTTACTGAGGTTAAGCCAGACACTAAGTTGAATTATGCAGTGTGTGCAAACTTTAGTCCCATGCCAGGCCTAATAATACGCTGACCAGAGCGTGCAGGGCACCGCCGATACAGCAGCAGCAGTTGCGGCCTCCATTTCTGTGCCTCACCCAGAAATCCTCTCAGGTCACTCCTCTCTGCAGGCCTCTAAACTTAGCTCAGCCCAGAAACAGACCAGATCAGACGATGTCTCCCTGCTGCTGGGTCGCGTGGCAATCCCTCAAAGGGTGCAAAGATATGTGACAACTGCTCGCATTCTTAGGCAACACCATGGACAGCATGGAACCACAACAACAGTTTAAATCCCATGGGTATGAGCAGTAGCCAAGACCTCCTGACAACAGGAAACAAGCAGAAAATACTCCGTCAGTGATTTAGAAGGGGTAAAGAATTATATAATAAAGACTTAAATTCTGATCAGTCATGAAGGTGAAACTCTTTATTTCTGTACACCTGCATGTAACTTGTCATAGTCAAATTTTTACAGCTAAAGAGGCTGCAGAAGAAAATTTGCTGTTGTAATTTCATTCTTTTTAACTTAACTGTGATGGACGTCTGTGTCCACAAAACATAACTTTGTGCTCCCCGGAGTGTTTTTAGTACTGATAAAATATACTTATGTTGGCATGGCTTTGAGTCCTAGCTCTAGAGCTACGTTGCTCACTTAGCCAACAAACAATTACCCAATTGACTCTTGTGATCAACAAATTTTAGCTTTTTGTTATGACAATCTCTGTGGAATGACGAACAACAGATCTGTCCTTGGCAGACAAGTCAAAACAAGAGTGGACAATCACCACCCCCTTCATATTACCACCATCCTAACCATGTCATTCTTGCTAGTCCCACAAGGATACAGTGTAATAACCTCCCTCAAAGCTTCCAGGCTAGCTTGGATACTTGTTCAATACTCAGCATGTGATGGTTACAAAGCTGTGTAGCCCAGCAGATGAATGGGCTTATGCATGCTCACTGACTGGTGCTTGACATTGACCCTGTCATTGTAATTAATAAACACTCACGCAAACAGCTAGGGAATTTTATTGACGTGTGTTGATGACTCTGTACAGACTTTTTGGCACAATATCAGATGGGCAGACATGTGCACTGCATGAACAATGTGCTAGAATATCAATGGTGTTAACCCAGTGATCAGCATCTGTTTGTACCCTGCTCCAGCACCAACAAGAAAAGTGTACTCAATAGAGTGCAAATCTCCACCAGTCAGCCAAAAAAGAATATTTGAATGCAACCCCTTTGCAGTCACTAACATTAGATACAGATTTTGTCATAATGCACGATTCTTATGAGTTATGGCCAAAAACGTGCTTCATGAGGTCACAGTGACTTTGAGCTTTAACCACCAAAATATAAGCAGTCATCATCGAGTCCAGGTGGATGTACCAAATTTGGAGAAATTCCCTCCAAGTGTTTCCTGAAATTGGACATTTATGCAAAGTTTGAAGAAATTCCCTCATGGTGTTGTTGTGATTTCATGTGCACAAGAATGGGGCGGCTCAAAAACTTAAGCCAGCCAAGTGTAGTATCCAAATCGTAGAAGCTAAAAAAATTTTTTAAGGCAAAAATGTTTGACAAAACAGCATTATAATCTTCTCTGATCTACTCCATATGTAAGAAAACATTTGTTTGGAACAAACCCCATGGCACATTATCATAATTTTAATAGTTTTTTCAGTGAAAATAAATATTGTGATGCAAAAATGATCGTTCTCACTAACAGTGAATCATATTGCAATCACAATATCTGTCAAAATAATCGCTTCTATTTCTCATCACACGGATGGAAGAGAATAATGATTTGGAAAAGAAAATGCTCATTGGTTCAATGTATTTTATATAGACGCCTTTGCTTCGGTTCAGCAACAGCGAAATTTACAAGCTAATCTATACCGAGGAGTATCGTTAAAGCAAGTAAGTAAGCCTGAAAACTTAATTCATGTAGTAAAGAGATTGTATTGTGACTGTTTTCTTTATAGGATCACCACAAAAGCCTCCAGAGACAGCATACATGATGTGTACATTATTTCCAAAGTCTTATGTTTAGAAAATCTATCAGCAGAACATCTTGCCAAAGGCATCAACACTGCCATGACAACCAGTACTATGTATAATAAAATCTAAGACAGTCAAGGAGCCCTAGATTATATCCTCAGACAGTGAGCATGAATCATGCAATTAATTATGGTGAAGTAAGACATACCTGAATCATGGATTAAATAAAAACCATGTCAGATCTGTTCAGCTATGCTAACATATAGTTATATTCACTGAAGTGTGACTATAGCAAACAGGCTGCACCTCTTCCTTTGCATTTACCCTGGGATGGAGCTACAAAAAGCTCTGCATGGCTTGAGTCTGACCTCTCAGTGGTTTTTAAAATAGATGCACTCACTCACAGACACACATTTGCGACGAATGGGGTTGTTCATAGTGCTGGAACAGGGCTGAGAGGTTACAGAGAGGAAAAGAAACCTTATCAGCGTCCTGTACACATTATCATTAACAACTTTTCCACTGAGAGAAAACAAATCAATTAGCTCTGACAGTTTTTTCTTTTCAGCTTGGCGTGCATAAGAGCAAATGTATAAAAAATGTACAGAAAACAAATCATGATAATTTTCATTATCCATTAATCTGCCAACTTTTTTTTCAATAAATCAATTAATAATTTTACAAAGAGTGAAAAACACAGAGCCAAATTTCCTGAAGCCCAAGGTGACATCATCAAATTACTTGTTATGTCTGACCAAAAGTCCAAAACCCTAAGATAATCCTTACAAGTGAGCTGGGCCCATTGATGTGAAATTTTTCCTTGAAAAATGACTAAAGGTCCATGTCTAAGAGAATATATTACGCATAAATATGTTTTCATTACTGTATTATCCTCTGAAATAAGGATAATGTCCTTTTTGTGACCTTAGAATAAGTGTTTTTTTCTACAGTAGGCGTGTCCTTTCACAGACAAACCAAACAAAGGCTCTTGATATGCCTTTAGCATTTTGCGAGTTTTGCGAATACTGCAGGTTCTCCTGCAGTTGGTATGTATGTTTGTATGAAAAGTGCAATATAAATAAAATCTGATTGATTGATATGTTCCACTAAATCATACACACTGGTCCATTAGGAAATTAATTGATTATCAAAATAGTTGCTTGTTATTTTTTTAACTGATTGACTAATTAGATAAGCTTTAATCCTCACAATAAATGCAGATGCTCTTTTTTGGTATGATATGTGCATTAATGTCGTCATATTTAAGTCCCGTCAAGCCTGCTGGAGATCTTGTGTGCAAGCATGCAAAAATCCAACAGTGACATACTTAGCTAGAAATAGCCCAGTGCTTTGGAGTTTGAAAATCGATGAATGCTACAGGATTTGACAGAGAGTCAGTCGAAGCTCGGAGTAGGTGCATGCTGTGATCTTGCCTGGTCAGTCTAGTTTCTGACCATCTGTCGTTGAAGGCCCTTGTGATATTCGCACCTCCTGTGTATAGTACCTCCGGTGTTTACTCAAATCACTCTATGATGCATCCTTTGAAAAGATATATTTTGACAACACAGGACTCAACCTGCAAGGATTACTTCTGAAGACTGTCAGGAGGAGCCTGCAGAGATGATTTCAAGAGGGCTCCTTTTTATAATATTAGCACCACACACTCCCTCAGCCCTACAGGTCCAATGTTGCTGCTGCAGTACAGCATAATTACACATCCATGCATGCACACTTCTGCTGAGATCCATGAGCCAACTCTCCTTTCTCAAGGTTAAAATGTTTCTCATACCTTATTCTTATTCCACACCACAGAGCAGTCTTTCAGTCTTTTGGTCCATATTCAAGTCTTAAGCCTTTAGAGCAGGCTTATTCTATTGGTGACCCGTGGGCTAAATCTGGCCCTTTAACAACCTCAGTCCCTTTGATTATTTATGAATATGGAAAGTATATAATTGTGATTTTTTTTAAATATATGCTAACATTCTAAGTGTATGGGTGTTTACATTATTTAAACTGAATGACAAAAGATGTGAAATGTAAATTGGTTTTTATTAAAACAAGATACTTCTAATCTAGGATTACAAAGGTACATTGTTTTTTTTCATGTATACTTTTCTACATACAGTGTCTTTTCCAGTTGTAAAAAATTAATAGAGAAATAGTGGAGATTTTTTTAAATGTGCATTGTTTTACAAATTTAAATTCTTAACTTTACAGGCCAGACATGTAAATGTCCAGCCCCTTGGCACTTTTTTCAAATCTGACCCTTCTAAAAAAGTAATTCAATGGCTGTATTTTAGATGAATAATCCAAGTCACATCCCTAGTCTGTGAAATGTGATTTGTTATTGTAATTTTCATACTGGCATTGATGGCATCAATGCCAGTATGAAAATTACAATAACACAAGGGCCATACCAACCAAATACTTCTTTGGAATCAGGACATTTAATATCCAGTTGCTATTGATCCTCTTTTTGTGCTAAATTGTTAAATGAGAACATTAAAAATGAGGATCAGGATCAGTCCTGATCTTGAATGTGATATATACTTTTTTCCTTCAACTTGTACATATAGTCACATATTCATGTTTACCTGTCCTTGTTCAGCTTTCTGTCCTTGTTTTGAGCTGTATGTTTATTTCTAATGTCTTGAAAATTGTTATTGGAACTGTGCAACATTAAGAGCAATGGAACGCCAGAGTCAGATTCCTTGTATGTGTACACATACCTGGCCACACATACTTGGCCAATAAAAATATGTGTACACAGACAAAGAAATTCCTTGTATGTGTACACATACTTTTGCTTATTTAATTCAGCCAAAGGTGTAATGATAAGGCAGCATAGTGGATAAGGGATCAGACATGAAATAGCTTTACAAGGGAAACAAGTAAAGTTCAACTAGCAGCTCTTGCAAATATAACTGAATAGTTGAATGAATTTAATTTACTATCATCTAATTTCTCTCGTCTGAATTGTATTCCCTCAATGGAGACATTGTGCACATCCTGGTTATGTTAATAAATATTCATAATAGCAAAAAAATAACTCAGTATTGCATTTGTCAATATTTATAGGTCAGCAAATCTCCTCAACTTTTTGCCTCCAAGTAGAACTTTAATCGGCCCTGAGTTGAGCCCGATAAAACCTAAGCCCAAGACAAAATTCTGTCCAATCCATCCCTCATTAGCATATTTCAGCCTGAACCGATACAGCCGACATTTTTCTTAACAAGCTTCTCTATGTAGCAACAGTAAGTTGGCAGTGACAGGGGCAATACATTGGGGGAATTTGAATTGAACTACTACTACTACTAACAATAATAATAATAATAATAATAATAATAATAATAATACAGCCCAAACCTGACATAAGGCCATGAAATATGCGAGAAGTCTCAAGTCAAATCTGCAGACATTCAGGTCTCAACCAAGTCAAGGTTCACAGCATAACAGAGTCCTCATTTTGGAACCTCAAGTTTGACTTGAGTCCCAGTCTTAAGTGTTAAGTTTTACGGTTCAAGAAGATAGTATTTGTTAAATTCCACAAGAAACAGCATTTCTAGTATCTAATCATAAATGGGATCCCACATTCCTTCTTCAAAAATTGTAACTGGTCTGTCCAATTTTTCATCTGGGTACAACTTGACAAGTGATGTGAAAAGAGGGTAAAGTTTGAGTTACTGGCAAAGCTTTGATAAAACCACATCAATCACTCAAGTGGCAGTCAAACGTCCACAACGCTGTGCATTAAGTGAACAACAAAGGCCATGCACGGATCCAGCTGCTTGATGCGATAGGGGTTAAAATGACAACTCTGTTGCCTTCACAAGAAAAGCTGAGACAGCCGTAAAACCAACTCAGCTTTGGGTAAGGGCTCTTCTCTTTTAGTCCAGAAATAAAGAACAGGTGTCAAAACATATTTCTTCCTGCATGAAAGAGCGGAACAATAATAACCTTCTGATAAAAATCAGAATGGCTGCATAAGTAAGCCCTCTAACTTATTTTACACTCCAGAATTATCCATGACATGGATGTAAAAATACGCTACAACATTTGCAGTACGGCACAGAAGAATCCTATTCCAAAGTTTTAAAAAGTCTACAATATTATCACCTTTGTCAAACCACTTGACAGATATAAATGGGAATATGATGTCTATGAAATGATATTACTTATCTCCTAATTACATCATCCTCAATTACCTCAGTTACCTACAATTACAATGAAATAAAAAAAAGGTCTTAAAGTTCCCAAGTCAAAATCGTTGTTAAAAGCTAGGGTAGGCAACATTGTTTTGGTATCATTGAGAAATAATTTCATAATAACCTTTCAGCTTATTGTAAATCAAGTGGTCTGAAACAGAACTACACTTCTGCACCTCCTCTTGGCTCTGTTTTCAACCTTTAGGGAATGTGGCCCGTGACGGCAGACTTAAACCAATCACAGGTCATCTAGAGACCAAGCATTCCTATTAGCTGTTCTGCTAGTGCAGCTGCACATGCACGTTTCTTCAGTGACGCCCGGAATCAATGTCGGAAACTCCTACAAGAAAAGTCGCAATAAAACTGAATTATCAGAAAGAGAATCTTAGAAAGAATCCAGCTCATGAGCAATATGCTCAGCCCAGGAGTTTGTCAACTCACTCAATTACTTGTGACTTCACCTTCAATCTATGGCGGAGCTTGCCAAAGGCCGAGAGGATCAGGCGGAGCTGACACACAGAGCCGACAGACAGCTACTCAGAGCGGGGGGCTCTGGGTGAGAGGTCGATGGTAGACTCGAGCTTCAGGAGAACGAGATGCGGTGACAAGCCTTCTTTTCCTTCCCTCAAACAAGTGTGTATTGTGATACTGAGCTCACGTGTGTGCAGGACACCAGAGAGAGAGATTTTTTAAAAGTTTCTTCATGTTCAGCTCTCAATACTTCTGCAGTTTCAAAATGAATCTCTATGTTTCAAATGTAGTTTCTCTCCTCTGTTGCTGTTTGTACTCTCAGGTCTCTGCTTTATTACATACAGCTGTCTGTTGGTCCATGCTCGCTCACGATTGCCTCAGTAAACTGTTGCATGCGTGCATGAATTGCATGCCGCACACCTGATAGGAGGGGCTCAGAATGGAGAAAATGAAACCTAACTCAGATGAGACTCAACAATCAACTGTTTTTAGGCTTTCTACCTACTGCAGCTTTAAGTGTTTTTATCACATCTGTATTGTGCTATACGTCACCTTTATGGCAATATCTGGACCAACAAGGACAAAAAGTCATTTTGTAGATATTCACAGAATTTGTAATGGTATTTCAGAGTTATGTCTTTTCCTGGAAAACAATTAAAAACTGTTCATGACTCATCCTGCATTCAGCATACTCTACATTTGAAACCTTTCTCACTCATGGCACCCCAGAGCATTGAAGGATAATACATTCATGGAGTGAGTGGAGTGTTTCTGGGGAATGGTCCTCACTATATAAAAATACAACTTTTTAACTTTATTCACAGATTTGGATCATATTTTATGGAGAAAATATTTTCTAGTTTCCACTTCGATGTCCTCCAGCTGCTCAGTTGCAACTCTCTGTGATTTTGTTACAGAGTTTCCAGATGGACAGTACCTAACTGTAACTGATAGCTGCCATTACTGGGCAACAAAACTGGGATCAGTAGCCTCCCAGTGAACACGACCTGTCACTGTGACGAACACAGCCTCCAAGACTGACAGGGAACACAGCACCAAGGTCATTTATGAAGTTTCCTGATGGAAAGATAGCTTTATTTGTTGCTAACAAAAGTTAGCCAACCGCTAATTGCTATCAGCTCAGTTAGCCACAAGTCCTGGGTGCCGGGCCTGGCAAGATAATCCACTTCTGTACTGTCTATTCACTGCTGTCAAATTGGCCTCCATTGGTCTCACAGGCTGTGTTGGTCCTGGTCTTTCTATGTTTAATGGGGGCTCTCGGTCCAGAAAGAGTCCATTAATAGGACACTTTAGCTGCATGGCAGCCACGGCATAACACACAATGCTATTGGCTATTGCAAATGCCAATACATGTCTGCAACAAGTCTCTCCCTAGCTAGGAAACATGCAAGGAATAAACATTCTGCTAGCCCTTTCAAGAAAGAAATAAAACAAAATGTAGGTCTAAGTAGGAGACCTACAGGCAGCTAGATATTATTACCTTCTGGCCAACGCAGTGACGCAGGTTAAACTGCAAGCCAAAATGAATGAGTCATTGAGCATCATCCTGGCATCAGCCTGGCTTTGCTTTAATTTAATGTTATAAACATTTAAAATACCCTTATCGCCAAACTGATTCATCCAAAATCAGAAAAAAGTAAAACACTGAGTGGGCAAAAAAGAGAGAGCAAGTGGTGGACGGAAAACTGAAACTTTATCTGTTTATCTGGGCAACTTGATGATTCACCTGTAACGGAACTACAGTTGCAGACTCAATACTTTAGGGATAAAATGAGATTAACTAGGGACAACAGTCTCAGATAAATGGGCAACGTAGGTGGAACACATGTTCAGTAGACCTGCATCAAAACTCAGGCATCAAATTGACCTGCACACTGTATATGTTAACATGTATTCAATTTAATGCCCTTTTATTCTTGTGTCCTGAGGCTACTGCACAAAGTTAAAAGACTGAACTGACATTTCAAAGGTGACACTAAAACAGCCAAAGTGCCACCTTCTAATCTTAATTTTTTGACAAATGACAAATGACCACAGTTAGCTTTAAGAAGACTGTGGATGAAAAACAATGACTATAGAGAGAAAAAGGGGATTTTACTATAAGGATCTAGGCAATGCATGACAAAAACTGAAACTGATATATTCTGAAGTAACTGAATACCGTATCAAAGCAGAGAATTAGGCCTGCAGCACAACATCACACATAGCGCAGAGGCCTATTGACTATCAGTAGCCTGAAGGGGCCTTGTGATGGAGTTTCAGTCAGAATCACAGTACAAAGTACAACCGAAGTACAAGACACTGGGAGATATTTGCCTTTTATCTCTACTTGTGGACTTTGGATACAGCACATATCCACTTACAGCGTTGTATTCAGATCAAACAAAATAGTTTCTGTCTGACCAGACTTCAGGCACACTCACACCGGCCAAGGTAAAGGAGGGTGAAATATACCCTGGCACAGGTGAAACACTGAGCTTGTACAAATTTCAAGGCCAAACAATTTTAACCCCATCTTTTATGCTCCCACACATCCCTGCCTTTTGTGTTTTGTATTATGTAACATATGGTCATTGACTTGTAAATCAAAATAAGAACATTTACAAGGTCGAATGTAGTCTGAAATTAATGTATATCACAAAGTCAAACTGACTTGACTTGTATGCCTGCCTGCCTGTAGCTGTCTCCACTTTGTCCATAATGCCAGCCGAAGCACCAGACAGTAACAGTAAACCTGCATGTTGACCTGGACTAATATTATAGGTAATTTTAAGTACTGTGACTATGTTCCACAAGCTCATTTTAAATCAGCATGAGTTAAAATGCACTACTGGATTTCTAACGAAAGATACCTCCACTGTCTCAGATCATAAATTCTAATCTATGCCTCTAACATGTTTGAGCAGCTTACTGAAATAAAATAATAAGAAATTTTAAAATTTCAAAAACCAAATCAACATATCAGAAAAGACATTTTAAAAAACATAGCATTTCAGAAATCATACTATTTATGAAAAAAGTACTGATGATGATGGTGTACTGATGATCATGTGAATCAGATGATTCAAAACCTGGTTGACCACAGACTCAGCAGTGATCATACAAACTTCCCTTCTTATTATTCTGGGTGATTTTAACAGCTGGAGTTAGATAATGAATCTACCTAGTTAATTTGATCATGAACGTATTGTAAAAACTGAGGGTTGCTCACACCAAAAGTGTGCTTCAGGCTCTTGCATTTTTTTGGCCAATAGCACTTTCACATCAGTGTCTTTTTTCTGGCTGAGCCATCCAACTGCCTACACACACACACACACACACCTTCCTTGCTTTTAAATATGTGATGCTTGATAAACTCCCACAGTAAACTCTTCTTCTCATTGCTGTTTCTTTTGGAAACAATGGTTGTATGTTATAAAAAAGTCTGGACCAGAGAGCTTCACATGATCTGTAATTTTGTAGAAGACTATACACTAGCTATAGTACAACTAAATAACACCCATAATGCACATGGGTAATTAAGGACTGATAATACATAAAAGTTAAGCCTAAACTGAATCTAAGTTCTTGATTATAACCTTGAAGGTTTTTCTCACTGTGAGCTGTGTTGTTTGACAGTTTCAACTTGAATGTTTGCATAAGTTGTAAGAAGTGCAGCCAACTAACAGGTATTTACATCAATTAATCAATTATTTTTTTTATTTAACTATCAATTTTTTAGTCTAAAAATGAAAGAAACTGTGAAAATTGCCTGTCACAATGTCCTACAACATCTCAAAAAACAATGAAATATTAATCAATTAACCAATTAATCGACCAGTTGGTGTGGCTCTAATACAATATAGAGCTGAACAATATGCAAAAAAAATCATATTGCACTTATTTTGACAGATATTGCAATTGCAAGAGGACATGGGAACGACTACTTTTGCAGTTCATTATCACTGAAAAAAACAATGATGTGACTTTTGCTGGAGTCTGGACCAAGCAAGCCTGTTCCCTTACATCTAGAGAATATGATCTGTAGGCCAAGGAAAAGCACCATAATACTTAATTTATAAATTAAATAAATTATTAATAAAATTGCAGGTCCTACAATTTGGATACTGCAATTGATCATTTTGCAATTTTGGTAAGATTTGGAGTAATTGGTGCATTGGTGCATTAATACATGAGCATTAAAAGACCATGCAATTAAAAAATATATTAACATTTTAGTTTGTTCTATATTTTGCGTTGACCATACATAAATCATGGCTCATCATGTGAAGATACAAGATTTATTTAATGCTTTCAGACAAAGATTTTAACCTACAGGAGCTCTATGATTTATTATTTATTCTTTCAGTTCATGGTCTGACTAACAAACAGCTGGAAGAGACTCATGCGATCCAGTTTGGGATTATCCATACAGCTATTCTATACTATCTCAGGAAATAAATACACAAAATCAAATACTTGTGGCCACCCTTGGAGCGTGGATTACTGAGTGCATATAAGTGATAGCATCACATTTAGCATCCCGAGTGTTACACACACACACACATATGTGCACGCACACACATACACACAGCCCTATATCAAAGAGCCCTTCTTGAGGCTTTGCATAGCAAACAGGTGCTAGATTAAATCAGAAGGGTAGAGACAAAAGCTCTGTGTCTGTTACTTGGCTTGTCACCACAGAAGTCAAGTCAAAGCCTGAAACGATAAAACCTACTCTTGTGTTTAAAAGCACAGGGAGTTAAAAGACAAATGTGAATGCCAAATAAAGACAAATTAATCAAATTTATTGTCAGTTCCTAAGGCTAAGAAACCAAGGTACTTAGCAAAGGTGATTTCCAACACTTGATCTATGTATCCATCCATAGATCCATGAACTAATATTAGCTTTACTCAGACAAAGACTGTGAACACGCAAAGCAGTTATTCTGTATTTTTACCATTGTCAACAGAACTTATGAAAAGACCAAGACCAACAATGTTTAAGTCCGTCTCTCAATATATTCCAACTTTTCTACCCTGTCTGTGGTACTCAGCTATGCCTACTGAAGATCAGAAAATCTTTTGAAATGGGCCACAAATATAGTGTCTCATCCCATACATAGTACTCAAACAGGAGTGAATACTTGGGATGCACCAGTCAATTGTCCAGTGACCGGAATCAGCCCGTTTTCATCTTGTCCAGCCATGAACTATGACTGGCTGATCAGTGTCAGATATCCGATTCTGTACCAGTCAAATTTACATGCACACTCCACACGATGGTCAACAGCGCTCGTCACAGCCACACAAATACCTGGTAGCATGTTGTCAGTGTTAAAAGGAGCGACAAACTGTGAAAAGGATAAAGAAAAGAGAGACAGTCGATGGCACAGCTGATCGTGTGGCCAAACAACAGTAAACTTTCTAGCTTTTTTTTCTAGAAAGAAAATCAGAATCAGCAATAATTGAAATTGGCAGGTCAGACTTTAAAAAAAAATTGGGTTCTGATTTCTGGAAACAGACATAGCTTCTGAGTTTTTCAAATGTTTTGTTTTGGCACTTTGAGCATCACAAGCTGAGTGCCATGTAGTTCCATTATATTCAAGAGAGGCAAAAATCTCTACAGCCGATGTCTCCAAAACTCTGCAGTTCACACCAAAACAATCTAGATGGATAAATAGCACTACAGGCCAGTAGAAAAAAATGGATTTTCAATTTGGGGATAAACTGTCCCTTTTAGATAGTTTAATTTATTCAACTAAAGGTCCAAAACCAAAAGATATTTAGTTTACTATCTATAGAAATACACAAAATCCTCACATTAGAGCAAATATTTGGCATTTTCAATTGCAAAAACAATATAATCACAATATTAATTCATCAATAACAGCTTTAGCTGTACATACGTAACAAGATCTGTAACATTATCCAGTTTCAGTGGTTAGTGTGAACAACTAACTCAGTAACTTATTCTGCTGCAGGTGGGTTCACTGGCCCTGTTACCCCCATGTGTGCAGGAAGAAAGTCCCTGAGACAGGGATCGTAAATATTGCATTAAGCTTTAAGGCACTGGCTGTTCTTAGAACAAAAGGAGTAAATCAACAACAAGTCATGGGCAGGACAGGTCTGCACCTGTACAGCTGGGTGCTGAAGGCCATGACATCATGCCGAGTAACACAAGTCCCCAGACAGACAGCCGTGCTGTGAGCAATACCAGCCTAAAGGGGCACAGTACAAACTGGCAGCAATGAATTTAATCACCCTATTTTCTTACAAAACAGCTCTGGAACTTTTAAGTTTTTATTCTTTTTTCTCCATAGTCATTAATTATTAAGTAGTAGCACAAAATGTTGGCTGTTTCATTGTGTCCAGTGCTTTTCTGTCAAGGTTACTGTCACACTTTCATGCAGAGCTGCATCTTGAGAGCAGCCAGACCAGTGAATTGTCTGCCTCTATCCTGCCTCATCTGTTCGATGTCAGTCTCAGAAGCATCTCATGTATACCAAAGCCTCCCTAAACACATCAATCATGAAAAGCCCACAGAGGTTATCTATGGCTCTCTGGATTTGTAGATCCAGCTGAAGAAAATTTGAATTCTTTGCCCTTGGTTTCTGGATAAAATGATTAAGACATTTCAAGGGTGAAACAAAGCCAACTCTGTGGATAAAAGCATGCTAAAGTCTGGGCTTTAGCATGCTTTTATCCACAGAGTAACAGATTACCTGGAATTTGATTACATACGCACAACAATGTACTTTGAAACATTAAAAATTGAGTAAAACCATTTACTCTGATGTACTCCAAACTGTCACAGATTATCAATACAATCCTCATCCTTCAGGGTTGGACACAATAAAATCAACAGCTGTACAGTATAATAATCCATAATATCTCTGAGGTAAATACAAAAAATCATGTCAATTTTTGCACAAGTCTGTGTCAGTGGGGCACTAATTCAACTCTGGGGTGATTAACTGAGGCTATACTTAATGCTAATTGGGACTGCATTATATTAAAGTAAGGTGTGTCTAATATTTTGTCCCCAAGGGAGTAAGACAGTGTGTAAAATTAGCTCAGAGTTGAATCGATGCCTGTCTGAACAACAGTTGGGCTTCACAGAGGTAGTATTCATTGCAGAGCTCTCGTGCTTGACTGTTTTACATTGTACAGAGGTTGCTTTTATTGTATCCACCCCTGCAATAAGATACAGTCTTACCATCTCATACTGCACCCACATCTCAAAGTAGACTGCTGCAGTGAATTATGCCATATGATGATGGATTGGGTTCCCCCTAGTGGCCTCCTCAACACACCTCTGTCAACATCCTGGATGCATGTTTTGGATTGGACCAAATCCTGCTGTCATCTGACCACAGAGCAATATGTCAGGTGAGTGTGTGGTAGACCAGGAGAACAGTGTTATGGCAACGTAGGAGAATAATTAACTTAACTCTCTATGAAGTAATTTCTGGCAGCATTTAAGATCTGAGATAAACAGCTAAATGTTTCCCACCACAGAAAAAAGATGTTCAGTTTCCATTCCTTGAAAGAAGATTTGTTGAATCACAGCACTTTCTCTTTTGCTCAGATAAATTAAAATCAGTAATACAAGCAGCCTACGATAACAAATGACCAACTTTTATGCACAGTTAACTACCTTGTTTGGAATAACTGAGCACAGAAAGACTGAATACAGTTCAAAGTCAAATGCAACCTTACGATCTAAAAATATGGCTAGTACTTTCTTTCTGAACCAGATTACACATATCACATTACATGACGCATGAATCGTACAATAATTTTGGTAATTGATGAATATTTCCAGTAACCTTCACTAAAAACCCTAAATATAGCTGGTACCAACTTGACCAATGAGAGGACTTGCTGGTTGTCTGTCTAATGTCACTGTAAATTGAATAGATGCTTTTAGACCTTATGACCGTTTGATCAGAAAAACAGGCACACTCTGCTCTGTGTTCTGGGAACAGCAATTCTCTTTATTAATACAGCAACATGCAGACTAAATGGTAAGGTTGAATGATTAATCGAAATATCGAAATTTCAATATGGCCAAGTGCAATGTCCAAATCGCAGGAGCTGCCAGCTTTTGATAAAGGTAAAATGTGACATAACATACCATTTTACATGAAGCTTTGTGGTGCTACAGAGATGCCCCAGCCTACAAATCATATTCCCCAGACATAAGGCAAAGTGTTTGTTTCGTACAGGCCCCAGCAAAAACTCACAGTGTCATCATTTTAATATTCTTTTTCTAGTGAAAACGTAATGCAAAAATTACCATCCCCACTAAAATTGTGACTCATATAGCAGTCACATATCTATCAAAATAATGCAACATGATTTTTTTCGTGAAAAAAAATTGGTTAATCATCTGGTTGAAAACATAATGATTAATGTAATTTTTAAAAAAATTTCAAATCATTATATAAAATCCCAACGGTTGTGAAATTAAAGGTCTATGAAGCTGTTAAAGTAATTACATACCACATCTGATGTATTAGTTTGTACTGTAGTAATAAGACCAACTAACTGCACCACTTACCATCATTTAATTATCCTATTAAGATAAAAGTAAGAAGGAGGGCATGCAGCTGAACACCCTGTCTCTCTCACACACACACACACACACAGACACACAGATACACACACACAGACACACACACAGACACACACTCATGGGTTTAAACTTAAAGGATGTATGATATCCTGAGAGCCATCAATACTGTCTTTGACATGACAGCAGTGCTGTTATATCATATATATCACTAATTCTTACCCAGAACATAGGAAAATAGTTGTGGGCAATCCTTAATACTACAGCTGAATTTTTTGGTGAAAAGAAGTGACTGGTATGTGGCAAGTGTTTAAAATGTGTTCAGAATAAACTTGAAGCTGATTTAACAGGCAGCACAACTGCATGTAAAGCACGGACTGAGGTGAAATGAAAAGGCTTCTACGTGAGCGGAAAATTTACACTAATTAAAATTGACTCCCATCTTGAATGAAGCTGCCATATTAACATCAAAGCGAGGTCACTACACCAATGTACCGGTTTATCAATTTCAGTTAACATAACAGCAATAATGTTTTCTGAGAAAATTGTCCTGGGAAATAACTGTCATCTTCTAAATTCCAACAATATCATTAGTTCTTCATAGTTAGTCTCTAGGGATGATATCGGTTGTTAAGTAACTAAAATTTAATCGATCTACTATCAAATAATGATCTGAAATATAAAGATTGTTTTCATGAGTGCACTCCACATGTTATCCAGTATGCAAGTATATGTATTCAATGTGTAGGCCTCTATGTCTTTACATGTTTCATGGCTATGTAATGCTGTCAGAAGAATATGCAACATGTTGTGGAAATAAAGCTTTGAATGAGGGGGAACAAACACATTTGGTATTGTTTAGTATAAGCAAACATTTTATGTTTTTTTAAAATACCGATTAATTGATTCATTGATTGTTAATGTTACTAATGATCGATTATGGAAAGTCCTTACAATTTGCAACCTTTTCAGTCTCCCTGCTACCGTTCCTCTTTAACACCTGATTCAATTAAAAGCTACTAAGGCTGGGCTGTATGGACAAAATCAAATATCACAATATTTTTGGCCAAATACTTTGATATTGATATTGCAAAAATATGTAAGGATGAGTGCTTGGGTGATTTCCCAAAATATGAACACAATGAGATTTCTGTTAAGACCAAATCTAGTCTCATATCATGATATTGATATAATATCAGTACATTGCCTAGACCTAAAAATGACACATTTCTGTAAGACCGCAAGACATAACCTGGGCAAACAGTAAAAGTTTTTGTTAAAAATGTACTTTAAAATATCACCATTTCAATTTTACTTAACACCAGTACAGTACTAGGTGCACAGACACAAAAAAAAAAAAGTTATGTTAAAGCTCATAATATCTCTAAAACGTATTACATGATCAAACAGCTGACAAGTAGGAAACAACAAATGCTCTAAGAGTTCACCTTATCTCAACAAAGTTACTGCTATCTGTCGATATTTAACATTAGAATATACTGGCATGTCACTGGCCAGTGGGTTATGAGTTGGAAAAAGTAATCACAATAGTTGGTCCTGAAACTATTCTGACATGCCCCCCCCCCTTCAGAAGCCGAAAAACGTTCACGTTCAGCAACTTAATTAACGATCACAGGGGAAGCAACTAGTAAAGTACACCCACAAACTCTTGTTTATTTATTTTCCCTACATAAATCATATTCATTCAATTTCCATTCACTCTCTTATTTACGGCCTGTGCTATTGCAACTGCAGCTAACATTAAGCACCTCTGTCTGTGAATAAAATAAATAAATAATAAATAAATAAATAAATAAATAAATAAATAATAAAAAACCTGCGAGGGAGTTTGACTCTCACGGCGGTTGTGAAGACACTTTCAGGATCCTGGTTGTACACTCTTCTGTTCTACTGAAACGAAAAAGAGAAAAAAAATATATCCGTCTGCAGCACAACAGAGAAAAATGCTCCCAAAGTTTCTTCAATTAAACAAAGATGGCTGCCGGAAGTTTCATATTTAGTCATTCATAATCACATATGTAAAAACAGATCTGGCGTCTCACTTTGATCCTGATAACAACTCTAATCTTCAAGATATTATTGTTAGTAAAATTATCAAAACAAACAGATAATTTCCTAAGATTGCTCCCTTGTTACTTACTTTGATTGGATCATCAAGAAATGTTTTCCCCTGATACCTCGATTTAAATATATCTGCTACCTTTTTGTATTTTATATTATTTTTAATTTTTGAAATATTATTTAGTATTTGTATTTATTTTCTTTCCATGTTATGTTTTGTGCGTGTGTTAAATATTTATATAATTCATTTATTCATTTAATTTCATTTATTAGTTTCTGAATGGTCTTTGCACATGTTGCATTTAATTATTTATATGCAGTCTATATTATTTATTACAATAAAGAATAACTATCTATCTATCTATCAGACTATATGAATATAATTATTTTACTTATATTATACTTCATCATCATGTCATCCTGGGTTTTGGGGGCAGTGATCATTAATGCAGCCTAATCATTGAACTCTTCTTCTTTTTTTTCTTTTTTTTTTACTGAGCACCAGTGCCATCTACTGGAATATACTTGAAAACACATGTTCACACAGGCACTTCTGCAGTGACTGAAAACTGAGCTCAAGCATCTGTCTGTTCAGCTGCCTTTACTACAGTCATCATGAAAGAGGAGAACACTGTTTATTTCACCCGTTTTATTCCATCTCAGTAATATTTAAATTGTCCCACCAATGAAAGAAAGATTCAAATTTACAGACATGTATTTTAGGGGATATGTAAATATATCACTGATAAATCATGGAGATAATGTTGCTTCCTTCTGTAAGTGCTACAAAATATATATGAACCAGATATTCAAAACATTTATATACACCTGTTTAAAAATAAATACTAAAAATGAATGAAATATCTGCATATCTATTAAGGATAGGAGGTATTACAGTTAGGCTTTGTTTATAAAAATGACTTAAATGCTGCTTTATATGTGTGTTTTTTTTTTTCTCCTCCTTTGATTCACAGCCTGAGTACAAGACCAAGGAAGGTAGAATTACTAATTTAAAAAAAACAGCAGAATGAACAGTGAGTGTGTTGAATTCCAACAAGCTCACTCTACCGGAACAAGCAAGATGTACAGGATTCAAGGATAAGCGTCCTTATCCTTATGCAATCAAAACATATAGCATATTAACTCACTAGATGAAAGTATTTTGCAGCTCAGACCGAACATAACTGGCAGTCCCATACAACAAATATTCATTTTAGAGCCTGTGTGTTTCATCTTGAAGGAGAAGCATGTCTCCAGCCCTTCAAAGAACTAATCTCCCACCTCCCCTCCATCATTACTTTACAGAGAATGACAATACCTACTAGGAAAATGGCAAAAGAAGCACAAGACCCACCCGGAAACAAGAATAATGCACACTGTACCTTGTGTTTCAATCCTATTTTATCATCTATAGGTTCAAAAATTATTGTGTTTGTATAGTAAATAATAAACATCTCCTTGTGCGTTATTTTCTTTTGATCACCAATTAAATATCAAAGAATTTGAGCATCACAGATGAAGTTATTTATTCAGAAATGTGACAAAATAACAAAGAAATCAATTATTTTAAATATTTAGTTGCTCATATGGCAGGAGGACACATGGTATCGCCAGTGGACAAGACTACGCCATGTGTTTTCATTCATTGGGAACATAGTTAGATACTGCAGTCCCTCATATTTTGCAATTCTCTGCATGTACAAAAGGCAAAGAGCAGGAGTGGGGGATCTAAGCCATTTTGGTGTATCTCACACTCAGTGGGTGAGAGTTGGCAGCCCTGTCATGTTCAACCAATAGCAGAAAAGTTTTCTCTTTCTCTCTCTCCGTGTGAATCCTAGGGGAACAGCACCTCTGTGAGGAAGCACGGGCTAAGCAGGGTAGCACTGGAGGGCATCCACAACACACGATGCTCGGTCAGTGCTAAATGACCGATGAAGAGTAAATCAAAGAGAAGTCCTAGTTCAGTGTCTGTGTTCAAAAGATTTTATGAAATGCAAAAGAATCTTTACTGAGTGAGCATAAACAGTACCTTTTAGCTGAATCTAGTACAAGCTACATTTAAAGGGATAGTTTGGATTTTTTGAAGTGGGGTGTATGGCATAGTATTGCAGCAGGAGTCTCAGTGTTGGAAGCTAAGCAATGTGCTGCTGTGGACAGGGTCAGTAGCAAAACAGATTTTAGCCATATAAGAAAAACAATATCAGTTTAAGTGTAGAATATTTTCACTGCTTTACCTTGCTGTCAGACAGCCTTTTTCAATCTTTCACTCAACCAGACTCCTTTGGCAAAATCAGTAGTTTTACCTTGCAGAATGCAGGAACTACCTTGATTGGTTAGTTTGTTTTTCTATTATTGTGTGACTTTGGTGTTTTAAAGGGTTAGTTCAGATTCACCAAAGTCACCGTACTGACAGACATTTACTGTCGGCAATAATCCAAACTAACCCAAACTAACCCTTTAAACTTACTATGAGGAGTTTTTCAACTGCTAATAAACACTCTCAATTTAATGCTGATGTCTCTATGGCCTACATAAGTTAACGAGACCAGTCCGCAAGAAAATTCTTTTTATATAGTTGTTTCTCTTAGCTCAATTTGTGTTCAATGCTTATCAACGCACATAAGGGCACTTTTAATTTGATGTGTTAAAAGGCACAGTGATGTGCCTTAGATATGCTCAAGGTACTATGTGGATGCAATATGTAAGAAGCAGATCTGAGTCCTCAGCATTTGATTTAAGATTGTTTGTCATGTAGGAAGTGTACCTTTGTTTCTTTCACTCTCATTGTGTTATGGTGTTTGCTCTTGATTTGTCTTGTTTTGTTGTTTTGTAGTGTCATATAAGCCCATGAGGGCTGGGCAACCTTTGGTGCATGACACTTGACATGACACACCCTAATAGTCATTCTAAAGCCTGTCAATGGGTTGGATTCTGCTTGAAATCAGATGAAACGAGTCTGTGTTTACATTTTCCCAAGCAAAATTACAGTGGGTTGTACACTAGCCAGTTAAAGAGAAGCAGGAGGGTCATTTTTATTCAAATAATTTTATTTTTTATCTCATATTTTGGTTGTTACGGTGGAAACACTACCACCTTTGTCCACAGGTGCCTTCAAAATCAATACAATATGAAAGTTTCTTGTACTAGCTTTAAAATTTGACAAGATTTCTAGATTTTTAAGTAGAATAAAATGTAAATATCCTTGTGTTTTATACCTAACAAAAATTATGGAAAAATATAAATTTGTGTTTCTGTATGCTGTGTTCACTTCACATACGTTATTTTCTGTTGCACTGTAACTAGTCATGACAGTGGGCTGTGTGTTTGGCTCCAGCAAAACCTTGTAAACTCATGGCACCAGGGACCTGTTCTTCATACATGAATAAATTAATTCACTTAATTCTATTATTGATGATTTGACACAACATTGATTTTCAGTTCAAATTTATCTGGAGCTGTTGCAAGAAGCGCAACAAAGTCTTTAAGAAAACCTGCAAAAGCCTACAGAGCACAAAGACAGGAATTAGTTCATGCAACTAAACTGGCTCCCTGTTGAGTCCAGAGTGACAAAGTTAAAATGCTGTCAGGTTCACCAAATTGAAATGGTGTTGCCCAAAATTACTTATTTAACTTTTTCCCCGCAGGTCAGAGAGGCTCACAGTCACAACAGTAGGCTCAGTGCAGCAAATCTGACACTGGTAAGAATCAGTAGCCAGATGGGTGAAAGCTCTTTCAGATCCTCAGGTTCCTGGGATATTAAACAGACTATAAACCAGTCACGTTTAGAACAAAACTGGAACACTGGCTTTTAGATAACATACCCCTGTAACAACAGTTGTATAAGCATGGTTGCATGAAGTTCATTTAATGGACCAGTTAGTATAATTGAGAGTGTGTATTTTAAAATAGTGCTTGTTTATGCCCAGGGTGATTCTTTTTTATATATTGATGTTTTTTGTTCTTTCATATGCCACTAATGGAGTACTCCATGATGTTAAATAATTTGTTTAATTGTACATGTACATTGGAGTTGCAACCATAGTTGTCCTTATAAAATAACTGACAAACAAAACAAACAAACAAACAAACAGCTGGCTGGATTATAACCAAGAAATTTCAAGATGGACCCTATATTTGACCTTGTTTAATAAAATGCAACTGGCTTCAATCTTATGTGGCACAGATAGAAAACTGTTCATGTAGTTATGATTTTTGATAATAACGTGTAAGTCGGAGAAATCATAAACATAACATGTCATGACATGACATGACATGACATGCATGCTCATGGCATGGCATGCGCATGGCATGGCATAGCATGACATGCATGACATAAGACATAACATAAGCATATAACATAACATAACATAACATAACATAACATAACATAACATAGCATAGCATAGCATAGCATAGCATAGCATAACATAACATAACATAACTTAACATAATCAAGATTTGTTTCCTTATTTTCACAGTAATGTCCACATTAAATAGGCAGCAACATATCATATGCCTACAAAAATAACCAATCAATGTATTTTCTTTTGGAAAAAATTCTCAGACCAGAGAAACCAGAAAACAGCATTTCAATTCAACTTTGTTGTCATTGTACTCAGTTATACAGCATAATGAAATACAATAGTGCAAAGGTGCAGGGCAGAACAACAGAGCAGGACATTTTGAATGGGATTTGTTAAATATACACTAGAACGTATTAAATGCACACATCATAACTGTATATACTTGGATTAAAGCATTCAATTAATTTTCATCCATATTGAACTGGATTTATAGATGAGGCTAATAGGTATATTATGCCAACAAGACTGATGACGGAACTCAGTTTGCTGGAGATTTGCCATACAATTTAATCTCTGGTTTTGGAGTGCCTTTAATCTGTTTCATGAGAGATCTTGGCTGTGTACTACTGTATTTCATAGCTAGAATATGTCCCTTAGTTTGAAATTAAAGCTCAAAAGGGCTGTTTCTAACCATAGTACCATACCAGCCAATCTTGTGCATTAACATAATCAGCAATCAGCCAATCAAATCAGTGCTGATCATGGTTATGTCTCTGTACTCATGTTGCTTTTTTTTTTCAAAATGAGAACACAGTTCTTCTAAGATTAACTAATCAATGCTGCATTCGAAGAAATAAATGAGTTGATGAAATATGAATGATAAAAATTAAATTGTATCAGAATCACTTTACCTGGAAAAAATCATGTGAGTCTGGATAAGACAAGCAACATAAGGTTGTTGTCTTATTAAATAACTAATCCCCTAAAGAGTTTTATTTACATTCGGTGATTCTCACCAGTTGACATTGTGTATCCTTAAGGCATTACAGTCACGATATGTTTCATTACTACCTGGCAGAACATTTGCAGAGTTTTAATATTTTAGCACATGTATTTACATGAGCTTACAATCTACTTCTTCAGAAATTTTATTTCTACTTATTATAGAACACTAGAACCATCAACTACCACCTGCTGCATTCTAAACCCCCATTTACACTTGGTATCTAAATGTGATCTGTCTCCGGATGCGTTGTCCAGATAAGGAAAAATGCATATTAATGCAATGTGTAAATGCTTTGTGGACCAGAATGTGATCAGATCTGGCAGACCACATCTGGAGACAGTCTGGCTTACACTGTGTTCAGATCTTAGGTGGGTATAAAGGCAATCCAGGCAATGATCTATGAATAATACATGAAAATTATCATTAAAACATTGCATGACACCCCAACTAGTGATCAAAGACCCTCAGAGGGTGCCCCAAACCATAAAGGGTAATTCTGGTGTATTTAAACCTAGACCCTATTCTTACATATTTTGGGGTCTAAATAATTAATATCAACAAAACCTTTTGTAATTGGTCCAGTTGGAATTGGTTCCAACCTCAGCTGGAAGCCAGTGGCTGAAACATAATCCTTAGGGGCAAATGCATCCATCACTAAAAGTACGTCCATTAAAAGTGCTTGTTTTTGCCAATGACAGGTGAATATTGTTATTTGTTAGTTTGGGTCTGACTATGTTAAAACACCACAGTCACACAATAACACAAACAATCTAACTGATGGAGGCAGCGGTAGACCAGCAACTCCAGAGCTCTGCAAGGTAAAATGTTTTTGTGACAGGAGTCTGGTGGTTTTAAAGAGTGATATAGGAACAGTTTCAGTTCCTGGTCAGTAAGGGCTGTCTGGAAAGGTCTATTTCTGGAGGGATCCATTCCATAATGTTGTCAGTAACTTAGAATAACAATCTGAGCCAGTCAGTGAAAAAATAAGCATCCCCCGAGGATTACATTGCAGCCACTGCAGCCCATTTTGCAGCTGCCGACTGAGGTGATCTACTGGACTAATTCCAAAACTTTTTGCACCTATTAGTCATTTAGACCCATAAATATATAATAAATAAATATGGCTCAAGTTTAAAAATCACAGTCTGAATGGAAAAAACAACAAAAACACCATGGTGCATGTATAACATCAATGTGCATATATAACCTTTACCTGTGGTAAAGTTTTTCTTTTTTCAATGGAATTTTAACATTAACATAATAACTGTTTGTCTATTGTCACCCTTTTATAACAATATAACATATTGGCTACAGATATTACAGTGTGGTCAAATCCTCCTCGTATGTGACCAGAATTAGCTGGACTCCTGCAGTGAAGTTGAGACAATGGATAGTGAGGATGGTTATTTTTTTTTTACCCTGAAAGATTAATTGCATGGACAATCTTGGATTACATTATCTGGAATGTAGACTTATTTTCAATTGTATTACTTAATCCTTTTTAAGGCAATTTCTGCCAAAACCACACTGCCTATGGACTAATGAGAGAATGTCTGCAAAGCCACCAAGTTGTATTTGCAAATGTTATCATTGACAAAAACATTAGGCACTCTATTGGATGGTGATGAATAATAGGCCCTTGAGGAGGGAGTTCAATTACAAATAATATAAAATGAATCTGAAAATAACAATCTAGTGCCTCTTAAGCAAAATTTTATGTAAAATTGGGAATGTCAGCAGAGTGCAGTCTGCAAAGTCCAGAATTAACTGCAAATCTGTATCCTGAAAGATACAGATAGTTTATGAAACATGTCCAGGATGCTATCTGGACATGATGAAAACTATTTTTTAGAGCTGAATAGATTTCATGAAAAAAAGGCTCTGCACCAGCAGCCAGTGATTAAGATTTGATTGATGTGATAATGGTTTAATGACTATGACACAGTAATTTAGTGGAAAGTCAAAACCAAATTCTCAATATAGGGTGAAATGAGGTGAGATGCTAAATTGCTTGAAAGGTAAATAAGAGTCTGGTGGTGTTCGTGCATAATTCTTAAGTACTTTTTGTACCCTGTATTGGGGAAAGCTGTAGGTCTCTCCAAAAATAATTTCAGAGGTCAGTAAAAAACTCAAAACAATTTAAGACATCAAACACCAGAAAATATTCTTTCTTTTCAGTTTCACTGGCTTAAAAAATATGAGCTTAAGTGGCGTGTTTTATTTTTTTTAACCAGGGTGAGCACTTACATTCAGTATTTTTATTTATTCAGACAGTTCAGTTGGGAAGGGATACATGCATACAGGGAGAAAGAGTAGAGGATACACTGCACAAGACAGTTCTAATAGGATTCAATCCTCTGCCAGCAAGGGGCTGTCAGACCAAAAGCTGCCCCATCGTCCTCTCTTTCCTCCACTGCTTGTAGTTCATCAGATTAATTTCTGTGTTATGCATACTAAACTCTCCCACATTGCCAAAAGAAATCAAGATATCTCAAACTGCAATGCCAGTGTTTTAGAGTGCATCAGAGAGCCACGAGTCCACCTGACTATTCAAGTAGCTCTACAGTCAGTTTCCCTCTCTATTTGCTTCCTTAGCTGTTCCTCAGCTCCCCTTCTGTCTCCTCTCTGTAGGCAACATCGGCACCCTGCTATCAATTCCTGAACGCTGTTCTTGTGGTCCTGGTAAACAATGTCCTCTCTTTTTTACTAAACAGTTGAAAGTGGACAGATGACTGGAAATGAGGTGAGAGAAGCATTGAGATGACATGCAACAAAAACCTCTGGTCCCTGCTGGTTATGGTCAAAAAAAGTGACATCAACGACAAAGTGCCAAACACCTGCAATTCCTCCGATGGCCACTTGAGGCTGGCTCAAACAGTCAATCCCCATATTCCATTCCCCTGTATGAAAATGCGCAATTCTAGAGCGGAAATATGTTCACAGCCTGCAACAAAATACAGTTTTGGTCTCTATGGCGTGAATTTTGTATAACTCACACATTTAAACTATATCAAGGCTTAAAATTATGCATAATGAAAGGCATGCCTGCTTTCAGTGACAGGTGGGTACTGTCACAGATGTCTAGCCACCAGGCAGGGGTTTCATTTGACTGCCTCAACTCCACCCGAGCTCTACCTCTTCGCCCATTTTTGGATTTGCTGGGTGTCAAGAGTCAGACTCTGCCAAGATGGTGATAACCAGAGCCACCACACTGTGAGCTTCAAAACAGCTCCTCAAGCTATGGGTGACGCTCCTGTGAATTAGTTTACAGTCTATTGTTATGGTAAGCGGAACTCCAATTTTATACGTCAAAGTCTGTTTACAGGTCTTGTGGAGTATCACTGTTGGCTAAAGTTTTTTTGGGGCTCCAGATGAAGCTGCATGAAATTTTGCACATTGTTGGGCCTGAAGACTACAAGTTTGAAAATGAAAACATCTGTAGACAACTTCTCATGCCAGCTCAAGGCTACATTAGATGCTATGTCTCTCTGTTTCTGCTACATCTATTTAGACCTTTTTTGAAACTGTCTTTCGTGGGTCTGAGAATGCTATAGAAGTGCAATACTACATTATTGGAGTATTTTTTTTAAAGTCCTAGCTTACAAGGCCATGGCCGCCATACCATCCATTCCTCACAAAGGTTTGCTGATTTTTGAACTTCAACTTTATTCTTTCTCTTCAGCGAGGTCTCAAGGAGCATTCTATACCTCATCTCCCTGCTAAACTGAGGAGCCTGGGCTTCAGCAATCTGGACTGATAACCACTCCAGTGAGCAGGGAGAAATGGCTATCTTCCTCATCAACCTATAATGTCCTGCACTCCACAGTTGCGTGAGCCAAAACAAGGTATAGCAAAGCTCATACAACTACATTGTCTCCAGGAGACTGATAACAGTGCCTAAAGGAGTATATGTACTGTGGCCATTTAGGCCATTTTGTGTTCACCTGCCTCATATAAGGAGGCATTTGGTATAAGGAGGGATATTGTGAGCATCCAAATTCCCTCTAAAATTTTGTTGCGTGCTTATCATAGGACTCCAGAGGCTTCAGCCTGTTTACCAGTCTCTCTCAGTTTCAGTCTTAATTTATTTTGGTGCTGATGAACGTTTTTCAGGACTCCATTTGTGCTGCCCAGCTTGGTTTCTCACCTGACTTGCAAGATGAAAAATATCCCTGGAAGTCAGTGCCCTGGACTGTTGCCTGCTCAGGTGCAAAACCCACAAGACTTCCCAACTCTTCTTGGTTATGTCAAGTACTCACCACTTTTATACACTTTTGTTGAACTTACATTTCTCTAAGACAAGGGGTTAGTCTGGTTGCCGAAATAGAACCCTGTGTGTTCCTCATGTCTTTTCTGCTTCCTGTTTCTCTTCCTCTGACTTCCCCTCTCTGAGGTTCCTCATGAGTATGTGAAACTAAGAGAAGTGTTCAACAAGTTCAAGCCACATTGACCACTGACATCAAGACACACCAGGGATCTATGAACTCACTGCCTTCAGGTCTACTTGGTCTCATTTTTTGGCCTTATTGTGTTTGCAGACAGTGTGCAGATGGCTACAACCAAGGTTGAGGCGCTCTCCAATTGGCCAGCACCCTTGTCTTGCAGGAAGCTTCAGAGGTTCTTGGGTTTTGTCATTTCCTGCAGAGCATTCATACAGTACACATACACTGTATTGATGGCTCCCAGCAAAATTAATGTAGAAGTGTTTTGGTCTAACAGAAATCTCTGTCAGGCATTGTCAGATTGCCTTTTTGATCCAGCACCTGTAAAAGCCTTTTGGATGTGTGTACCTTACAGCTTTTGTGTCCCAGGGGATTCATTCAGTGCCCTGGCTGGCTCCCTTTCTGCACTTGTCTCTTGTTCTGTTAAAAGCGGTCATCAATGGCCAATCAGGCAGCCCAGGATGTCAAGCAGCATTTTATCTGAGCTACTGTCCTGATCCAGCTTTCCAGTTTTAGGTCATGACATTGCAGATTCGGGAGCAGAAGCTGTCTTGTTTTAATGTTCAACCCTTAAGCAGAAGCTCCATCTATGTGTTTCCTTCCCATGAGGTTAGAAAAGAAGCATTTTGAGTATGGTCATGACTCCTGCCTCAACTGCCATCTGAATGCTGGATGGACTCTGGCCTTCTTGAGACATTGCTTCTGGTGGTTGACACCAGTTTCTGGAAGCTGACAATCAAAAGTAAGTTACTTTCTGCCAAGTCTGCAAGTCTGTTTGGTCTCAAATGTACAGTCAATGTAACTTTTGAAGTGCACAGACCCTGGTGAACATATGCAGATGATGACATTTGAAGCAGCGGACCTTCTGTCCATGATCTTATTAATGAACTCAATAGACTAAACACCACCTCTGCAAGCTGATTATGCATGAGACAGATGCCCAAACAGAAACACTGAGGACTTTTAAATCTTAATCTTTTAAATAAAATAGAAATATGCTTATATGCTTTCAGGTGAAGACATGGGCTAGCCTGGTTCAAACATTTGCCAAGTAACTAGTGGAAACTCCTGGAAGTTACTGCTTCCAGCAAAGAAACAGTGTCCTTTGCACCTTTCCAATGTTGGAAAATGGGGCTGGGCAGGTGGAGTTGCTGGTGGCTAACACTTTCCTACAATTGACCTTCCAAAACTGACAATCCACAAAGCATGACCACTTCATATGGCAGCAGACCAAGTGTGCAGAGGCGAGAAGGTAGGCAGGTTTTGAACTATTCTCTCAAGCTCCTTTTTCATTTTTTACACACAAGTAATTCTGTCCCTTTCTGTGAAACACCAAGAATGATTTGGGGACTGAGTAATGTGAGGTAGTGTGATGCAACCAGGAGTCCATGAGGGCAGGCTTTTTGGCCCAGACTTCTAGTGTGGCTAATTGGAGCAGGTACAGACACTTTTGACTTTAGATGTGGTTGCATGACATGCTCTACAAACTAGTTTTGCTTCAAGCACAAACCCAAGAAGAACCTAAGCAAGAACCCCTCAGGTTAGTACTCAGCCACTAACCCATCAAGTGAACTCGATCCTGCTGAGAGAGAAAACAATAATGCACTCTCATCTGCTTTGTTTGAGTTGTCATCACTGTAAGATCTGGAGGTACATGAGCCAGACTCCAAATGATGAGCCAAAACGTCCAAGATAATGTCAATTCCTCTCTCGCAGACTAAGATGAACCCTTATGGTAACTTTGCCTCACACCTTGCTCAGTGTCAAGATTGTTTCTGTGTAAGATTCAAAATGATTAAACCAAACCTGGGCCAACACTTCCAGTTGAATCTGACTCACTTGAAAAGTGCAGGTCTCCACTGCTTATTCATCACTGCACACAAAAAGCCCTTACCTTACAAAAACAGAAATAATCAAATATGAAATATAAATATGTAGTATGTAATATAATTCCAATTGTCAAGGGAAACGTATTGTATCTTACAGTCAGTTACAAGGTGTTTAATTTGACATGTGCTGTGGTTACATTGACTGAGGGTGAGGAGGGTTGAGCAGTCAGTAACAGCTGTGGTTCATTAGTCAGCAGAATCAGAGTCCCAGAGATGTAAAAGGGTCACGTTCAAACAAATTCAAACTAACACATCATGTGTTTTTTTACAAGCTTCTGGTAAAGGTCCTGAGAATAAGTGTGGTGAAAAGTAGGAAGTCAGATGACATTGTACAGATGATGAGCCCTCAGATTCGTTTTCATTGTCGAGTAAAGTTCATTTATGCTCCTTTTATGTACAAAAATAGATACGTCTATTTCAAACAATGTAACCACCACTGTGCCCACCAACTTCGACGGTTCTTTACGTATCTGACAACAACAAACATGGAGGACGTTGAAGTAATGTCCCTCTTGAGAAAGAGGAAAAAGTGGAGCGTTGTAGATTGCAGCAGTCTGGGCGACCATTAAATACATTACAAAATGTGGACGAATTATTCTTTTCACTTACACAACTAATACTTCCAGCTCTTTAAGATTTCTTTGTCATGTCCTGTGGTCATGTCTTACTTGAAGTATTGCCTACTTTGCCCCCATGTCTGCTGGTGGCAGTGCTCCACTTTGTCTGTATCTGTAAACTTTCAGAGAACATGCAGAAATATGGATGAAATGGCGCAGACTACGGACGGAAGGCTCTGTCTGTATCCGTGTGCATATATGATGTTTAGCATGAATGAACCTATGAGCCTGAAGGCAGCTGCTGCTTTTGTGGTAGAACCCAAAATACTTCCACACACTGCTGCTCAGATGCTTCAGTGTTCAATCTGCATGGCTTTGCTCGCTAGTGTCCTCTTCCATTTTAATTTATCACCACAGTTTACTGATGAATGATAACTGTTAATAAGGCATGCAATAAGTCAAGCTGACAGTGAATTTTAAGAGCACCCTCTGCTGGACCACGAGGCAAACTACTTCAAACAGTCTGTTGTGCTTACAGACTGTAAATATTTAATTAGAACAGGTCAGGAACAGCTCAAATAGACTTTTTTTTTTTTTTTAACAAATGTTTGAATTTTGAATAAAAAAGCCCTAAAAGCATATTATACACTAGCGTCTGGAAGCAGATGAGGTACAGCAGCAGAGGATGTTATTAAGCTCTGGTAAACAATGAAGCATAATGACTGACAATCAAATATTAGAATAACTTATACAACATACAACATATACAAACATTCTGTACATTTACATGAATTCTTTTAATTTATTTGCAATCAGATCAAGTCGTATATACTCTGTCTTTTGCAGCTGACATGTAACAATCTTAACTAGGTTATCTTATTTGATTTAAGGTCAAGAAAGAGCGCTTACTTGTCAATCTCTCAAATTAGTCTTGACATTTATATCCATTAATCTTGTTTCTTTGTGTGTTTTTATTTTTGTGCATGTGTGACAAAGGTAACAGAAAGAAACAGACAGAATGTGATGTTTTTCAAACAAGAACAGTGTAGCTCGTACTGGTAACAACTGGAAATGATGAATGTTGAGGTGGCAACAGTGAAGCAGCATCCATGTTACAACTAACACCATATGCACACTTGCATTAGGGTACCCTGCAAATCAATCAGTGCAAATACAAATAAACAAATACATAACAAAAATAGCAATTATCAAGTGCATGTGTTTTACATTAAATTCATATTTTCTATTAGCCTGTAGGCTAACAAATATCCCATTTACTCCACTCCTGTTACTGAGGAAGGCAGTTTTCTCTGAACCATGTAAACACCTTAATCAAACTATTACCTTAGTCTGTGTATTAACTGTAATTGAGTCACACGTGCATGTAAACCCAATAACTGTTGTTTCCCAGGTTTATCTCTTAATGTCACAGTTCACCAAAAAAACATCAAAATATTTCTAAAAGCATGACAGTAACTGAGTTCAAGACAGAGCCCTGTACAGCTCCTCAACTGTTTGGGATGAGGTGCATAAAGATGCCTTCAAATATCTGCAAGATTTACATTATGGCAATTAAGAACGCATAAAAATGAATATCTATGTCAAAACAAATTCTGGATGTTAACTCTACAAGCCGTTTATGAAAGTCAGTAATGACTGTCTGCTGCAAACCTTACATTAGTCGAGATTAAATACAAAACACCTTTTAAATAATTTCGGATCACATCCCTGGTCATATTGTGCACCTATGTAACAATATATGCCAAAAAAATAAATTCTTTATGTTCTTATATAAAAATCCAATCATGTTTTCTACCTGTAAAATAAAATATGACGTGTGTTTGCAGGGGCTTGAACCCACCAATTTCATCCAATAATATGATGACATCCACCCATCAATCAATCTTCAACTTTTCATTTGTTATTAATTTGTTAGCTCGCTAGCAACTGCATGGTACATCAGGTTATGGCACGCCCATTTTTCAGTGTTCAAATCAAATTCCTTCAAAAACCTGAAATAAAATTATCAAGAGAAAAATCCCCTCCTGCTTCTCTTTAACTAGCTTATGGACTGCTTAGTGGAACATTGCGAAAATTTAAACATAATCTCTTCTGATGTTTATATGATCTGATTTCAAGGATAATCCGACCCGGTGGCAGGCACCAAGAATCTTAAAACACTTTTTCGCTGATGGTCTCGTTTGCATGTGAAGGTCAAATAGACGCATCAGTATTAAATTGTATTAGACTGTTTCATAACCAGTTAAAAACTCCTTGTAGAAACTGGAATGGAAGTAATGGTGCTCATTGTGCTATTTCTATACCCAGGCTACTCTGATGCAATGCAGTAATAATATGGGCTTCACTTGACTGAGAACTTTGGTCAACATATTTTGCAACAGCCCCATAAATTGATAATTTGTCAATTTAAAGAATGCATTAAGCTGAATTTAGTCATTCTGAGATGTGGATAAAAACATGAATAAATTGTGACTTTAATTAAAAATCTGATAAATTTAAGTTTAGGGAAATGCTCCTGTGCTTTATAGTATACAACAGATTCCAGTGCTGACTATATTCATATTGCTTATATGTAAACCAAGTTAAAAAGGCTCTAACGTCAGCATGCTCATCATTCATGCGTTTAGAATGATCTAAATCTAGATTATACCTGCAGTGTGTAGAGGGTGTAGCCACTCATTACATGATCTTTCATATTGGCCAACACAATTATTATTGTTTGTCACGTGCATCTTTGCTAGAATAGAGCTGGAAGGTCAGTGTTTTCAATTACAGATTGTATTGCTGATACCTAGTATCAGATTCTTGATCGTGACATCACTGGTGCCGGTGGACAGAGTTAACCTCCTGCAGGCCACATAATCTGAGAACTAAGTGCTGTTCCTGCCTCAGTCAGATGGAGTGGCTGCAATAACGTAATTAAACTCAATTAGGGAATAAGTGAGATGTAAAACAATTTCTCAAAAGCATATTGTAAACATAATCTTTACAATTCTGTCATTTTTCTGAAGGCTGGGTGTTTTAGAAATAGCCAATTCTACTTGCTGTGAGAGAATAAAAGAAAAAAATATACATGTTTTTGTTTCATCACAGGTATAATTATTCCTACAAAACGGATGTTGATGTAACCCCCAGATTTACAGAATATTTTGGGAACATTTTCTGGGTTAATGGTGCAGTAAGTAACCGGTGAAAGAATGAATAATAATTGTGTTTGTTGAGTCTCATTCCCATTCCCACCTGAGAATAAGACTCAACAATCAACTATTTTGCCAATCTGTGATTAGCCAGAATCTCCGGTCACAGACTAGCGGATGCGGTAGTCTAGTTCTCTCCTAGACCACTCGAATAACAGTACGCTTAAAGCTGTAATATGTAACATTTCCACATAAAAATGTCTAAAAACACTAGACCTATGCTATATATTTTGTTGAGTTGTGTACTAACATTATCCCAAATGTTTCCAACAATGTTCAAATGCTGAGACATACATAATTTATTCAAGGTAACAGCGGGTATCCCACTAGCTGTTGATAGTTTCAGTAACTACTATTACTACTACTATGAAAACACAGGATACGTCCAATACGTCAGAAAGCGGGGAAGGAGGTTAGCAAACATTACAAAACATAACATGAAAAAAAAATGGCAATATTACCTCATCCAAGAACATGATTTCATGTTTTTCATTTTCATCAGCTGTGGTGGCTGTTCAAAAGTGAAGATAACACTCCCATGATCCCATGCCACTTCACAAGGTCATCAAAGTTTTTTGTTATTATCGCATAACCTGTATAAACCTGGGGGGGATCATGCAGGATCATGAGGGGATAAAACATGCACATGCAGGACTGCATGCTGAATGACCTCTGTGATTAATTACTTTTGAAAAATCTTGAAAACCATTTCTATGGCTCCACGCCGGTGACAGCTGTGGGCAGAGGCATTATGATTTTAGGTCGTCCCATTCTTGTGAATGTGATATCTCAAAAATGCCTTGAAGGAATTTCTTCAAACTTTGCACAAATGTCCACTTGCACTCAAGGATGAAATACTTAGCTTGTGGTTGTCACATGTCAAACTTACATGTAACTCATTACATGTAATTAAATTACAAAATAAATGTAATTGTAATCTGTTACAGCTATTATACAGTTATAATTATATATTCTTTTCAAATTGCCTGGTAGAAATCTGCACTCTACTAAGTTCTCTTCTAGCTGCAGCAAAATTTATATATTGTGCATTTTAAGGTTATTGTGCAATTTTTGCCCAGCGATGCCAAAAATGATCTTTCTACCCCAGCTTTAAGTTAATTATTTCATCATATATTTCACAGAAAACAAAAAAATGCATATTCTATTTTTTCTAGAAATGTATGTGTTAGTAAGGGGGTGGCTTTAAAAACTGAAATAGAGGAACAGTTATAGATATTTTGGGAACTTTACTTATTCATATTCTTGCCAAGAGTTAGATGGAAGATCAATTCTTGTGTCCATACGGTAAATATAAAGAAGTAGCACCAAAAGGCTGTTAGCTTAACTTAGCATAAAGACTGGAAACGAGGAAACAGCTAGCCTTAGAGTTTAAAGATTAAAAAGAAAATCCTCCTATCAGCACCTGTAAACCTCACTAATCACCTCGTTATATGAGGGGTTATGTGCCATCCAGTAATGTTTTTGTCCAAGGGCAGGCACTTCCTGGAGTCTTATTATCACTATGAGGTTGCCAGGCAATGAGTGGAAATGCAGGCAACCTCCGTAAAACAGTAACATGACGCCTTTACACTTTTTTTGTATGGATTAAACCGACAGAATATAGTGTGTTAATTAGTGAGATTTAAAGGTACAACTTTTCTTAGCTTTGCTTGCTTTTTCTGCCTGTTCCCAGTCTTTGTGTGAAGCTAAGCTAACCGGCCACTGGCTGTAACTTTGTATTTACTGATATAGTCTGGAGAGATTTATCAATATAAATTGAAGTGTCTTCAACCGATACTGCCCCCATCTCATCATTTGTCTGCTTGTTTGTTCCTGTCATTTGTCTTGCCTTTATAGGGCTATCTCTGTAGGGGTTAGCAACAATTTTGTAATATATATTTGTACTGACTGTTGTACTTGATTTAATTGGATTGTAACTTAATTACTTATATACTGTATTTTTTCATGTATCTATTTCATTATCATTTTGAACTATTGTTGTTTACATTACTTTTGTTAATTGTCTTTGATATTGTAATTGTGCCAAAAAAGTCTATTGAATTGAATTACTGTTCAAAAGGGTGGTTTCAGTCATCTCATTTAACTCTCAGCAAGAAAGTAAATAAACGCATTTAGTGAACTATTTCTTTAAATCTAGAAGTCAACTCAGTGTGTGTTTTTTTTTCATGCAGCACACATTTTCAGAGGTAAAACGTGAAAAGGAATTGATCTTGTCTATTTGTCATTAAAACTATAAGCTAATTGTGCTGAACAGTGTCATCATTGTAATTGTAAAAGATCGTGATGCTTCAAATATTAGTATAATCTATAAAATATTTGTTAAATATATAATGATGTGATACAAACTACACAATGTGGTCTAAGCAGCACAGATTACAACAGTATGGAAATCTTGAAATGCTATATGATTATGATGAATAAATTATTGAACAAAGAACTGTTCCCCCACAAGTATAAATTTTAAACTGTAGTTCTAACACATTTAAATATAAAAGGATTTAATTTCACTCATGCAGCATAAACAGTACAAACCACATGTACTCCTTCTTTCTGGTGCAAACACACCTTGCATTAATAATGATACTAATAACAGTGCTGTGGCAGACCCACTGATGATGAGTAATGTGAAGTAAAGCACAGGGAGGTCACATTATGTAGTCAATTTAAAAGGTCAAATCTGTTTGGTTCTCTATTTGACATCACATGAAGAGTTTCAAATAGTCAAAGCATTCGTATATATGGTCTGTCTTCTCTCTCTGTTTTTTTATTATGATTGAAAACAAGGCATTCAGCCGGTCTAATTTAGTGTGAATGTTCATTTAACGCAAATCAAGATAGCTCCATCTTTAGTATTTGCACAATCTCTACTGTAATTATCGATTTTTCAAACCCATTTTGGCCAATTCCAAATAACCCTTTTTCCTTTCCAATATATTGCTCCCCTCATTTTCTTCTTAGAATTTATTTCCACTGAAATGTTCCTGTCTTTCAGAGCTTTCACTGTTTTTTTTTTTTTTTTTTTTTTTGCTATGCTTTTCTCTCCCTGCTTTATGCTCCTTTTGCTCTGTATCTTTTTCTGTCTCCCCTCCCTCTCTCTGTCCTTCTCTTTCTCTCCTTCCTTTTTTCTTTGGCTGCTTTTCATTCTGTTTTCTTTCATTGTTTTTCTTTTCTTTCTCGCCTAGGGACCCCATTTTTTTTCTCTTCCTCTATTCAGGTTTTCTTTATTCTCTTTTCTGAATAGTTGTGGTACTTTAAGGGGAAGGGGAAGGCGAGGAGGGAGAGGGGAGGGAGGTTAGTTTCAGTCAAAGCTGCAGAACAAAACTTCCTCCCACACCACATGCAGTGTCTCTTGGAATGAGTTTGTCACTGACTTGAAGACACACTCCCCCTCCTATGTATACCACCATGGATGACAACCCTACAGTGAATTGGTATTAGGCCAGCAGACGTTCTATATTGTCCTCTTAAATATCAAGGGGGGGGACATGTTGTGAAGAGCCCATCTCTGTTTGTGGTTAAGCGGTGTTAGTTCAGTGTGCAGTATCACATGGTGACACATGATGTGGTGGTGCGTTAAACCAACCACAGCTGTGTGTGAATACGATTATCTCCCAACTGAGGTGCGTAGAGGGAGGCATTTGTGCTTCACAAGAACATCTTCATCACTGCAGAGAAATGACAGGCTACCTTACAGGAGGCAGCCCCATGTCGAGGAGCACTAGCTCCTCAACGGCGTCGGTCTCAGCGGGACTCCACTCAGATAAGCACGAGAGCCGACCACTAGTAAATCAAAAAATAATAAAATCATAAGCACCAGTTTGTAAATTTGTTGACGTACACTGGCTGTCGATATGGAAATGGGAAAATAACATGTGGAGGGGGAGAAAAAAATCCATTACTGCACACTCCTGAAAGACAAAACCACAGCAGCCAGTTAATCTCCAGATATCATGACAGAAATCATTCCTCTTTCTTTATGATAGTAAAAGACTACAGCCTTCCTTGCACCTATGGTTTCCATCTCACAGTCACACACACACTCACACATTCTACCCAAGACAATTTAATGCATGACTCAATGGCATTGAAAGTGGGTTGGATAAATTGGAAATGATTAAAAATGCAGAATTGACAGGGAAACCGATAAAACTTTCTCTCTATAAGTAAGAACCAAAAACCAGCATGATGGAATGGCAGGCTTGAAGGGGAGAGAAAGGTGAAAGACAGATGAAAGTGAAGAGAGATAAAAGCCGGAGTGAGGAGGGTGTGGGATAAAGCAGGAGGAAGGGAGGCAGAGATGAAAGCAAAATGAGAAAGATAAGAACAGAGTGAGAGAGACAGAGAGGGAAACGGAGGAAGAGATAGATAGTGTACAGAGCAGAGAGAGAGGTAACCATGGAAACAGGAGGAAGGTACAAAAGAAGAGATAGACAAAGGGTTTGATTTAAAAGAATGAAACTTGGACGAAAGAAAAGTAATTCCGACTGAAATTTGTTACCGGGAGGTGGAGGAATAATACAAAAGGAGTGACGGCCATAGAGGGACAGTGGCTGTGCGTCCCCACTGTCTGAATGTGGTCGCCTCTAACCAGCATATAAGGCACTCCAGAGACCTCTAGTGTTAATAGGCTTCTGTGGTTCATTGTGGGCCTCACCTTGAGTAAATCTGGGGCCATTTCACTATGTAGGACACTCGCACCGGTCGTCAAAATCCTGTATGTACATGTGTCTGTGGCGCAGATTTCAGCAGAATATGGTGAGACTGTACAGTATATTTTATAAGCATACTTTTCCATGAATCACATAGCAGGAAGAGACTTCAGAGCGACTAAAATAGGATAAAGCACCTTGGTAAAATCTCCCACCTTTACTGCAATGAAAAACTGCATTCCTGATAAGAAGATATGAGTTCTCCGTGGTCCCTACATTGTGTTTACTGACTTATTGAATGAACTTGAGGTGCATGTTGAAATCTGCACTGTTGACTATCCTTTTCCCGCTGAATAAATGCAACGCGCCCATATATTAGGATTCATATTTGTATATCTATATAGAGTTACAGACAGACAGAGGGTTTTTATTCTGTGGTTTTTGAGTCTCTTGTGGCTATCCCTCTTTCTCCCTTCCCCCTCTCTGTTTTTCTCTCCTCTCTGTCTTTCTCTTTCGTCCTCTGTCTCTGTTTCTCTCACTCGCTACCCCTCCCTCCTCCCTCTTTCTCTTGATCTCTCTCTCCTCCTCTCTCCCATGCCCCCCTCTTTTTCTCCGCTCTCTCTTATGCTCTTTCTCTCTTTCCTTCCATAGCTCTCTGTCTCACTCCCTCCTCGCCCCCCTCTCTGTTCCTTTTATATCCTCCTTGCTGAATGCTCTTCTCCTCTCCTCCCTCAACTCTGTCTTTTCTCCTTTATATTCAGTCTTTTTTTTTTCAAGCTCTCCCCACACTCCTTTCTCCAATGTTGTCTCCAAGCAGAGCTATTTCATTGCTAATATTCTGTCTTTCCATTTAGTACCCCCACTACAAAATGGGGAGAGTAATCTTTTATTTAGGGTTTTTTTTCTCTTGCTCTGGCCATCTTCTGCATCCTGTCTTGTGGTTTGCATGAGAATGATTTGTGGAGTTAATTTGAGGCTTGATTTGTTTAAATATACAGTATAAAAAGGGGGAAAAACATCAATATGCTGCAGATTCCTGCTTGTTTATGTGCTTGAAGTTGTGATTCACCTATAGTCTACCTTGTCTAATCATGTATTCCTCACATTTAAAGTTGCTCTCCTTCACAGCAGCACTGATAAAGACTGAAGCTTTGTTTTTTTTCTGTCTGTGTGTCCAGTCTGTTCCTACTGACCTTAATGGAAGAAGCTGGAGGCGTGCAACTAGGGTGTGGCTGCTTTTATACAGTTTTGTTATATTCCATCTGCATTGCTTAGATTCAAGCTGTGTGATTGTCTGTTCTGTGCTTATGAAAAAGCCTGCTGTGCTTTTTTTTTTCTCGTGAAAGCTTAATTACAGCAGCTAATCATGCTTTAGACTTACTATTATATCAGCATGCCGTGCAGAGGTGAGACTGATCCAGCACTGGAAATAACAGAAGGTGTGTGGGCTTGCTGCCTTAGACTACGGGTCTGAGAAGGAATGGCCGGCTAAAACATCAACATCAGTCCAATAACTCAAAGTTCAAAACACAGAGCAAACTGATTCCTTCTCTTCTCTTTTCTCGCTTTCTGATCAGAAGAAAATCCTCACCTGAATGCTGTAGCTATAACGACCCTATACACAAACCTACACAGCTTCCAGTTTGGCTGACAGTGAAAGGATGTTGAATTATAGCCATCACCTAGCACAGCGTCTCACACACAGTCAGAGCAAACTCGGGCTGTATGCAGCCTGTCACTGGGCTGGATGAAGAAACAACACTGACAATGTGAGCTCACTAATGTACAGCAAGAGGAGTGGAGTGTATATAGACAGTGGAGAGACTAATCTACAGCTGATATTCCATAGGCATAGATTTCCGGGGGAATGGAGGGGACAGGTCCCCTTCAAATCATCTGAATATGTTATTCGGGAAGGCACAAATAATGTGATGAAGCAGATATTTCTTCTGTCTGAAGTTGCTAATTATTATTTGGAAAATGTCGACACGATTACCTCAGCATAGTTTAATAAGGTTGCATCTGCCTTTCAATCAATCACTGATTTAATGCACTATTTCCTTCAGTTTAAGGATATTTCTGTATACTTGTATATCTGATTTTTCAATGTCCTCCAGTTAAAGGGGAGGTGGTGGTAGGCTTCAAACAGTTCATAAAACTTAGTTTAGCTAAAAATCAAAGGAGATAGATAGATGAAAAGTATAGTATAAGAATGTGGAAATATGTTTATATGCCAATATTAAATCATTTTGATGCTTCGAAGGCACAGTTGCACTGTTACAAAATAAAACATTTGCCTGATTTAATGCGACTTCCTGTACAAATGACGCCCACTTCTGGTCTTCTATCCAAATATCCAAATACAGATACAGAGACAGATAATTTACTGTTATATTTTGAATTGGCATCTGGTGCCTGAATTTTGTGTTAACCTTTACAGAAATAAATACATTTCCACTGTAAAATGATGAAGAAGAGGCGCAAATTGGTGCATAAAATCATCAAATCCAGGGAATTAAGTGTTTGATGCTCAAAATTTCCTAGAGGCACGCAGCTATGTCATTATTTGTATCTATATCTGTTCAACCAACCAAATGAGCTATCTCTGTATCTGTATTTGGATCAAAGACAGGAAGTTGGTGTGGTTTATACCATAAGTCATGCTAAATTGGGCAAATGTTGTATTTTCTAACCCAATATTTATTGGCAATGCAATTGCTGCGTCTACAAATCATCAAAATGATTTAATATTGGCATGTAATTAAATATTTCCACAGCCTCATACAGCCTTTTCATTTACCTCTTTTTTCATTTTTAGCTAAATTAAGTTTTATGAAAAAACAGAAAAAGAAAATATATATATCAGTAAAGATATACAAGTAAGTAACAAGTATATGTGTGTGTGTGTGTTTTGTGTGTGTGTGTGTATAGATTTATGTATTCTTCCGAATAATTTTGAAGAGAACTATCTTTTTTTGGCACCTTATTTGTGCTTTCCTGAATAACGTATTTGTGCGCATCCCTATTGCATTATATTCCACTATATTTGCCACCTGGGACCTGAATTTTGTTTTACTTTACAGATCTAAAGACATTTCTACAATAAACTGTTGCAGAAAAGATACAAATTGATGCATAAAAATGCACACATGAAATCACCGGAACATAGGAAATGAAGGGTATGATGTTGAGAGGACCCAGCTTAAAGGGAAAATTCGGCCCTTTTCATGTGGATGTCCAGTCAGTGTTATTGGTAAATGTAATTGATTGAAGTATACATTCATCTGTGCTCCTATATTGACCAAGAAAACAAGGGGTGCATTCCAACACCCATAGTACCATACTATTTAGTATGCCAGAAAAAAAGATTTCGTATGCCCCGATACATAGTATGGGAGTGTGATGGGAGTATGAGCAGGAGGGTCAAAGTTCAAAGCACAATGTAATGAGGAAGTAATATGTCCCGATTGCATGCATGCTGCATGTAACAGTATGTACTTTGAAAGGGCACCTTTGATATGCACTAAAAATAAAAAGAAAAGGTATGCAATTTGGAATGCAGGGAAAGTTGTACTGCTCAGAGTTGTGCAGCAATGCCAACATGTGCCAGGATGCATTGCAGGCAACATTGTTAATCTTGCGCTCATGTTCCTGTGTATCACCACCCTAGCCTTTGCTACTTTGCTGGCCAAAACATAGTGTTAGGTGACCAAACTACCCATCTAAAGATGCTAAATATTTGATTCATAAGTAATGGTAGGAAAGTATATAACTTAAGGTATGATTTTACCCAAAAATCCAACATATGTGACACAAATTAGCAACTGCAAATCCATGTTTCAGTGCATGGATTCAAGATGTTTCTATGAATTGAAGCAATCCGTTTCCTTCTCTTTTCTTTAGCTTTTTAGATTCTGGTTGAATCTATTTGTAAAGTCAATTGCACAACAGCTGTTTCTCACTTTAGATGTGTTTTTTTGATATTTCATGGCATTCAAGCTCTGCCTACTGTGACATCACATGCATCACAGTAGGCAGAGCACACACTGAGGAATTTATTGCTTGAACTGACTACATTTACCATCAACACTGACTGGACGTCCACATGAAAGGGGCAAATTTTCCCTTTAATATGTATTGAAACATATCCTATGCCCTTGTGATACACAACTGAGTTCCTCCAGTATCAGTGTCATTTGCATTTCTCCGAATCACATTTGTTCTAGCCATGAAAAAAAGAAAGACGAAAGAAATGGGGAGTTGTCATCAATGAGTCCTCTGCAGTTTTATGATTCATTGAGCTTTTCTCAGGGGTAAAACAGACAGCTGATATCTGAATCTCCCCCCGTCTCTCCCTCCCTTACTAACTCTCTGACTTGCTCTCTCTTTCTCTTGCTGGAGAAAGAAAAAAAAGTTATAACTTTGACCTATATCACAGAGAGGATGTGACACTGCGCTGCGCGGTCGTCCTCCTATAGATAAACAACACAGAACCAGGCCGGGGGTTTGGAAATGGACAAGAAGTCGCTTGGTAGAAATACAGTAAGTCATACGGACACCCGTGTCAGAAGTGTGTTGTTTCAGTGCTGTAGGGGAACTGAAAGCGTGTTGGTGTCAGTGATGTGTGTGTGCGTGTGTGTGTGTGTGTGTGTGCTTGTCCCTGATCTCAGACATCAGACAAAATGCGCACACACAAACACACATTTGAAATCCCAGTTGAGGGTTAGCACACTTGAGAGCAGGGCAATGACTTACTTCCCTTACTCTCTCTGTCTCAGTCTCATATGCACATAGGAACCTGTACAATCTAAAAACTGAATGAAATTTTACGCTTATTATCCACCGTAGCCTTTCCCACTATTAGTTTTCCCTCACACACGCAAATGTACCCAAAGTAAATGGACAAGCGAGCAGGTTTTTCACTGTTATGAAGATTCAGGCCCTGGAAAGGAGCCAGTGTATTTCTTCCCCAAACTTTTGTTGTCTGTGTCTTTTTCATTTTCCCCATAGGCTAGTTCTGTGTTGTTTTATGTACGTGTCCCTTGTTGTTTCTTCCATGTGGTTTCTTTGTCTTTCAGCCTCTTATCTCTTTGTTTCTTCCCTTGCTCTCCGTCTATTTTCTCTCCCATTCTCCTCTCCCTCGACTTCCTGCTATCTCTCCCCCTCACTCACACCCTCACTCAATCTCTTTCTCTTTCTCTATCCCCCCCTTCCCTCCACCTCCTTCCCTGCCTCCCTCGCGCTCACTCTCATTCCCTATCTCTCCCTCCCTCCCCTCCTCTCCGCTCCCCTTTCTCTCTATCTTTCTCATTCTCGCAGCACTCCCAGCCGCTGATGATTGATCAAGGTTTTCAAGGTTTGCCCTTTCCTGTTATTTAGTAGGAAATGTTTATGCACAGTCCTCAGCCCCTACAGTCACAATTGGCATGTGTCCACACAGTGTTTGTCACGCTCGCCTGCACCTATACATACATTTCTTTCTTAAATGCACTTTTTCTTTTCTTTTCCTATTTCCTTCCCTGTGTTTACTAGTTAAAAAGGTAAGGTAAGCTCTGGTATAATGGAATACCTGTCTAATTATCAGGATCATCTTCAGTGCCGACTACTTAAGCACACAACCTGTACTTAGCCCGCAGGTACTCTGCCGCACTGTTTCTCAACACAGCCTGAAAGAAATCTGGAAGTTCAATAGTTAATGTCTTCCCTTGCTGTTTTTCCTTTTTCTTCACTCTCTCCGTCTTCTCTATCTCCTTTCCTCTCTCCATTCCCTTTGCTCTCACCCCCCACCACCACTACCGCTACACATCCCCCCTCCACCTCCTCCTCTTCTTCTTCTTTCTCCTTCATTCTGCGCCCCCCTCCTCCTCCTCCTTTCTCTTTTCTCTTGCTGATGGACTCTTCTTTTTTATTTTCACACTCCACCATCCCCCTTTTTTTCTTCTCTCTTTTTCTCTCTCCTTCTTTTCCTCCAGCCCACCCCCCTCCACCCCCCCCCCTACGCTCTTCTCTTTCACTGCATTTTCTTTCAAAACCTCCCTCTATCTCTCTTCCCATCCCCACCACCACCACCACCACTCCCCTCCTCCCCTCCCCTCTTTCTTTTATTCTTTCTTTCTCTTTCTTTTGCCACATCCTTTCTTATGCCTCAGCCCCCCCTCCTCCCCTCCTCCTTTCCCTTCTTCCTCCTTTTTTGCTGCATTCTCTTCTTCCCTCCCCCACCCCGGCTCTCTTTTCCTCCTCTCCCTTTTTCTTTCTGTCTCTCTCACCCCCCCTCCCTCCCTCCCCCACCTCCTCCTCCTCTTCCTCCACTCAGCTTCACTCCCCCTCCCTATGCTTCTTTCTTTCTTCCTTATTCTTTCTCCCCCACGTCTGTCTCACTCCCTCCCTCTCTCCTAACTGCTTTTCTCTCCTTTCTTTCTCCTTCTCTTTTCTTTTGTCACTCAATTTTTTTTCTCTTCCTTCCTCTGAATTTCTCAGACAGTATACTTCAGGCTGTCTCAATAGTTAATTAGTTTGAATCTAGAAATAATAGCAGCAAACTACACACGCTCTCTCTGGAAAGTTAAAATTTTAGCATTTCTCAGACATTATCTGTCTGACTGTTTTTGCTACTGACAGACGCACCTCCACCCATTAGTCTCTCGGAGTGTTTGTGCGTGTTGTGAAAGTGTGTACGTGCCTGTGTGCGCTGCATACATGCATACATATATAAAAAATGTTTGTGCATGCGTGGATTCACATATATCTTCCTGAGGAGAAACTACTGATTAGATTTTATAATTGTTTGTGCATTTGCGCTCATGAAAAGGAAGTATAAGTGTGATCAAGAAAAGGGTAGAGCTTAAAGAGAAATGTGTGTTGAAGGGTCATGCTGGATTGTATGTAGTGAGAAAGGGAGATAAGATGTGTGTGTGTGTTTGTAGAGAAAAGAGGAGAGAAAGAGAGTGAGATGGGAAGGAGAGGGTGGGAGGAAGAGAAGAAATGGGGTGATGCTGTGTGTGTCTGCGAGGTGTGTGTGTGGTGGTGGGGTGGGAGGGCGGTGGTGGAGTGGGGGGGGGGGGGGGGGGGGGGGGGCAGGCACAGTCAGTTCTGATAACAGCAACAGTAGGAGGAGGATGAGCCGTGGGACCGCCCCACTCTCCCACAGATATAAATAGGAGGTGGATTTTTTTACTCACTCATTTCTCCTGAAGGATGAGATCCCTGAAACACCTCAAACATCACTCCAGGAACAATGTGGTGAGTTTGTAAAGCCTAAAAGATGGAGGAAGAGGAGGGTCAGAGGGGGTGATGGTGACTTGTTTGGCAGTTTGTTTAGGGTTAGTGAGGTATTTACACTCTTGTCTCTGTGTATGTGTGAGAGAGTGTGTGAGGGGGAAGCGAGATTACTTTTCACATTCATATGAGTACCGCAGTGGGAACATCTTTTCAAAATAAGATAAGAGTTGTGTTTCTGTCTCCTGCCGCACGTTTTTCTTGCTTCTGCTGCTCTAATTGTTTGTCCTTAGGTGTCTTTCAGATGCAACTTTAAAAATGTGAAAGTACGGACTCTTGCAATTACTACCCTACCTTCTCTTTCTCCTTGTCATTTGTCTTTTTCTCTTTCATTTTGTCAGCCTTTCATTTTGCTGTGCTTTTTCTTCTCTCTCTGGCTCCCCCCCCTCCTTCCCCTCTTTCTCTCTCACTCACTCACTCTGTCTTTCTGTGTCTCTCCAGCCCCCCCTCCCCTCCACCCTCCTCCTGCACACCCCCCTCCCTCTCCTTTTCCTTTCTCTCTTCCCTCCTCTCACATGCTCACTCAATCTCTCGTTCCCCCCTTCCCTTCCCCTCCCCTTCCTCCCCTCTTTCTTTATCTTTCAGCCCCTCCATCTCATTTCTGTCTCCGTCTCCCTCCCTCCACTCCTCCCCCGCCCACAGCTCTTTTCTCCTTCCCTCCATACCTCCCTCCCTCCTTCTCTTTTCTCTCTTAACCACACACACACACACACGCTTTCAAACACACACCCAGTCTCTTTCCTTTTCTTTCTCACAAACACACAGTCTGTCTCTGTCTGACTACTTTAAAAGCAGTAATTATAAATGACGTGGTTATCAGGGCATCCAGGTCTACTCCCCTCTACCAACACACACACACTCACATGCACACACACACCTTTATTCCTGCACTATCTCCTCTTCCTTTTTTCCCTTTTCTCCATCCACTCTTTTCTTTTTTCTCAGTATTGTGACAGGAGAGGAAGCAGCTCTTGCCGGCTCTGAGTGAAGACTAGTGTGTAGTCTGGCAGGAAAGTAGGGGTCAGAGATTCTCTCTATACATTTTCCTACCAGTTAGATCCATGCTGAGAAATAATCTGAAAACAGCGGTCTACAATACTTGCTTCTTCTTTTACCACAGACTGCCAGTTTTGGTGGAACCACAATTTCTTCCCCATAGTTTCCACTGTTTCCACTTTTACAGGTGGCGGGGTAAACATGTGCATGTGGGTCTGCAACACTTCCGAACCATACAATTATGTTAGCGAGACTCATGCATCGGTCTGGAATACAGAATGAGCTCCAAGCTCAATCGAATGTCTGTTATGGATATGAGACTGCCTGGCGGCATATATCATCTTGTTAAGGAAGCCCAGTGTGGCAGGCGTTATGAAGTCGGTTACGGCTACAGAGTGTAGAGCTGTGAGACACTTTGCTCCTCATGAATGGGACAGATAGCTCCAGTGATGAGCTGACTTTGGTCAGCACAGGCTGCCCCGGGACCCCACAGGAAGTAGTGAGGACAGTCCACGGAAGTCAACTTCCTGGCTGGACCTGCATCCCTTGTTGTGTTCTTTATTATTCTAAAGCCTGTCAAGGAAGGAAGCGGGGTGCTAACACAGATCTGCCTTATCTCCTCAATCAAATGTTCTGTGGATTTAGAGCAAAGAAACAAGGCGTAGTCCAAACGTCGCTTACATGGAGTAACCCTTAATAATATTATCTTAAAGGTAGAATCAGTAGGATTAGTCCAGAGTTGTCCGTAAATGCACCAGAGGGATAGTTGATTGTTGAGTCTCGTTCTCAGGAGGTTAAATACTGATGTTTTGGGTTGGTAAAGTGTCCTGAGCGGAGATAAATAATCAGAAAATAAGGTGATACAGACAGAGAGAAGGGACTTCTAGTCTGTCATAAAAGATGACTGAAAGAGATTAGTTTCTATCAGTCTTTATACTGTTGTTTTGTTGGTTTTTTTTTTTTTTTTTTTTAGGAAAATGTTATATATTATGCCTTTAATTCTCTCCTGGTGCCCTGGCAAAGGAAGGTTGGATTGCTTCTGGGGTCAGTCTGGAACACTGAATCTTAAAAACTAAATTATATGATAATTTCATCATTATGGCAACAAAAAATCTTTTGTCTGTATTAATAGGAAGGTTACCAATATCAAGAGGCTTCGATGGGGAAATGAGGTTATATGAGGAAACATTGTGTAAGGCATGGTTTGTAACAACGGAACAGAATAATGAAAAAAACAAAACTAAACTTGTGTTGTGTGTTGTGTCATGTGTTTCTTCCAGGAGGAGGAGAGTAGCCGCTTGGTGCGGACCTACCCCAAGATGACTGAGGGCCAAGTGGATGTAGGCACGCAGACGGAGCCTGTGGTGGTGCTATCTCTGGCTCAGGCCGCCGTGCTTGGCCTCATCTCCCAGAATGAAATCTTCGGGGCCACCATCGCTCCTAATGGCTTTTACACAGGGGAGTCCAGAGAGTGTCCCCCTCCTCCACCTGAGGCAATGGAGTACGAGTACGCAGATCAGCTAATAGGGGCCAATGGGGACTACCTGGCTGAGCCTTCTGGAGAACCGGAGCCGCAGCCCCACTGCAGCGAGAGAAGACGGCCCGGACCACGTGGGAGGACCAAGAGGCCTAGGAGCGATGAAGAATTAGAGGGTCACCCACACAAAGTGTCAAGTCCGCAGGCTCAGGTTAAAGGTGAACGGCTTGAGTCTGATACCCCTCCGTCCTGCATTCACATGAACAGCAGGCGTAGTCCTGGCAAGTCAGAGGATCCAGTCGCCCAACCGGGCTCTCTGAAAGAAGAGCAGGCCTGCGGAAACTGTCCTTCGTGTGTAAGAGATACGTCCAGGCCACAAACAGATGGACAGCCAGAACAGGAACAAGAAGAAAATGCTGGCAGAGAAAGAGAGAGGAAGGAAGAAGAGTTGGTGGTGGAGGAAGAAGAAGAGGAAGAGGCGCTAAACCTCAAGACCAGTGGGGAGAATGGCAGTCCCCTGGAGAACCGCTATTATGAGTCCAATGAGGTAGCTTATGAGTCTGCTGACATGGCGCTGCCGGGAGAGTATGAGGAGAACAACCAGGCTATGCTGTGGTCAGACCCAGAGGGCCTCGCCAGGCGAATGCAGATAGACCGGCTGGACATCAACGTACAGATCGATGAGTCTTACTGCGTAGATGTGGGAGAGGGTCTGAAACGCTGGAAGTGCCGCATGTGTGAGAAATCATACACGTCCAAATATAACCTCGTCACTCATATTCTAGGCCATAATGGAATTAAGCCCCATGAATGTCTACACTGTGGGAAGCTCTTCAAGCAACCAAGCCACCTCCAGACTCACCTGCTCACTCACCAGGGAACCCGACCTCACAAGTGCACCGTTTGTGAAAAGGCCTTCACACAGACAAGTCACCTGAAGAGGCACATGCTGCAGCATTCGGACGTCAAGCCGTACAGCTGCCGATTCTGTGGCCGTGGGTTCGCCTACCCGAGTGAGCTGAGAACCCACGAGAACAAACACGAGAACGGTCAGTGCCATGTCTGCACCCAGTGTGGTCTTGAGTTTCCAACCTACGCACACCTGAAGCGCCACCTGACCAGCCACCAGGGCCCGACCACGTACCAGTGCACAGAGTGCCACAAGTCCTTCGCTTACCGCAGCCAGCTGCAGAACCACTTGATGAAACACCAGAACGTGCGGCCCTACGTTTGCCCAGAGTGGGCATGGAGTTTGTCCAGATCCACCATCTCCGACAACATGCTCTCACTCACAAGGTACTGGAAGCGCACACCCTTGCACCTAAGGTACTGAAACTCAAAGACGTGCCTTTGTCTACCAATTTGTGTTCAAAACTAAATTCAGAGTAGGCTGGCCTTATGCAACCACACAACATCACTAAACCTTTATATAAAATAGAAAAATGTCGCATTTAGGGAGGACGGACGTATTTTAGATTCACTCTGAGTTGTCTGTATGAATCCTCATAGAAAAAGTATATTGCAGACTCGCAACACAGCCTTTTCTCCAAAACCAGTTGCTTTGTAAACATAGTCTTCAAAGGCCTTGAGTTTTTTTTTTGTGCGGCTCAACCCCCCACTTGCATGTGTTTTGTGTTGTGTGTCGTTCGCAGAGCTGCTTCCCTTTGTGTCTGATGAATCACTCTGGTCTTTCTCTCCATTTCATTACAGAGTCTGTTTTATTCTATAGGGAACAAAATCTTTTCATGACATTTACTTTTGTTAAATATTAAAATAAAAGTTAAATAAATGTTGAAGCCAAAAAAAAAAAAAAGTTTATTCTTTCCATTGTTAGACTTTTTCCACTCTGTCTTTCAACACTTGGGGGGGCTAATGTAATCTACATGAGTTGGATCAAAAGCCAGAATGCGAATGCTCACACACGCAAGCTCCTTGTGTGTTTTCCTCCCTGTGACTCATTATTTATTTTCCTCTAAACCATATATTTAGCCAAATTAATTAAAAGAGCCCAAACACTTTTTGTCTCCCCAGGGTATGAAAGAATTCAAGTGTGACGTCTGTGCCAGAGAGTTCACCCTGTCTGCCAACCTGAAGAGACACATGTTGATCCATGCCAGTGTGAGGCCCTTCCAGTGCCACGTCTGCTTCAAGACCTTCGTCCAGAAGCAGACCCTGAAAACGCACATGATTGTCCACCTGCCGGTCAAGCCTTTCAAATGCAAGGTGAGTAGAGCTTTACTTCCATGACAAACCAGATCCAGCTGTGACGGAGCAGGGAGTTATACCGACTTTTGTGCTTTTCTCTCTCAGGTGTGTGGAAAGTCGTTTAACAGAATGTACAACCTCCTCGGCCACATGCACCTCCACGCCGGCAGCAAGCCCTTCAAGTGCCCTTACTGCACCAGCAAGTTCAACTTGAAGGGCAACCTCAGCCGACACATGAAGGTCAAACACGGCATCATGGACACCTCAATAGACGGACAAGGTGAACATATCCATCATTTGCCCTTAATTACACCCTCTGCTTTGAAATAAATGAATCTCCTAGATGACATTTGAATTTGTCGAAGGGTTATGTGTGGCAAATTTCCAAGTGGGACTGCTTGGTGGGCTTCATGTCGTATTATTGTCACTCAGTCTGTCCCTAATGCACTTTGACTCAGCATGTACTGTAATCTAGTGGCCAAGTGTTTTGATGTTTCTCTGTCACTCCCTCCCTGTGTGTTTAGTAAATATAGCAGTGCCTGGATTAGACATGCCTGTCTCTATCAGTAGAGACTGATACTGAGGCTAGCGGAGGAGGGGCAATCTACTGGCTGCTGTCCTCAATGAGGCCACGTGTCTCTTTAGGAAGAGCTCTGTATGTGTGTGTGTTATTGAGGACAGAGTGGGATCACATTTGTATCTTTGCTTCCTTCTTCAGAACCGCCCCAAGACCCAGAAGGCCAGGAGGACTATGAGGAGGAGAGCTTTGAATTCAGCGAGCGAGAAAACCGCGCAAACAACAACAACACACCAGACATTGCAAAACTATCTCAAATGGAGTATTATAGCACCTATGGGAAGGGCACAGGGCGCTTCAGCACCGCATGAATTATTAAAATGACCCCAAATTGAATATAAGTGTGAACTAATGAAAATGGGATCTTTTTTGTTGTTGTTTTTTGTTTTTTTGCTGTTTAAGACATAGTGCTTGGGTTGTTCTTCAAGGATGTGAGGAAAGAAACCCAGCAAACTGCACATTCATATGCACTGGAATCACTCGTAATGCTACAAAATTTGGAAATGTATACTTTTTACATATTTTTCATCTCTAAAACAGCACATCTACTGAATAAATATATTATATTTGAGAAGAGTGACTGTCTAAAACAGGAGCATTTAGGTAAAAAAAAAAATCTATATAAATGCATATATATTGTCAGTTGCATTACTACAGGAACATCATCTGAGCCTAATTTGAAAAGCACATTTTTAGCTACAAGCATAAATACATATGGTGATGTTATACTGCACTTACTCATTCAGACAATCCCGGTCTTACTCTCTCAGTCTACTGGGGTTAAATAATGTGAAGGGTTAAAGAAGGGAACAAGTGTTACTGTTCATTCACTTGCCAAAGCTTATCAAGTTGCAGAGGTTAATGATTCACTTGATTTATATACTGTGATAAATTAAATTTGAGGTCTGCAAAATTAGTTAAATTCCATTGGATTTGGAATCCATGTTTTATTGTATATTATTGTACAGAATGTATCAGTCTTCTCATATGTTGGCTGGTACCATGATCAGTGCGTTGCACTGAGGACCACTGTGTCTACTTTTTAGGTTTCTGCATTAACAAGCATCACCCTGTATTGATCTCTAGTCTATGAATGTAATTGTTTCTGTGGAATGTTTTAAGACGCTAATGAAAAGAAAATCAAAACACCCTTTTTTTTTTTTTTTAAACGGTAGGACCCTGTTACCAAAGAACTGGATCAAATCCTGCAGCTCTCTTTTCCTTGCTGTTGTGTTGAGCTGGGACATTGGATTTCTTGGGGTCCAATCGCAGACCTCATGAAATTACATTTAGGTTCCCCTCCCACCCATCTGTAGATCTCTTCAAAAGATTACCACAGAGAACAGACTGTGGTACAGCTTCTCTTTCAACAAACCTCACCATTCTCACCCCCCCTGCCCCCTCCCCATCCCCCCATCCAGGCCTTCACAACACAAGACTGCAGCATTTTTCAAAAGCAATGCAAACCCTGCATTCATTTTGCAGTTGTGTGTTTTTTATGGATGAATCTCGACAAGAATTGTCCCAAAAAACTCGGACAGAAATATTAAGTGCCCCAGTGTGTCTGCAAGAGCATGCCATCCATCATGCTGTACACTGGTCTCAAGTGATGAACGACAACCTCCCAACATGTGACAGGGCCATGGACCTTGTGGAAAATGATTTGGGAAATGCTCAATATATTCAGTTTCCCAGTGCTTAGCTTTTCAAACTTGTAACCTGCAAACAAGGTATCCATTTGCAATGTTGATATAGCGCATTTAAAATAAAAATGCTCAATTTTGTGAGTTTCTCAGCTTCTGTGTTCATTCCATCACAGTTTTAGTGATGATACAAAGGGGAAGATGTTTAGCTTACATGGCTTTCTGTATTAGACATTAGTGTCGAGATAATGTGGATAGAGATGTATGTACAATGTTGTGTACCAGACTGTAAAATAATAAATTTATTTACCTTTAAAATGCTTGACCTTTTGTTTGTTTTAAAACATAAAAACACCAATAGTGGGTCAAACAAGTGATTTATTGGCAATATGTTTGACACAGGCTTCAGTCTTGCCCAAGGCATTACACAGTATTGAATACAGTACTTCACATTACAAAAATAAAACCTTGCGAACGGTGGGACAGATAGTTAGGGAGGCATCAGGTGGAAGGACAGGTGTCAACCATTTCATAACCTAATAGAGTACTAAATAATTCTACAGACAGTACATTGTTTTTTACTTCAGGCAAAATGCAAGTGGATTTATTGACCTTTTTAAGTTAAAAATGAGGTACAAAAACAGATGAGTGACATTGTCTTCTCCAGGCTAACTATATTCTTTCAAGTCCTTCACTTGCCGAGGGCTTTATCCAGATTTGTCTTGATGGCGTCGAGGAAGTCTGTAGTATTGACGTAGTGCTCGTTCAGCTTGACGCTGGAGAGGAAAGAAAAAAACGGAGTAGATCAGAAAATTCAATTCATACCTTAAGAAACAAGATCACAAATCTATAGCAATACATTTTATCATTTTAGCATTAATTAATGTTGTTTGTTAATAACAGCACCGTCATTATTACTTTAATATTACAATGGGCAAAATGCACGATATAAACATCTTTAAACACAGTATAACCTGGTACTACGTGATATTTGTAGTATTTAAAAATGGCTGCAGTACTTCATGGATGAAAACTGCCTAAAAGAAAAAGGCAAGATGTGTTCAAGTTAGCAGGTGAACCAGTTCAACTAATAACTACCAGTCAGGTGCAGAAACAAGTTGGTGAACAAAACGGCACATACCTCCAACCAGGACTACACAACCCTTAGCCAAGGGTTTAACAAAATGTAAATGTTTGAGCTGTACCTGGATCAGTACTTGTGAAGTTTGTTCTTCATGATTCATGTGCATTTGATCATTAGAAAGAGCAAAAATGCACCATAATTAAAATTTCAGATGTTCATGATCCCTTTAAAATCTCATGGAAACTCATTTTGATTTTCCAAGACTAGTAGTTCAAGACTAATCATTTTTTTCTTAAACCACAGAAAAAAAAAATTCCACCAACCTTCATTAAAATCTAATTAAGTTTTTCCTGCTAGCAAACAAATTGGAATGAAAATATTTTTGACAGGTAAAAATCTCCTCAAACTTTACACCAAATGGTTACAGACGACTAAAATACTTGCTTAAACTTCTGTCAGATAAAAACAAGATGAGTGCATGTTTGGTTTCAAGATTTCAAGTTCCCAACCTGGATTATGAGCTGGCAGGTCAGAATCAGGGTAAATAACACCCCGTCTTAAGTCAGACTGATGGCGGTAGTTTAATCAAAACAGACCATGATATATGAAGGGTGCTATATAAATAAAAATTATTATATGCAAAGGTATTATTATTTTCATTCAAAGGTAAAAAAAGGAACTCTGCCAGTGAAAGCACATTCATTCTTTGGTTGCCATTATATGCTTAATGTCCCAAAACATAAAGATGCTCTGTGGACTAAATGGATACATACTTCAAATTACGGCTGCAACTAATGAGTTTCTGTATGATTGATTAGTCTGCAGATTGTTTTCCTCAAATTGTTTGGTTGCAAAAATATCAGAAAATTGTGAAAAATGCCCATTAGCATCTTCAACAAGAACAGAGAAGAGCAGCAAAAGCTCACAATTGAGGTGCTAAGACTACGGCATATTTGGCATTTTACTTAAATTTGATTTTAGAAGCAGTAGTAGTTGTAGCACTAGTAGCAGCAGCAGTAGTAGTAAGGTTCAGCACCTTCACATATTTGATAACTTATCTGAGTAAGTTACAAACTGTCCCCTTAGGTCTTGTAGTGCAAATAAAAAGTATGGATAAGCAGCCTTCTGTTTTCAAGCACCAAGGATTTGAGAGACCCCTACCACAAATTACACAAGCAACTTCTGTTGTAGCTTTCAAAAAACAGCTCAAGACTTATTTTTATGATCTTGCTTTTAATACATTTTTTAAAAATTGTTTGTGTGAAAGGTGCTGTATCAATAAAGTTAATTATTATTTTATAAAAAGTACTTAAATGATTAATCGTTAATCAACTACTGATTGTCTAATAACTGTCTTAGCTCAACTCCTTGATTACATGAAACTTTGGACCTAGTATGTCTTTAATGATTCCCTGAGCTTTTTCCTCCAGAACTTTTACTGTATTTTAAATTCACATGCATGTCCTTTGCTATCAGGACTCTTGTAATCATAATAGCTGGACTCATGTCTTTCATTCCACATATTTTAGGTGAGATGTCCCATAAACAAAAAGGGCTTTCCACTCCTTATTTTTAGTGCTTTCTGGGGATGAACCCTTACTTACATCTTCACAAATCTGCCAGGCAAAACAAGTTTACATAACCATGTAGTATAGTCAAAATATTTAAGTTATAGTTCAGATATAAGTATTTGATTCCTTAATGACACCATTCAATCTAAACATGTGAAAGGTGTGCTGTGATAAACCTCCTGCATGACACTGTGTGGACAAAGATCACTGTAGAAAAGCTCCCTTGGATTTTCCAGTGCCTTGTTGAACCAGTAAGATGTAGTCATAATCTGGCACTTCTTGTTTTATGGTGCTTTCTTGTATTAAAGTTTGTGTCTTGTATTGTTTTGTATTTTCTTGTTGAGTTCTGAGTTTTGCGCCGTCTCTTGTGTATTTGTTGTCAAGTTTATGTATTTTAAAGGCCCACCTAGATGGTGACAGAGTGGGTTCTCCAAGGCTAATCATCATATATTCCAGTCTTGCCCAACATTAACGCTTTTCTGGCAGGAAGTTTCATAAAGTTTTGCAGAAAGTATTTCAAGTGGATATTTCTTTTAAACTAGAGACCCTGTATTTGGGCGCGCTGCCTTCAGAAAATGTTATCACTCATGTCGGACATGTTGTATTGAATTCTACGCACAGCTGACAAGACAGCCATTACTAGAAAGTGCCTCAAACCAGAAATACCTACAATTGATGATTGGATTGACACAATTTATAACATATATAGAATGGAAAGAATCGTTTTTACTATCAGACAGCAGCAGAACAAGTTTCTGAAAAAAATGGGAAAGTTGGATTGTGTATTTGATACCTTTTCAACCATCATTTGTTGGGCAAACTTCTGTCTTTTGTTGTATTCATTTCTTGCACCCTGTCTTTTTGTAAAGTTATTAGAGTACCATGAAGGCACACCCCAACACCCTGGTTCTATTTAGTAAGTTTGTTTTTTGTATTACTATTTTGTCTTACAGAAGGCTTAGAGATAGAGCTTTTCTGTAAGTCCTATAAGTATGTTTACATTGTTTTTAAGGAACTTAAATTACTATAATCCAATAAAAATACAATGACCCATCTAAGGATGAGCATTGTAAATAATCTTAGGCTATAAATGCTAAGATGTGTGGCACTGCTACATACATGTCCATATACAAATGAACATTCAATAAATAAGTAATGAATGAAGATCTCTGGCTTATCTGGAGACAAAGCTATTATGAGGAGCAAAAAGTAGGAATATCTAATGCGTATCATCAGGATCATTTTCTTAAGAAATATGTTTCAAAGAGCAATCAGAGCTGCATCAACGGCTACAATGTAAAACTCAAGTATTAACATGGAAATGAACTTACTTGGACAGGCCGTGGATGCAGCCTGCGAGGTCCTTGGTCATGGTTCCGCTCTCAACAGTCTCGACACAAACCTTCTCCAGAATCTGGGAGAACCTGCAGATTGAAAAAAAAAGAAAAAAAAAAAAGACGTTTAGAAAATGCATGTTTCATTTCAGGGTCATTATGTTTCCTACAAGTTTAAAACATCTCTTACCTTATGAGGTCAGGGTTGCCATCAAGTTTGCCACGATGCTCCAGGCCTCTGGTCCAGGCGAAAATGCTAGCAATGGGGTTGGTGCTGGTCGGCCTTCCCTGAAAGAAGAATGGAAGATAATTTTAGCATTTTAAACTACTACACATTAACATAATGGGTTATTTTTAATCATCATGGATGTAAATCATTATTTATTTACTAGTTTTGGGCATCTGAGGATAAATCTCATTCTCAACTTTCACCACATGATGGCAGTATAACTTCACAGATTACACAGCCTGTGTGCAAGGCCATAATTTATCCTTTACACATTTGTTTCATTCCCCAGCTAACCTGTTTTCCAATAGAGAGCCTTAAGATGGATAAAGATGGTTACTAACCTTCTGGTGCTCACGATAGTGCCTGGTCACAGTGCCGTGGGCAGCCTCAGCCTCAATAGTCTTGCCGTCAGGGCAGACGAGGACTGATGTCATCAATCCCAGGGAGCCAAAACCTAAAACGGGAAACACAAAATGCACAAATCCTTAAAGCAACCCACATCTTGCGCAGAAACTGGCAAGCATCTCAAATACTTATAGCTTTCAGTATTTTGTGACAACATAATTTAAAGGAGCAGTAGTGATATTGCTACTTAATATCTCACCCTGTGCAAGGATATCAGACTGAACATCTCCGTCGTAGTTCTTGCAAGCCCACACAAAGGCTCCAGAAGACTTCAGCACTTGGGCGACCATATCGTCAATAAGCCTGTGCTCATACCAGATCTTCAGTTTGTCAAACTCAGGCTTGTAGTGCCTGTAGAAAGCACAAACATAAAAAATTAAAGCTCATTTCCATAATATTCATATTAATATTCCATAATATTACACCAAATAGTATTTATACCAATGACTTATACCAAAAAAGGTAATTTTACAAAAACTGATGCATCTATTTGTGCTTAAAATACTGAAACAGACACTCACTTCTCAAAGATATCCTGGAAGATGTCTTTAAAACCTGCCGTCATAGGCTTTAAGAATGGTGTTCTTTGTGCTCATGTACAGCGGCCACTTCTTGGCAATGGCGTACTGGAAGCAGCTGTGTGCAAAGCCTGTGATAGACTGTTGGGAGGAAAAATACAAACAGTTTCATGGCTGCTGTAACATTTTATCAGTTGCTCAGAGGTTAAAAACCTTCCCCTTGACAAGTTGAAAGTCATCTACTATGACCTCTGATGTTGTTAAATCAAACAGAGCCCTGCTGATGAAGGCAAACAAAACAGTAGCAGAGCAGGTTGAAACGAGGTCTACTACAACCACTGTTGTGTCAGTTTTACAGAAAGCCTGAGGCAGAATGTAAAAGCACTATCAGGTTTCCTTAAAGCATAAAAAGGTTATAAAACTCAAAGCTTAGGTATTGTAATTTCACAGTAACATGAGGGATAACTGCCTAAGTAATAACAATCAATATGATTAAATAGGTATAGATCAGGGAAAAATCTGAAACTCATGCCAAGAATTAAGAAAGTTTCATCATTTCATATTCCTCTCAGTGACAAATACATGTTTTTAAAACTGTAAATACAAAGAAAACGGCCCACAGACCTTGTGAATATTACACCTACATTTAATTAGCAAACAGACTGTTTGACAAGCATTTTACTGGGCTGTACCAAATTGTTCAGAACTTCATTCATAATGTTCATATTCAAATTCTAAATCAACATTCAACTTCAGCGTCATCAATTAATTCTGTTTAAAACCGATATTTCTGCAGATACAGGACTATTCGTAAAATGAGATTCCAGTGGTGGCTGCTAAGGACAACACACTGTAAAGTCCAAAAGTCAGAATATATTGAATAGATACATGAAAGTTAATTTAATTAAACAACAACAAAGAACTAATTCACTTAATCTGATGAATTACTTTAATTAAATTGAGGACTTGGTCCACAAACCTCAATAGAAGAATCAACTGTAAACAAACACAAAAAAAAGGACATTCCCCACAGCCCGACACTGTGGGAAATTTTAGGACTCAATCATCCCTCAATACTTTTGTAGAGCACAGATGGAAATCTAGTGTGTTTAAGTTAAAAAAATAAAAATAAAAAAATAAAAAAGACCAAAACCCAACGATTATTTGATCAAGTATATGATCTGTGCCATGAACCTCTATTGTCAAAAAACTATTAAAACTCTTCAATGAGCCACACCATTACACTGAGTGATTATGATGGACATGGGAACTGTAGTTTATCTTGAGTTGATCTTACATACACCATCCTGTTTTCATGAATATTCATTAGCACACCAAACCACCACCATTTACTTCTCCTTGGCAGTTGCAGCGGCATTTGCCAAAAAAAAATACAGTTCCCAGTTGTTTTAGGGAAATTATTTAGCCTTGAGTATTTATTCCTAACCTGTTTTTCAAGATTTAAGTAGGACCAAATTGGCCACAGACACATAAAGTAGTGCGAAAAGTGCTGAAAGAGAGACCAACACTTTGAGGTTTATGGGATTTGTTAACAATAACAAAAATATGGAGTATCACAGGCCTTAACCTTTAAATCAAGCATACACTCACCTCATCTGTGTTGTACATGCCCATTCCACAGCCGCCAGCAGGGAAGTCATAGACCTCCCACTCCTTGGCCGCACTACCATCAGCAGGTGAGAAGATAATCTTGAATTTGCCAGGCTGGTCCACAACAAAGTCTGTAGCTCTGTACTGTACAAGACAGACAGAAAGTTTGATTAACTTTAAGAAATCTGAAATCAGTAATAAAGTTGACCGGTTAGTTGTTTGGTGGTGAAATTATTTTAAGCTGAATTGCAACATGTCCTTTGACCATTTTAGCTGAGACTCACCTGATCACCAAAGGCGTGTCTGCCGATGGTGATGGGCTGCGTCCAACCTGGAACAAGCCTGGGAATGTTCTTGCAGATGATTGGCTCACGGAAGACGGTGCCGCCGAGGATGTTCCTGATGGTTCCGTTGGGGCTCTTCCACATCTTCTTCAGGCTAAACTCTATAATAAAAAATAAAAATAAAAAACAGAAATTATAGCAGGACAGAAAAATACAGACAACATGATCAGTAGTTCATCTTCACGTACACTGACAGTCAAACATTTTTGATCACCCTAAATGTTATCATTATTAAAAGGTTATGAAAGGCTTGCTCTATACCTTCCACTCTGGCTTCGTCGGGTGTGATGGTGGCGCACTTAACCGCAACATGGTACTTCTTAGTAGCCAAGGCAGAGTCGATGGTGACCTGGTCATCGGTCTGGTCACGGTATGGAAGACCCAGGTCATAATACTTCAGCTCAACATCGACGTTGGTCAGGATGAGCTAAAGAACCACAACAAAAGCAAAGATACACAAGAAACAAATTAATGCAACTTCTCAAATGATAAGATATTCAAAGTTAAGCCAACTATGTAGTTTAGCTCGCAGCTTATACCATATTTTGCATCTACACATTTATACATTGAGCCAGAAACTCCATTCAAACCTTATAATGTTCCACATATTTGTTATTTTATTTTTTTTAAAACAAGATCAGACCTTTTACCACTTCTCCAACTCTTCATACTCCTTCAGCAATTCAGTTTAGCGTCAACTTTTCAACATTCAGCATTCACACAGTAATTTCTTCAGAAACTGCCTTCTCTAAAGTTTGCACCCGAATACAGGTCAGACAAAATAAGGAATTGCAAGACGTCACATTTGGATCTGGGAACTTGTGACTGACATATCTTATTTGGCTTTTTAGGAGACTATATCATAAATAAAATATTCCAAAGTGGATTCATTCTTGGATCACTGGGATTGTTAAAACAAGACATTAAAACCGAAGTTGTAGCTCTAAAAGTGTCAAGAATATAAAGATTAAAGAACCTCAAAAATCAGCCTCACAAATCTCACTTAAGTGTATAATACATTGCAAACTGTGTGTTTTAAGTATTTGCAAACAACAACAAAACTCACCAGATATATGAAATCATTCAGGGAATTTTAATCTCATGATTCTCCATGTTTTTTTCCTGAGCCAACTCACCATCTGCTCTCTACGGGGGCAATAAGCCAGTGACTGAATAAAACCGTACAGAGGCCCCTCCCCCCACATCATACATACATAATCTTCCACATAACCCTTCCCTCACATCCACGTGTCAGCCTGTGATGTAAAAATAGGCGAGTCAGACAACATGGGAGCCTCCTCCACTGAGACTCACACCAGTGTTTGTGTGTTCCCTCCACCCCTGTCACCTTCTCCTTGATGAACTCCCAGATGATCCTGGTCATCTCGTCTCCGTCCATCTCCACCACCGGCTGTGCCACTTTGATGCGTTTGTCAGCATCTGTCAATCATACACACAAAAGGGTCAAACTAAAGCCAGCTTTTCATTCACAACTAAATGCTTTTAAATAGCTCAATGACTGTTAAGCACCAATCATAAACACAGGAAACTACACTGTTTTCAGACCATCTGCACAAGTCAGGCAGCGGCATTTTCCTGTTTCCTTTAGTTAGCCAAATAATATCTGTGCCTCAGGCTGCAACTAACAATCATTCCCATTATTGATTAATCTGCCTATTTTCTCATTTAATCGATTAATTGTTGAGGCTATGAAGTGTCATAAAGTAGTGAAAAAATTATGTCACAATATCAAATATCTTTTCCAACCAACACTCCAAAACCTACTACTGTCATATACTGTAAAGAAGGGCAGCAAATTTGACATTTTAGAAGATGGAACGAGTTAATGTTTGACTTTAAATAAAAATTTATTGTTGCAGATTTTTTAGTGATCATCCTATTGATCATTATTAAAATTGACTAACTGTTTCTGCTTCACTGAAGACCTCTTGCAATATTAAAAGGTACTATGTGGATTTTTCAGAAAATCTTTGTTAATAATGACACTGATGCTCATTAAGTGAACTGCAATCAGCAACCTGTCAACCTGCCAAAACAGTATACATGAGACTGAATGTGACTGACCAGCATCATATTGATAGCTGAGGTAAGTAAAATTAGGGTGGTGTTGCAGGTGTTCACTGACATTAGCTGCCTCCATTTCTAAGGTAATGTTAGCCAGTCTTGCAAATTGTTGGCTCGGGAGGGGAGCTGAAAAGAGGCAAGGCACTCAGGAGCACACGTAAAAGTCTCATCCTCTGATCTTCTCAGGAAAAAACTCCTGAATCCTTTACGAAGGAATCAGCCCACAGGCTGTAATAGTATGTTATTTTACAACCCGTCAACACATTAGCAATGCAAAGTGATAAATACATGTATATTACTTCACATGATACCTTTAATATCATAACAATCGTTCAACCATTTTAACTGGTGCTAACATGATTAGCTAACTGAATTAGCCGAGGACAATTTCTAGAACTGATGAAGCATTTTGGTGAAATATGAAACATTTGCTGGCCACAGCTTCTGAGATATAAGGTTTGCCTGCTTTGCAACTAAAATTCATATTTGAGTTTTCTAAATGCTGGTCAGACAAAAAAAAGTAATGGAAAGACGTCACTTGGAGATCTTATAACTTGTGATGGACCTCTACCGTATGCAGTTTTTTGTTTACATTCAGTGTTCTTTATACCAAAATGCATTATTTGTGGCTAACAAAAGCATTGCATGCATTTCCTTCCTCACAAAACATTTGCAAAACCAATTTTTTAAAGTCTTTTTAAACTCGCAGCATTTAGCTATATACATGTTTTCTAGCAATCAGTCTTGCTCCAGCATTTTGTTGCATTTGCCATGTTTCTTGACACAATACTGCTCTAGACAGTCTATCAGAGGAATGGGCTGAATCTGGCATCAGTAAAGTATTGTGTTCAGTGAATGCATGTGATGTAAACAACCCGGGACCCGCTTATTGGCTTTGCTAGTTGCCAAAAAACTCCACAGGGTAGCTTTAAGCTGTAGCTGCAACCCTAATTATAACTCACATTTGGCCTACCATAAAATGCCAAATCAAGGTCTAAAGTTACATCATTGCTAAAAACATTTTTATTGGTTTTGTTCTAATATATAGTCCACAGTTTTACCTCACAAAAAAACTCTAAAAACATTTCTAAAGTTAGTCCTGAAACACATTTAAACTTATTTTAAAGTATGTTTAATTTTCATGCCAACCATGACTTTTAAGAGAACAGTCTCTTATTTGCTTTCAAGCTGGATCACCGCAGAGTAGTATCTCTAATCATATCTGCTCTCATTCTGCTTGGTGTGTGAGAGTCCTGCCAGCAGGACCATTTCACTGAATAGAAAAGTACAGGGGGAGGTGCAGAGGATCAAGTGACGATTTCCCAGCCAACTTAATGCTCTCCCACTGCTACCAAAGTCTTCCCAGAATAAAGCACGTAAACATAAGGAGTATGGTGGAATCCTTACACAACCAACTTGTCTCTATATATGTATGAATTTAAGAAAACACCAAACATCCACATAGGGGTGACCTAGTTGGGATTATGAAGCCTTGGTAACACCTGTCAAAACAGCCTGTGCTCTGTTCCCATGCTCTTAATATGACACCAGCCCTGCCGACTACAAGCACATGGTGACCGTGATGCACAAAAATAACTTCATAGAAAAGACAGTTGTGACCTTTATGTTACTCAGAAGCATAAAGCAGGCAGAAAGAAATAACGAAAGCAAAAGTATTATCTCAGGGTCACTGGTTTACTTTTTCTTCAGACAACCTACTTCACGCTCTCGCTTGTTTGGGGAACTTGTGATTTTGGTGTTGTAGATCATGCCTAAAACGAAACCATGAGAATCATTTTGTCTGCTTTATTTTAAATATATACGCCGAGATGACTCATTTAACTCCACAAGAGGAAATGAACAGAATCAATGTCCCTGTCCCCAATTTCATGTTGACAATAACTTTTATAGAGATGCTGTCATTGGAGCTTAAAGGATTAGTTGATTATTCGATTAGTCGATAAACAGAAAAGTCAACGCCAGCAATTTTGATGATCAGTTAATCATTTAACTCAGTCTTCAAGTAAAAATGCCAAATATTCCACAGTTATTTGTAAGGACGTGCATTTCTTTCCAAGTCTGGATAGTAAATTTAATATTTTGAGGGGGGCTTCATACAATTAATTGGACAAACAAGCAATTTAAAGATATAACTTTGGGCTTTAGAGAGTTTTGTTTTCTCTCCATTTTCTGACTGTTATAAGACAAATTATAAAAATAATGTCCATCAGTCCATCAAATAGCAGAGTAGAAATCAGCTTCTGAATAACTATCACTCATACTGCATATACTGTTCACACAGAGGCAGTTAGGAGAAATATTAACAGTTATGTGTTATGATCTGCCTCATGAGCAGAGAAGGTGAAACAGATTTCTGTCAATTTAATAACAGACTTTGTCATTCTGTTATCTGCTATTGAAACAGCACAGTTATCTACCGCAGTGCATCCTGGGTAAGTCATTAACGGCTACTGTTTGGCATCATTTCTGACTCGTCTAACCTAAATCTGCTAAAACAGGGCTCCACTATCACAGAGCTGGGGGAGGGGAACGCAGGAGGGAGCTGAGTAGGTTATGTAACTTGTGAATACATCAACAAACTGGACGCTGAAGGGCGAGCTGAAACAAAGTCATGTGGGCTGCCTGCCTGCCACATCATTCGCACATGCATTGGAGAGGGGACTACAAGATTCATATTTTCCCACCGGTAGGTTTGAATGAAGCTAGTCGGTAGCAGGGATATAGCCAAGTATAAAATAGTAGAATGGCACAATTGCACAGGAAATCCAAAGTGGATCCCAAGCTTAGCATGGATCTCTTGATAAGAGCTGTCTCCATTTAAAACACTAAAGTCAACCGTTATTTTCAGAGTAGACATAACCAAGGCAATGCTTGGTTTGAGCACCGACACCAAAACAATACTTCCCTTTGAGCTTCAGGTTCACATAATCATGCTTCTCAAAAGCCTCAGTATTGAATGTTGCCTTAACTCAAACAGATCTAATATAATCTGCCATAATGCAGCGTACAAATCAACAAATTATCATTAAAAAAAATCAGAAAATATCTGATGAAAGAAAAAGTAAACAAGACTAATATGACCAAATATTCTTTGCTAACTTTCAGTATTAGTTTTTTTTTTAATACCTCATCTGTGCACAGTGAGGTTAAAACTAATTTGAGAACTGAACTGTGAGATTGAATACGGAGATCTTCAAAGACAGTCTCAAACAATGTGTGCCTTGGCACAATGACCCCAGCAACCTTCATCTGTCCTCTCTAGTTAACTTTCAACACAGAGAGGCGAGTCTTACAGCCCTTTAGTTTTAATCCTACACCAAGTAAAGGCATTCACAAGGTGGAGAAGATGACTCAAACCACGCTGCAGGCTGCAGACGTTCCCACGAATGTCAGTTAATGAACTGTTCAACTGTACTGGAAATGCTGCCCACAAGACAGGAAGCTGCAGTAAATGCACGGTCTACAAAATAAAGCTGGAGACTAACAGGAGCATTACACCTTCTCTTTGCAGAGTCCACAGCCAAGAGGAAACAGCATGTTGGCTGCTTTTATGAGCTCTGTGAAATTTAAAAGGGCATGTAACTACAGCAAACAACTGCAACTTGTGACTGCAGTAAAATAAAAAGGAAAAGCAATGTCGTTCTTCTCAGTGTCAATCATTGCTAGGTCAAAAGGTTGGCATACTGCTTTCCATTCCAGGTTATTTCTGAATTAAACACCAACCAAAACACAGTGACAAAGCTGCCACTAGGAGCGATATGGCCCTAAAATAATATCATGATATTTAGGGTGTTTCTGTGATAATGATATTCTTGACGATATGATAACATTCGGAAATATATTTTACTCCTTAAACTCAACTCAATTCTCAATTAATGGCCAGGAGAAGATATTTTTGATCAAATACCTCAATATCAATGTTACAGCAATACTGTAAGGATCGGTGCTTTCACTAAGTATTAACACAAAGAAATCTTCGACAAATAATAAGCAGTAATGTGGATATGAGGACAAAATGGGTAAAGACAAATAAATCAACAGCTAGAACAGTCTGGTAAGACAACACTTATGCCATATCCCAATATAACAATATCCAGTCTCATATCCCCATATCAATATAACATTGTTATACTGTCCAGTCCTTGGGTGTAATAACTTTGCTGTGTTGCCCCCTTTTGTCCTTACAGTCTTCTACTTCTGAAATATTAACGTGGTTTGTTTTACATCTGATCTTTTGTTACTTTCCCTTTCAGCCACGCATAAAGGTACAATGTCATTATGAAAACAAATTGAATCTTGCCATTACCATAATGTTTTTTTTTAATCATTTGGGCAGCAACAATTAATTGATTCATAGCCAATGACTAAATTAATCACCAACTATTTGGTTAATCAATTGGTTAGAGTGATTGAGTGAAAAAAAACTATTACAGTAAACTAAATATATTTGGGTTATGGACAAAACAAGGCATTTAAGGACATCCTCTTGCACTTTGGGAAACACTGACATTTTTCGTCATTTTCTGACAATTTATAGACAAATCACCTAATCAATTAATCAAGAAATTAAATGGGAGATTAATGTAAATAATTGTTTGTTGCATCAATATTGTTATGAACAATTCCAATCACAGGTATCTGTATCTGTAGTGGTGGTGCACTTTAACAGCATGAGTTCAATGTTGAACATGCCTGGTCGGGCCCGGTCACCAATTTTTACTTACCCTGTACAAATTGTTCTATTTAGCAGTTATCAATTAACAACAACTAGTTAAGGTTATTGCCATGTTTAATCCAGGGTTGCAACACCAATGAATGCCAGAAAATAATGAAAAATATCCAACAGTTCCTCAAATTTCAAGGTGGTGTCTTTGAATGTCGTGCTTTGTCAGTCCAAACCCCAAAGATATTAAATTCAATATGATAATACATAGAGAAAAGCAGGACATCTCCTTATTTGAGCGGCTGAAAACTATTTTCTGCAATTTTTCTATGAAAAATGACTCAGACAATCGATTAATTCCATCTAATCATCTTCTTTTTTAACACTTGCCCCGGTCAAGCGGGTAATCCTTATTGTTGAGCCCTGGAGTTGTTTTATCCTCCTGAGACATTCCTGTAGGTGCAAACTGGGCTACTATTATTCACTACTGACAGATAGGTACACTACAAAGCTCAAATGACATGTTGGTTCAGTCTCACTCAAGAGTCAAAGTGCCTTTCAACTGACCCACTGCTTTATCAACACTAACTGGTGGTGCAAGTTTGGGTTGCATGGAGACATGTATCTACAACACACAGCACACAGCAGAGTTTATAATCTCTAATTCCAGCTGTATGAAATGTGGAGTGTCTGCAGAGCCCACCACGTGATGAATCTGGATCCATGCTCCAAATCACAGACCACAAAAAAAAAAAAAGCAACTAATTTTGGCTGCCCTCCTGGCACTGCCTTAATCTAATTAGTAAACGCTTAGAGGCAATATAAAAGCAACAAGCCACACGGCTGTTTAACAGCCACGATGCTGGAATCAGGAGTGGTAAAAATGTGCAGGTTTAAGCTGCAGGGTGAATGGAAAACATTATGTAGGACAAAGCGAGCAGCGGCAGCCATTGCTCTTCATAGCGGAGCCTCGTATGCGGTGTTTGACCTCAGGAAAAGTTTTCCAAGTCAGGGTCGCACTGAACAGTTTATCATGTCACATTAGGACGAATGATTTCACTTAAAACTGACGTGACACCGATTGTGTTTTAGCCCAAACTATGAAAAACAATTTGCGCACAGAAAGCTAAAAAAAAAAACGGAAGATTCACTTGATTCATTTGCTGCCAGTTCATTTGCAGCAGTTTCTCCCTTCATTTATCTTTTCTTTCGAGGGAGAAGCGCAATGCATGCATGCTCGGTCACGTGTTTTATCAGCAGATATTGCAAAGTTAAAGTCTCATTCATTTATTCGACCCAGCATCTTCATTTTGTTATCAATCGCTCCTCAAAGTTTGGATGGGGAAGACAAAGACAGCGCTCCCCGGACGGTCGTTTCGCTTTCTCGGCCCTCGTTTCTCTCGACGTTTGCAGCCTCATTATTATCCAAACAACCCGCACTCGACCAGGCAGAATTAACCATTAAGACACTCGGAGCATCGCTGCCCTCAAACATTAACACATACCAGCATCTGCTAAACCGTCAACACAATGATGCTGAGGATCAAAACACCGCTCATGTCTCTCCACTCACAGTTTCTTTGAGGCAAAGTCTGGCAATTTGCAGCCGGAGCGAGCACCGCAGGGTTTCTGGAGAAAGCGGCTGCAGACCTCGACAGAGAGCTGAGGACTTTCAGATATCCAGCCATGTCTTCCGGCGGCCCAAAATTGCGGTTGACACTCGACGAAACTCGGAGCAAAGAGGGGGCAAAGCGGTGCGAGGCTCTCTGCAATAAGCGGCGGCGGCGGCGGCAGCACCGCCCTTCTTCCCCTCCCCGGAGCGCTACGTCAGGAGTCACACTGACACTCAGAGGAGGGACCGAGAGCGCGGCTCCTCCGCTTTCACCGTCTAGACACCAAACAGAGTCCAGTCAGCGTGAACTCTGAGAGCGTCCCTTGTCAGGGTCGTCCCGAGCGAAGGTCATTGCTGTACAGTAGGCCTCATTAAAGCTGGGGTAGGCAGTTTCTTGGGGGGGGGGGATCACCGGGCAAAAGTTCCAAAAATACCCTTTAAATATCTTGTGAAGATGGTTTAATGGCAAAATATGGCAGAAGTGGAATACACCTGCCTGAAAATAAGAATGTGTTTTTGTGAGCCGTTTAATAGACACGCAAAGTCCCTCCTCCCATTCCAGCGTGCCCCAAGGATCAGCAGCCACATATCACTTTCCTCATCCGCTCTGGATTTTGGGTGAAAACCATAGACTGTATTTAGAAGTGGACGGAGCTTCCGGCTCTGAAAAATGAAGCCAATGCCGAAGTGCAGTAACGCTGTATTCTTACCGAAATCCAGCAGGGGGCCGCGAGCTGGTTGCAAAAAGAAGCCCGGTTCCATTGACACCCGTTCTAAAATGCCGAACTTTACAGCTGAAATAAACATATTTATAGCCCGTGTCAAAAAACGATTTTGGTCTCTATCGCTAATATCCCCCACTATGTTCACTGAACCAGACTTGAATTTTCATATAAGTCATTCGTTGATTTTATATTAAGGCTTAAAGTTCTGTATAATTAGGGGCGTGGTTTCGTGATTGACAGGCGTAGTGCCCTATGGTAGTGCCACTCACTCGCTCCCTTAGACTATACTGTCTATACTCGCCCCCCACCACCCCACCCCGCTCCCCCGCTTGTTAATTTTGGATCTCGGTTGTCCGTTTCATGGAGACAAGTTGACGTGCAGTGATGGCCTCGCCCGACCTCGCCTATGCCTCGCCCACACAGTCTATGGTCCCGCGTATGGTCCCGCCCTGCTCCACCGCTCAACCAATCATATTCACATCCGGTTTCAAAACTGTCAAAATGGCGCTGGCCAAATCTGAAACTCGAGGCTTCAAAACGGGTGTTCAGAAACCAATGGGTGACGTCACGAAGACTCCGTCCACTTCTATATACAGTCTATGGTGAAAACAAGAACTGTTAAAGTTTCAGCCCCAGAATCGAGAAGTGTCATTTTCATGCATGTTAATGTTCGCACTGAACGTGATTAGTTTACCGTAAGGCCACAGTGGACAGACGACTAAAACAGCAAAAGTGTCTTAAAAAGTGAGAGATGACCGATTCGCCTGATGGTACAATGAGCAAGATGCACATGAAGTTTGGCAATGGAAGTATGGTGGACCCCAACAGCTTGACAGTGGTTGCTACAAACACGCGCAGTTTGATCATGTCCTTGGCAATTTAGAAGATAATTTTACAAGAAGACAAGAATGTCACAATTTGTGGAAGGTTTGTCATAGTTTAGACATATCTCATCTTGCACAATACACATCATCCTCCCTTTCTCTTGTAATATTGTCTTACCTGAAGTGTTTCATCCAGTGACTAGTCCATTTATTACCAAGGAATCAAGAGTAAGACCTGTTACGTGACTATATCCCAGTATGAAACACTCAGACATCATAGCTTCAGTGGCTCACGTTAGCTTTTGGAGGGAGAAAGTCATGCCATTACTTACACGTCTTCTAGGTGTAGTCTTTTTATTTACAGATTTTCAGTCTTAACTTGCAAAATTATCCTTTAAATTGACAAACAGTATATTTGTAGTTTGTAGCACAATTCAAACAGGATAAATAAAATATATTTGTCTCTTTCCATTGACTACACTTAATATTTTTTCTGAAGTTAGATCCCATGGTGGTCTGCCAGAAGGGGTTTAACTTTGCCGTCTATATCTACATAGGGCGTCTTTTTCCATGGAGTCTGCCATGTTGCTCTGCCATGTTTCTCACAGTAACACAAACACAAAGTATTTCAAATATACAAGCGCACCACTACTGCCACTAAATCCTTCACATTGGTCCTTTAAGCATAATCTAATTCAAATTGTTTGAGAGAGAGAACTCGACCTCTGCTCTTTCTCTTGGCTCCGTTTTGATGCTTTAGCCTGTGACAGGAGACTTTGGCCAAACACTGGTCAGTAAACAGATGCTTTGGATTGGTGGCTCAGTCCAAGTTCAGTCCCAAAGCATCAGTATGTGACAACCTGGGAATGAGCCTCAACAGTCAACTATCTTCAAGCAAATTGCTTACTGTACCTTTAAATCTATCTTGATTTCTTCCTCACAAGCCCAATACTCCCACACACTGTAGGGATGACTGTAGAAATTTGACATATTGATTCTCTCAATACATTTGAAGATATTTTTACACAAAAACACCTGTGTGCAATGAATATTTGGCACCTTAAAGATGTACTCCAGAGTGAGGTAGTATTCCACTACATAAAGTGGCAGGACATAAAGATTTTAAAAAGAATACCCTAACTTTTATTGTCAGGTAAGCTCTATGGCTCAGGTCCCCCAAATACTTGATCCTACATTTCCAATAATGCAACTCAGACACGATGACATCATCAGGGTTGCTTTCTCTGACTTTGGATGACATTGACTGTTTTTTCACGGTTCACAGGTACTCTGTAGACTTGATGTGGAAAAACCCCTGAAAAATCAACACATTTCCCAGGAGACTTGCTGAATGTCTGTTGCACTCAATTGTTCTCTGTACTCTTGAGGCCAATGTCCCATTTTTCATAATGTGAATGAATCATAGTTGTTAGAATGCTATTGTATAATATAAATTGCCATAGATAGATAAAAGAAATGCAGTAAACAGCAAAAATACAGCAAAGTAAGATAGCATAAGTCAACATCTTAACAATACAACAATATGAATAATAATGGTAATTATAAAGGCCCGCAAATATAATGTGCTTTCAGATCATAAACTGAGCTGAGAGCAGTACTTTTTGTGTAAAAATAACTCACAGGGTTTGTTTTATGAGAAATAAAACCCCACACAATTCTTATGGTGGAGGAGTGAACTCAAGTAAACGATTAAAAATTGACAGACACGGTGAAATTTATTGAGATCCTGTCTCATCTGCAGGAGGACGGGTACAGGATAGTCACATTCCAAAATGTCTCAGCAGAGGGCTCTCTAATTTTAGCAGGGGGAAGGTTACCATACTGGGAGAAAGATTGGGAAGTGCGCAGAGCAGTCACATGACGGGCCTGGTGGTGAGCCAGCAAAAGAGACAGCCAGGTCACCTCTGAAGAACTAGGCCTACATTTAAGAATAGGGGGCCCACATGCATTGACAAAGGTGAGACATGCAAAGGCTGAATAAAATGCTTCAATCTAGAAACATAATATGCGTTGAGCTGTATGAAAAATAACATTCCTAAACATGTGTTTATAACATTAGAGAGAAGGTTAGTGAAAGTCAGCTGTTTTTGTCTCTGAAAAGCAGTTTTGTCCTGCCCATGTAATGACAGACTGTAATGTGGTCAGACAGTGACAGTGGCCATTACATAATCTTCTGACTTTCTCTGATGACCTTTGAACTTAAGGTTGTAAACAGTGTCCACATGCTGTCCACCTTCACAGACACTCAGCAATTCTCCACAGTGACTCTCGGATGTCACCCTGTAAACCCCAAGGTCAAAGCTTTAAATGCAATCCTCATCCAGACTCACTGTGCTTTAAAGTTTAGAGAAAATGGGATGACTTATTGATCTAACACATTAAAATGTCACTCTCATCAATAAGCAGATGTTTTATTTCAAGAATCAGTTGCTCAGCTGCAGCTCTGATCAGGCACTAATTTAGATCAGAGGGTATAATGCTGTAATTACTGTCATCTTGGTGCTGCTGCTGGGTTTCTCCTTTTGTCTACTTGTAGACACATTTAATTCTGCTTGTAGGAGTTTAGGATGTAATTTGATGCTATATAAAGTTCTTTCCTAGTGTTCTTAGACCTGACAAGTGACTGTAGATGTAAAATCTGGGGCCTGACATAATGTTATGTACTCCATCTACTGGATACATTTAGATGGCACCAAGACTGTGTTGGTGAGCTGACAGCACCATCTGCTGGAGGATTTGTAGACACTTGATTTGAGATTATGAATTGACTCATTTATCAAAACAATTACAGCCTTGTTATATAAAAAGAATAAAAATAATCAATAGCATCTTAAAGATTTTTTTCTCCACTTTATTTTTTTTAATTTTGAAACAACTAAACAGTACATCTCTCTTATCCTGCTGTCCCAGCCCAAATAAATATACAGTACACTGTATACTGTATATTGCTGGCAATTCACAGCCAAAATATGCACTCAGGAGCACCACTCTTTCACAAAGTCATCTTTCCTACATCATTATCGTACCACACTGATGTACATCTGATGTGTACATCAAATTGCCTTTTGATCAGACAAGGAGCTAACACCAAGAATATGTAGTTGTAGTTTTTTTAACCATTAATTTTTTAACCATTAATGTTTTAATGTCAAGAAGTTTCTCAGTCTCTATTTGAACAGAAGACCAGAATGTTGTGATCGATGGACACAACCACATAAATCATATTTACTACCTAGGCTACCACAGGGATCATGTTGTTTATTGCTTTATCTTATATTGTGTTTAATGTCTTATTTTATAGTAATTGTTTAGGCCTTTTCCCAATGATGCCCAATATTCATAGTAGTCTTATCATTCATAAGCAACTGGTAAAGTCATCACTATCTTCCTGCTCCCATAATAAGATTGGCAAGAATATTCAATGGAGTGTGGAGTTGAGTCTAAATAATTCCTGATTTGTAGTTTATGTTCAATGAATATGAAACTTTTCCTGCATATGCTGAAAAGATTTTAATATGTCACACAGATATAAATCTTGAATTTTTGTCAGCCAGCAGCCTTCAGATCTCTAAAGAACACATCCTTACAAATATATTCAAACTCAGGGTTATTTAACAATAGATGTTAAGAATGAATACGAGCTTATTCCAAAGTAGATATGTAATTCAAAGACTTGCATATGTTTCTAACTATAAAATTATCTTTCATCTTAGTTTGCAGTTTTCTTGAACATACAGAAGTAAAGTCTAAAATTAATACATTATCTAGAAACGTATACGTTCCAAACCCGAAAAAGAGAACCATCTGTCTTAAATTCCTTGAAAAAGCACGGTTGTGAGTCAAAGTCAATTTACATTACTTTACATTATTTTTCAGCTTTTTCAAAAACTTTAACAATATTAACTTTATTGTCCTCAGAGGGAAATGTGTCTTGAGACAGGGGGAAACACAGAACAAACATAAACATAAACATAAAATGTAAGAAAATACATAAAACAGTATATAGATGTGCAAAACATATGCTTAAACCCCAACACAAACCGATAATATACAATATAATGTGTGCATTATGTCAGAGTGACATCAGACCTGAATTTCAGCCATCACCACTGGCTTCCAGTAAATTTTAAAGATTATTTTTCTCAATAATAAATGTGTTGACCCTGACAACTTGATGATATGATGCAAAGATGCTGTAGGCCAATAACAAAAAACATAATAATAATATCATCATCATTGCCTTATATATGTCATATACACAGGTTGCATAACATTGAACATATTGCTAATAAGAAGAACCAATGGGATTCTTCTATTTGATGACAGTAGGCGGGACTTCCGGGTTGAAGGCAGCGTGTTACGTAGCTGCTCTGATAAGGGAACTGTTGTTATTGAGGACGAGTCTTCTCGTCAGTTTGTGGTAATTTTGCAGTTTATGCGAGAGGGAGACCTGTTTTAATGGGAACGCTTAATCCGTCTTTAACAGGGAAAGCTTTAATTCTGTTTTATAAACAGTGTAAAGATTGTTAAGACCATGCAGACCTTGACGTCGATAAGAGCATTTATTTCAGAGTATCCTAAAACTATTGCTGTCATCACAGTAGCAGGTAAGTTAAGTTTCAGTTATGAATGCGTCAAACGTGGGAAAACTCTAATACGTGAACTTATTCATCTTTACCCTAATGATTGATAATGTACTGAACAGTCTGTGGTGTTTCATTTAATAGATTATGAGACAGTTTAGGCTACAGGTTGTTATTAGAAAGAGAATTTGACAATTTCCTGACCATATCATCAAAAGTAATTAAATTACAGTTTCATCGGGGCTATTAAAATGTTAATTTTTTTATAGAAATAATTTGACATATTCCTTTTTGCCCTTATCTTCTTTAATAGCTGCATTAGAGCACAGCTACGACATTAGTGCATGTTTTTACTAGCCCATAGTTTAAGTAATGAATGTATAGTTATACAAATGACTGATTCTACCTTCCTGCTTGTCAACATGATTGTTGTCCATATAGTCACTTGATGTAATGACAGCTTCGTGTTCTGTATATTATATGCCTGCCTGACAGACAGATGGATGTCAGCTTTATTTGATAGTTAAAGTAAAAACAGGACTACAGTCATCCTGTCCTGACATACTGTTAAATTGTTAGGGATAAAAACACAATAAAGCTATTATTTCCATTATGGTCCACTTAAGACGATCTTCAAGTCAATTAAGACAGGTTAAAACACATGTGATATTGAAATTAAAAAAACAGACAAGCTATACCAAGATAGACCTATGAGAGCACACAAAACAGACTTTCTATAGTTTTTGAGGAAGTAGGCTACAAACATGTGTTTTGATCATTAAATCATTTTATTGTGGATTAATGTATTAAGTGTTTAATCTATGAAATGTCACCAAAAAAAAAGCCTAAGTTGACATCTTAAAATTTTCATAAACCCTATTGACAGTGATGACATAACAGAAAAAAACAGCAAATTCTTTGTTTCTGCTTCAATCTTTTTCATCTTTCTGTTTCAGTAATTTTTCAAGTAAATATTTGGTATTTTTGTTTGTAAAATGACTTAAACATTGTTTGACTGTTTGTTTTTCAAAACAGTTACCAGTATTTTGAATTTAAAGCCTTTATGATATGAAGGCAGAGTTCAATAATGTAAGATAACAAAATAAAAAGCTGCAGTCTTGTTGTCTCTGGAGTAGTCTGTGAAAGTGGGAGAGGTATAAAGGTCAGAGCTGATTCATTTATTTTACCTGTGTGGGTTTTCGTACAGGAGTGGGACTTATTGGTGTGAAGAAATGGATGGCAGGTGGAGTGTGTCACAGCAAAGCCATGCTGGATGGAAAGACCGTCATGATCACCGGAGGCAACACTGGGATAGGCAAAGAAACTGCTGTCGACTTGGCGAGAAGGGGTTTGTGACCTATCTGGGGTTTATATTTTAGCCTTTAGTTATCTCATTTCATTTGGAAATGTACACGATTTTCTGTTGTGTTCCAGGCGCGAGGGTGATTCTGGCCTGTCGAGACATGGACAGAGCTAATAAAGCCGCCGAGGAGGTGAGGAAGAGGAGCGGAAATGACAATGTTATTGTCAAAAAGTTGGACTTGGCATCTCTACAGTCAGTGCGAGAGCTAGCCAAAGACATCCTAGGCAGCGAGGGGAGGCTGGATGTTCTCATCAATAATGCAGGTAGACGTATAAGTGACATCTGATGGTGTGGCATATTCCAGCAGCTTACAGACAGCGTTCAAATAAACTCATATGCTGACTTTCAGGTGTTATGAGCTGTCCAAAATGGCAGACTGAAGATGGCTTTGAAATGCAGTTTGGTGTGAACCACCTGGGCCACTTCCTTTTAACAAACTGCCTGTTGGATCTCCTGAAGAAGTCGTCTCCGAGCCGCATCGTCAACGTCTCAAGTTTAGCTCATGAAAGAGGTGCAGCTTCTCTCTTTCTCTGTCTCGCTTCAAGGGATTTTATTTTTGTCTTTCTCAGGAATGTCGTCCTTTTCACTTTCATTCAATATTAAATAGCACATCTGTGACTAAGTGTGCACTGCTCTCACTCAACAGGTCAAATTTATTTTGATGACATAAATCAGGACAAAGATTACAACCCTTGGAAAAGCTACAGACAAAGTAAACTGGCTAATGTCCTCTTTACCAGGGAGCTGGCTAAAAGGCTGCAAGGTATTTCAAACCTTTTATATTTCACACCAGATGTAGTGAAAACTGTCTACTCTGTTTATTTTCAGACTGCAAACTCATGGAAAAATGTATATATTGTGCCCTGTGTCTTGTCATTTTGCAGGAACCGGAGTAACAACATACAGCCTCCACCCTGGAGTGATCAGGACTGAGCTCGGCCGACACTTCTGGCCCACAGTGCCCCTGTGGAAGAGAATTGTATACACGCCACTCTTGTTCCTCATCAAGACTCCAACAGAAGGGGCCCAGACCACCATCTACTGCGCTGTGGAGGAAAGCCTTCAGAATGAAAGTGGACTCTACTACAGGTCAGTGGACAGTAGTTCCATATATATAATATATATATATAAAGCTATATAATATTATATATAATGTAATATAATAGAAAAGAATAGAATAAAACATAATTATGCTTTAAATAAGTGTAGTGATAATGATTGTGTTTTCCATGAGGCAGCAGAACAACTCTAGCAAGACATGGACATATTACACTTATAAGTACATTGATATTAGTATGATTTGGGTTTCAGTGTCCTGTCCACCTGATGAATGTTGATCCAATATTCACTCTTTTTTAACTGTTAAACTCTCTGCTGCCTCCTGGTTTAAAAATCTGGCTATTTAGTTGTTATATGCTCCACCGAGTTCACCATCTAAGTCGCTAACTTGTCGGCCTGAAGTTTGGTGCTGGGCAGATAACGTACAGTGTGTTGTTTTTGGTGAACAAAGCTGTCTGCTTCCAGTGGTGGAAAGTAACTCAGTACAAGTTCAAGTTATTCAAGTACAGTGCTTAATAACTGTTTTGACATCCCTGTATTTCTCTTTTCTGCCACTTTATTTTCCAGTGTACTTCAGCGGTAAAAACTATACTTTTTACTGCATTACATTTGTTTGACAACTTTAGTCACTAGTTACTTTGCAGATTCAGATTAATAGTACAAAATAAAACCAACAGATCAATAGTGATATATTATTATAGGTTAAGATAAGACTTTATTCAGTCACAGGTTACCAGACAGTAGTGATAAAGTAATGAAAATTAGCTCCACCATTACCAGCTACAACATCCATTAAAGTGATATACACATTAATGCAGTATATACACTATATATGATTCTAAAATGGACCGTTCTGCATGAGTACTTTTGGTGCTTTAAGTATATTTTGGTGGTTATACTTTTGTAACTCAACTTTAAATTTAAATGCAGGACATGTACTTGTAATGGAGTATTTCTACACTGTGGTATTTCTATTTTCACTAAAAGGTAGCATCAGTAGGATCGTAAACAGACCAGAAAGATCATTGATTGTTGAGTGTCATTCCCAGGATGTCAAATACAGATGTTTTGGTTTGGTAAAACATCCAGAGTACTACAAAATAATGAGAAAATAAGGAATGCAGGCAGAGGACAGGGTCTCTGCAGATACACACACCACCAGACACTAGTGGGTTACACTTAAGTGATGATTGAAATGGATTATATTTATATGAGTCTATACTTTGTTTTGTAAGGAAAATGTAGCATATGATGCATTTTAAGTAAAAAAAAAATCTTACTACTTCTTCCACCACTGTCTGCTTCAGGTGGCAATTGCAGTTGAAGGGGCCCAGAAAACCAAAACATTTATTTGAAATAGATTAAAAGGCTTCATAGAGCTGAGGGGGAATGCAGAGGTGGCTTATTACTATCTGTGAGTTTGCAACTACAAGAAACCCCTTTCACATTATAAATACAGAACAGTAGTCATTTGATATTGATATTGTTTATGTGAAAAATATTGATGAGTACAACTTTAAAATTAGAGTTCAGCACAGGGATCCTTTTCAAGACAGGGTGTCAAGATCAGGTAATAAAACAAGACTCAACTAAAGGCCCTGTCAAGTCAGTGGATGTTGTTCTTTTATAACACATTCCCATATTACCAAACCAAATAATCAATATATCACAATGCATTGATTATTGCATGCATGCAATGTCCTGTCAGTGACCTGAGGCTTCTGGGGCCAATGGGGATCAAGTGGCAGTCGCCTGCTTTGCTCGGCTGGTAATCCGGCCTTGGCATTGGCGGTATTTACTTCCATTTCTGCAGATATTATCTGAACTCTGAACTGTTCTGCTTTCTGGTGGTTTAGCTATTTGCAAGTAAATGTCTGAGCATTGGCACATGTTTATCTTGTTCAGCATGAATTTTCCAAAAAAAAAAAAAAAAAGCGCACATTTTAATCTCTGCTGTTTATAAATCTAAGAAACTGAAAGTTCTTCATAACTGAGTGAACAAATACAAAATATTGATTGATTATTGTTTTGTTGAAAAAATATGTTGCTGGAAGTGGTATATTTTCCTCCTTATAGTTAAGAATATATGTCATTAAGAATCGTATTATCACAGAATCACCTGAATTGCCAACATTATGTTGGAGAAAATACTAGAATATCTCTGTATTGTAAGTTCTACTGTGACTCCCATCTGTATTCATCATCGTATCCTGAATAATATCTTATTCTTGTGACTAAATCAGCAGCTCAGCAGGAGCGACTCAAGTCACATGTGTAACACTAAATTTTGCACTGATTACAGCGACTGCGCCCCTAAAACAGCCGCCCCTCAGGGTCTGGATGATGAAGTCGCCAAGAAGCTGTGGGATCTGAGTGCCTCTATGGTCGGTCTGACATAATCACAGTGACATTGATGATGATGATGATGATGATCGTCATCAGTACTACGAATGGACTGCCAAGTGGCCTGAGGAAAGACTGGTGTGTTTTTTAATGAGCATCTGTGTGGCTACTATAAGCTGAGCTCCTGCTTAATGTGACTAATGAGTAAACAAACAGAAAACAGGAAGTCACAAGTGATAGACATTTATTCAGAATATACAACAAACTACTTGCAAAAATACTATGGATTAAATTATGTCTTTTTTTCTTAAACAGAAGCAGTGCTTCACAGATAAGTTACATGGAAGCTGTATGATCTTTAGTTTTGATTGCCATTAGCATGAAATGACATTTTAATTAACAAGTTTCACCAACGTCTTTGTCGACCAAGGGCTAGAATGTCATTGAATGTTTTTTGAATTCATCATAGAAGAATTGTGTGTGCTTTCAAAGTTTTTTGTAACACTGTTAATAGCAACATCTTTATGTTTTTTTCCTCTTGGGCAATAAAGTGCTGTTATACATAGCCCATGGTTTTACCTGTTTCTTAAGGCATGTTTTTCATTCATTCACATCACGTCTACTCATTTAGTTCCATGTGAGACCAACAATATTGAAATAAAACACATTTTGGTTACATCATCATGAATTAAAAATGCTCCTAATACATTAAATGTATCTGTCCACTCTTCTTTTTTTTTAGGGTTCTTTATCTCAAAGGCACTTTGTACAAATTTGCTACAAACAGTCAAATTTCATCTTACTCAAAGCTACATCTCAGACAAGTGCATCACATTTTTTCTTTTCCAAAGAAAAAATCCATTAATGGTGCTAATTACATATGCACAAAGTGCACCCAAGTGGCCTGCTGGCTACAAATGGACCCTGTATGTTCCCTACACATTAAGAGAGCTAGTTCAGAGGAGAAGTACCATGTCTTGGCATTTACATTCAAACCTGTAATACATATACAGCAGATGTTGTGAAGAAAAGATAATAATCTTAAGGTTGGGTGTAACACAGGGAGGAAATCTACCTATATTGCTCAGTTTCAATGTATATATATTTTTTTAAATAAATTATACATTTATTCAACATATAGACAGCTGTCTACACAGCTGAACCTATGGATGTACTTCCTGACAATTTGTGGTGTTAAAGGGATATTTCGGATTATTTGATGTAGGGTTGTGGGGGTACTTACCCATAGTCAGTCTACCTACACCAGGGTCACCACATCCCAAGTTTAGAGAAGCAGAGAGGGGCACCAGCACAGAAGCTATGTAGCAATGAACAGCTGTGGACAGGGTCAGCAACAAAATGTATTTTAGCCCCATAAAAAGGGGGAATATCAAGTGTGCGCTATATTTAGAATATTTTCACTGCTTTACTTTGCAACTTTGCTGCTGTGCTGGTGCCCCTCTCTGCTTCTCCAAACTGGTGTCATGCCAACCACCATGTACTGTAGCTAATACACTGACTATCAATAAGTACCTCATACAATCCTACATTAAATAATCTGAACTATCCCTTTAACATTTCTACCCCCACAATATGTGCTGCATAAACACCATCACTAACTAATGAGCCAGCTCTTCAAAATCAGAGAGCTGTTTCATCTGCTCCACTTGCATAGAGTGCCTTCTCACAAGCTTCTTCTTGGACTTGAGTCCACCTCTCTTTGGTGTGTTTGGTGCTACTGGGGCTATGGATCTAATACCTGTGGCCAGAGGTGATGAGGGCTTGCTACTCGCCCCGATATCGGGAATGGGAGGGTTGGGGTTGACGTTGAGAGGGGGCAGGTGGCCTGGCCTGGTGTGGGAGATGTGGTCGAGCAGCAGTGTGCCCGAGCCTCTCCTCTCCAGGAGGCCGGGTGCTCGTCTGTGTGCTGTGCTGGGAGAGGACGGGCTGGCGTTGCTGTCTAGAGACTCTCTGGAGCTGGTCAGCATTGCCAACGGAGATGTGTTCAGTTTCCTTCGCTCCACGGGGACCTTAGGAGAGTCTAACATGGCTGAGTCTGAGTAGAGCTGGGAGTCTGAGTCATAGTGATCATTCCCCAGACGTCTCCTATGCACAGTGTCTCTCAGGCTGGCGAGTCCACTGCTGCAGCTGCTGCTCTCCTGCTCTGTGGGCACAGTGCTGCGCCGTGCCAGTGGCTGGTGCTGGCCCAGAGATCTCTCATATGAGGCTTTGGACGTTGGTGGAACTGATAGTGAGGTTGTCATTTTACAGGCTGGTTCGCCCACTGGTGGGAATAAACTGTCCTTTCCGTCCACGCTATTCTGTCGAGATAGAGCTGCCCTCTTACTCAGAGAGAGTCCGTTCACTCCTGCAACAACATCCTCATCAGAGCTGGCTTTTTTACTCTCCTCATGGGCGGCGGCAGCTGCAGCCAGGACTGAGGGAGCAATCAGCCCCCAAGGCTCTGACTGCAGCCTCTTCAGCTGAGGCAGACGGGCACGTTTAGGGTTCACAGGCCTCCGCGTCGGGGACGTGGGCCCGTTGGCGAGCTTCACAGCTGAGCTTGAGGTTTTCAGCTTGGTCTGGAAGCTGAAAACGGTGTTTTGTTGCTCCTGCTCTGGTGTGGGAGATGCAGTAACATTGATATCAGATGGAGAGGTGCAGTACACTGGGGATGACCTCTCGTCCAGCTCTGGTGACGGGGGGACATTTAGGTACTGTTTGGTAGTTTTAGTGCCAGATGGTGACTTGTCTGTGGTGATTATGATGACCTCCTTGCCTTTAGCTTTGCACGCATCCAAGAGCAGTTTTAGTGTCTTCTTATCATCTGCATTAATGGCGTAGACCAGCGCAGAGGCCCCACTCCTGTCCTCCAAACTGGGGTCAGCTCCGTTGCTCAGCAGGTGATCCACTGTCTCGTGTCCGGCCTTGTGGATGCAGGCGTGCATCAGAGCTGTCCTCCCTGCTTTGTCCTGTATGTTGGGGTCTGCCTGGTTGTCCAGTAGATACTTGACCAGCTTTGACTTGCTGACACTCTGCTGGTCGGTGTGCGTGGACATGCAGGCCACCATGAGCGGCGTCTCCCCTCGTTCATTGCTCTCGTTGATGTACGCGCCGCCTTCCAACAGGAGCCTGGTGAGTCTCAGGCGTCGGAGCCACACCGCCTTCAGGAGTGAATTTCCATCTGTCCGCAGCTCCAGTATGTCTGCCATCTCCCAGCCAATCACAGATCTTCTCAGTGTTGAACTCACAGCTCACAGCCCTTTAAACACAGCATTGAGGTAATCAGCTTACATTGCAAAATCTTTAGAAATTAAGACTCATATTGTTTGTTCCTTTAGTGAGGATGTGTCCAAATTGTTTCCTTAATCTAGATGGGAGGATGTGGCCCAATATAAATGCTGATCTTATGTAAAATTACATTATACATTAAAATGCATGCATGTAATTACATTACATTAAAATGCATCATATTCTATTCTATAGAAAATGTGCATTCTAAATCTAAAATAAAGTTTCAGAATAATTGAAATCTACTCTTTAATCTGCTTAACAGTAATTTTATTCCTTTGCAGAAATGACTGTCATAAAACATTCATATGCTTCATTTTGAGAGTATAAATTTAAATGGAAAATATTAATGTTTTGCTAAATCAATGCCACCAGCAGGTGGCAGTCTGTTATAACTTAAAGGTCATAAATAAAACTTACTATTACAGATTTCTGATATAGGAACTATGTTTTCTATAAAGTAACATATAAAGATGTAAAAAAAAAATTCGTTTTCCAAAGTGGAATCTGCTCATGCTCCATATTCAAAAATCATGTCCATGCAGGAGACAACATGGTGACAGCACCTGTTAGATTCAGAGATATACTGATAATACATGACTGGGCGGTTATAGTTTGGAAATGAAAATTAAGTTTATCTCGTACCAGCTGTTATTTGTGTCTTTTTTTCATCATATTTATGGAAGTGGCGAAGAAAGACAAACGAAATCATCAGTGCGCAAAACACCAGTCTTGTTTATCTGTGTCTGTTCAAAGAAAAATAGGTGTAAGAGGTTGTGCGTCTACGTGATAATGAATATTTGACATCTAAAGATGAAATAGCGACAACAAACACCTAATTAGACAAGCGACATTAAATAACGGCACACTGAGGTGTAAGAGCCGCTGTACATGGTTTTCATTTTGGGTAACTTGGCCACAGAGACGCGCTCCATTACAAATGATTGGGTTGGTCGTCTAATTCTCCCTCAAATCTCTCATGTGGATTTTTTATTTTAATTTAAACGTTAATATACACAATAAATAACGTTATCTTGCTATACATCTTTATTTTATGAATTTTGTGCTTGGTTAATCTTCTTCCCACCCTCGAGATAAGACGCGACGCATTATAACGACATAAAGTTGAATCAATTAACCCCCCTTTTAAATAAATTTATGATTTAATAATTTCACAGAGCAACTTAGTGTCTGTTAATTCTCTTACCTGGTCAGAGGAGTGGTTTTCCATGCTCAAAGTACCCGCTGGTTTGTCGCGTAAGAGGGAACAAATCGGGTTAAAATGAATGATTCAAAACAGAAAGTTTGTCACACTTCTTCGCTTTGTCCCTATTTTCCAGCAATGTCTGTTCCCATCGACGCGTTCTGGTTGAGGTTACAGGGTGCCGAACCTCTCTGGCACCATCGCACATGAGCTGCGTGGCTTTTGTTATGGAGGCACACTACATCAGTCCAATGGGGAGTATTCCTTTCACTGCGCACTCAAGGATCACAACCTGGAGATGCTGCGGGTTATAAATAACTTACTTTCTTGCATGTTGAATGAAACGTGTATTCTCTTGACGTCAGAGTCGACCAAAATAAATTGCGTCTGATGAAAAACCTCTGTCCTCCTCATCCTCATATCTGCAGGACACAAACAAAACGAGTGCTGCCCCTCAAAGACATGTAAATGCTCTGCGTGTGTATTTTATTTGAATTATTTCAAAAGGACAATTTGTAAATGAAAGCCGCTGACACAGTCTGCTGGGCCTACCATGATGATAATGAGGGAATAACAATTTCTATTGGTTAATGCTGCTTTTTAAAGAATTAGTGAATGCATGCATCTGATAGTATGAGCTATAAATAATATTTAATCTTTTTGCAGCATGGAATAAAGACAGTCTACCTACACTCTTAGAAATAAAAGTACTAAATAGATCCATAAAGGGTTCTTCAGCTTATCGCCATGGGAGAACCTTTTTGGTTCCTGTTAGAAGCTTTTATAAAGATTCCACTTGGGACCCTGTCTCAGAATTCTACCTAGAACCCAATATAAGAACCTAGAACCATCTGTGAAAGGTTTCACCCAGGACCCACTGACAGGATCTACAGAGAACCCTTCTGTGGTGTAATGGTTCTGCCTAGAGACCTCTATCAGGATTATATCCAGAACTGTTCCACATTCTAAGGGTGCTAACAGGAACCCAACCAGAGAATCTTTTTATATTTCAAGGGTTTTATCTAGAACACAAACACACCCAGTGGATTTGACTGACAACATTTTTTATTCCAAGCATTTTATCCAGAACACACTCATGGGGTCTACTGGGAACCATTTCATATTTTAAGGGCTTTATCTAAAACCCACCCAGGTGGTTCTACTGGGAACCTTTTTATATTTTACAGTTTTATCTAGAACACACTCCGGGGTTCTACGTAGAACCTGTTTAATATATTCAAGGGTTTTATCTGGAACCCACCCAGGGGGTTCTGCCCAGAGCCCTTTATGGTACAAAGAACCCACGACAAAAGAGTTTTTCAAGGATTTCCAATAAAGGGTTTTTTGGATGAGAAGTGTTCTTAATTGAACCCTTAGTCTTACAGAAATCTTTACAAACCCTTTCTTCAAAAAGGGTTCTTCAGAAAGCAAATAGTTCTGGGTACAACTTCAGCCTCACCCCAACCCTTATTTCTAAGAGTGTATCTGCCATGTACAAAAGGACACTGAAGACGATTCAACTGTAAAATAAGAAAAAGGAATCTGTTCTGGATAACCATCACATTGCTTTTTTTTCTGAAAATACCAACATGGTGCATCATATTAAGCAGTGATTATTTCCATAACATCACATCACTTCATAATTTGAGGTTATTTATGCAAAATCCCTAACTGATTGTGACTCTAATTGGCTTGTTTCACTGCTCAACACATGAAGAGATGGAGCAAAAAAATATTTCACACCTCTATATATTTACTGCACAATTAAAGAGGCCAAAACTTGTAGCAGCCATCACAGCTATACAGCCTAATAGGGACATTTCTATTTTTAGGTTGCTATGAGACAGCACAGAAGCAGTTTCTAATGAGAACAGTGATGTTCTCAGCCCTGCAAGGAACAGGTAAATCAGACACATAGCATTCCACCAAGGACCGCCAGGCTTTTGTGGCATTTACACAAATACTATCTTTTGGTGGTGTTTTTTTTTTTTTTTTCACTTGCATATACGTAAGCGACTACCATCACCAGCACATTCAATCATTAGTCCTCTGACCCCTGCTCTTTTCCTTTGAGACTGGGACTAATCACTTTATGACCCATCCAAACACTTGACGTCTCAGGACTCCAGTCGTCAATGCTGGCAGTGATTTCTCACCTGTGATTGCCTTCTCAGCCCCTGGGGACATGTTGTTTACGAGGCACATGGAGAAGGTGGTTTTATAAAACAGCACATATACTGTAGTCACAGAGTCAAAAGAATGTGTCCCTCCCATTCAAGTGACATTGTAACAGAGGCGTCTGTGCAAAGATCTGATTCTAGTTGGCCAAAGTAAATTAATAAAGACTGAAAGAATTTGTGATATAATTAATTAAATTAATAGAATTCATGCTAAGAATGGGTTGCCCTATTGCTGTGGAACATAGAAAACTAACAGGAAAAAAAAATTTTGTTGTATATATATATATATATATATATATACATATATATGTATGTGTGTATATCACATACATATATACTGTTTATATATATATATATGTGAGTGTGTATATACACACATACATATATACTGTGTATATATATATATATATATATATATATATACACACACAAAGATATTTTGACATTATGTTATTAAAACACAAGTAAAACATTTAATAGAAATATCTAAAGGTGGCAAAAACGTGACATTTTTTGAAATACACGTCTTTTTGTAGCCTAATATGTGGCCAGAACATATCATCAAATTATATGCATTCATTTATGTTTTTTTAATGTGTTATTTTTAATCTAATTAATGCAGGAAATTAGCCTGGTAGATAAGTAGAAGGTTTATCGTAGGGTTATTGAAGACATTTCGCCTCTCATCCAAGAAGCTTCTTCAGTTCTGACTGAAGGAGCCTCTTGGATGAGAGAAACATCTTCAAGAACCCAGCCACGTCCAGTTGCCTACAATGACCCTTCTATGAATTCCATGACTTGGATGACTGAGAATCTTCATAGATCTGGTAGATAAGATGTAGCCTGCTGCAGGGATGGTTAAGGAGCTGGGCGAAATGGAAACCTAGGAAAGCGTCAACTCTTTCAGCATTCACTTGCACCTGGACCATGGATTTTCACTTTCTGAAGAGCCACAACTTATCTTTTTCTTTTTTTTTTTTTTTTTTTTTGCCAAAACTAGGAGGCCAGCAAGGGTGACAGCTACCATGCCTTACCACCCTTCTAGATCTGCCACTGCAGAAAACCTCAAGTGCAACTGTTCTATAATATTATAGAATTTTGATTGAGCATGACTTGTAATCATGGACAGACCTGCTGTCCACAGAGACATGCTGTACCAGGGACCAGAACAAGGCTAAAGCTCACTGGTTTAGACACGTTCATTAGCATAGGGAGCCACAGAAACGTCAGCAGTCCTCATACAGCGTGATCTCTACCCCCCAACGACGCTGTCGTCGGCGGTATATTAAAGGGAAAATAAATAATTAAAGTGGAGAGAGAATAAGCACTGTCACCCCTGGGAGCAGTTTCCATTTTCAGATATCTTACATCGCAGCTGCTGCTTCTTCCTCCCCTCCTTTTCTAAATATAACCTTTTCTTCTGTCTGCATTGTGAGATTTTTACTCAACAGTAGCGCTGAGACTATTTATAAATCCTGGCGAAGTACACGTAAAAGTTATCAAGTTATCAAATTTAGAGCCTGATCATAATGTCTCCTAAAGTAGTCGGCAACAGAAAATGTTATGCTCGGCCAAACTCGTGCCATTGATTCAAGAAATAAAGAAAGAAAATGGGATTCAAGTAAAATGAAAATGGAAATAAGCTCAAAATGAATATATGAAACCTGGATGTAATTATCCTGGTGCCAGACCCTGAATGGGCCATCATGTCTATATCTAAAATGTCATGTTGGTTGAATGTCTGGCCTCACTGACTTGTCACAGGGAGGTTCAACAATGATGTCAGCAAACGTTTGAGAAATGTTGTACTGACACACTCTTTTGTATTTTTAGACTTTAACCTTTACAATCCCATGCCACTCGCATATGTCTGACTCTTATTAGCTCTAAATGTGGACGTATTACACAACGTCTTTTTCAGGAGAGCCAGAGTTGTTTGAAAATGAGAAGAAAATGTTTGACGTACATGTAGAATTTAGGTTTGCCGATAAGACTTCTGTCACAGAGTTCTTTTACATGTGAATTAGTATCAAGGTTTTGAGCCTTATCTTATTTCGTTGACATGGAACATGAAAAACCTGGTTGTTCATATGCCTGTATACATGATCTACCTGCAGGTGTGTCTTGGTTTCTCACCATCTCAGCCGTTACAAGATGGTTCAGAAACCTGGATGAGGTACAAGCAACACTATCCTGGTCTCTACTACTGTTAGCTCGGTAAGCAGTCCTATGGGATGCAATCTCTGAGATCAAAGGAGGCTGGTTGACAGGGAATATAGCCCCTGAAGGGATTTAACCTTACAGAAACTCTGACCAGGACTCCGGGGACGATGAAGACACAGCAAGTTCAGGCAGGGACAAGAGACGTGAAGCTGTCGAGGAACTAGTTGGTAAGTTTGTAAGTATAAATTCCTCTATAATGTTGATAAGTGTGTGAGTATTTGTTCTTGTGAAGTCAGAAGTTATTTATTCTTTAAACAAAAAGGATACTGTGAGGTTATACTTTGTTGGGTGAATTAACTAAATGTTCAGCCTCTTCACTGGTTGTTCAGAGTTATTACTCCATTGCTGTCAGCATTTAAGAGGAGGCGCACTTTGTGCCCCAAAAATTATATGTATTTAAATAATTAAATTAATATCATGATCGTGCAACGACTAGTTGACCAGTGGCTTGAACTGACAGCTACTTTACTTTGTAAACTGTGTCAGAGAATCAAAATAATAAATTGTGAGATTCTGGAATTGTATTTTTACCTTTTATCTCCCTCTCTCATTTTCCTATCCAGTCTTCACCAAGACTGTCCCCGCAGGAAAACAGGGACTTCTGGTCACCTTAATCTGATGTTAGCTTAACATAAAAACTGTAATCAGGCTGAAACAGCTGGCCAGGCTTAGTCCAAAGTTAACAAAACCCACCTGCCAACACCTTTAAAAATTAGCATGTTGTATTTCATTTCTTTAATCCTGTAAAATTTACCTGTAAAAACAACAATTTGCTGCTTTACTGGAGGTTGTGCCAAGCAATTTCTTGGTTGGGTCCAGCAATTTCTTGGACACTGGCTGCCTAGTATCTGGTCAGAGCCAAAGAATTGTCAGACACATAACCCCTGTAAAATGGAGATTTGTCATTTTTACGCTTCTGTTTTTGTAGCTGTTTCCAGTGTTTCAGCTATGCTAGCTGTCTGCTGGCGGTAGATTCATATCTAGCATACAGATGAGATGGGAGTTGTATCAATATTCTCACTCTCTGCAAGAAAGCAAATAAGTGTATTTCCCAAAGTATCAAACTTTTCCTTTAAAGGGTTCGGGTTGAATAATAAAATAGAGAATAAGATTTTGTATGATGTACACTGGTTAAGAATGGAAAACTGTGTGTATTGGAATTTGAAGTGAGCCCAGACACGTCTCTACTGTCCCGCAGAGCTGATCTGAATCTTGTCACACAAAATCTGCTGCTGTCATACAAAAGGATGTTTGATATTGTGAATACAGAAAAATCCACACAAGCTGTTTTTATACAATTAACTCATGAGGGAGATCTTTTTATATCCCGCCCAGCGTTTCCATCTTGACAACACCATTTGCATTCCGACACAGAAGTAGATTTTTCCAGTGTGTATATTTGTCCTCTGTTGTTGTTGTGTTGCTGTTTGTGTTTCCTCCTCGGTGCTGGTTGTCTCTTTTAACACAACAGTTTGACATTCTCATGGCATTTGGTGTCTTTGCGATTGTATCAAGTCAATGTGTGGGCTGCGACAGCAATGAACTGGCACGAACCCTGCTGCAGCTTTGCACTGGACCGCTCCATGCCTCCCTCCTGCTTCGGCAGATTTAGGAAAAAATGCCTCCAGTGCAGCTTAAAAACCTACCACCCCTCACATATGCTGCGAGTGATTTTTTTCTTTCCCCCCTCCCCATCCACTCATGATTATGTCCTGTGAAGTACAACACATTTTCAGACACTTTGATCTTTTCATATTGAGAAGTGCTACTTTCTCATACTTCTTGAAATCTTGAAACGGTTCCACTCCTCCTCTGCCTCCTTCTCTCCTTCATCACTCCTTCTGTTCTTTCACATCTCGCAGTGCAAACCAACACCTGCCCTTCAGGCGAGATGTAATTGAGGAGAAGATTATTCAGGAGCATTATTCAAGAGCATTACACAGGCGATGATTTTGCTGGGTGATCGTTGTGTATGTTGGCTGTATCCTAGGAGATCGGTGCATATCTAATGAGAAGTTTGTTACTCATTTTGCAGAGTGGGCACTTTGATGTCCTCCGTGTTGAATGTTCTGTTTTAGCTCAACATCCTCCTAATGAAGCCGAGGGCTTGAAGCTTCAGGATCGGTTGCTTATCAACTCTACACCCAACTTATTAGGACTTGTTGTGGAGCTTTTAATTGGATATTGGAATAGGAAGTGCTTTAATGGCCTGTCAGTGATCAAGTGGTCAAGATATATCCACACATGACAGTATTGTTAACACCATTAAGAATTTTACCATCAATATCCAAACCTATACACTTGTGCACTCCCACTGCCTTCTTCATGTTTCATGATTTCCTCCTGCCCTCTACATCGACAAGTGTTTCGACAATTTATCTTGTGTAGTTTTGGGCAGTTTGAGATTCTGTACCGGCGCCTCACTAACTACACAAGTAATTAGTGGCAAAATTGATGTTTTGGTAGGATCTGTCACACCTCTGTTCACACCACCAAATCAAAAGCTTACCAATGTGCCTGCCCCCCATCGAGCGGAGAGCTGGAACGCTGCTGCTATCAAATAAGTTGTCTAATGAAACACTACAGAGCAAATACACAGCCATCAATATACATCCAGGGATACCTGCCTGTGTATCAAGATTACTGAGTTTTTTTGTATTAAGATTCATCTAAACCTTTTAACCCTGTAAAGCTTGACACATCAAATAATTGCCAGAAAATTATATATAATTTTTATTGTTCGTATTTGTGTTTATGGGATCTTTAGACAAAACACTTTTGTTTCCTATATCATTTATATGATATTTTGTTTGTATCATATTTGATATGTCGGGCCTTTATGAAAATTCATTGATCTCAATAACTTTTATTTTAGAAACAGAAATAAATACTGTTCACTGCTTTTTGAATATTTGCACATTTCAATTGGTAATATTATTTTTTGTTTTCAAACAACCTTTTTATTTTATCTTGTGAACAGTAAAAACTGTTTGGTCAGTATAATCTGAATATATAACATACAGATTATGTTAGTCAAGGAATTGTTCTAGCAAGTCCTCACTTAATAATAATTGTTTGCGATATCCAAATGATTGTAAGTTGCATATATAAAAACACACAAATAACTTATTTTCCACTCAATATATCTTAAGATGACATTTAAATTTTTAATTAGTTTATTTAACAATGTATTTATTATTCTGGAATAATCCAGATTGCATCATGAAATTCAATGATTGAGGGATTCACAGATAAATTATCTTATATTTCTGTATCATATTTGTTACAAACATTTATAACACGGTTTAAGGTACGAAATATCAAGCAATTATAGGTTGTTTCATGTCCTCATTGTGGTACGAATAAAGCATTATCTTATCTTTGCTACAGTAAATATTCATGATGAAATTTTAGTATCAAATTACTGTTATTCTTATAGTAACTTTTTCAAAATTGGCAAAGATTTCCCTGCCAAAACCATGAGAGTCACTAGGTGAGGGCAGCCATGTTGGATTTTGCACTCACAGGCTGGCTGCTGCCTGCAGGACACTGATAGTCCACCAGAGGGCAGAAATCATGTCTCAGATTGCATAAAAAAGGTTTGTTTGTTTGGGGGTTTTTTTTGTATCGATCATACTGATGTTGCAGATGTCTTAGAAGGTCATGTATTAAGTGTGATACAGACGGTGTTATGGGGTTAAATATATGCCTTCACCAAACAGTTGAGATGTCACTTCATGATAAAAGTACCAGATATATTTACAAATTCCAAATAAGTCACATAAAACGTTAACTTGTCAAAGAAATAAATCAGACTTGCTCATCTGTGTGGTGACTCAACATCACAAATGTTTTGAACCATTAGTCTATTTCATAAAAATCCTAAATTGATTATTTTAGCATCATGAAATGACAATTCAACCATTATAGCATGGTTTTAGACAGTAAAAAAATCATAGATATGAAATTATTGCATCTTAAATTTGAGGGAATGACATTAAATGTGTCATAATAACAACAATGAATGATCAGAAGTTTTTTTTTTTTTTTTATCTCATAGCAAATGTCAGGTTTACTTAAATTTGGTTAGCTTCCATACCTTTACCATAAAATGGCAAATGAACTGTTTGGTAGAGCATGTTTTTAGTAAATTATTTGACCCATATTAGGTGTTTTAGTTGTATCAAGTTATATAATTCGAATGTCAAATGAGTGCTCTGAAACGATAATATATCGAAACTATATGCTTACTTTTGAAAATTACATCAAATAGAGTCCACGTGACTTGAGTGACTTTGTTGTTTCTAACTTCTTGTTAGCAGGCAAACTGAAAAATCAGATTATTTGAAGACACAGCGACATCGAGTGTATTTTTTGAGCATAACATAAACCAAGTGGTAGAGAAGGCTCAATCAGGTTGAGTTCAACATATTTTTATTACACTAGAGTGATTCAAAACAGTTGACTACCAAACCACAGTTGAGCAGAACATTCATTTTAACTTGATCTAAACCTTGTAATTACAGCATGAATAGTGTTTTCAATCTGTATCAGGTGCAGATTTGCAGTATATGGTATAAAATGCTGATGTGGCTTTAAATAGATTTTAGTGCGAACAGTGTTTGCGCTGTGAATTCATCACAGCTAGTTTCAGAGCTGTATCTGTCAGAAGTTTGGGTATGTCAGAGCATGTGGGTACATCAGTGTGGATGAGTGGATGTTCTGACAGCGAGTTAGAGAACTTCACTCTGCTCTGCTCGCGGTTCACACCCCTGAGACTGTGACGTCTTTGACACCATGAGGCACTCTGACCAAAATACACCTCCTCTGCAGCACAAGGTGAGGAAAGAGCTTTTTCTGTGTCTGTTGTTGTCAGTGACGTCAAATCATTCCTGTCCATCCTCCAGGATGTCAGGACTCATCTGTAGAATCAGACGTGACAGGACCAAACAGGATCCAGCCTGGCCTCTGCAGAATGAGTCCTCTCGAGGTGACAGAACTAACAATAGATCTGAGGCTTCATAAATATGGCTGCAAGGCACGCTACCTGCCACCTATTAATTTAAGACTGAGTGATGCTCCACTGAGTACATACACATAATTACTCACTGAGCAGCTGAATCAACCACACCAACCTATAGTAGGCTGAATTTTACATCTTCTGTAATAAATTTAAGTACGCTCATAATATCACAATCCTGCTCTAGCTATAGCAGGTGACTGGAGCTTTTTGTCCATAGAGCTGATTGTTCTCCAGGATTTCGATAAGATTTTGTGGCAAGCGCAAGACGGCCGTACAAGTGTGTTGCAGCTGTGTCTGATCAGCTGCGTTCGGAGGTGGGAAGAGCTGGCAGGTACCAGAGGACAAACACAAGTCAGTAATTATTGCTTGGTGCTAAAAGAAAGGAGCTGTGAGACAATGAAAGCTGTCACACTGAATGCTTTCCAGCTCCTCAGAGATGAGGCTACACACACTTTGTGGTTCATTCCTCCATCCAGTTTGAGGCTGAAAATGCTGCTGGTTGTTAAACAAATCCAAGGCCATGTGAGGCTGTACTTATGCACAGCAGCAATCCACCCAAGCATCTATGTATCCATCCATTATCTACAACTGCTTATCCTCTGCAGGGTCGCAGGGGGCTGGAGCCGATCCCAGCTGACACTGGGTGAGAGGCGGGGTGCACCCTGGACAGGTTAATTGGTGACTCTAAATTGCACGTAGGTGTGAAAGTGAGTGTGAACGGTTGTCTCAGCCCTGTGATGAACAGCAGCGATGTTTTGAGCCAAATACTGATGTTCCAGAGATGGGCAGTATTTCAATTCTTGTAAGTACAAATTTAATTACATGTAAGATAATCAAAATATGATCAGCTCTATTGATCCATTGATGATCCATTACATGCAAAGGCAAGCTTACTGAATAAATCAGCATCCTGGAGTTGAAATCAAAGCAAATCTCTAATGTTCTCTCCTCCTCTCTAAATCTGAGCATTTTAGCTGCTAAAATACAACAGAAAAGAAGAATAATTTGCAAACACATACTTTAGAATAGATAAATATACTAAAAACCACCCAGCATGCACCCTGGAATTAGCAGCCTCTCATCTCCTGATTGAGATATCCTGATTGACCACTTCAAATGTTGCCAAAAATGTGGGACAGAGCTCATCTTATCAATGCAGACCCATATTGATGCTACAAAATGCCTAAGATGTGAATATCTGTTTGTATAGGATGTATTTTTGTATTTTTAGATTACAAATAGATCACATACACAGTTTTGATAAATATTGATGAGCAAGTATTTCTAATATGTTTCTGATGTATTTGTGTCCATCTCTGTAACGCTGACATGCTAAAATATTCACAATGACAAAGTTATTAGTTATATTTGGTATTCATCAATCATTATTCAATAATTCAATGAACAATACACAGAGCAATATTATTTATCTAAACTATTATATATTCTAGTCTGATGCACATTTGTTATTCTCTATTTGTCTTATTTTTTCCAGGATATTAGTATACTATATGTATATACACATGTTTGCTGCTATAGATTAGAGAATAAGTTGCCCATCTTTTTATGTACCTGTGTGTATGTCAGTTATATTACTGCTATGCTATTTTTATTATATATTGTAGTAGAATCTACATATTTTTATATACTAATTCTCTATTTTCTTAATTTCTCTATGCGTATATATTTTCTGTTCTTGACTGGGAGCATCTGTAACATGAAACACGTTTCGCCCTGGGGATCAATAAAGTATTTCTGATTCTGATTGCCATGTTCATCATCTTTGTATAGTTTATTAGTATGTCAACATTTGCTATTTAGCAATAAACAAAAATTGGTCCCATCCATCAAGAAATGAAAATAAAAATGTGACTTTCTTGTGGCACCATGAAAAGTCTTGGGATAACCAAAGTCAGTAGAATTCAACCTTTGGGGACGATTAATGTCTGTGAATGTAATGCCGATCCATCCGATAGTTGTTGAGATGTTCCAGTCTGGACCAAAGTGGTGGACCAACCAGCTGACACTGACACCTTCAGAACTACGCTCTTAGCCTGAGGACTCCCTAAAAACTTGGTATTTCCCAATCATTATTTGCAGGAACCAACAGTGCACACTTCAGCAAGCTCTGTGAGCGTCTCGGTCCATGCTCTGAGTGCATGCATACACTACAAAATCAGTTTTTTTTTAATGCATGCTAAATGTGAAGGCATACAGAATATACTATTCATGTTTTTCTACAATCCGTATATTTGGTCTCACACATATGTACATGGAAATTGATAGTCTGCCTTGTAAGCCTGTTTGGGCTGGAAGATGCTGCAGTGATTATATTTATTTCACAATATAGAACCCCATCTGAGTAGATTTTTGTTGTTGGACATAACTTAGTCCATCTAAATTTCAATAGATTTTAGTTATATTTAGTTGTACATATTTCCAGTATAACATTATGATGGTCAATTGTAAAAGTCATTTGAAAATCTGCAGGGAGGTCTAGTCAAAGTTGCAGCCTTGCCAGCAGCACAAGGAGTAAAAATTCAAATGTATCAATGTAAATCAATGATCACAAAAAAATTAAAAATCACTTCTGTTTGCAGTTGCAATTATGTATGAGGTCCCCTGTATGTTTAATCTTGGGGTTAAGGCAAACATTAGGTTGATAAACAATTTTTTATGTCAGGTTTTGCTGTTTTTCCAGAAAGTGACCAGACAATGATGATGCATGACGTAAGGCCCCGTCGTTTGGGTAAAAATGTCCAGACTGATGGCATGACATCAAGCTCAGTCAATCATAGTCATGTCAGTAAATAGGCTTTGATCTGGATTGGCCTAAAGGATGGTTGCCTCATCTTTAAGATGTTTTACTGGTAACCAAGACACCTTAAAAAGCAATAAATCAGCATCCTGGTGTTGAAAGCATGGCAAATCTCTCACGTACTCTCTTCATCCCTGAATCTGAGCATTTTAGCTGACACATTTGGCTGAGGTGCCTGTGTTTGTGTCCTGCTGTTTACGCTCACAGACTAGGCAGGATTCGTATCAGAGTTTCCAACAGGAGGTAGAGCAAGTGAGCGCTCTCCCTGCTTGAATCACAACTCTCCTGGTTTTTAATCCCCTTTTCTGTCTGATTTCAATTCAGAACAGGCAGGACAATAATATACCACCACGGTGATCTGGCTGCTAGCCTGGTGGCAAAAATACTTGGTGCGAGAAAGATAATAGACATAATTAAAATACACAGCGCTCAGTTAAAAGGAAGGACAATTCACCTACATCCTGGTTCCCAGTGTGCTCGTGAGGCCCACAGCGCTGAGATCCCCATGTTCCTCTGGGCCAGGAGCTCTCATACCTGACTGAGCAGATCGAGATAAGAACCAGTTATCTTTGCCTCACAGCACTCCACATCCCAGAGGGAGATCACCTCTCTAAGTAGACACAGCAGCCTGGGATTCAATCAAACCAGAACAGTACCTTTTACTCTGTATCTTCCATCTACAGATACTTTAAAATCAGAAGTGTGCCAAAATGTCATTAATTGCTAGTAATCACAGAAGAGGATTTTGAGTAAGAGTGCCTGCTTTGAGAGCTTAACTCCTACATGTCTGCCCAGATGGCCTGCAGGTAAGATGTACAATATTAAAATAGATGCATAATAATACATGCTATTATTTTTAGTCAGACACTTTGAATTTTTGTTCAGCAGGTCAGAAGGTGCATAATAACCATGAAGCAGTGATGTGTGCAGCCAGACAGCTGAGGATGCAGGTTGATGTAAAGAAATCATACTGAAGCTCCTTGTCCTCACTAGACCAGTGCTTGAGTGGTGTCATCTACAGCTTTTTTTAATTTAACCTTTATTGAACCAGGAATGGTCCCACTGTGGTGACTACATTGCTGACAAATGACAAAAACTCTGTACAAAGAAGTCAAAAATATGGCAAGTTTAAACATATTTGTATTCATTTATGAATAAAATATGGAAGTTACTCAGGAGCGGCCCTGCTTTGATTCCAATCTGCACTCCTCTGCTGCATGTTGTACCCTCCTACTCTCCTCCCTTTCTTGTCTATCTTGACCAAAGCAAAAAAAAGCCCCTCAAAATATTTAAAAACACATCATTCAGACACTACAACCCTCATGCAGGCTCAGAACAGAGATGGACATGAGCACTCTGATGCCAGACTAATCATATGTGAAGTACCACACTGAAATCTCTGAAACCCATTATTGCTTTCCTCATTAAAGGTACATTAATTGATTTTTTACACCACTTGGGGAATGAAAACACAACATTGACATATTACCACCTTATAAGGGTGTTGATAAACCTGTTAGAAAGTTTTTGTTTACACATCCAGAAAACACGGAGAAACATTATCATTAATTTAGAGTTGAGTTACTGGTCATGTGAAGAATTTAGGCCCAATATTCACTGTTCTTTTAGCCTCCACAAACTCCTGGGAAAAATATCTGACTCTTTAGCTGCTAATCGTTCAGTTTATCAGAGCATTTCTGCTGAAAACATCAAACTACAACTAAAGCAATGACACACAATAGGGGAAAAGGCTCACTGGAACTGAGGGGAACTACAGTTATGTGATTATTCTGTCACATTACACAGTCATTTTATCTCTTCTTAATATAAGAAATATTGATTCGTGCAGCTTTAAGTGTTTTCAAATGACTCAGTCTTTGAGCAGACGGAGGATGAACTGGTGTAGGCCCTTTTCATTACACTGGGCTCTCCCAGCATTTGTGTGAAGAGGAGTCAGATTAGTTTGGCTCCAAACTCAGGGTGACAGAGCTGCAGTTGGCACATTTGGACAACAAAATCTTGTGTGGTAGGATGACGGCATTGCGTCTTGGTTAGAAATGTTTTCAAAGGTACACCACTCTGTTCAGATAAAGACTTCCTATCTGCTCAGTACGGAGCTAAACCGCGTCAGGACTTAATTCTGCGGGGTCAGATAGAGAAAGCGTCGGATCAACCTCATCTTTGCTCCAACCTCAAAATCGGCTTGAAGGGGAAATTTTAAATTAGGTTCCTTCATAGGTTCTGTCATTTTTTTCTTGAAATAATGTTCTTCTCTGGCCTTATTGATGTAATTTAAATTTCTGCTCTATTTATTTCGCCATTACATTCACCATGATTCATTAAATTAAACTAAATTTAAACATCATCACAATAGTCAGAATCTTATTTTAAATCCTGTTTTCCTTTTAAGCCACATTTCTGATGGCACACATCCCGCAGAGTTTGAGACACTCAGAGGGCTGCTGGGATGTTTTCCATGGCACGATTGTGTCAGTATCACAATGTGGTGACTCATGTTTATCATCTTCTCTCCTGTTGTGCCTCCTCCTAATATGAGGTTTGAAGAATGTGGCAGATATTGAGTGTGTGTCTGTGTGTGTGTGTGTGTGTGTGTGTGTGTGTGTGTGTGTGTGTGTGTGTGTGTGTGTGAGTCAATATCTGTATTAGGGTCTGTGTTTATGCTAAAAACTTAGTGTCATCAAATAATTCATTGGGATGAAATCTGTATCTTTTACAAATACAAAACACTATAAGAAAAGCGACTTGTTGGACCAACTTAAAACAATACTTCAGTTGGTAACACACAAAGTCAAGTTAGAAAGTTATATGAACACAATTACTTTAAGCCACTTAATAATCAGATTTTTTTTTTTTTTTACAAATCAACAGTTTGCATGAATGCAACTTAAAATTAAGGCAGGTCAATTTACAAGTTTCCAGTTTTCCAGCTCAATCATTTGCTTTACCCAAAAGTAAATATTGCTCCTGAACAACCAAATAATATGGTTTCAGAAAAAGCTGTTTTTATACAAACCTTAGGGTGTTATTTTAGTTTGTTAAATATGATTAAAATAATTCCTAACGGTTATGGAACAGTCTCAGTTTATTACTGATGCCTCTCTATGACCTATACAGATTACAAAGACCATCTGCAAGATGATTGGCTACTTCTACATAGTTATTCTTAATGTCTGTCACCTTGTTCGATTCTCCTTGAAATCAGAACGAGCCCATCTTTCCGTTTTCCCAGGCAAAAGTTATAGTTAGAGGTACATTAGCCAGTTAAAAAGAAGCAGGAGATTGAGCTGGTGTAATTTCAAGTTGTTAAAATCCACAAAAATAAACTGTTATCACTAAAGTTAAATAAGACTCATTCTAAACATGACATTACTTCAACTACTACTGAAATACACTTTTTACAGTGTATGGTTATAGTGATGTATTTAAAACATATACATAATTTAAGAAAAGTCTTGTAATCTTTGTATGTACTGATTTTCCTGACTAACCGTTAGCTGACTTGATATAACTTGATATAATTTTGTCTTGTATTAGACTTTCTTTCTGCGTCACCAAGAGAAAATTGTTGGTTAACTGCAGGAGGGAAATCTGGAAAAGATGTGAATGTCATAAAATCGTATGCACAATACTAAGAAAAATCCAAGTGATGCACTTTTACTGAAACAAGAATAGCAGGTTAAGGGAATGAGGTATAATTTCAAGTTGTTATAATCCACAAAGTAGACTGCCATCACTAAAGTGGAAAGCTGAATGACGCTCAAAACGTTAAATAACTTCAACTACTACTGAAACACTTTTTTTTTTTTTTTTTTTTTTTTTTTGCAGTGGTATGGTTATATGGTTATAATGTCTTCAACACATACATGATTTAAGAAAAGTCTCATAATCTTTCTATTGGCTATTTTTTTTTTTCTTTTGTATGGACTGATGTGTCTCCTCTGGCGACATGTTATCTGTGGTGTCCTCACACTCAACCTGCAATGCTCCTCTCTATTCAGTGGGACACACTGAATGCTGAATGGAGTGGGAACATGATTTAGTTAGTGCTGATCAAAGGGTTCATCGTGCATTTCATTGTCCACGTGTGCCCAGACAAAATGCTCACAGAGCATAATCTGCTGCGGCTGTGATACCACGGCAACACATTTGATCCACACAAGACGACAATAAGTCGTGTTTCCTAGGAAATGATGCAGCAGTTAAGGCATTATTGAACACAGGAGATGCAGAACTCAGTTGTTTATTTACATTATTTGACTCCTGTTGATCCAAAACGGTCTGCACAACATGAACACGTATGAACATATACGTCTTTGCACACAAATTGCCAAGTACATATTGGGGAGGAAGATTTTGGGTCATCACTGTGAAATCAATTACACGCTCTGCAGTTGCACCGTGACAACACAGCTCCAAACTTGCCATTTATCAACAGCTGCTGCTGTGATCTTCACTATTACACTTCAGACATCGGCATTTGGGGAAAATTGGCAAATGTTAATTCAAGTTTTACTGTGTTACTGGTTGTGAGCCTTTCTACTGTAAAAATCTGTTGTATCATGAGTGTCGCACCTCCACAGTCATGAGGAGCTGTTGCTGTGTCTGTTTTATAGTGTCACTGTTGATACTGGCACAGATGGAGGGGATATGCCCTAAATAAATATGTAAGTAGCCATGCTGAGTTCCTGGTCCTCCTGCTGCTCTCACTGATGCTATTGATCTAATTGCTCTTTTAAAGCCCAAATGTCTCAATTGAACCCTTCCCAGGGTAAACTAAAGAGGTTTCAGGGTTCCTGATTGAGAGCTGTTCATGATCCCATTCATATTCACAGCTCTTCTCTCTTGTGCACAGAATGGCTGCATTTTATACTTTAACAACAATAGCAAACAACAACACTGGTGCCAAGCACATATCACAAATATGCACAGTAAATTTTTATGCAATGCAGCATAATTTGTGCAATGACTAGAAAAGCACGCAATAAGAAAAAAAGAGAAAATGAAAATTGAAGGTGAGAGCGGCAAATTCCAATAAATATATTAACTGATTCATCCATCTTGCAAAGTATAAATCATATCCAAACCTTAAAGCAATATTCCACCATTACATGATAACATGTATTACACGATACATAACTCAGTATGTACTCACCCCTATGCCGATGTGATGATGGATGAAGATCTGAAGAGATACAATGGCAGTGAATGGAGACCACGGATAAAACGTTAAAAAAAGAACAAAAAACAAACACAAACTGTCTCCATCCTGCTTGTGTGGCATAAATGACATCTTTTGCAGTTAATTTTTAATGTTGCGGCTCGCGGACACTTGGATTACACCACACAAGCAGGATGGAGACATTTTGTGTTTGTTTTGTGTTCTTTTTTTAACGTTTTATCCGTGGTCTCCATTCACTGCCATTGTACTGGATGAGGCTGCTACCCTGTTTTCTGCTGAAACTCCAGGATTGTTTTGTGAACTGAAGATCTTCACCCATCATCACATCGGCATAGGGGTGAGTACATACTGAGTGGGTTATCATGTAAAGGTGGAATATCGCTTTAAAGAATATTCTATTATGTGAAAATCTTGTTTCTTGACCTTGATTTTTCTGCAAATGTTCAAGGGTTGTATGTAATCCAGAACTTCACTCATACAGGGTTTGTGTCTCTGCCCACTGCCCCATAAGATACATACAACAGACTCAGATTTTAGCCACTTACCTCACAATTAGTCAGATTCCCTTTAACAGCTACTGATCAAATAAGGGCAAATAATGAACTTTTCACACCAACAGGAGTAACACAACAAGAGTAATGTCTGTGTATTTTTAGAGATGATTAATGTGATTCCCAAACCAGGACAGCTGACTGGAGAACACAATCCATAAGGGACTGTGGATGGAACTGAATGGGGTCATCTGAGGAAAATAAAGAAAAACAGTCTGTGAATGTGCAAATCAGTAGAGCACTTTTTCCTTGATTCTTGTACTTTGTTTTTAGTACAATTAGAGATACATCTTTTATACGGCATCATTTCCTGTCTGTTCATTTCATGAATTGCAAATGTTTCCATATTTAGTTTTTGTAATTAACGCTGTATAATGTCATCCATGATTTTTCTTAAACATGCAATAATTGATCTCTTTGGTCTCTACCAACTCATGAGGGAAATATTTGATTTTTTAGCTGCTAAATGCTCCACCATGTTCACCAACTAGGTGCTAACAATGCTGTTTGGTGCTGGTAGTGCAATGTGTGTGTGTGTGTGTGTGTTTTTTGTTTGTTTTTTTTGGTTTTTTTTTTAGAGGTTTTTGACTAAAAACAGCTCCATGCTGCAGATGAAACAACACTATGAGAGCTGTGAGAGTGAATCAAAACAGTACAGTTGCAGGCTAGACATCTAAACAATGACCTGAAACTCATTATAAAGGTCCATAAAGCTCAGGGAAGCAGCAGGTTAGGATATCTCTGTAAGGTCATCACTACAAGTGACCTGCTTTCACACTGTCACATTGTTTTCACATTGTCATGTAATAAAATATTGATTATAACCTGCTGAGTGCATTGTGTTATGTAACTTATGTCGCTTAAATATTGAGAATATTTGTGATGATTTTCGTTGACTTTTAAGCAGCGGTTAAGTATTTAATTTCTTTGGGTTAGCGACTGTACTGACATTATTTAATTGAATTTTTTTTAAAAGCCTACAAGCCCTCTATATTAAACAAGAAAGTACATAATTGTTCCATGCCCCCCATGACAAGCATATAAGCGGACAAGATCACTGTTTTCTGATCTGCCAACGCAGTCTTTAAGGTTTTGTTAGATTAGATTTAAGCACAAAATGACTCGATAGGGAAAGTGGTCTGGGCTCAAATAGCACTTCATTAAGCTTAGGGAATCTTTGTCATTGTGGTCACAGAATCAATAAATTGGTGAAGGTTAAACTGTTAGTAGGAAAGGGGAAACAAACAGTGGTCTCTGAAGAAAAAGTCAGATGTTTTGTTGACTAATCCTTCCTCCCTCTGCAGACCTGTCACTCTGTAATGACGTCATCTGACCCTCATCTTGATGTTTGTGCTGTCAAAAAACATAATTACTACGACCATTAGAGGGCTTTGTCACGCGAAGTTAAACATACCATGACGTACGTGGGTGCTGAAAGGGCCGATGCTGTTGCTATTCTTAGAATGACAGTCTCAAAAAGGCAAGACACTCTTCCAGATTGACTGATTGATTGACATTCTTTATTGATCATTAATGTACATGTGGCCCTATAGCCAAAGATGGCCAGACACACAAATCATCAGAGGATAAAAAAACAATATAAAGCTCAAAGATTCATTTCCATTGTATCATGTGCTTAATTATTAATATTTTGTTTCCCTTTCAGTGCACCTATTTGAATTACTATACCTTGTATTGCATTTGTATAGTGAATCTCACAAGGAAAAAATACAATAAAAAAAGGTTACTCTGCTCTCCCAAATAATTAAGATTAGAAGAAAAACATATTGTTAAAGTCCCTTAAATAAATTAATACCTGAGATTGTGTTGTGATTGTGTGTTCTGCTGAAAAATAGTAATCAAGATTTTTGTTTTGATAATGTCACATGCACAATAAAGGATTTCATAACTGTCCAGACATATCCCACTGTACCTTTATCCCAACACCGCTGCATTGTGCCACTGACATTTGACAACAGAGATGAGCAGACTGATGTTTGCTGTGGGGACATTTAAAAATGAAGATAAGACTTTGGATTTGAGGTGTTCAAGGCCTCGATCAATGTGATCAGCCATGCACAGCCAGGTGTGCAGAGAAGCTCAGCGAGGCACAGGGACAGGGTTTATAAATAAACCAAATAAAGGATGGTGCCGTCAGTGACCCTTGAGATGTGGCTTTGGAAGGGGTGGAAAGGCAGACGTTTATCCTGAAGAAACTAATAAAGCACTGTCTGTCAGCTGGGAGGTGAGTCAGCCCAGAATAGCATCATTAGAGAGAAGCAGTGCTCTGATCATGTCTCTTAGGGGAGATGACCATCATGCTGCACCGCACATCCAGCCGAGACCACCAAGCAGGCTCACAATACAATCTGTTTCTGAAAACAGCACCTCTGCAGCACATGCAGCCTCTGAAATAGAAAAACCACTTATGGTGTTAGAGTCAATTGTCATGGTGATAATCTCCAAATAGAAAAAAAATCATTCATCTGATCAAGCGTCTTTTGTTGGATAATGATGTGTTAGCTTGCCATAGCTGTCATTACACCTCTCTCACACAAATAGTCATCTAAAGACCTTCTACAAGAGGCTATTCTTCAACTTTTCAGATGTGACAGTGGGAAAATTACCAGAAGATTGCTGCGCTTCAAAAGTCCAACATTATTGTTTCCTAGAATAGAAAATACAACATATCATTAACCATCATTAATCTAGTCCATGCATGCTTCCATATCATCACATTAATTCCAGGTTTCCTGTTCTTGTTGGTGTCGGAATTGGATCATATTGTTTCAAAGGTTACGTTTTAAAAATCATTAGGAATGCGAGCACAATATTTGTGCTCAAATTTCTAACACACATTCACATTTCAGTCTTTTTCTTACAAGAATAGTTTAACATTTTTTCTTGACAATTGTTAGATGAGAAGATTGATGCCACTCTCATGATTGTATGATACTATAGACAGCAGCCTGTTAGCCTAGCTTAGCTAAAGACTGAAAGCAGGGGAAAACTGCTGGCCTAACTTTTCCCAAAAGTAAAAAAAGCACACACATCAGCCCTCAAAAGCAGACTTTTTGTTAAATTTCATTTACATACATACATACAATTTTTAAGATAAAAAAATCAAAGAAAGTCAGGGTATCTGTTTCTCACTTCAAATACTATTTTATTATTTGTAAATCATGTCAGAAAATCATAGTATACAGGACCACTGTCTTACTCTCCTTACTCTTCAATCTTTAATAATAGCAGATAAAATACCGTGGTTAATAGATTCCCGTTGCATATCCCATTTTTGTATTTTATCTCAGAAACATTGTTGCAGGCTCTGTAATCAGATGTTTACATTTCCTGATTTATCTCATTCACTCTTCTTTCCCATCCAGTCTTCTTTAAAACCAGGGACATTTCTAGGAACAGCTCCAGCCTCTGAGAACACAAAAAAATGGAGACATCTGGTCACCCTATTCTGAGGTAACGCAAACACAACAATTCTTATTTTCAGGTAATTATACACTATTGAAAACATACAGAACTATTGTTCAGTTAACTCGACAAGAAAATCAATAGGCATGTTTACCAAAATCCTGAATTTTTCTTTATTTCTTACCCAACAGACAAACAGACAAAGACCATGAACCACTCACACTGGCAAGTCTGCATTATGCTCGCTGGTTTGTTCTTCAAGACTGCAGTTGCTTCCAAATACCAGGCAGTTTTCCAACAGTCCTTAAGTGCTGATACATTTTTCACAGCTGATGAGAGTCAGAAAAACTGCATGCTACTGCAGATATTAGGTACAAAAAAGAAACAGGAGTATTGAGGACATCTACTTTAGGCTCTTCCACATCGCTGAGTTACCCTCAAATTGAGCTTACAGTTCTGTGCTGGGGTCAAACTGGAATAAAAGTAGCACATTATAACTAAAACACTTTGTAGATGAGCTGCATCACACTCAATTGATAAAAGGGGGTGATAGAGGATGCTGGGATTTGCACAGTTTTTATTTATAGGTTGGTTAATGTTTCAAAGGGGAGGGAGGAGCTGATCCAGTCATGTGCTGACACTCTTCCCACTGAGCTACTTCACACCCAAATATGACATCAAATGATGAGACTCTGGTTGCCGGAGGTACAGCTGGCATCGTTCTGATTAGCTTGTTTTCGATTAAATAAAACACGCAGGTCTGCTTGAATCACACTGCGCACAGGGGAAAAGGTTTCTGTGATTATGAAGATTCACAGCACTGTCAAATTTTATTCTACTGGGTGATATACAGTACATGAATGGAGATGCTTTTTACAGTATTTCAGTGTTTCCTTTCATGTAAATATTTAGGATATTTTATATTTATTGGATATTTATCACCCTAAAAGTGTTGAATCGTTGTCCAGTTTATTGGGTCCAGTTTTCAAAAACTTCAGTTTAATACAACAGTCCTGCAATAAATAATTCCTTCATGTAGGATGTGATGTTCAGTTTTTGTTGAAACAGTTTTGGAGAGGTGTTGATTCAACCATATGGTCATTTTGGAGGATGTAGTTTGTGGTGATGTTGATTTATATTGTATTATACAGCATTTCTTTGTTTCTTTGTATTATACAGCGAAGTGTTTCATTGAATTTGTCCACCGCATTCTTATCAATGAGGGTAGGCTAAATACTCTCAAAATGTACTATTCCAGTTAACTAAAGTGTGTTAAGCTTTAAGTTAAAATCTCAAAGATTTTTATTTAAATAAATGTCTGTTAAGTCAACATCTATCACTGAATGAGGTAACACAAAGACGACTGGCCCACTGATGAAAGTATTTCAATATTTATATATTTGCATTACCAACTGACTGAACATTTCCTACTGCTGCAGGAAGCATTTGACTGGCGAAACATGAGTTGACTTTTATTTTGAAGTAGTCACACGATATGTTTGTCAGTGGGATTAGCACTGGTCATTTTTTGACAATGGATTAGTTTGAAATATTGCAGAGAGTTTTGGAACAAGGAGCAGCCACAGTGAATTATTAGACGATAGGCTGCACACCTCCAACTTCTCAGCAAGGTAACCAACTCCTTCAGTGTCCCCTGCTGTTTGTATACTCCTGCCATGTGCAGCATGAAATCAGATCAAGGTTACTTGCAGAATTATGGAAAAAGAGTAGTGACTTCTCTATTTAAACCACAATGATTATATTTGGCTGCACTGTAAACTAATATACCAGTTGCTCTTATGTTGTAGTCATTTCTGACAAAGTAGCTGTTCAGGTTTTGACTTGTAGCAGGGGAAGTCAGGCACTTTCCAGTGGGCCATCATGGGACCTTATGTTGAACGTTTACAAGTCAAGAAAGTCGTAATTTATTGGAAAACTGTTGACGCATAAGACAGTGAAGATACATAATTAGAAAGACTACACACCCGACACTATGTGACATCATGACTTTCTCTCCTGCAAAAGGTAACGTTAGCTGTTGAAGCTACAATGTCTGTGTGTTTTCATACCAGGATGAAGTCACACAAGAAGCTGGTCTTACTTTTCTTTCCATTCAGGCTGATAAAAGGACCCTGAGTCACTGGAAAACACACTTCACGTAAGATAATGTCACAAGGTACAGTTTTGTTGGTGATGTTGACGTATGTTGTGCGAGACAAGAGATGTGATTCAGTGAAGGGTTTCACACAATACTACACTAAACTATAACAAACCTACCACACACTGCAACAAATATGTTTTAACATTCATCATTATTATCCCATAATTGTCACACTTTGCTTATTATTACTGACACACAGCTTTGTAACACTGCTGAAATAAGTGACATTTATAGCACTATTGTGACATGTTTCCAGGTTGATATTACAGCATGAAAAAGCTTTTCACCAAACTGTGCCTTTCTTTTTCTATTTTGATGGGCTTACACAGTTTGTTAACCTTTCCAGTGCATGTCAAACGCAACTGAAAAGGTCAATTGATTCTTTTTTTTTTTTGGTTGTGAAAGGTCAATAAGGTGAATGGCAAAGGCCATGTGTCCGGAGGGGAGGCTCTGTGGTCCATTAGCCACACTTAGTATGTCCAATAAAACACAACAGTGACATTTTTAATAAAAAATTATAGCCGCAATCAGCAATGAACAGGGTCCAAGCAGACTGTGAGTATTTGGATGCTTGTAAGAAACAAGCATTCATAACACACCGAATACATGTTACACAGTCATGCAGAGGTTCACTTGTTCACATGGGGGCTCAAACCCTTGACCTTTGGATCTCTGGAGAAGCTGACTTATAGACTGTGCCACTGATGAGACAGCTTCCATGCAACTACTGACAAGTTGAAGCAACGACATCAGATGTGCAAAACTGGGGTATTTTTATCTGTTTAAACTTGTCTAAGCTATTTTCAAGATAATTGCAAAAACATCAACTTTAATTAATTTTGGTACCACCTTGAGGTCGGTGAGTGCCATTTTTGTTCCCTGAGTAGTGGCTGGACTTTGCAACCAACCTGCCAATTTTGGTGAGTTTCTGTCTTACAGTTTTTGTTCCACAAACACTTTTAGTGTAGAAAGAAAGAAAGAAAGAAAGAAAGAAAGAAAAAAAAAAAAGAAAGAAAGAAAGAAAGAAAGAAAGAAAGAAAGAATAATCAGAACAAACAATAGAGGTCCACAGCAAGTGATGCTGCTTGGACCCCTAAAACTCCAGATGGCCAATGAGAGGAAAATCTTAAATAGTTGTATCATTCATTCCTTTGCTTGTGCGGTGGCTCTTCTTTGGATGTGAATTTGCCTTCCTTGCCTTGTTTATGATGATTTACTGGTTGGTGCTTAATAGGTGTATGAAATAAGAACATTTGGTAAAAATATGCTGGTGTATGGCAGCACATCTCTTATTAGCACTTTGCCAGACTTCCTGTCAAAGCTGACGCGTAGAGGCATGAAGATGTCACTAGCAGACTGCTCACGGGCCACCTTCCCAGGTCTTGTCAGCATCCTTTGGCAAATGAAGATGGAAAAAAGCAAACGTAGTGCCACAGAGCAGCTGGGGATCCTTTGGGAGCTCCAAAACTCAATTTGTTAGAGGAAAATAAGTTTAATGAGGTACACAGTTTAATATAGAGTTAACAGCTGAATAAATTCATGGGTTCATTCCTGGTCTCGTGTGTATCCTTCTAATTATTTGCATGAGGTGTACACGCTAGAGGTACAGAGAGATATCATTATCTGTTCAACAAAGACAGGAGAGAAGACAGGAAGTGGGTGTGGCTTACACTAGAAATCACATTAAATGAGGCAAATGTTGTATTTTCCGATCTAATTTTCATTGGCAATGCAATTGTCAAAGAGATAAGTTGATTTGATATTGGCATGTATTTAATGAAATAGTCCTTCAGGAAGAACCCTTTTGAAACCCTTATGTCTAAGAGAATAAAAGATAAAAAGTAGTACTCTTAATGTTACTGTGTTACAAAATGAATAATGACAAGCAACTTTGGATAGAGGAAACATTGTTTTCCCAAATAACGTATTCAGATTCTGATGCATCCCTAGTAAACACAACTGACCCTGATTTTTCAAAAGAGCTGTTGTATTGTGGCAGTCCTGCAGCCTTATCTTCTGTGTCATAGATTCCTCCTGTGAGTAAGACTCTGACGTAGGAGCTCACAGCAATTAGTGGCAGCAGTCGCTTTGCTGTGTCAAGCCATAGTAACTGCTGAGCTCCATACCAAGCAGATGGATACAAACCAGTCCCAACAGGCACTGTGCTGCTCTCCAGAAATTAATTGCTGGGCTCCTTCACCGGGTGTCCTGAACCCACCCCGGGACTGTTTCAATGGGATCTGTCACTCAGCCTTTCCCCTGTGGTTTGCTGGTGTGCCTGATGCATGCAGGTCTGAAGAAGGCTGGTTCTGTGGCACGTTTTTGTGAGGCAGAGGATGCCTGGGTAAACACTTAGCACATGGCAACAGATGGCGGTGGGGAGCTCCAAGCGTCAGTGGGTGGTCTGCTGTTAGTTCGAGATGATGGGGATGTGTTACCCACTCAATTTAAGGTGTGCTTCATCTCCCCACCTCTTCAAAAAATCATGAGCAGGCCATTTTTCATCTCTTCAATATCCTGGACATAATCACATCTCATTAACTGTTCTATATTTTGACCAGTGTGGAGGTGCCATCCATTCAGAAGGACATCATGTGTCACAATGTGGTCACGGCTGGTTTGAGGACCGTGTCAAAATAAATTAGCAGCAGATATTAATAGGGATGTAGAGATCATATCACAAAATTATAGCCCAATGTATGGTGATATGCAGTGCCCTTTCTGCTTCCAGAGATGCAACCCTTCTTCCTTCGCCTCTGTCTTTTTATTGTGTCGTCATGGTGATGGGTTTTCGTCTTTGTGTCTAATTAAAGAGAGAGCTTTAGATGTATTGACTATCTCAGATCACAGAATACTTCTCTCCCAATTCCTTTACCTCGTGTCATCATCAAACGGTCAATCTTAATTTAGAAACATGCACGTGCAGCCACAAACAACATGCGGATGGAAACCAGTATGAGACAGAGACGGTTGTTGCACTGTTATTTAGTTAAACTATTATTATCGTTGATTTACTTAAGGCTTTGAGAGGAGATCCTTCCTTCTGTGATGATGAGCACTTTCACAAATAAACTCTGCGTGACCTTTGCTGACAGACGCCGGTGTCAGTAAACAAGTTTGTTTTTAGAAATATACATCTCTGCAAGTGCGAAAATCACAAATTTATCCTGGAGTGTGTCAGCAATCAAAAATCAAGTTCTTAATTAAAACACATAGTTTCCATAGTTACCAGGAGAATAGGAAAAAGATGAGCCAAAGCTTTGCAGTTTCAACATGGCTTTTCACGTCATGTTTTCCACGGCTCCTGTTAGAAGGGACATTATGTAACATGAGACTGTCGATCATGATGGTGACGCCTAGTGACGATATCACCCTTTTAAGGGTGAGCTCATTCCTTAATTGCTTTTTCACTGAGACCCTTGGTGAATAATTGCGGTAACAGAACAGCTCAAGGTGCCATAAATGCACCATTTTCTGTTATTCAAATATAAACACAGTTATAATTACTTCTAAATTACAATAAATTATGGCAGCATGATGACAGTGAAGCCAAAAGAAAGACTTCAAAGCAGCAGCATTGCTTTGTGCTACTGCATTATCTTTAAATAAAGTGAGATATCTTTATTTGTCCTGTTAATGTTAGAGTTAGTCTTTGTGCTACACATACAAACAGTAGGCTTAATCTTTTGAAAAATTCTCCCAAGCTGCACGTAATATTGCACTGGCCTTGTTGTAAATATGATTATAAGAGCTATTTAAAATCTATTTCAAAAGCTATTTCTTGCCCATCAAGCCGTAACAAAGATTTGCAAACAAATCAGGCAGAACAGAACTAGAGGATGCTTTACTTGACAGGTGAGGATGCTTAAAGCACAGGTTAATAATCCCTGAGTCTGAAGTCTGCCCTGCTCTACGGATCAGCTTCAGGTGACATTGGCTGCCCTTGCATATTTGATATGATTGATGGTCATTGTATTAGCTTTAGCTAATCTAAGTTGATTGCATTTGCTCCTCTTAGGGATGTCATTACAGAAGCTTTGGGTGTATCATTGGTGTGTATCCTGTGTGTACAACATCCACTTCACCTGTGTCTGACAACCAGCGAGCTGCTCTGCAAAAGTAGTGGAACAATACCCTCTTGTGTCGACTGCTGCAGCTGCAGGCTTTATAATCTATATCTCACAGGAACATTTTCTCAGTAGTATATTTGTTAATTTCAATAATACTGCTCATAATAATACCCATAATATTTGTTATATCGGTTACATTTCACATTGCTCAAAGCATAAAAACATACAAAATTCTTTGAAAAATTAAAAATGAAACATGACTCATTTTAATGTTGCAAGAAAAGTTTCAGGAAAGACAACCAACATGATTAAATTTCTGCATTTGTGTTTTTCATGCAGAGCAAACATTTTGAAACTGAGCCAATCTTTATGTTCAGCTGGAAATGCTAACACACTGATGTTCATTGAGTGGCTGAACTGAGCAGATTATCACTTGAATATGCATTGGGATGCCCTGAAGACATGTTATGAGACATGGGATTCAAAAATATAATCAAAGCATATACATATGCTTTGATTTACAATATATTTTGATTGAATTGCCACAGCATATTGAATCACATTAATCATATTTAAAGAAAAGTTAGGGCAGTTAAAAATGAAAAGCAAATAATAAAAACAGTTGAAGCCACAAATTGGCTTCTTGAAGTCTGAAAAAAAAAAGGTCATGAAAACTTTCTTCTTCTTTCCACAGAGAAGGGTTTTGGTGATATGAGCTGTGTAAAGTGGTGAAAATGGGACTAAACTAAACATTCAGTGTTTCCAAGCCAGCAATCTGGAGCATTTACAAAAAAGCAACTGAAACCAGTCTAATGTGTACCTACAAAATATATCTACCCTTCTTATTTTTTCTTTATACTGTTCGTGGCTCTGGAGGTCCTCTTACAAGACACATTAGGAGATGACGCATGGACAGATCGGCAGTCTGTCACATTTTTATATTCACCTGAAAATTATGTTTATATTTCTAATTATTTATTTATCTATTTTAGTTTGTTTATTTTATTTATAAAACATCATAACACAAGCAGTAAACAATATCAAAAGGAAATGGTTAAAGTAGATAATGATAAGCCAAATGTAGTATAAATAACTGGATAAAACTACAAGTGCACATTAATGCATTGTCTGAGTTAGCACCAGAGGTAAAATCGAGCTTTGCATATAGCATCTTATATGTAGCCCAGTTTCTTTGTGAATAATTGCTCTTCCTAATTTCCCCTTAAAACTGATCAGACTGGTAATCTAAATGTAGCAGTTGTTTGACATCGCCCTTTACATTACAGTTTTCTTTATGGCATTAAGTTGATTTATCTTTTAATCATGGCTGCGCCTGCACTATTAGATAGTGTTACGTGTCTACATAGTACATGTAAATTGAATTTCCCATTTAAAAAAACAGTCATACATGCATTTCAAGCCTGATAAACTGGGTGGTTTGACAATATGCCACCATACCACATTCACATTAAACAACAAATGATTAAATGATGAAAAGCTTCAGCTGATCAAAAATAACACTATTAGAACAAAGCAAGGGTCTACCACATATATAACAAGCGTGCACAAGCAAAGAGTTTCTGTTAGGGGAAACTTGTGTCTCCAATGTGCCAAATTTAAAAAAAAAAAACAAACAAACAGTATAGCTTTTTACCATCAAGCATGTAGACTATAACTAGTTTTGAAATGGTTTGATACCCATAAATGGTAGTATTTTTCCAAAAACCTACAGAATTACAAAATATTTCAACAGAAAGTATATTAGATTTATGAATTATTGGTTCCCAGCAATATTATGTTACAATGATATGACAGACAAGGGTTAAGAGAGCCAGACAAAGGTGGCCAAATGAAGTAGATCGTCGTTGCAGTATTTTTTAAGATTAAAAATGAAAAGACCTGGCTGTCCTAATGACTCAGTCACTGATTCATACAATGAACTTTTTTCCAAGTGGCAGCATATTGTGTCCAGTTATCAGTGATGGAAAGTGTCAGACACATACCCTTATCAGTTCTCCGTCCAACAAACATTTGATAGATAGCTGGGCTGGAAAAGTGATAAGGAGATGTGCTCGACAACATTAAAACCTGAACAACATTTTGTAATAAAGCAACAGTGAAGAATATGAACTGACCTTAGCAAAGGTCATAGAAAAACAAAAACATTTTAAAAAGTCTCACTTTGTCTTCAAATTATCACCACAAAATAGTCATCCAAAAAGTTTTTTGTCCACAGTTTAACATTGATAAACTCCTCAGAGAAAGCCGATCGCTGCACCACTTCATCATCAGAGTCAAAATGCCGTCCAGCTGCAGTCTCTGTCCACTCATGTTAGCACAGATCAGTGTCCATTTAGCATTCATCTGCATCCAACAGGCTGAGTAACTTTGAGGACACATCCCATGAGCAGTTTTATGTCACTCTGGCCCCACCTCATCCCTGGTGCTGTCCTGTCTCTTACTGGTTGAAAATGAGTACTGAGATTATCTTTTCACTCCCTGGTCTGTGCTTTGTCAAGCGTTGTGGTACAAGGGGAATGGGTTTGTCCCAGGAAAGGATGATAATAGTAATACATTCATTGCACTTTTACACAAAACAGTGTTACAAAGTGCGTTGCAGTTAAACAAGGACAGAGAATAAAAAGACATTAAAAAAAGGATGAAGTAGAAAAAAATAGCAAATTATTTTTGAATTATGACAGAATAATTCAAAAATTACTTAGTGGGATAAAGTTTCTCATTGTTTTGAGATACTAACTTGTTATTTTTAAAAAGTTTCTCATTATCTTGAGATACTAACTCACTTTGTTGTAACTTAGTAGTATGACAAGGTTTCTCATTATTTTGAGATACTAAGTCATTATGTAGTAATTAATTATTTGAAATACTTACTAACTCATGATTTTGAGAAAGTTGATTCTTATTCTAAGATACTAAGTCTTTATTTTAAGATGCTGAGTCATTATTTTGAGAAATTATGTCCTTTTTTTTTATCTCATTAGTGGAAATGACCTTCCAAAGAAAAGGGTTAGGAAAATATTAAAAATCCATTATGTGTTCTATCAATAATTACGAAATTCCGTAAATTCCGTAAATATTATGATATGATAACATATGATATGATACAATTTGGTAAAATAGCACAGGATGGGATAGGAAAGGACAGGAGAGGACACGATGCAATACAATACGATACGATACAACGTGACGTGACGTGAAATTTCAGGGGGGATGAAGGAGGATGCCATCCCCCTTGTTAGCAAAATAATCAAAAATGCATACCCCTTGTTAATCCTGTCTCCATCCCCTAGTAGCAGACAGAGTTTAGGGTCAAATTAGAATCTATAGCCCTGACCATGGCTCTGAAATAGCCTAACTGTGCTGTGAATTGATGTAGCCATGGCACTGTCCATGGTGCTGCAGTAACGGATGGATTAAACTGAAACTTTTTCTATGAATCCTGCCCTTCTGTCAGTTGTATCTTGGATTCATACAATTCTCTTAACCACTAGTGTGGGAGGGAGAGTAGGTTTGCTAGTCGTGGATGAACGAAAGAAACCAGGTCCATCCCCCCAAGTTAAAAAATGAACAATTCGCCTTCTGGATACTGGATACCATACCATACCATACCATACCATACCATACCATACCATACCATACGATCCTCTGGATTCAGAGCTCAGTTAGGAGCACACTGATTTTGGTGAAGCAACAGGATGCTTTAAACATGCAAAAAGACAGAGAAGATACTATTAAAACATCTGACCATGCTCTAGCTATGAGTTGCTTGAAAAGAGTATGCCATATGTTCTTCAATCTTCACAGAAATTTGGATTTGATTATATTTACTTATATGTGGTATTTAGACGCAAAAAAAAAACAAAACAAAAAACAATCAATTATCTCCTGTCTGAAAAAAACAGAAAGTTGCTTTTTGTGTGTCATTGTATCATAAGCAACACAGCAATCAAATTTTTATGAGTAGACTCTCTAAAAATGTCGTGATCACCAGATGGTAATAAAACAGGATGCACTACCACATTTAACACTGGATGGCTTCACATCCAGTGCAGTGACATGCTTTGACCCTTCTGCCTGTTATCTATAGTCACTCTTGGGCATGCAGTTGGCAGAGGAAGGACAGCAGACGTCTCTGTATGCTTTGGTGCTGGTTATGTCTGCCTAGTTCCTCCCCTCGGTGTGAAAAGTCCTGTGCAAATTAAACACGGCTGGCTCGCTTTCTGATCCAGTTCCGGATTTCTTCTCCACACCAGCCGCCAACAGCAGTCACACGGATGAGGGGAGATCTGCCAAGCATCTCCTCTGCAGTGCTCTGCTCTCCTCTGGGATTAGCTGCACTGCATTCCCACCATCAGCAGCACCGGGGCCATCACACACACACACACACACACACACACACACACAACACACACAGTTCAGTGTAGGCAGGGGCGGGGTTGTCTATACAAACAAACACACACACATAAATTCCTTTTCTTTCTCTTCTCTGTCTTTCTGTCTCCCACGGACTCACACCAGTCTGGTTTTAACCTTCTCTGTTTCTATCTCTCTCTCTCTCTCTCTCTCTCACACACACACACACACACACACACACACACACACACACACACACACACACACACACACACACACACACGCTACTAACATCCACTCTAGTTTGTCCTCCGAGATGCAAATTCAGACCGAGTGATACTGTAGCTTGACAAAAATTTTTAAAGGTTGTGGTTTTGTTGCGTCCTCCCCACACTGACAGGACAGAGACCGTCTCCCCTCCTCTCACCTGCCCTGGGGACGATGGATCAGATTGTATGAACAAGAGGTCAGCGCACGCATCATCACATATTGCTGGAAGGCTGCAGTACTGCAATGCAATGCAGAATGTCCAGCCAAACAACGCACAACCACTGCTGAATTTATAACTATGAGAATCTATCTCGTTGCACTGCAACAATTAATTGATTGATTTGAGTCATTTTTTTAAGAAGAAAGTTCTCAGATTCCAGCTTCTTACAGTGAATGTAAATATTTTCTGGTTTCTTAACTCTTCTACACTTATAGAAGTGCTGACTAGAACCATAAACTTCAGCTTGTCCCCATAAGGAAATACTTTTTGTTTTATGTCAGAACCTTTTGGCCTTTCAGAGAGTTCTACATGGAACCCAACATAAAGAATTATACCTAGAACCATCTGTGAAAGCATTCACCCAGTAGTTCTACAGAGAACTCTTTTATAGTGCAGAGCCCTCTCTATCCAGAATCTTTCCACCCTCAACAAGAGCCTATCCAGGTGGTTCAGCTGAGAACTTTTTTATATTCCAAGGGTTTAATCTAGAGCCCACCGACAGGGTTTTACCAAGAAGCATTTTATATTTCAGTGGTTTTATCTAAAGGTTCCACCCAGGACCCCCTCTTGAGGTTCTATCCAGAATCTTTCCACCTTCTAAGGGTGCTGATAAGAACCCACCCAGGGTTCTATACCAATAACCCCTTAATATTATTAGAACAAAAAACCCTTTACAAACCCTTGATGAAAGAGTTCCCCAAGGATTTCAATGATCCTTGACAAACGCTTTCTTCAGAAAGGGTCCGTCAGAAGCAAATGGTTCTAGGTAGAACCTCAGCCCTTCAGGAAGAACCCTCTCAGAACCCTCATTTCTAAGAGTGTATGACATGAAGCTGAATATTTTTGAGCTGTGGACAAAAGAAGACAATTGAGGATTTATACTGGTCTTCAGGAAACACTGATTTATATTTTTCACAATTTAGGCTTCCTGATTCCCTCTACATTTCATGAAATAAATAAGCTTATTTCTTCTATGCTTCTACCCATCACTTTATCTTCCCTGTCTCATCCTCAGCCAGTCTAAAGAGGTCGCATCCCAAAGGAGGGCACCTGGAGTGACCTTGGACCCCCTGCTGCATCCTGCAACCCCCATGGGTCATCATTGCCAGCCGTTAAATAACAATAGATGATTAGCCTAAGACAGAGGGGGATTTCCACTGCACTATTTTGTCTACAAACAAAAAGAGGCACTCAGTTTAGTGGAGGCTTGATTAGGCTTTTCCTTGGGAGACCAGGTAATTCCCACTAATGACGCCCTGAGAGAGAGCAGGGGGAGCTTGGGGATTGGCTGGATGCAGTATGATGCAGGCATGCATGTGGGAAAGTGTCTTCATGGTGAAACAAACATCACAGAGCTCAGACACAGATGATCAATGCTGCAGTGAAATTAAAAGTGATAGCCTTATGATTAATTTCTGCAAGAAATAAGCAGCATAGTCTGGTGTGCATGAAATCCAACAGTCTGTGAATAGTCCTGCAGCATTGCTTCATGCCCCAAAATACAGTACAGAGCACGTCAGTGGCTCAAATTAATCTCCAGCAGAGGGCACCATGGATGCTTTCTATTTTTAGTAGTTGACTAAGATTTCTAAAGGGGATTAGAGGCTTCCTGAGGATGCCTTGCTCTGTTTTCAGGGAAAAAAGGTCCATTTTCTCTGACTGAGCACTAACAGGAGACTGTACAGTAATCATTTATCCATTCCCCAGTATTAAGCAACAGTGATAATTGTTATTTTTTAACATTATCTCTGTCACTATGCAGCAGTATCCTACATTTTGATTTAGCTTTTTTTTTTTTTTTATCAGGTGACATGCTGTTAAATGCATTTGATTCTAATGATACTGTAGTGTTGAATTTGTAAGATTTGTTTACCGGTAGCTGTTTGTGCTCTGCACGGCGCTGGCATCTAATACACATACTGTATCTCACATCTCTGAGAAGACTTTTGCCTAAACCATTTTTGGCAGCACTAAACTTGACTCAGTTGCTATGGACACAGATGATGTTTTCTTTTTCTTTTTTCAACCTTTTTTTTCCTATCTGTGTCCATGACAACAAAATGGCTGTTACAGGAAATGGTATGCATTTTAAGATCCAAGAAAAAGGAGGAGAGGAGGGGGGATGTCTTCATTAGTTATGGCAGACATAATATTTTTGTTATTTTCTCACAAACATATGTGACCCTTATACAGTATGTGCTCTCCAAATCTGAAGATAACATAACAGATTTGTTATGCATAAGACTATGACACTATCCAGTGTTAACTATATTGCTTATTTTTGTGATTTTACAAGAATTTACACTTTTAATTGCTGATCCGGGAAACAGACAATGATCAAATTAGAAGCACAGATATTATGTGCGGTGATGAACTGACTCGTCACACAGTGAGTGGATCTAAACTGAGGCCTAAAGGCAAGATGAAGGCGGATAGAAGTGGGAGGGGGATGGTGGGATATCCCTGATGATGATTTATTGCGATTTTCTCTTTTGTTTTTTGTTTGCTTGTTTGTTTGAGTGTCACCAAGAATTAGAAAATTGAGAAAATATTAAACTATTTATCTAAAATTGTTCACCCCTTTTCAGAAAATAAAAATGCACAAAACTGTCACATCCAACAAGCTCTTCATAAAGACTTGTTTCTATTATAATTCAATTGCTATGTTTTCATCACAAATGTGATTCAATAACCACTGATAAAACTTCATTCATAAGCAGTGTATACACACTTACTGAAACAACAATATAATGCTAATAATGTCAACAACTCCTGTTATGCAAAAAGTTTACAAAAGTGCACATCCAAACGCAATAAGCACAGGACAGAAATGTACGTAAAAACAGAACAATAGAGTCTGCACATTAGATAATGTGCATGTGAAACGTCACATGGTTGTATACTAATAAATGTTCAGCATTATCTAGTGTGTGGACTTTTAACAGTTCCTCTTATGAAATATATATAGAGTTAATGAATGCCTTATAATGTAATATATTTGAAATCAATATATAAGTACATATCTTTGAGTTGTGAACACATCTATGAACAGTTCTAAATTTGCTGGCAAATAATTTGTATCAAAAGTTTAGAAAGGCTTTAAAACACGTGTGTTATCTTATTATAGTACATGATTATATGTTATTATATATTATATGTTATATAGTGTTTTAACTCTTCACTAACTGCTTATAAAAAATTATGGATGCCTCATAGGAGGAGGCAAAATTGTTGATAAAAACTTCATTTGACTGTTGATGAATGCTTTATAACATATCACATTTACATCATATATGTGTTCATGAGTTAGTTGATAACTGATACATGATAACACAATATGACATATCTGTAGTCATATATAATTATCTTCATGAGTTGTTGAATCAGTTATAAGTTAAAATGGGATAAAAGAGTCAAAGAAACAAGGGGAAAAGGAGGATAAAACAAAGAATATACAAGTTTTAAAATAATAGCACACATTACACAATGATAATGAGAACTTAACTATTTGCTTGTGAGTGTATTCATACATTATAATATGTGATTACATCTATTTCATACTGCCGTGTCAAGAATTCACTGACTGTTTAAACACCAGTTATTTTAGTCCTCTGTTTCATCAGTATTTACTTAATAAAATTAAAAATGATTTATAACACATAATGTGATCATAAACAAACATAGAAACCCCTTTAAAGTACAGATCATTGGTGTGCTTAAAAATGTAATGATTGGCAACATTAACATATATGACAACAAATATGTTATCAAGCTTTCATTAACTGTTCATACACAGTTATGGATGCTTCAGTAGAAGAACCCAAGTGTAGTTGGTGACAAATACATTATTAACACAAGAAATGCCCTTAACCTGCTTACACCTGCATTATAGTACATTATAAACCATCTGTTATTTGTTTAGAGCCTGCTTATAAATACTAAATGAGAGGTTAATAATAAAGTATTAGCCATATTAATAGTGTACCATGTTTATTGGTTGATACCTACCAGGACTTGCTCCTTTTGCACGACCACTAGATGGCAGGGTCAAGTCAACCATCAGCCAGACTGGGGCTGTGTGGCCACCAGGCTCATTATTAGCACATGATGAGGCTGCACTTCTTGAGAGAAGCAAACGCAGGCTGCTAGATGAATATTTAAGAGAGGGATGAAGGAAACAAACTGAGTAGCAACAAATTCAACACAAGTGGACATCCAAGGTCATTGTGAAATAAGAAAACCACCCCTGAGGCTCCCGACTCAGCAGCAGCAGCATTTTACATTCGTCACTGAGAAATTATAAACGGTTTTAAGGTGTTCATTACAACATCACATCTCATCTTCAAAGTGAATGTCACTGCCAGTTTGTAGTGACTTCCTTTATGTTGCCTGTACTTTCAATTATCTCCAAGGTTTTTCAGCTGATTACACTTACAGTTCACAAAGGTTTTGGACATGCTTACATCAGAGGGCATAAAACCCCTGCTGGGTAATACTGTAAGTACTGCTCAGAGCATGTAATGATACATAATATACTTAAATTTTGAAATTATCATAAAGAAGAATTCCAGCTGTGCAGATTGAACCAACTGCACACTTATGAAATAACCTGCTGGGAGTTTTTAAAATGATTTCCAAATGCAAATAATAACAGAGGAGAGATAAATGACACACCAAAGCTTATATAATAAATGAAGCATTATGAAATGTCCTGTAACAGTATAACAAGATTGTCATGTTCAGTTCTTTAATAAAACAGACATTTAATTCATCTGTGCTGAGCAAATGGAAAAGATATCTGCAGTGTCACAGATACTGTTACTTAGTCTTCTGCTCTGTGGTCAAGGTTCAGATAAACACAGTTGTCCGGTGCTGAGTAACTGATTGTAGATCCTATTGCACACAAGCTTTTGACTGTCAAAGTATGGGAGTATGAAAATGGTTAACTAGCTAAATGACATCATATAACCAGCACAGCATGCAAATTTGAATTACATATCACCATGCCTTGTGCATTAAACTCAGTCTGAGCCAGCCAGGAAATGAGAAATTATTAAGCCAGCTTAATTTGGGCTGATTGTTTCACTTCAATGATCATTTCCAGATGACATCAGAGGGTTAATTTCTTCCTAGTGTTGACACAAATACATTGAGGGTGAAGGTGGGGGAAAAACACACACAGAGAAATGCATTTCCACAAAATACTGCAGTAAAAAGGGAGAGAAAGGGGGTATTAAAGATCACAACCTCAAATATCAACTCTGCACAGTGTTGCCAAGTCCTGTTGCTATGGAGATTGCATCCTACTGCAGGTGTGAGTAACGACAGAGGAAGTCAACTGTGCTTCCCTCTCTGTGTCTCTTTCTGCTCCTCTGTATCTTACATGGTCTTCACTGCATGTGTGAGCGCATGTAAATGTGTGTGTGTGTTTCCACCTCAGACACGCCAACAAACAGCCTTGAAGATGACACTCACACGCCGTGCACTTTTTAAACTTTCTCTGATCTCTGCGTGTTCATTACAGACACCAGCAGATTGTAATTAAAGGCTTCATTGTCAAATCTCAACATATTTTCTTTTCTGACTGCCATTGTGTTGGGGAGGTGTCTAAAAGGGCGACAATGGAGGACCTCTGGACTGTGCAAATGTAATTAGCCCTCAGGCAGGGTGTGCACAGTGTAGGCTGAAATAAATAGATGCATGCGTCCACATACTGCTAGGAGATCTCCAGTGAACCGCGATGGCATTGCTCTGCTTCAACGCTGTTGGAAGAAATCCAGTCTGAAAAGCTGAAGAGATCTGACCTGGCAAGATGTGATATGACTCTTCCCCAAAAATGTGCATCTGTGTTTTCATAAGATGGTGTGCCACTTGCTTTTAGGATGTCGGTCTGACAAAAAAAAAAAAAAAAAATTAACAATCAGTCAGTCAAGGACTATTTTCTATCCTCATCTTTCTTTGTTTGCAGTGATCAGTACAGTGATAGCCTTGATCACTTTGTTGCTTCTCCCACTCGATTGATGTGCCACAAACATTCGCATGATTACTTCCAAAGCCCTGACCAAAAACAAAAGTTAAAGCTGAAACAATTTGTTGATAAGCAGCGTTGTCGATCAAAATATTTAACAGTATTCATTTTGATAGTTCATTAATCATTCCAAGGACCACAGTGTAGGATCTAGAGTCATAGAAAGGCTCATTTATGCCCCCTTTACAAGTCTGTTCCAAACAACACACTTCCATGCATCCTTTACATTGTCATGGATGATAAGTAATACATCCACTGGAGGTCACACTCAGATTCAAAAGTTACTCCAAAGAAGAAGTGTCAAAAGTTTCTGACAACAACAATTACGGCAATGCTGGAGAAGTTTGTAATAATGTACCTAAGGAGGCAAAAGCAGAGGCAGCGTTGTAGATGGTGGTGTCTGTGCGGCTATTAAATACATTGCTACATGTGGACGGAGAATTCTCTTCACTAACTAACTGATGGCAAATGTAATTTAAAACTTCTTTGTCATGTCTTGCTCGAACTGTTGGCTACGCTGCTACACAGCCCCATGACTACTGTTATGGATAATGAATGAATGAATGAATTTCCAGGTGATTGTATGCTAATGACAACATACTTAGGAATATTATATTCAATTTCTACCATATTATGCCAATAAATTCCTGAAAATCTAACAAAATATGCATTTAATCCAGGTATACACTTTAGAATTTTGGGCTGTGTGAAAATGTGAAAGAAATCTTGTGATATCTTTAGTTGTGGCACAAAAATGGTGGTTCTAAGTCACACTGCGAGAGCCTGGGACAAGTCTGATGGTGTCAGAAATTTATTATAACAATCTCACAATGTGACTGCTCCTATGACCTGCATCACAAACCAACCAATAGGAATGCACAAACATATGTTATTCTGGCATACTTAGCATACTACAAACACTTTACCCCAAGCTCTCTTTCCTCTTTCCAAATTGGCCCCTTTTACCTCGCCACAATTGGGTCCACATTCTCCTCTGTCTCCTCTTCTTTCAATTTTTTTCATACACATAAATACCACTATTTCAGTGGTTTGAATCTTGCTTAGCTTCATGGTAATGTCTAGAAGGGAATCCCAGACCAGATTTCAGCCACAGCGTTGCCAAATTACAAGGCATAATTCGTTTGTATAACGTGTAATGAAGAACGAATGCATACAAATCTTGCAAATGTTTCGCAAATCAAAGGTTCCCTTCTAGACATGACCTAGCTTCATTGTTTACCACTATTGCAGCGCACACAGAAGAAACATGCAGATGACATCTTCTTGTATATTTGTTTCGATCATGGCCTACGATTTAGTAGGTGTGATCATCGTACAGTCAACATACATTAAACGTGATGTGGTACCCAAGTGTATTAGGTCCATGCAGCACAGTGTGGCGTGTAATAAACTTATGAGGTTGCTGAAATCTCAGAGTCTGCAGGCTTTAATAATTTTGGTCATATTTCAAGCAAAAATATTTACTGATTACTACTTCTCAGTTGTGAGGATTTGCTGTTTTTCTGTGTGTAGTAAGCTGAATATATTTGTGTTTTGGACTGTTGGTGGGACAAAACAACTAATTCAAAGACATCACCTTGAGCTCTGTGAAACTGTGACAAGCTTGTTCAGCATTTTTCTAACATTCTACAGGTCAAATGTTTAATCAATTGATCAAAATAATAATAGAAATAATAAAAGCAATCATTAGTTGTGGCTCTACCTCAAGTCATTTGAGATGTCTGTCTTTTGAGTAATTTTATAGCTTCAATGCATGAAAAACGTTAAATTTAAATGGAAACAGTATTTTGTTTTCCACAAGAATTACACCCTCACATTGACTTGTCCAATTCTATCAGATTTGGAGCTGTTGTTATGCACTGCAGGCGGCTGCTGCTCGGCTTCCTTGTGGCTTTGTGGCTTTGAGTCTAACCGAGGCAGACTGAGAGAGGCTTATTAATCCCAGGGCTGCAGCTTCACTCTGAAGGCCACAATCAGGAAGAAAAAAAATTCACTCACTGTGTGACATAAATAGACATCTAATGTTGATCATCTAAATATACAGGATGAAGTGCAGACGTTAAGATCCAGCATACTTGATCCGGCATTGTTATTAATAGGGGCTGACATTTTCACAGTTCATGGCTCAATCACTCTGTGCAAGCCTTGGCGAGCCTGCACATTTGTATTACGATGCATAAAAGCTCACCCAAGTGTCCAAATGTGTTCAGAACTGCATTTTGAAGTACAGATAAAAGCTAAAGATAACCGTCTGCACTGAGAGAGCACAAGGAGGTTTCTACTTCCACAATTACTGCTTCTAAAACCAAGAGCAACAAGACAAAGATGAAGAGGAGAAGGGAGCAAAAGAATAATTAATTTACAGTACTACGTCATCATTATCACCATTATAAAAACCTAACATGGCCCATAAAAAAAACTGACAAATGACAAAGTGAACACATAATGATCTGTATTCCATTAGCAGCAGACTGGAAAGGGCAGCAGTTTGATAAACAAATATAAATCAGACATGGCAAGCCGATGATTGTGGCAGGTACAATTTTAACTCAGCGGACTTTGGTGTGAGAAGGTCATCACCAGTGAGCAAAAACCATGATTCTCTACTCATACATTGCAGTGTGACGTACATCTGGGTTATGAGCTCCATGTCTGGTTACTTCCTGTCAGTGCAATAGTAATAGTAGTGATTTTTCATCCTCAAGTTAGTTTCTTCACTTTTCACAGTTGGCATGGTACATATTGTTAATAGTATTTACTATTCATTTTGTATAGTGTTTTTGAGCATGATAATTACCTCTTTCATAGCTGTTAGCAATGTTTGCTAGCAAGCATCATCATCATCTTTCAGATTCAACAGAAAAAATAATAATAATCAAAAACGTCTTTGTCTTTCCACTGCTTCAACAATTGCCAGTTCTGGTTTTGACAAAATAAATCTTTAATTCACAACATTAGATGTGAAAATATTGTGACAGGAGTGAGAGGGAGGTCGGACGTCAGAGAAGCAACTAGGAGAAACCGTCTGTAGAGCCAGAATATTTTCACATCTAACACAATGAATTAAGAGTTTATTTCAACTAAACAAAAGTAGGTCATTGTTGAAACAGTGGAAAGACAAGTGAAGACATTTTTGGTGAGTTTTATTTTGTTTCTGTTGAGTTTGAATGAAGATGAAGTTTGGGAGCTGGCTGACTAACATTCAAGCGAAGTAATGTAAGGATGAAAAATCACTAAGTTTGTTGGTGAAGGTAACTTTACTGTAGCGTTGACAGGTGGTAAACAGATATGCAGCTCGTAACACGGACATGCATCACATTACATTGTGCACAAAGAGAATTGTCTGTAACTGGTACACAGTGGGGATTCTCCAGCAAAATGGATTTACATGTAGTGACCAAATAATGTTCACATATACACAAGCTGAAAACTGAAAACAACAATACATTGGTTTGTTTCTCAAATGCTTTCTGACTTCCGTAACCTGTACGTGGCTGTCAACCCTAAACCCACAGTTTTCAGCTAGGTGTAAATCATTGAAAACAGGCCAAAAATATATAGTATTTTTAGAAAGGGCTAAATAATTTCCTAAAACAGCTGAACACTGTAGTTTTTAGCAAATGTTACTCATACTGGAGGAAATAACGCCTTTGTAGGGGACTATTTAAAGATGCGGATTGACACGTAGTATTTACAGCAACAGGATGGTGTATGTAAGATTTACTTAAAATAAACTGCAGTACACATTTAAATCTTAACGAAGGAACATGTCAACCAGTGCAACTCACTACACACAACACATTACATTGAATAACCTGTCATTATATCACCTGATAACAATTTAGCCTCTTGGGGCAATGGCCTATGTTTCAGATCTTCTGGGGCAGCCAGCGGATATCCAGATAACTGATATCTGGGCCAAGACTTCCTCTTTCGTACACGGGTCTTTCGTACAAAAACACTGAATAGCTCCAGCCTTGTCCTTTAAATCTGCGCTGCAGGAAAAGGACCAATGCACTGAAGAAGCTTGAAGATGGGTTCATGCTGGGTGGGATGGTGGTGCTGAAGGAGCTGTTGATGCACTGCAACAGCTGAGATAATAGCGTTTTTATTGAGAGCACTCGTCAACAGTGGTATAACCTTGCCCAGGCCTGGTGAGCACTGGGCTGTAGTGTAAGCGATGGCACTCTGCCAGGATCTGACCATTAAGGCTCATTAGTCCCTATTGATAGCCCTGATGATAGGCACTCTGAAAGGAGGCAGCCAAGGAAAAGGTCAGTGCATGGATCTTAATTTGACCTCACTAACCTGCCGCTGATTGGCAGCATCTGTCATCCTTAGATTTAATTTAACAGTGATTGAGTGTTGCGGAGACCATATTGGCAATAACCCCTGTGGGCCGTCTCATCGCCCCGTTCTTCCAGATGAAATCTGTGCCTGCCACCCCGTTATGGCACAACTGTCTCCTGTGCCCATTTCATTTAGGCAGTGAATGCAGTCGAACTAGTGCTTGGGCCATGTACTGTACCTGCAGTGGCAATTTCTGTTTGTTTCTCATATTAGTCTTCCAACTGAAATCACAGTCACTCAAACAGCCAAACCCAAGAATATAAGAGAGATTTAGAAGCTAAAATTCAAAATAGTGTTTTTGTTCCTCTCCATAATGTGTTGTGTTGTCTAACAACATTTTTATCTCAAGTGTTTTATTTACAGTGAAACAGGTTCATATAATTTCCACTTTATGACTCTTCACTAAAACTAAACAAAGACTCTACAGCCATGCTGTCTGCTCTGTGAGGCTGAGTCAAATGCTAACCTCAACAAGCTAACATGCTTACAGTGACACATAGTAATAGGCAGATTTTTAGGGCACTGCCAATAGCCCATTATTCTGAAACCCCAATAGTCTGAAAAATGTCTCATTGGACAAAAAATCCTTACCTCAATTTATCTTACCTCACATTACCTTACCATACCTTAAATTGCTACCTCTGTTGTGCGTGCCCCTGCCATCTGAGTCATTAGATGTAGGCTGATCAAAAACTCGGCTAAAATTCACAACAAGTTTCAGCATTTTAGACAAACAAAATTTTGTATGCTAACACTTGCTAATTAGCATGAAACACAAAATATAGTTGAAGTTGATAGCAAAGTCATCCGTTTTAGAACCAAAGTGTACCAGGTCTTCGTGGTGGTGAGGAGGTTGTGAGACTCAAGTCTGTTTGGCAGCACCCGGAAGTCATCCGACATCCTATCAGATTCATATTCTTCATATGTTTACAATCTATCTATAATCTTGCCATCCTGATTGTCCATTCTGGAGGGAGTTTTCCATATCCAAATTGAGGGTAGAGGGTGTTGAATGTTGCAAAGATTGCAAAGCCTCTTGAAGCAAATTTGTGATTTGTGATATTGAGCTATATAAATAAAATTGACATGCCTTTTTTCTGATGTTTTACTTTAATTTAAATTAAAGTTTTGACACAGTGATGGTGCAAGAATCTAGCAAAACTAGGTTCATGGGTAGCCTTTTGTCAATGTGTAAATTAAATGTTCTGGGTTTCTTTCAATCAATAGGCCATTTTTTCTTTGCTAAAAAATTACCAAACAATAAATTGGCAGACCCCCCTGCAGTAACTCTGAGGTCCCCCTTTGGATCACTGATCCCCTTTTAATGTCTGTGCAAAATATTGTGCCAATCCATCCAGTAGATATCAAACTGTTTGACTCAAAGAAAACTGAGTGAAAACTGAAACCTCGAATCTCTGTAACAAATTTCACAGTAATACATCCAAAAGTTGTCAAGATATTTCACTTTAAATCACAATTGTCAACCTTATTCTGACCATAAGAAGTAAAGTAAGGGGCTCACCAAAGTCAGTGTACATTGTGAATGTGAGAAGAAGTATGGAATTAGACAACATCAACCATTTTCAGTCTCTAGTGTAGCCAGCGAGCAGAGAGAAGACATGATGAGGAATGGGTGTGTGAAGCGAAGAGAAGATGCTTCAAGGAAAAAGGGACTGATTATGTAATGGAGGGACTTGTTTACGTGTCCCCTCTGAGTTCATGTTAGCTGAAGGAAGACACCCTGCCTTTGCGGCTCTTCTTGGGCTCTGCCACATTGCATTAATGTCTTTATTCATAGTGACTGGTAATTGGCCTACTTTGAGGCGAGCGTTTGTCTCTTATGTAGAATTGTACAGTAAGGAAAGGGGATAGAAACCACTAAGTGGAAGTGCAAACACAATTATGGGAATGAAAAATGTGAGAAGAAAACAAGTGGAGAGCCACAGCAGCTCTAGTTTGTGTTGCATTGATTTGATTAGTGACTTTTAATTTGCAGCTGTAAACTGTGTGCATTTTTGAAGGCTGTGTGCACAGTTTTAAAGGGACAGTTCAGCCTGCAATCAAATATACATATTTTTCCATTGGCCTGTAGTGCTATTTATCCATCTAGATAGTTTTAATGTGAGTCAAAGCATTTTGGAGATATTGGCTGAGATATTTTCCATTTAGTCCCATTATATTGGAGAGGAAGCAGACATCGTTACAGCTGATATCTTGAAAACTCTCTGGCTCATACCCCAAATAATCTTTAAAATTTCTTCATTTGTAATAATACAATTCTATCATTGTGTATGTATTTGAAAGTTACACTTACTTTACTCAACATTTACAAAACCTAGCTAACCTACTCAATCAATGTGAGGTACCTATGCATAATGGCGAACTATTACTAAGTACAGCATTACTGAAACATATTGGCAAGTTAGCTGTATTGTTATTCCAAGTATAGGCTACAGACACTTTTGTGAGCCACAGTGAATTGTTTTGTAACTTCACAAGAAACAGACTCTGACATAAGCCTACGTTCCACTTCAGAAACCACGGGCAAGAGTGCACAGGGTAAAGCCAACACACCTAACCTTAGTCATGTTGCTGACTTTGTGCAAACACAGAAGACCCAAAAATTTAATGCAATATATGTAGTAGGAGTTCCCTGATCAGTAGCTCTATACATAGCTAATTTGCTAAATTAGCACCTACTGTATGGTGTCTCACTGGTCAATTTCTTTCAATACAGTTGCCTAGGCTACAAATATAAATTCGCTATCATTTAAATATCCTCAGAGACGTACAGTATCTGCCTTAGCTTTTACAGTACACTTGTGAGTGGCTGTCTGATGGTCACATTTACACATATCTGTATTTGATGTACGATGAAGTGAAAGTTAGTGTCTTAATTTACTGTCAAAGCTCCTTTAAAAAAAACTTGAGGAAGTTCATGTAACAGCAAGGAAGGACCACAGATATATGTATGTATGTATACATATATATATATATATATATATATATATATATATATATATATATATATATATATATATATATATATACATATATATACATATAAAACATGCTTTAGTGGCCCATTACTGCATTACCTCAACATGGTCGCCATATTGGTACAGTGAAGACTGGCCTGTGAACATGTACATGTAATAGGGGGAGCTGCCAATTTTCAGGGTGAAAAACACTTTAACGTTTACATTTCTCAACCAAATTTTATTACTCATGTTATATTCAAGACAAAAAGATCTTACCTTAACTTATCTTACCTCACCTTACCTTACTATACCTTAAATTTTGCCTCAGTTGTGCATGCCCCTGCCACCTGAGTCGTTAGATGTTGGCTGATCAAAAACTCAGAGATCAGTCAGGGCTGTCTTGAGGCATTTTCCCAACTGTTGGGGTTTTGGAATGATGGGCTGTCAGAACAATGGCATGAGCGATTTTTAGCGGCTAAAATTCACCACAAGTTTCACCATTTTAGACAAACAAAGTTTTGCATGCTAACACTTGCTAATTAGCACGAAACACAAATGTTATTATTCATGTTATATTCAAGAGTTAATGATCAAACATACTTCACACTTGAATATAAAAATGACTAATTGAAATCAGTTGAGAAATGTAAATGTTTTACTGCTCTTTGGTCAGAAAAACCACAGCTCCTCCGTTTACTTGTATATGTTTACAGACCAGTCTTGACCTAAGATGCTGATGTACAGTCCAACGGCCAATGCAGCATCTATGTATATGTGTCTATGGGAAGGACAGCTAATCATGCAGACCCTCCTATCAGGCTGTGTGTACATCCTGCCTCCTTCACCTGGACTGGCTGACACAAACTGAAAACATGGCCAAATACCTCACCTTACCCATCTACTGTACTGTACACCTTGTATCCACTGTATTGATTAGTGTAAGAGTTGTTTGTGGGGTAGCACGCAGTCTGGGAGGTTGTATGACCTGCAAGGCTAAGTAAAGGTCAAAAATGTCCCTTGCCTTGTCCCTTGACAAAAGGTGTTTCATCATGTGGGTTAAAGCTTTAGTAAGAAAAGGCAACAAGGAAGAAAACCCTGTGACTGTGCAGGAGAAGGTATAGAAGACTGATATTACATCCAGATGATGACATATCTTTGGCAGGTCAAGGTCAACCCTGTGAAAACATTTAAGTCTTCTAATGTTTTGGCACCATATTTACTATATTTATCTTATCGACAGTCATTCAAATTGTGCAGAGGAGCTGAAGTATGTCCTCCCTCATCTCGATAACTCTCAAGCATATCAAGATTAAATTTTTCAAGGTGGACGCACCTTGCAGAAAACACAGTTAAGCCGACTGTGACATGTGTGAAATTCAATTACAGACCTGCTGTGGATGCACTCTGTGTAACCCAGGGAGATTGGAGGAAGCGGCAGCCAGGTGGCGACCCTGTAGGCAGCAGCGAGCACAAATCACAATGGCCTGGGCCGCTGCCAAGAGCTGGGATTCTGCCATCACACAGCCCACCAACACTCCAAGAGCAGCTCATGTCACTCATCACAGACACTCTCCACGCGTCTCTCTCTCAGTGCACTCAGGTCAGTAGAAAGAGAATGCAATACACATTGTTGGCCACTTCGCTCTATAATTCATGTCCTGCTCCTAAAATAGAGTACTCGAACAGTACGCACTGTTTCAGGGGTGGCTGCAAAAATAGAATCATGCATGTGGAGTAAAAAGCTGCATGTTTTTAGATAAAAGGGGATTATACATTAGAGATGACTGTGGTTTAACGTGATTAGGATGTGATGTACAGTGACACCATGTAGGTTAAAGGGATAGTTCGGATTATTTTAAGTGCGGTTGTATGAGGTATTTATCCATAGTCAGTGTACTGCTGCTAAGGAACTGCTGCTGTGGGTCAGAGAGAAAACATGTTTTAGCCACCTAAAAAAGAGCTACCTAAGAAAATCATTATCAGTTTAAGTGTATGCTATATTTAGATTTTAACAGCTTTACCTTGGTGTCAGACAGGCTTTTCTGGATGGGAAACCATCATTATATAAGCTAAATATCACTCTTTTTGAAGCAACCAGACTCATTTTAAATGGTTAGTTTGGATTCACAGAAATCACACAATAACACAAACAAACGAACCAGTCGAGGCAGCGGCATAAAAAGCTGTTGTGCTGTGTACTGTTTTTGGAGTCTGGTGGCTTTGAAAAGTGGAATATTTGGCTTAAATAACAGCGGATTCACATCAGAAAAGGCTGCCTGGCAACAAGGTGGTGGCAAAGTGGTGAAAATATTAGAAATGTTATTGTAACATTGTGGTATCATTATTATTCATCGTTACTTATTTTTATTTTTTTGCTCTTTTCTTTTTCACTTACAAAATATTGATATTGGATCTGGTATTTTTTTTTTTAATATTTCATATGCACACTGATATGAGTTTTCAGCACGGAGAACAAAGTATGTGCATGGATGAATAGATCAATAAATAAAAGGTGTTTAAAAAAAGAAAACATTAAAAATGTAGTGTACACTTATATTGATACGGTTTTTTAGGTAGGCCTCTTTTAGGTGGCTAAAATACATTTTTCTGCTGACCCTGTCCGCAGCAGTACATCGCTTCATACACCATTACTCCTGCCGCTTCTCCAAACTGGGGTCATGCTGATCACCATCTACTGTAAATAATACACTGACTATGGATAAGAAACTCATACAACCCCGCTTAAAATAATCTGATCTATCCCTTTGGCTAAACAGTCTGGTGGCACTGTGGTCATCTCTTTACACAGCTGAACATCAAATCGAAGTGTGATTGGCTGATGTGAGAGTAAATAAAAACAACATCTTCCTGGTCTGTAAAGGCTCCAGCAGGCAGACATGAAATCTGCATGTGCGCAGGCCCAGACTTCCTACATGTGACCAAGACTCAGTGGCCCCTGGGGATCCTGGAACATCTCTGCGCTGTTACACAATGGTTGTGAGTGTCGGCAAACAACACATGAACACATGGCCACAGCCATCTCCAATAACAAGACGAAAAACAAAGTATTTGCCCTGAAAGTGTAACCAAACACACATGAAGGTTAGATATTGTGTGCCATGGCCAGTAGTATCATTGCACTGCCCAAACATAATGCAGCTAGTGTCTGGTGGGCCCACTTTCTCCCACTCCCCAACTCATGAGCTGTGAGTGGCAGGCTGGCTAACCGGTCTTGACACAGGAGAATCAGCCTGAGTTGAGAGGGAGCAGCCGTGGGAGCAATGCCTGCCTGCCACATCGGAGACATGTCAGCCTCCATTCCAGTGAAAGTCCCAAAACCATGTTGTACTGTACTGCAACCCAGCTAGGCCTGTAAAACACTGAAACAAACTGAACAGGAGCCCATTTCTGCATTATGTTAATTTTCCCTTCCAAGAATGTTGTCATTCACCAAAATTAACATTTGTGCATCAAATCATTCTTTCAGGGAGACACTCAAGGGTCCTTAAGCTGCCCGAGTGCTCCCAAAAGTGCCCTTCTGGTTAGTTCAAGTGTAACTCTGATGTGACCTGAGGGTAACAATTAATCCTAATAATATACTAATGTTTTATAGATCAGTCTTAAGCTATTAATGAGAACAGCATTTGAGTTGCCAAGTTGTGAAATACTGTCTCTATGGCTGATGTTTATCCTCTTACACCATGACTCTTCTTGCTTTTGATAACTTACAGTTGAAGCAGGAAGTCAGAATATCAAAAAGTTTCAAAAGTTTCAAAAGTGGAGTGACCCCTGGATTTTCAAACTCGGATGAACCTCACCAACCCCGATCTCAAAATCCAAGATGGCTGCTTTGTACATCAACAGCAGTGAAACCTGCAGTAATATACTTTTTTATTAACACTTGTGTCTTTTGTGTCTCATTAAATCAGTCATCCACTGGTGGCCTGGTGGCTTAGTTGGTAGAGTGTTTTCTCCATGTACATATCTTCAACTGTCCTATAAATTAAAGCCATAAAAGCCCCAAAATATATATTTTATGTGCAAAATACCACAAAATGCTTTGTTATCAAGCACAACAAAGGTTTTCATGGAGGCATTAGTCTTTGTTTTACAAATTGTTGTAAGATTTGTATTTTTTGTGATTTGGCAGCTACAGTTGAAGCGTGACCGCTGTGGTAAATATGGACAGCTGTACACGAGAATTTGTCATGACCACTTATGATCAAAAACTACCAACAGCCACAAGTTTGCTAACACAACCAAACATCAAGCAAATGCAACAACGAAGACATAGCAGGAATAGCTGATACCTTTTATTTCTCGAAGCTCTCACCAACAACTAAAAGCCAGTCTGACAATTACTCCATCAGCCTCTTGCTCATTAACACTCTCTTCTTCTCCTCTTAACTTCCTCCATCAACATCCTCTTCATCTCTTCTCCACTACCATTACATCCGTAGCGTTAGAGGTTGACCCTGGTTTTCCCTACTTGCCCGGTTCTGGTTCTGGCAGGACACTGGTGCTGCTCTCCACCAGCATTCCCCCCACCCAAGCCTGAAAATCTCATTCTCTCAGTGGTCCACAGTTCCTGCTTTAGCGCTGTAAATGTCCATGCTTACTCCGTCCTCTGAGCACCCAGTCTTAGCAGTACAGGTAAGCAAACTAGATAAACAGAAGACATTCTGTTTAGCAAGCACTTCACTTCACTGTCCATCTGGAAACTCTGAAAATCACAGAGAGTTGAGGCAGAGCAGACAGAGGACAACAGAGAGAAAACCAGGAAACATTTTCTTCATGAAGTGTGAATCAAGTTTCACCAAAATCAGTGACATGGTTGTAAAATAGTCACATAAGGTTTCTTTAATCATTAATAAAGCCATTAACTACAGCTCATAAACCTTTTATAAGGGAAACTTATCAGAAAGTGGTACCCCTACCCCCAGCACATGAATTTTCACCCCTGCTGCTTTGAGAGTCTGTACACGCCACTGGCCGGAGGTTTTTCCAGCAAGCACTGGGCAGAAGGCAGTGAAGCATCCCAGACAGGTCTCAAACAGAACCTGGGATTCATGTTGGCAAGAGAAAAATCTTTTTTCTGTATCCTTCAGATGGATCTATTTATTCTCCGTTGACCAACAGCACACATGGCAGTCATTTGCATACGGCGTGAATTTGGCTCCACACTTTTACTACAGTCTCGGAAACTGTGCAGCCTCGGAGAAACATTTCTGAACACTGGGAGGAAAATGTTGGTTGCCCTCTTTGAAGAGGTTGTGTGGGCTCTGACAACTCTGCTTTTTGTCCCAACATTACTGCATTGCAGATTTCCCCCCACATCTCTCTCTTCTTATTTAATTCCTCTCTCCGGATAATCCAGATTGTTTAACACAACATCATGCTTTAAAGGGATTTCAGATGTCTGTTTGTATGTTTGCTTACTCACTTTCAATCAAATAGACTGTGACTGCCACAACAGCCAACTTGTTTGTTCCTACATGACAATGAGCATGAGGGAGCCTGGATCAAATCCAGAAAGCTGTTTCTAAAAAAGGAAGGAGTAATTAGTAAATGTCATTTGAGAAGAGTATGGCGAATTAGAAGCCTGGTGGATCATGTAATTAGGACTGGAGCCTTTTCATAGGCGGCTCAGGGAAGGACGAGGACACCACGGCAGCATCCTCTGCTCAACACTGACAGCACTACGAGCTGTTACAGAAAACACCATTTGACACACACATACACAAACACACACACTCACACATGCGGGCGCGGATCACAATGTCAAACAAGGATGACAGTGATGCATGACTGTTGTAGTTGTTTTTTTTTCTCTTGTTTCACATATCTGACCAGATGTCCTGAATGTCACATGTGAAAAACAACACTTGCTCATGGATTTATCACATGCAGTGTGACATTTAAGGGTTTCCACACGTGAGATTTTAAACTAAATAAAATTTAATGTAATATTTTGACATTATTATTATTATTGTTGTTGTTGTTGTTGTTGTTATTATTATTATCATTATTATTATTATTATTATTATTATTAAGAATTGTGTTTTCCATAAAATCCCTTAATTCGTTAAAATGAGATGTTTATGTCTATGTGCAGAGGGTGCAGGGACTCTTACATGGAGTCCGTGAGTTTCGCAGCAAGTGTAGGTTCTTCTACACCTTTGGAAGGGGAGGCTGAGAAGAGGTGTTGTTTGCAGTCTGCAAGGTCACGGCTAGATGCCACTAAATCCTACACACTGATCCTTAAAGAGCTGAAACAAATGTTGATTAATCAAATAGTTGATCTAAAAATTTCTGTTGAGAATTGATGAACCATTTCAGTCAATCAAGCAAAATATGGCAAATATTTGAAGTTTCTTGCCTCTCAGATATAGAGATTTGCTGCTTTAATCTGTTTCATATGGTGGCCGACAAGTATAAACGCGCTGCATATACAGACAGGTGCTGCAAATACAGAAACGCGCTCCATATAAGAAAACAGATGCAAAAGGAAAACGCTGCAAATACAGAAACGTATTTGCAGCACGTTTCTGTATTTGCAGCGTTTTCCTTTTGCATCTGTTTTCTTATATGGAGCGCGTTTCTGTATTTGCAGCACCTGTCTGTATATGCAGCGCGTTTGTACTTGTTGACCACCGTAGTTTCATATTGATATAAACTGAGTATCTTGGTTGGTCAACACATGAAACCTACAACTCTTGATGAGCATTTTTCTCAACTGTGTGGCATTTTATAAGCTAAATGATTAGTCAGTCATTGAAAAAAGCAACAACGGATTATTAATTATGCTCCAGTTTAACTTAACCATTTAATTAGAATATACAAAACACATGAGCCTAAAGGATTAACAGATTCCAAACTCTTTTGCTCACCTTTCAGGTGGTTAAAGACTAAAGGAAATATACTTATGAATATTATTTTAGATTTCTGTCATATTCTCTAAATAGATCCCTTTGAACCTGGACCTTTAATACACCTTCTTCAACATAATGATCGGTTATCTATTGGAAAAAAAATCTTAATGCTGGAGAGGTGAACAGCACAAATGTCAGCTCTCTTTTCATGTAAAGAGAAATGCAGTCTTATCAGTCATTATTGACACCCATAAACCAACACACCCTCCATCCACTGTGAGATGTTTTATACAGCAAGAACACAGAGGGGCTGCTGATTCAGATCAAACACACACACACACACACACACACCACACACAACACACACACACACAACACACACACCACACACTAATTTAATTATCTAGTAAGCATTCATTTTAAACATATCATTTTAAATTCTTCCAGGACTCAGTGATCCATAGAGACGGATGGCCTGAGAATTCCCCACATTAAGTACAAAAGCCCTGTTGTGTTGCACCTTGCCTCATATGGTGCAGACCTCAAATGTCCTCAGTGTTATCAGCCTCCCCCATGTGTGTCTATGCAAATCTATTCAAAACTTGGCAGCATTTATAACTCAGCACATGTAGTTAACGTTTCAACAGCTCTCTACATCTCAGGGTCTCACTGATCACCTGCGTTATTTTATTTTAAATATTTGGTTAATATCTAACTACTGAGTGACTAATTGAAGAAAAAAAGGGGGCCTTGTAGAGGAAGACGCTGCAGAGCCTGCAGGGATTTATAGCAGAATAGATCAGAGAGAGCACAGATAACAATGGAGATGGAGTAATAAATAAATCTTCTCTCTGAGAAGTAGCCGGAGGACTGACAGCAGCAGATTAGAGCCTGTGCCTTTTAAACAAATTGGGTGCTCAAAGAAGCATATTGGCTGTGTGCTCGAGCATGTTTTATAGTGCGGATCTGTAACCATTGAGACACACGAGTCCGTCGGTCCCCACATGACATCATGGTGCAGTTCAAACAAGCTCATGCTGCAAATTCAGGCTTTGTTTTGTTTTGCTTTTTGCAATCACCATTTTTAACTAATTGACCTATTAACTACTGTCTTACCCTGTATTGAAAAGCTGAAAACAGTGTTCAGAGCCAAGGTTATCAGTTTATTAAGGGAAGACGAAGGAGAAGGATGAAATGGGGATTTTTTTGATCTGAAAATAAAAACTAATGATAGAAAGTCAATGATTCTTTAGATTGTGTGGGTTTGTGAGTAACTCTTATGCTTGAGATGGATGCACAGTGGAAATATTAAGAAATATAAATGCATCAAAGACAAACTAAACAGATAACCAGGTTATATTTTTATTTACATGCAACATTGAAGACCTTGGAAACACTGAAAATTGACTGTAAATAAAATGTACATAGAGAAGACATTTTTGAAGTGTTCTCATGATAAACCCATTTGTGTTATAGTTTGTAAAATGTAGACAATATTTTAAACACCATACAATAACAATAGTATCCTGCATTGTATCAGTGATCATAAAGGTGAAGTTTTCTCTTATTTTTTTTAGTTAGAGGCAGACAGATATATTGATTGGCCAATTTTAGCAGTCAGATATTGGCACAGCCATATTGGTTTATATATATGACGTATTGGTAAATATTTTGTGCATTTTATGTATATTTGATCCCTTTTCTTTATTGAAGTTGTTCTATTTGTATTTTGTTTTTGTTTTGTTTTGTTTTGTTTGCTTTAAAATAATTATTAGAAATACCAGCAAAAGTTTACTGCTTCAGTGTCCTGATGTCATTTTGGATTTTATAAATAAAGAATATCTGCTGATGTATCGATCGCTAATGGCATCAGCCCCAAGAATCCAGTACCAGTCAGCCTCTAATTTAGCTGTTTTTGGTATTGTATCATTTTTTTGACTCTAAAGTTTCACATTTAACTTGCAATTTCACTCTTTCAGCGTAACACGTAGATCTGATAGTGAAATGAATGTTATCAATATCTGAGCAATGTTGTACTTCAGAGCCTACATGCCACTGTAAAACACCAGCCAATATGGGACAGCCGTTTATCTTCTATTATCTGCTTCCTGTCATTGACTGGACTCTTTAAAATGCAGCAGCAGCAGCAACTGATCTTAAACAGTCAGGCCACATGTTAAAGGACCAGGCGAGTGTTTTTGTGAGTTTACTGCAAATCACTTGCCAAGTTTTGGAGATATCAGCCGCAGAGATATCAGGCGTCTTTAGAATATGATGGAACTAAATGTGGTGCTCAAAGCATCAAAACATACATTTGAAAAGCTGTGAGCAGTTTAATCTAGGAACTACTTTATTTCTGGGGTAGAATCTACCAGAACTAGAGAGAGAATAGTTCCTACATGAAACTCACAACAAGCTCTGTGGATTATCTTGAGTAATCAGGTCATGATTTTTGGAGAAATTGCTGTAAAGTTTTTCCAAATGTATTTTTTGGCACTTTGAACACCACAAGCCATTCCTTCACCCTCTGAATGTGGTTTATAATAGTCTCTGTAAATATGTTTTAAGGAACCCACCATTGTTTTATGTATGAGTTGTTAAACTGGTGAACACCTTACTCTGGAAGACATTTTCACAGGTTGCAGTTTATTTTTAAATGTATTTTCTTTAACTATCCCTCATATTTAAAACAATTTTAATTCTATACAGGTCATTCTGTAGTCTCAGACACACAAAGAAATTGGGCGAACTTTAAAGCTCCATATGACTGGAAAAACCTGCCCAGTTCACTTCTGATCCATTACCTCCTTGCATGTCTTTGAGGCATCTCTTTTCATCTTCATCATCATCTTCAACCAACTTCCTCTTTTTTCTAAATGTATTTAAGTTCAGAAATTCATTGTGTAGGTGCATGCATATTCATGTAAACTCATGTATGTACTGTATTTTTGTCGTATGTCTGTGTTAATGACCCCCCTTGAAAATGAGATGGTTCATCTCAAGGGGTTTATCCTTCTAATAAAGTTGCAACAATTTAAGTGAAGGCTGATATCTGCAGAACTCTGCATCTTATCTGATATCTACAAACCACCTCGATGGATCAATGGCACTGCAGTCCAGAGGAAAATATGTATTTATGATTTTGGGGTGAACTGTCCCTTTAAATTTTTTTTTTCTCATTTTAAGTTGAAGTTTCCTTATTTACAAATGGCTCTGCCAGACAAAACTATGTTAAATGAGGCACAATTACTGCCATTTCCATACTGTAGATTATTGTCAATTAGTATATTTTCAGTATGTTAAATTCTCCACAGTGATTAATAAGTTAATGATTAATCATTAAAATCCCTACTCCAGTACTGCACCACAAATGACCCCTCTCTGGGTCATACAGGGTCATGCATTTAGTTTTGAGCTTAGCCTCTTCAAAAACTCAAATTTGTATACATTAATTTCTTTTTTTTTCTTTTTTCTTTTTTTTTTTGTTTTCTCACATAAGCCCTGTTTTTTTTTTAAATAATACATAATATAATAAAATAAAATAAATTACTTAACATTGAGGAAATTTTAAATTACAATCAGTGAAAAAGAGGACAGAATTTTCCCAAAGAAAATAATGTGAAAACACATTCATCCAGCTGCCTGTTTAATGGCTGATTTCTCTATTGAACGTCTTTCATCTTCCATTTTCCTCTTGTATCCACCACACTTGATGCTGTGGGCTTGAGAGCAGACTCAACTTATGCGGCATCTCGTTGAAACGTCCCTGTCCAAGGTCCTGAAATCTGCTTTCCCAAGCATGCGTCATGTGACTTCACCCAGCAGTGCCGAGCTCAGCACCAAGCCTACTGGTTTCTGGAGATTTCATGTGAGAAAAGGACAAACCCCGAACCCCTTCCTTCCCCTCTCATCTTGACTGTTTTTTCGCCCTCTTTTTCCTTCTTTTTCTTCTTTCATTCGATCGGATCATGTGGACCTTCAAAGTGCTCGGAGTATGACAAAAGATTTGAGGATGCTGGACTTGTGCAGCTCGTTTTGTTCCTCTCTTTTTACTTAAATGCCAACACGGTGAATGCGTCGGACAGAGTGGACAAGCCTGCTGCTGCCGCTGCTGCTGCTGCTGAGTGGTCCGCATTCACAAAGTCTTGTCTTTTCTTGATTTCTTCTTCTCTGGAGCGACTTCAAAAGGATGTAACGACCGACTGATCCACCTTGTGCTGCAAGCTGAAGTCTGTCCTCATCAAAATGCAGAAGGGAATACGACTTAATGATGGTCATGTCACCTACCTGGGGCTTTTGGCGAAAAAGGATGGCACAAGACGAGGGTGCTTGAGCAAAAAGAGCTCTGACAACACGAAATGGCACACAAAGTGGTTCGCTCTGTTACAGAATATGCTCTTTTATTTTGAGAACGAGTCCAGTTCGCGACCCTCGGGATTATACCTGTTGGAGGGATGCATATGCGACAGGGCGCCTTCACCCAAACCTTCACAGTCAGCCAAGGAGTGTTTGGAAAAGCAGGTATGGAGAGGGAGCGCGCGCGCACAGACACACACAATACACACACTCACAGAAACACACGCACACTCACTGCTTTATATTTTTCAAGCTTCATGTTAAAATATTGACGAGCTGCAACACTGACTGTGAATTTTCCTTCTATTTTAGCGCATCACAAAGCGCTTTCTTTTCTTTTCTTATGCATTAATTCTTCTTACATGATGACCTCAAATCCAGCGCAGCAGAATAGCACGAGGTTCCAGATTGCTGTATTGCTCGTTATGTAATCCATGCATGGCATTAATGATGAGGTAACAATATTAACACCTAATGATATTACAGCAGCAGCCCTGGCAATGGGCTATGCAGTGTTTTTGCTTTAGGTTGTTGCAGCAAACCCGAGCTTGATCCCCTATTTTTGTTATTTTTCTTATTGGTGGGAGAGTTTTCACTGGTGCATGACATGTACATGTGTTTCTTTTCTTATCAGGATGATGCATTTGCATCCTGGTTGGTCAAATATTTTGCTTTTGACTTTCAGTCATCATCTTTTTGACGTTTTAGGGCGGAGAGTGATATACCTAATGCTCCTTCCAATAAAACATGCAAAAAAAAAAAGTTGTTGCCTCAAGGTTTCCATCTTGTGGTGAAATGATGAAACTGCAGCTGAAGCTCAAGAAGAAACAGCAGGGTGCCAGTGATCAGTCAGCTCTGATCTAGATGACCTGAATGAAATGATTCAGTCTAATATACTGGGTAGATTTCATTTGCATTATAGATAGTTATTGTTTTATTAATTCTTATAACTAAATAACTTTAATAAAGATCTATCACAGCCTGTAACAATGTTAGAAATAGAGCTGCAATGATCAGTCAAATAGTTGTTGACTATTAAATCAATTGCCAACTATTTTGGTATTTGATTAATTGTTTTGAGTTATTTTTTTCAAAAAGAAAATTTTCTGGATCCTTTGGTCCTCCATGACAGTAAACTGAATATCTTTGGTTTTTGGAAAAAAAAAAAACATTTGAGGACATCATCTTGGGCTTTGGGGGAAAAAAGTGATGAAGACTTTTCACCATTTTCTGACATTTTATGGACCAAACAACTAATCAAATCATTGAGACAATGATCAGTAGATAATTGTTAGTTGAAGCCCTTGTTAGAAAGACTACCAGCTATTTTGGTAATCTTGATCTCCTGAGTAGTTTTTTTTTATGAAAAAATATCCAAACTCTCTCATTTCAGCTTCTCAAATGTGAATATTGTCTGGCTTCTTACTCCTGTATGACAGTGAACTGAATATATTTGTGTTGTAGACAAAACAAGACATTTGAGGACATCATTCTGGGCTTTGGGAAACACTGACAAACCTAATCAATTAATCTGGAAAATAATCAACAGATTAACTAATAGAGAAAATAATTATTAGTTGTGGCCCTAGTTAGAAGGATTTGCCATTTAAATCATATTCACCTCATCATAAAAGATCTCCAAAACATGACAGTGAGGAGTGGAAGGGTTTAGAGCTGTAATGATTAGTTGATTAATCAGTTAGTTGTTAACTATTAAATTAACCAGCAACTATTATGGTAATTGATCATTTTGATTGATTCTTTTATTTTGAGAAAGAAATGTCCAAATTCTCTGATTTCATCTTTGTTTGTGGTGTCTTTAGTCCTCTATGACAACTGACTATCTTTGTATTGTAAACAAAACAAGACATTTGAGGACATCACATCGGGCTTTGGAGAACTGATCAACATTTTTCACAATATTCTGAAATTTTATGGACCAAACAATTGAAAATAATCATTATTTGCAGTCTTAGTTTGAAAAAATTAAATGCAGAAGGATTTGTATATTTAAATCATGTTCACTTCATCATATAAGACCTCTACTTTTATCATAAAAGCCTTCCAAAACGTGACAGTGAGGCGTGCAAACAGGTCTGTTAACATTGTTATTGTGAATAAACAGTCGAGGAGGAACATAATGCTTCAGCGCTCCTCTGCTCTGCTCTGCTCTCTCCAGGCTCGGTGCCTGACTCTGTAGGTAGGGCTGCAATCCAAAGTGAGTCCAGGCTCTTCCTGTGAACAGCTGCCTTTGTGCTGACAAAGCAGAATGCAACACACTGGCTAATGTTTTGCTTGCACAGTTGCTTTAAAGGCACCCAAAAACCTCCCTGAAAGAATTTGGATTCTTTTTTGCGCTGTTCCCTCTGCATTGTGCTTTGTTTTGAATGCATTAATGTGAACATGCTGAGAAAATCCTGATCTATCTTGCCATCTTGGACTGAATTCACGAGAGAAGGTATTTGATTCTCTTTGTTTTCCTGTTTGCAGAGAGTGAAAGCACTGAGAGGTGCACAAATGATGAATGTGACAGATATGACGGGCTGCTGAAGAGTTACCCCTCAATGTAAACAAACAAACATCCTTAACCAGGACAAATAAGAGCGAGAAAATATCACCTCTATCTCCTATCCCCACCTGGATTTACGTTTTCTTGTGGCAACGTTTCAGCAATCCACCATAATCCCCACATTATATTTATCCTCAAATGCAGTTAGTGTGAAAATGATAATGCGTTTGAGCCCGAGGTTTCTATGGCAACCCTTATTTGCATCCTAAAGAATGATGCAGTTGGAAGAGGCGGGGTAACAGTGAGGAGAGAAGTAGTGTGTGTCGCATCTCTCCTATTAATGCGAGGCTAAATTTGTTCCTTGCAGTACCTTGGAGGGGTCAGAGTCCATTTATAGAAAACACAGCTCGCTCACACTGGGAAACAGCAGCACTTCAACCAATAAAACAAGAAGCTATGGAAGCATGAAAAGCTGCACTGTGAATCAATCAAAAGACCTGCTGGCTAATAGAATATGATTATTCTGCACTCTTTAATAATATTGGTATGTGGAGGGCTAACATCCAAACTAAAGCTCCTCATTAAAATGAAAGTAGAGTGATTACTTAGTTCTCCAGGGAATATATTACAGTATAGATCTCATTATATGATTCAGGAAAGTCCTTTTATAGTATTGCTGCAATAAAACAGGGCTGTTTATCAGCCAGTAACAATTATACAAGGCAAAAAAGAATTATTTTACTCATGTAGAAAAAAATTATTAATCAAACTAATTAATTATTTACACACCCCCGCCCCCAAAACAAAAGAGCATGTTTCATAGATTCAAGAGCAAATAACACTCATAGACTTTACAGATTTCACACTTTATGTTACAGAACACTACTGAGACGCAACAAGCTGTGCTTTGTATGAAATTAGACAAAAATAGAAATAATATGTTCTTTATGAGACAGTATTAGAACCCTATTAGACTTAATTAGAACGTAATTAGGGAACAAATAACAACAGAAGTGTATTGCTTCCCACTGTTAGACCCTTATTAGACTTTCTTAGAGCGTAATTAAGGACACATTACAACAGAACTGGAGTGTAAACTAAAGGGTCTTATTTTCATTTTATTTTTAAAGTTTGTAAACTTCAGTATACAGTACAGTTCTGTTATAATGCAGCCTAAATTATCCTCCAATTAAGTTTAATAAGGGTCAAATAAAGGGTTTAATACTGTCGAATAAAAACATATTATCTCTAGTTTAATACAAAGTATAGCTTGTTTCATCATATTAATGTACCATTAGGTGTATGCTGTCTTATTAGGGTATATTTGTGTTTGTTTAATGTCTAATACACAACATATTATTTCAAGTTTTGTCTAATTTAATACAAAGTACAGCTTGTTGCGTGTTATTAGTGCACCAAAGTGCGACCGATTTGATCAATGTGCTATCAATCTTATATCTCTGTTGAGATCAGTAATGATTTTTACAGGTGCATGACTCAGCCATAAACATAAAGCAGGAAGCAGACAGTGTGCTTAACATCGCCTCACACCAGACACTCACTGCACTCTGAGAGAGAGATCATGAGGGAAAACTACAACAACATGCATGCCTCTCATGCCAGAAATAGATTTTCTTTGACGGTAGGATGAATACCTAATGAATGTGAAGATGGAAGAACAGTCAGCCATGAATAATGATCAGCTGCAGGTTGATAGGCGCCTGTTGAACATCTGCAGGCCAAAGATTAGAGTCTGGTCTCCCTCAACATGGAAAGATGACATTTCACTTATGGTGAGTTGTGGGTTCGTTTTATTATGGCTCACTTTTTGAAGTCTTTGATATGTTTTTATAAGAAATGTATGCTATATGTAGCTTTCATCATAAAATTACATCGTTAATTGATGGCTTGCCATTGAGGCTAACTGATTAAAAATTTATTAATCACTAATTAATCAATAGTCTAGAAATGGTGCCTCATTTGACATGGTTTGTCTGGTGGAGGCATTTGTTGAAAAAGGAAACTTAAAATGAGAAAAAAAAACAAGAATAAATGAAAAAGAGAAAAAATGCAACCTTAAGAAGGCAAATTTATTGCAATTCAAATTAAATGAAAATTGTATTCATAAAGGCAGGTGATGTGTTATTATTTCCTTGATATGAGATCATCAGAGTAGAGTAATAGTTCATTTATTAAAACACCCCAAACTCATTGCTTTCATCTCAGAGCTTTACAAAATGTATGTTGTCTTTTTCTTTGAATATATCATATAGGTTTTATACCTTAGAGCAATGGTTCTCAACCTGGGGGGTGGACCCCGAAGGGGACCCAAAGGGTAACAAGGTAATTTCTGGGGTCGCCATTTGGTTGTGGAGGCTAAAATAAAAGTTTGTGATAAGCAGCACAAGTGAAATGTATGTATGTAACAGCCACCTTACTAATGGTTAAAATTTAAATAAGCCCACTTAGGATAATTACTAATACAAACCACACTCTGAACAAACACACACCAACAAAAACTAACATTTACATTTTGTGAAATAAAACGGAAACTTAACAAACTACTCAGTCCAGCAAACAAGATGAAAAATCAGGGCCGTGTTTTAGACTAGGGGATGTTTCTTTTTTTTTTTTTTTTTTTTTTTTTTTTTTGATAATATGTCGCCTGTACCAGTGATGTAATTTGCCTTAGAATAGATATATTTGAGTGTGTTTGTGAGAATCAAAGTGTGTGTGCACATGAGTTTTGATTGGTGGGTCACCTGAAAGTTCAACAGCAGCGTCAACTGAGAAACACAAGTTGCCAGCGTTTATGACAGAGCCTTGAGCTCCCACCAAGCTTCAGAAATATCACCCTGACTTTCTGCATTGTGGATTTTTCTGTGGGGATTGTGAACACCATTCTGATTATTCTGGGTGGTCGAACCACCCAGAATCATTGTCTTAAGGTTCCTTTCCTAGATCAGATCAATTTTACTTTGATGTCTTACATAATAATGATGTATGATGCAGCATAGATTCTTTTAAACGCATGAAAATGCATCACACTTGACTCACCACCAACAATGAAATTAAATTATTATGATAAAGCATGCAACAATATATACTTCACTTTATTTAACACATACAAACAATAACTATCTGCAAACCAACAAACCTTAAAGGCATCAAGCATCCCTTTACAGTGATTAAAGTGTAACATTGTTTCACTACTTGACCTCCTTGTGTCAAATATCTATTTCAGTTTAATCAGAATAAGCTGCAGCCAGTTGCTGTTATAAACACATAAAAAGCTGTGCAGATCATCTCATCCATTTGACTGCACTGAATAAAACCATTTTCTTTTGTTTTTAAGATAAGCCTCATGAATAATTCTTAAATCAAGCAATTTAACCTAAATTTGTGTCATTTAATCTTGAAACAATTTTTTTTAGTTCGAATGTACCTTGTATCTTGTAAAAAAAAAACAACAACAACTGAGCATAATGGATTTCCTGGCTAATCGAGGCATAAGAGACATATTCATGATCAAGTTAAGAATATACAAAGAATTCAAAGATAGAAACTAGTAAATATTTAAAACAAGATAATTAAACTCATATTTCCGTACCGAAGGTTTTCAATCTTAATCTGAAAAATAATTTTCAGTGTACAAAGGAGAAATCCAAGCTAAGATGTTTTAAAATTTGGAAACTCAAAATTTGACCCTAACAATGACCCATGTTTAATCTTTGAAGCTCTAGACTTAATGGTTGCACTTTATTTTACAGCACACTAATAAACGAGCCACACTTTGCATCAATTTAGACAAAAACTATAAGTAATATGTTAGACAGTTTTAGACCCTTTTTTATTAAAGTGTATTATATCCCACTGTGAGACAGTTATTAGGATTTATTAATAATACGCTTTAGTTTACAGTAAGTTCTGTTAATGTGTCCTAAATTACCCTCAAAGAAAGTCTGATAAGAGTCTTATCCTGTCTAATAAAGAAATATTATCTCTAATTTTTGTCTAATTTCATACAAAGTACATCTCATCACAATGACTTAATAATATGTAATAGGATGTAAATAATATACACTATATATATAAATGAATAATAATAATAATAATGATAATAATAATAATAATAATAATAATAATAATAATAAATAATAATAATAATAATATAATAATAATAATTTCAGTTAAGTTTCAGTTGCTAGGAAACAGGTATCGCGGCGCAGGAGCCGAGCTGGGGGAGGCTTCCCTCACTGTGCTCCATCAATTGCACTGGTGGGCGAGGAAGATGTGGCTTCCCCAGGCCCTGTGTGGTTTTAAATCACCCGCTTGATGTCTGCAGCAGCAAGGCAGTGGAACAAACACAAAGACAAAAGCAGTGGAGAAGCCTCAGTTAAGCCACTATATAATAGATTTATCTAGGAGCTATGCAATAATGAATGCTCCTCTCTGTGTACAACATATAACATGTCAAGTTAATGATAGTCCTGTTGTCCCTCCTCTTCCCCCCTCCTGTTTGTTTCAGTACTATTTCACTGTCAGCTTCACCCATGAAAACCAAAAGGCGCTTGAGTTACGCACAGAAGATGTAAAGGACTGCGATGAATGGGTGGCAGCGATATCACACGCCAGGTAAAGGCACACGTCAGTGAAATGTGCAGACATGGCAATTAGAAGTTGAATTAGTCAGTGGAGGGTAAGTAATCTTTGACTGCTCAGTCTGTAGGGGATGTTGCCATGGTTTCACAAGTAGGGTTAAAATATGAGGAATGACAGAAAAATGCTTTGTTCACAAGAAAAACCTGATGGCTTTGATGTGAGATGAAACTACATACACTGATGTGAAATTCGTTATGCAAGCTACAGTACAAAACTGTGGTGTGTGTGTGTGTGTGTGTGTTGGTTTGTGTGTGTGTGTGTGTGTGTGTGTTTGCATGTGTTACAGTTACAGAAACTTGGCCAACGAGCATGAGACTCTCATGCAGAAGTATCTTCATCTGCTTCAGATTGTGGAGACGGAGAAAACAGTTGCTAAGCAACTTCGACAACAGATAGAAGACGGGGAAATAGAGATTGAAAGGCTTAAGTCAGAGGTAATATTCACTGCGATGCCTTTACACTGAGGAGAAGGGATGTAAACAAATATGAATGCATTATTTGGATATGAACAGATAATGCGCTCTAAACATAAATGAACAGCATCAGAATTTTGCAGTAATATTCACACTTCCTGTCCCTCACAAAATGCCACAAACATAACACCTTTTCTTCTCAGAGTCCTTTGTCAGATCTAAACACACCTTTTACAATCTGCTAAATTCACTCTTTACAGCGGTGTCAGAATCTCCAATGTCCCATTTCAGATAAATGTCCTTTAATCTGCTTAGAAATCATAGAAGGAAAGAGCCCCTCATGACTTCAGCTCATAGTTCATGATCATCAGATTCAGACTTTTTCTTCTGAGTAATCGAGGTGATTCTTGCCTGTACAGTATGAGCAGGAACTGTTAGCAGCCAAACAGGCATGACTTTCCACGATGAAGATGCAAAATGCAACCAAATAGGCTAAAACCACAGAGAGAGAGAGAGTTTTAACAGTAAAAAGAACTCCCCTTGTTGATTCGGTGCTGGTCAGTTCCAGGAACAGGTGAAGAATTTCAATAAAACATTGCACACTAAGCTGACTTTACAGTGACTTGATTAAGAATGAACAACACATTTTGTTTGTTCAGCAGAATAACTCACAGGTGTGATAAATACACATAGATGACGTGACTAATTATCACAGTCATTTCATTTCAATCTTTCATCATTTTTTCAAAAGGGAACATTTATCCAAAATAAGACATGACAATAATTTTACACAAAATTACATTTTTCAAAAGTTTTAAGTTCAATATTCAGGCATTCAATGAGGTTGATCTTTAATCATGTTTTTCCAGCAGTCCTCACCAGATTTATTGTGCAGTTCAGGATGAAGCTTGACTGATGTTCCACTGGTGTTACTATTATCTCATCATCTGATACCGAAGCCTGGCACCTTAAGTGATCTGACAGCCAATGGGAAAAATCAGGAAATGCAGTTAGGGACTGTTGCAAAAGTGCCCAAGAAAAGCTTTTCAGAAAGTAAAATCTAAACGAAATCTAACCGATTTTTTTTTTTTTTTAACAGTTAAAGATAGTATCCCTGCATTTTATCCCAACCTGTTTGAGCTACTTTGGCTGAACTTGGTGTTCTGGTGACGTTTTAATGCATCAGTGTCCGCAACACTAAAGCAAGCCCTGTTAAAATATCCAGGATTTTGTCCTCTCTGACTGAATCACAATAGCCAAGGATTACAGGATTTTCCATCTATAGACAAATGTGTGGCAGCCACACACAATATCAGTCAGACCTGCTGTAAATAGACTTCCTGAACTGGCACAATAACACTGTATCACCACTTCTTCTTCCTGCATCGCACACTCATTCCTTTCCAGAATTCGTCAGCGTCCCATCCTTGCCTCATCCTGCCAACCAGCACAACAAATAACAGCTGAACCAGTGGGAAAATGATGGATTATGTTGATTATTGTTATGTTTGTCTCATATGTGTATAAAGTAGCGTGAGCGGACAGAAATGGAAGCATGTTCAGGCCAACCACTTTGCATCTCCTCTCAGAAACAATGCCTCCAATAGGGCTGCGTTCCCGGCTGTATTCTTCAGATCAAATAGTCATTTTACTTTAATGTGCAAATGTGATGCTTGAAATCAAATTATGTGCTGAATATGCATGAACACAGCTTTATATTGCATCTCTTCTATGAAATGCAGTGACAATTAACTCTCTCGCCGTCTACAAAGTAAATGGAGACACTTGGCTTCAAACAGTTCAAGGCAGCTCCAGTCTCTTTTTTGCAGGACAGTTTGGTACATATTGCATTTAAATGACCAATGTAAATAAATATTGATGCAGAAATACCAGCCAAGTGAGCACAGATAGTTTAGTCAGGCTAGTGTCTCAGTGTTGACAGTGCTGACAGGTCCTGTCCGTTGACTCAGTCACTTTGTTTACATGCTGGTACAGTAAGTGAGGTGTGAAGTGTGTAAGTGGGAATGATTGCTCTGTCTTGTGGCAGATCGCTGGGCTGCTCAAAGACAATGAGAAGATTCACGCCAGCCCTGCAGCCGCCCCATCTGATGATGACTCAGAAATCAAGAAAATCAAAAAAGTAAAGCCTATGATCTAAACCTATTGCTACATTTTTAGTATCTTGCGTTAAGTTGCTGAGAAACTTACTGCGGCCTTTAAAATTCCAGGTCCAGAGCTTCCTGCGAGGCTGGATCTGCAGGAGGAAGTGGAAGACAATCATCCAGGATTACATCCGCTCACCGCATGCAGAGAGCATGAGGAAGCGGAACCAGGTGGTGTTCAGCATGTTGGACTCGGAGGCCGAGTACGTCCAGCAGCTCCACATCCTGGTGAACAACTTCCTGAGGCCGCTCCGCATGGCAGCCAGCTCCAAGAAACCACCCATCACCCACGATGATGTCAGCAGCATATTCCTCAACAGGTTGGATCCTCTCGTTCCCACAGACCACTTGATTAGTTTATATCTCGTACACACGTGCTGTTCCACTACTTGCCTGTTCATGGCAGTAATGGGCCAAGAAACATAACAACGTAGCAACGGTATAAAAAAACAACAACAACATAGATGTATAATAGAACCTGCTAACAAGGTCAATTATGACCCGTGGAGGCTTCAAATTTGTAAAACTTTCCTAGAGCTGAGAAAAGCAATGTAAAAATCTGTGACGTCATTATAATGTAAAGTCTATAAGCTGAGCAGAAACTCACAGGCAGGGCCAGCTGGAGAAACAAGACTGTATATACTCAGTGGGCCATGAAACAGGAAGTAAACCCAGACGCTGGCAAACTTTTTGCCGTATGCTCCAGATGATCAAGTCTTATTGAACTGAATAAGCACTGTCTTACTTAGTGACACTGACTCAAAAAATTCATAGAGGGAAATGATAAAAAATATTATAATATATATATATATATATTAGTTCTGCAGCTGTATGCTGTCTGTTGTATCATGTAGACATATTAGGATGCTCAAGGTTCCAGACTGAGTTTGGTGTCCCTTCAGGAAAATGTTTACTGGACACACAGATGGAAGAACGAAGACAGTAATCTGTATGCACTCTCATTGGCCTATTCAAAAATCCACCCACACACTCATCCAAGCACGTTCATGTTCAAAACCTGAGCACTAATGGTCTCATGCACACTGTCTGATGTCAGGGCTTTCATTTACCACAACTTCAGCATAGATGCTGGCAGAATTATTAACACAAACTTTTTATTTGTTCGAGAAGCTAAATACTCACTAATATTTTTTCCCCTTTTTTTTCAGTGAAACTATCATGTTTCTACATCAGATATTTTACCAGGGTCTGAAAGCCAGAATAGCGAGCTGGCCAACGTTAGTGCTGGGTAAGTAACATCACCTTTTTATCCTTTTTTTTTCATAACGTGACCGTTGTCATTATTACTCGACAGATGAAGCCCTCTGTATTGCTTATGTCATTGTTACAGTATTGATACATTGGCATTGATCTCTCTGTAGCCGATCTGTTCGACATCCTGCTGCCCATGCTGAATATCTACCAGGAGTTTGTGAGGAACCACCAGTACAGTCTGCAGATCCTGGCTCACTGCAAACAGAACCGAGACTTTGACAAGCTGCTGAAGCAGTACGAGGCCAAGCCCGACTGTGAGGAGAGGACTCTGGAGACCTTCCTCACCTACCCCATGTTCCAGGTTTGCTCGTTTGTCTCACTGATATACACAAGAAATAAAGGCAGAGACATTTGTTTGCTGCAGAGCTGCAGCCTAGAGCCAGATTTTGTCGTTAATTCTGAGCTCTTGCAGCCATTCCGGGCCAAGTTCTTCACTCCATGTATAAATGTTACCCTTGGGCCATATAATTCACCAACTTAATACTAGCTGGCTATAGCTATGCCAGTGAAACCCAGTTGTAGCTGTCTGTAAAGCAGTTTGCTGCTTTGTTTTCTGGGTATTCAAACCTGGATGTCTTTCAAAGGCACTGACCCGCATGTAAACAAAAAGGGAAGGCAGGTCACCAAATTAGTAACTTATAACTGCAATGTTTCTATCATGTGCAAAATGATAAAAGAAATGTATTATTTACAAATTGTACTATGAATATTCTTGAATATTGTTTACTGTATATGGTGCAACCGTAGTTTATATTGTCACTAGTTTTGAAGTATTGTAAAACTGTCACTTTTGACTTGAAGGCTTTTAACTTTTAAGTAATTTTAATAGTTTTTGTCAGTTTGCAACAAACCGTCCCTGTTAAATCAACTGACAAGTGATTTAATAGAATGACTAAAACTATACTTAGGTTGCTTATGTATGCAGTGTTTGTAAACAGTAAAATTATACATTCAGTTATGATCTGCTTTAAATGTGTCTTACCTAGTATCCTAAAACTGGACAGTGAATTGCCCACATTTTAATCTCTATTTATCTCAGTGTCCAATAATAGTCATTTTCCAATTCTGTTTATGCCTTCAAATCATATCATAGACATATTTCTTTAAAGGTACTATGTGAAGCACTTTATGTGTATTAATTACTTTGTATTACATCCCTGGGGAATGTGCTGGGCTTTGAAGCCAATTTGACATAAAGGCCAATACGTGTAATTTTTCCCATAAGCATGTGTTGTGAAAGAAATGGCTTTAAAATGGTGGATTCATTTTCATGAGCATCACTATCCGCAAAATGACTCATTTCACATTGTATCATCGGATCATAATTTGATCCATTCAGTCCAATAACATTTGGGAAGTCAAGAAGAGTCACATTATGAAATCATTTTATCCCCATTCAAGTTAGCAGAGGGCTAAATCTGTCAACATGACGCAGGTCAATCATGGTCAGTCTTGTGCATATCAAGACACTGTTTTGGTCGATACCCAAGATGTTTGCTCACATCTATAGATGTGTGTGAGCATGTGAGCATGTGCGCAACCAACAGGATGCTGACTGCAGTTCAGTTAAAAGCAACCAGTGTCATTAATAACAAGGATTTTCTGGAAATTCCTCATAGTATCTTTAAGTGCAGGTACCTTCCTCTGAGGACAATGCACATCCTTCAGCAGCACTGTTTTAGTCAATCTATTATCTAAGGCTAAAGTGAAGAAGGAAGATGGTCCAGAAACCTGCTGCCCAACCCAGTAACGTTTTGATCTAGTTACATGTGTAGTTCCACCTATTGGAGGTAGTTTGCAATATGCATGATAAATGGTAGTGGCAGTTGATATACTGCCCAAAAAGGCAAATACCACTTAGGATTAAATAAAAACCTTGTAACCAAATCTGACCAATCTCCACTCTATGCAAAGCAATATTGTCAGTCATGTGTTTTGGCCTCCATTCTGGCCATCGTGGCTCAGTCAGGACTTGGCTTCAAAGACCCACCTCCTTCTTGAGCACTCATTGGCTCTCTGAGTGATGGCCCATATTGTAGCAGTGCTGATCAAGAACAGAAACAGCAGGCATTTGTCTGCTATTGCTCAGAATATCCCTGTAGTGTTTTTCATGTCTATAAAAAGCTGTTGTTTTTTTTTTTGAGCGCAGGCTTTAATAATGGCTCCTTTCTGGCGAGGCACGCAGTTTCCCGACAGTCCACTCTGCTGGGGCCTACTGCAGGCTGTGCTGTGTTGATAATAAATTTTGCTGATGAGTGTAGATTGTGCTCTCCACTGATCTACTTCTCATTAGTGTACATGCACATGTATATTCCTGTGTGTGCATCTTTGTGCTGCTGCCGTTGTTGTTAGTTGTTAACTTATTTATTGCATGCATGTAGCTGTTATATCTGAGTGTTGCTTTCTGTTCTGCCTCTGCAGATTCCCCGCTACATTCTTACGCTTCACGAACTCCTGGCCCACACACCCCATGAACATATAGAGAGAAACAGTCTGGACTACGCTAAATCTAAGCTGGAGGAGCTTTCCAGGTACATTTGAAAAACATTTTGAAAGCCCAGACTTCCATGGTAGCTCAAATGAGCAACATTACAGAACACAATCAAGGCCTTAAGTTTCAGGTTTCAGAAGTGGGGGAAGACACATGTCTTCCAGCCAAACAAAATAAGTCAAGTCAATGTTGTTTCCTGAATTTATATTCATCTGCATACTTTTAACAAATAACATATTACCAGTATGATGAAATAATGGTAATATAACAAAAGACTTGAGACATTTTAGGAGAAAATCAACTGTATATAAAGAAATGAGTAAATTCCCCTTAAAAGTTTTAAGCCCTGAACCTTTACAGACATCACCTGGTAGTGCTTGAGTGTGAAACGCTGCAAGGATCCAAAATAGTATGAAGAGGAATCGGACAGTATTTTGCAACATATGAAAGTGACAACATTGACAAAAATACATATGAAGAACATAGAATTAAAATACTACAAGACAATTACAGTAAAGAAACATATTCAGCCAGAGGTTTCAGGGAAAATGTTTCAAAAGCTTAGTACTTTTGTTTTTGTTTAATAAACCAAATGATTTAATTAGAGCAGTTCTAAGAGAAAAGGTGAGATCTGGCATAGGGATTAAGAAAATTTCTATGAGTGAATAAATAACTTTGCATATAGATTAATTAAATTAATCCGATGTTCAAGAGTAGAGTCATCTATGAACCTCTTTTTTTGTGCTTCTGGTGTTCCCCTGATGACTGAATGCTTAACACTGTTTCACAATTAACTGTGGGTACTTCCCACAGGCAAAGTCAGCAGAAATGGCGACTTACAAAAAGTGTGAATAATGGCTCAAAAAGTTTATGAGACAGCCCCCATGGACTTGAGGATTTGACAGTGGGACAGCCCTAAACCCTTGTGTACTTACCAGGAATGTGCCTCAAAGTCTGTAAGTCTGTGAGTCTGTGAGGGTGGACATTGGGATTGGGGCCTGCATACAGTTCCAACAACCAGTAAGAATACAACAAACTGTATGTAGCCTCAAAGATGAAACCCAGGGTAAAGTTGTAAAAATGTGTGGTCATAACTGAAAACAACCCAGGTGAGTTTATTGACTTTATTATAAAGCTATTATTTATCTCATTTGAAATTTGGCATATTCACGTGGTTTTCATGCTGAGACTATGAACATGAGGGTGCACAAAGATTCATAAAATCATAAAATTAACATCTACACTTAGATTTAATATGTTTGATCCTATATATATTTCCCTAGAATCATGCACGATGAAGTGAGCGAGACCGAAAACATCAGGAAGAACCTGGCAATCGAGCGTATGATCGTGGAGGGCTGCGAGATTCTCCTCGACACCAGCCAGACATTTGTAAGACAAGGTAACTCCTGCCTTCAAGTGATGCACTTCAGATCGCAGCGAAGAAAACCTCCAATTCCGCAGAAAAGCAGAATTGCTGCAGAGAGGGATTTCCTGTCCCTCTTTACCTGTCTGACAGGCTGATCTCACATCTTCAGCCCCGTATCAGGGGGGAAATGCTCAGTTTAGAAAAAAAAGACCCATCTCTCCCTGTCTCTCTGGGGATCGACATGTACTCCTCGTGAGGAGAGTCTTTAATTTCCAAGTGTAATTAGACTGTTCAGAGGCAAACGGATGATGAATCTGGGACTGTAAATGTCACACGTCCCCAACAGGCCTTGATGGATGAGAAAAGGGAAAACAGAAATGCTAGATTATTTAATTCTTAGTATCTCATGTGACTGTACGTGTATAAATATGTAGAGGAAGGCAAGACCAAGACATTTTGCTATCAATGCTCTCTTTTATTCAGTTTCTCCCCTCCTTTTGCTCCCTTTTATCAATTTCCCTGCTGTCCTTGCCTCTTTCCACTTATATATGTATCTCTCTCCCTCTCTCTGCCTCCTTCCTTCTCCTATTTGCACACACTCTTTTATTCCCACGTACAGGGTCTCTCATCCAGGTGCCGATGAGCGAGAAGGGCAAGATCACCCGTGGGCGACTGGGCTCTCTGTCTCTGAAGAAGGAGGGGGAAAGGCAGTGCTTTCTCTTCTCCAAGCATTTAATCATCTGCACCAGGGGTTCTGGGGGAAAGCTTCATCTCACCAAGGTGGGCCTGCGCTGCTGAGCTAGCAGTGGAGCTGCTTCTTATTTCAAACATTGCAATATTACAGTTCTGCAACACCCTGAATCTCTGAGCTAAATTGAACGGATTAACTGACAGGAGATGAAAGCTGCAGGGTTAGCGATGTCTTGGCTTTTATCAGTGGCAATGACCACTGGAGTTACATGCTCGTACAAGCCTGCACACAACACACACACACACACACGTACACAGACTCAATGTTTAGCCTATGTTTGAAAAAAGCTGCTTGATGCCACTTGATGTCAATCTTGGACTTTGTTTGTGAGCAGCCACCTAATCTCTATAAACAGATTTCTATATATGAATGAAGATAAACTTTTTAAAAATGCTAATAAAAAGCTAAAGCCGATGGATTCAGAAATCACATTTTGGTCAATGCGATCTGTTGCTTTTGCTTCCACATAGACTGACCAAAATTTTGTTCTTTGCCTAAAGAATCTTCATTTATACACAGACATCTGTTTATAGACATTACTTAGATGTGCGTAGTGGTGGTGTCTTACTGTATTACTCCAGATTACTCAACATTACAAAGGGTGACTGATATTTGGGGTCCAAGATAAGTCTTTAAAAAGCTTTTAACAAAAGACCTTACATATAGGTACAGTAAAATTATCATCTTTCCGTGATGTTTTCAAAGATTTGAACCTACAACAAATGATTTTTCGGCCACTTGGGGGAAGCAGAAACAAATTGTGTACACAATATACTGTATATCATCACCTTTTATGTTTACATAGCAAACTTGTTAGCAAACAGTTAATTGTTACAGAGCAACACTATAATTCATTTTGAGTCATGTTTCTTGCCACTTGGTGAACGTTAGTCCAATTTTCACTCTCTTTTACCTCTGTTTTTGGTCCCCACCAACTTCTACAGGACATATCCGGCTCTATAGCTGTCAAATGTGCCACTATTTTCACCAGCTATTGGCTAAAACTTTCTGTCTTTCGTTTGGTACTGAGCAGATTTTAGAACCTTTTTTTTTTACTGAAAACAGCAGCTCGCTATGGCTGAAAACGACACCATGAGAGCAGTGACAGTGAACCAAAACAGTAAAATTGTGGGTTGGACAGCTAAACAACGAACTGAGACCCACTATAAAATTTCCTAAAGGTGATGAGAGCTGCAGGTTCATATGATAATTCACTGTAGGTTCATAATTACAAGTCACATTTTGATTTGATAAATTGCTATTATATTATATAGTCAGCAAACTTTCAGTTATAGCTATTCAATGCATTCACATTCAGTTTTACCTCCCTATATAGTAGTTTTTATTGTTAGTGGCAGGATCCGCCATTTCTGCACTAGATTCAAATTGTCCTCATATTCACAAGGGAATCATAGTAAATGATGCATGCATGTAATCTGCAGCCCCTCTCAGCTTTGCAGAGGCTATAGTTAGGTTAGAGCTGTATTATAGTAAGAAAATAAGCTAAAAGACTCAAGGGTTACTGTAATAACAGTGGCCTGCACCACAAAGTCAAATTATGTCAAGAAGTGCAAAAAATGGAAAAAGTACAAGAGCATTTGTCAGTCCATAAAGAAAGTAAACTGATCATCTCTTGTACCACAACTGTTCACAAGCCTTATAGCTTCAGGAATTAAACTAAACTTCCTTCTATTTATTTTACATACAGACAATCTAAAACACATTCCCAGTGGCATTAGCTGACAGTAAAGTCATCAAGGACATACAATATGTGGTGTCAGTGATAATCATGTATCTTTTTGAAGACTTCAGTATGTTTTGCCAAGAATTTTAGAGCTGAAGTTAAAGACACCTTGCAATTGATTCTTGTCCCTTTGACAAATAAATGAAAAAGTTAAATACTTAATGCAAATTTAAATAAAGGTATGAAACGTCAGTATTCCCAGTCTACTAACTACCAAAAGAGTTTAAGTTACATTGGCCATAAAGATGCTGCTGAGCCTTTGAATGACATTTGAGGCCATTTTAATCTCAAACATTGTAGTGGAAATGTATGGCAGGTTATGCAATGTTCTAGCATGTTGAGTCAAATGAGGCCAGTGTGAAGGAACTATATGTATATTGTATGTCGTTTGCAGAATGGAGTCGTCTCGCTTATAGACTGCACTCTTATGGAGGACCCCGAGGGGACAGATGATGAGTGTGAGTGTTTAATTCATGTAGTAGCTTACAGAAATATGCATCACATGTGCCATATGTGACAATGTTTATAATGTATTATAGAGTGTGCTGGAATTTATCAATATTTTACAGTTACTATTTGGAACAATTGAAAATAGTGCTCCAAAGGCATGCAGTGCCACTCGAAAGTAATACAGGCTAAATAAATAAATAAAGATGAAATGATGACTAGTGCCCCTATTTTTAGCCAGATATTTTTTCTTTGCCTGTTGTTAATGTGGTTGCAGTATAAGCATTTGAAATGTATGTATTTTTATGTCTTTACTGGTTATGTGCATGAATTTATGTCTTTGATTTTTTTTCCTCAAAGCCAAAACAGACAAGAGTGGCCAGGACATGGAGCACCTGGACTTCAAGATTGTCGTGGAGCCAAAGGACAGCCAGTCATTCACAGTCATCCTGGTGGCCTCCTCAAGGCAGGAGAAGTCTGCATGGACCAGTGACATCAGCCAGGCACGTCAACACAAATCACAGTCCACAGCAGTCAGACGAGAATCTGAGGAACGCCTGCATGTTACAGAACTCACTAACATTTCCTCTGTCGTCTCTGTTTACATCTGTCCTGCAGTGCATAGACAACATCCGCTGCAATGGGCTGATGATGAATGCCTTTGAGGACAACTCCAAAGTCACAGTGCCACAGATGATCAAGTAAGCTTTATTTTTATAAATAAATGCAACTCTTTGCAGCTTCTTTCTCTAAGTTTGATTGTCTTTTCTTCCTGAGCAGATCAGATTCAAGTCTGTACTGTGATGATGTGGACATCCGCTTCAGTAAGATGATGAACTCCTGCAAGGTGCTGCAAATTCGCTACGCCAGCGTTGAACGCCTGCTGGAGAGACTGACCGACCTCCGGTTCCTCTCCATTGACTTCCTCAACACCTTCCTGCACTCTTATCGTGTGTTCACCACGGCTGACGTGGTGCTAGACAAACTCATCACCATCTACAAGAAGCCCATCAGTGCCATCCCTGCTCGGTGAGTCACGTTACGAATAGACAGATTTGAACGTTGCAAGGTTGTTGACAGCGTTTACAATAGACAAACAGATCTTATTTGATATGTTTGGCATCCTCCCACACCATCACACCATGCTGCATAAAGATGAGATTGATCTATAATTATGTGAAGCTTTGTTGTCCTCTCATCAATGCAAGACATGTGTAGGAGCCAAAGGGGCTTGCAAGTTGAACATTTAGGTTTAATTGCAGTCATATAAATGGTTCTTTCTGTTTTTACACACAAGATTTTATGAAACTGTGAGCAGTTTTATGTTTTTTTTATTTTTATGTTTATTTTTTCCATTATTGTTATATTATTTTAAGTATTGTTGAGTACCTAATTTTGTTGTCGTTGAAACAGGCAAACATTATAGTATTGAGATCGAGACCCAAAGTAATTAATTTCACATGTCTTTTGATAAGAAGTGTTAGTTTACAAGAAAAAAGAAGAGTGAAAGCAAAGAGAGTCAGAACCGGTGATCCCAGGTGGTGTTGCAGCTCAGTTTCCTACGGCGAGGGTTTCTACCCTCTCCCCAGAGCAAAATTAGAAAGAGAAATGTGTGCATAATTTTGAACATTTCACCTGTGTTTTTCAGAGAACTCAAAGGCATTGAACATAAATCATTTGTTATGTGGTACTATAACAAATGCATGCTATACCAGGTATGACCAGGATGCATGTTCAGGAATAAAACAACATGGTGATATCACTCATTCAGTCAATGACTTCAGGAAAGGAAACCAAGCAAAATCTATCTAAATAAAATTTAAAGTGATCACATGATTTATGACCAAATATGTGCGGAATCAGTGTTTTTTTTTTTTTCCGGTGTTTGTTGTGAGGTAGATAGATGGTAACACTGGTAACACTCTTACATATGCTTTGTGAGAAATATGTCTGTAAAGCTGAGGGGAGCAGCAGATTATGGGAAGTGTAGGATCCAGAGTTTAACCCATACTACTACAAATCTGAAAAATCTTCACCTCTGCTGCATCAATTTTGACCATTTTCTTTTTGATCTGTTTCCTGCAAGTTCCTCAACTTTCTGGCAGAGTCATTCTAACTGGCTGGAGTAGCCCTTTAAAAACTCTCAATTTAACCCTCAAATTATTTTTGACATTCAATCTGAGAGTACTGTATGTTGTTATGATCATGTCAATGAAGCAAATTTGACTTTGAATTATGGAGAGCTATTTTTTTGTTGCTGGTACATAGTTGTTGTGTTACTAATTATAAATAGTATTGTTTGATTAATTATTCTAGATGTTTCCTTTGTTTAGATTGGATTTTGTATATTATTATTATTATTATTATTATTATTATTATTATTATTATTATTATTATTATTTCATTATTATTGCTTTCTTACTAAGAGCTTGGACAAATTCTACTGATTCTACCTTTAACAAGTATTTTGTTTTTGTTTTGTTTGTGAGTTAGGTAACATTGTGGGCACCTGAGGTCATATAAGTAGGAAGGCAGATATAGGACCAGCATGCACCTGAGTTAGCTTATATCCTTTTAACCAGAGTAGTTACCTGGTTTGCTGGCTTGTTTTTGGAGAAATAAACCATAAGAAATGCAGAAAAAGGTGTGACAATTAACTCCTTGTACCTGCACACATTACATTGCACAGCAGTGGCCCTTTGATTCTAAGTTTGATTTGATTTTTGACAAATGACCACTAAAATTAGAAGATGGATGTGCAGAGGGTGAGTTTAGCTGGTGTTCATGGATATTTTTCATGTGCGTTACATGTGACTGAGTAAGTGTTTAGTTACACTGGAACAGTTAAGTCCAGTGATCTTCAAGGCTTTGTGTGAGTGTATTTGTTGAGTTTGTTTTGTTGGTTAATGTGAGCACAGAGACGTGGCAGATGGAGCAGTGAAGGAAGACAGGCTCTAGGATGCTTTAGTATCACTGTGTGTGTGTGTGCATGTGTGCCTGCGTGTGTATTTATATGTGTGTGTTCTGTGGTCGAAGGCAGTAATTGGGTCCAGTCTCTCCTGCCTGCCTGGGAGTGTCTCAACTGGGCTCTGTCGCTCTATGGCAACCAACCTCGGTGCTGCAGGACCCCACCCTCCCTCCCTCCCTTCCTCCTTGTCTGCAAAAGATCCATAGTGTGAAATATTGACGGAGTGTTGCAGAGGGGGCTAGCTTACCGCTCCGCAGGCCGCAGGGGCCCCACTGTGGGGTTGAGATCACGGGGAGCCCCCCATGCCCATGCCCTGCAGCATGCTCTCCCGTGGCGCTTGTCATGTCACTGTGAGACACCTACACTTGGCTGCTTGTGTCAGCAGTGGCCATGCGCACTATCATTCGCTGTGCTATTTATGGGAACCCGTGAGGTCGCCAGGAGGGTGGCGGAGAGTGGGAGAGGTTTTCTGCAACACTGCAGCTTGTATCCTGCTCTAAAACGACGAGACGCGGCTGCAAAGAGACTTCTGGTTGCTGGGCTGACTTGGTTTGCATAAATTATTTAGGATGTGTTGTGTATTTAGCTAAGCTCTTAAAACATAGAGCATAGTTACCAAATATCAAAGAAACACATATTCCTATGTCCTAAATTCAAGTGCATATATCCTCCCTTGATGCAGGTCCCTGGAGTTATTCTTTGCCAGCAGTCAGAACAGTAAACTCCTGTATGGAGAACCTCCCAGCTCCCCCAGGGCCAGCAGAAAGTTCTCCTCACCTCCTCCTCTCGCTATCGCCAAGAATTCATCCCCAAACCGCCGGCGCAAGCTCTCCCTCAACATCCCCATCATCACAGGGGGCAAAGCTCTTGACCTGGCTGCCCTCAGCTGCTCCTCAAATGGCTATGCAAGCATGTACTCCTCCATGTCCCCATTCAGCAAGACCACCTTGGATATCAACAAACTGTACGTGTCCAGCCCCATCGCAAGCAAAATCCCAGATGAGGGAGAGGACAAGAAGGACAAGGTGGAGGAGACCCCAGTCTCCAAACAAGGTAGGCCAGCAAAAGCCAGTTCTCAGCTAATTAGTCCAACTTTAATTTGGGGTGAATATTCCATGCCATGGTGGGGACAAAAAACATGTCCCAGCTGGAGCTACAACGCTGGGGGAGTCGGTTCGCTTGTGGCAAGTAAACAAAATGAACCAGGGTAGTTTGCAGCAACTATGTTCTCTACCACCCTAACTTGGTCTCTTTCTGTGCTGTCTGGCTGTTCTTCTTTTGCCTCTTGTCGCAAGTTTGAGTGTCCCCATAAGCATAGTAAAAGCTGTTTCCGGCCCACGATGCAAGTGGAGATGGAGAAATGCTGTCCTGCTGCCAGAGGAATGCTGACTAACATTACAGCATGGGAATAGATGACAAAATAAAATGTTCTCAAATTTTTCTCTTTCCCTCTGACGGTCTTAATAACTCACTAGATTCATCATTAGTCTCTTATTTCATTTATTAAATATTCTGACAGTAAAATATATTAAACCAAAGCACTGTGAGGCATAATGAGGGGAAGCAAACAATCTTTCAAATCTTAAAAACACATTGTTTTGCATCTTTAGCGCTGTCCCTACCCAATTGCACACCCTCGCTGTAATGTAATCTTTTTAATGATCCATATAATTTTGTTCATGTTACAGATCTGTCTGTACGAGAAGAAAGTGACAATGATCCAAACCAGAGTGATGATGGGGATGCAGAAGCCTCTCCAACGAAGTCTCCAACCACCCCAAAAAACGTCAAATGCAAAAACTCCTCAGGTACATTGTGTCCTAGATATGTGCACGACTCAATGGTGTCATATCCAAGCTTGTAAACTGCACACTGACATACCACCTGTACCCAATGCACCAGCCAGTTCATCACTGAGGCCTCCACACTATTTTATTTGACCACAGTAACAGACTACATAATAAAAACAAAACAGAAAACATTCTTTGGCTCAGAAAAAAGGCCATATTTTAGGGTCTGTAGGTTGTGGATGAATTGTTTTATATGGAAATTAAAGCCCTCCTTTTGCAATGACAACAATAACAAGAACAAAACATGCCACTGCGAAGCATACTTCATATAAAATATAAATTACTTGATGGTTATGATCATGTGGGGAAAGCCAATGCTCATCTTCAGTAGGTGTTAGGGAAACTTGTGTCATAGCAACTACATCAAGAGCGTGTTTTCCCTTCCGCCCCCAGTAACGAGGCTCTTTCACTGGAGCCAAGATTATCTGTGCCTCCTGAATCTTATGACAAAAACCACACGATAGATTTTTAAAGAATCTATTGTGTGAAGAAGAGAGAATTAGCAGAAACTGTGAAGCAGTGAGTATCTCTCACATGGCGTAGGCTCCTTAGCTGCGTATGATCTGTCTGTGTTCCCAGGATTTAAACATAGCAGACTGCAGAGAATCTGTTGATTCCTCTGTTATGCTGATATTTGGTGGCTATATTTAGCTGCAACCATCTTGAATATCAAAGCCTCTTGTAAAGGAAAGTCTGGAGGGAAACATTCATGTTGGTCTGTAGTGCCCCCTAGTGGAGATTTGCACAACAAGAGGCAGGCAATTCTGCAGTGTGTACAGGTTCAGTTTTTCTTAGTAATATAAAGATTTTAAGATAAGATTTTACCAACATGTTCTTGTAAATTTATCATGTTTCTCCTCACACTGACCACACATTTCATTTACACGTGCCAAAAACAATTTCATGCCAGTGTCCAGAGGGTTATTTTCTCTTTTGTTTCCCTGCAGAGTTCTCCCTGTTTTCCTACAACAATGGCATGGTGATGTCCTCGTGTCGAGAGCTGGATAACAACCGCAGTGCCCTGTCTGCTGCCTCCGCCTTTGCTATTGCTACAGCTGGAGCCAATGAGGGCACGCCTACCAAGGAAAAATATCGGCGAATGTCCCTTGCCAGCACTGGTATACACAACTATTCACTTTTCCATCAGGATTGAGGTCTAGTTTCAGATACAGGTCAACATAACCAGACTACTAAGAATAGCAAAACTCCAGTTTGCTCTGATTTTACATATATGAATATCTCCAAATTTGGTTGCTCTTGGTTGCTCCAAACCTATATGTATCATGGTGATGAGAACTGACTTAATACATTTTCTGCAGGCTTCCCAACGGATCAGAGAAATGGTGACAAAGAATTTGTGATCAGACGAGCAGCGACCAACAGAGTCCTGAATGTCCTGAGGCACTGGGTGTCCAAACACTCTCCGGTAAAACATCCCAACACAAGTCAAAACACATTTATAAAAACAGTTCATAACACTGCCATGTTAATACTGGCTCTGTTCACATATTCACACACTGATCCATTGCTTTTTACATTGATTCTGTAAGTCAGCTTTTCTTGCATTGAATTTTGCTCCTATTTCTGCAAAATGTTTAGATTTCTCTATATGTCTGTGAGTGGAGAAAGATTTTTGAAAACTTGAGAGCTTGATTCTGATCATTCAGTGAGTTCAAAGTTCACAAACATAATGTGAAATGAAACAAAATGAAGGTTTCAGTCCTGGAAGCTGTGATTTCATGCACGTCCCAGAATGCCTTTGGTCAATCCCAATCAACAATGCTGAACCATGAAGTAGTATATCATTGTGCATCATCTGATTTTTCTTTGGTAACATTTGCTTGCATACAAAACTGCATATGTTCCACTTAGTCAGAGAGCAGTTTCTTTAAACATTGTTAATAGTTGCTTTGGGAAATGTTTTGTCAATAAACAAAGAAATAGACAAGAAAACTAAAAAGGAAATAGAATAATTTTAAAAATGAACATCTTAAAGGACAGAATATCACAAGCTGGTGATATTTTGGTGGGAATAGTTTGAAATATGACGATTAAATGCAATACTGCAACTTTAGTTTTCAAGCCGCCTGTGTGTGTGTGCTGTCTGTCTTTCTGTAGGACTTTGAGAGCAACAATGAGCTGAAGACAAAAGTTATTGTCTTCCTGGAGGAAGTGATGCATGACCCTGAACTGTTGACTCAGGAGAGGAAAGCTGCAGCCAACATCATCAGGTAATGTTGTGTGCCGTTTGATTGTGGGAGCACAACCATTATGGCAATTTGATGAGGATGAGGGGTGATGCCATCCCCTTTGTTAGTAAAATGATCAAAATGCATCCCCCTTGTTAACCTACCATCTCCACTCTCCAATTTATGTTAGTCCAGTCTGAGGTTTGACTGACTGAGGTTTGTGCAAGTTATATATCTATAGCCTAATATGGCATTGTCCATGGTGGTGAAGTAGCAGACAGATTTGTAGTTGCACTTCTTTCTCTCAGTCCTACCCTTCTGTCGGTTTTGGATTAGATCTACAGTATTCTCTACATATTGAACTAAATTGCTATGGGGGTATTGAAGAATACCTAACCAAAAGAGTTGGTCATGAGTCAGTTTGTTAATGGTGGCCATCACCCCTGTTCAAAAATAACAAATCACCTACTGAATACAACTTATTATGAGTGCCAAACATTTGAACAGATGTATTGCACTGTACATGCTTCAGGGCTTGACCTTCTCATTTACTGTCTGCCAGGACTCTAACTCAGGAAGATCATGGTGACAATCAGATTACCCTGGAAGACGTAACACAACTGGTGAGTTTTAATGTTTAGTGTGGAGCTGTTTTCTAGCTGCAGGGAGTAAGATTGTGACAAAAATAAGAAAATATATCCACATTTATGCAGGTCAAACAGAAGCACCGCGTAGGGCTATGATGGATTCACATTTGGACTGCAACTAATGATTATTTTCATAATCGATTACTCTCAACTATTTTCTTGATTGATAGAAAAAACTGATTGATTTTCATATGCCTTGTTTCTTCCGATCAACAGTCCAAAATCAAAAGATATTTGGTTTTCTAGAATAGAAGACTCAGAAAAAGAAAAAATGTTCACATTTGCTGCTGGAACCAGAGAACCTGTGGCATTTTTGCTTAACAAGATTCACTTAGAGGTTTTGTAAGTACACTCATCTACCCAAAGAAAGTGAAAACTCAAAATCGGTGGACTATTGCCCAGTCCAAAGAAAGCCTCACATGCAGGCTGTCCATTTTGTTGATTACTGATGGATTGATTTTCTAGACTCATTGTGGTGCTATTTACCAACATCAGATTAACAGACGTTCAGTTTTTCACTTCCTGACCTGCCACTTTGTGCTGAGTTGTCTGCTCCGGTTTCAATCAATCTTGTGGCTGCTTTGTCTCCTAGGTTGACGGAGGAAAGGCCGAGCCCTTTGAGAACCACTCTGCGTTGGAGATCGCAGAACAGCTCACTCTGCTGGACCATGTAGTGTTTAAGGTCATCCCATACGAGTGAGTGCCATCACATCTCAGCTGTACATGTCTATGGCCAAGAAGAACACATGGACTAGTTCAGTGCTCACTTTTCCTTTCTGTTAACGTGTTAACAGGGAATTCTTTGGACAAGGCTGGATGAAGAATGACAAAAACGAGAAGACGCCGTACATCATGAGAACAACAAAGCACTTCAATGATGTATGTTCTAATCAACAAGCTCTCTTATATTCTGTAACTTTGATTAGTAATACTGAACATAACTGAAATTGTTTCTCCATTTTTTCTCTGCCAGATAAGCAACCTTATTGCCACAGAGATCCTGCGCTGTGAGGATGTGGTCACTCGAGTGACGGTCATAGAGAAGTGGGTGGCTGTGGCCGACATCTGTCGTTGTCTCCACAACTACAATGCTGTCCTTGAGATCACCTCCTCCCTCAACCGCAGCTCTGTCTTCCGCCTCAAGAAGACCTGGCTCAAGGTTTCTAAACAGGTTTGTGTCCTGATGTAATTGTCAATTTAGTTGGTTTTTTTTTGTTTTTTGTTTTTTTGCTAATGTGCTTAGTTTTGCATTAATTGTGTTCTTGATAACCTTTTCTTCCAGACAAAAGCATTGATTGACAAGCTGCAGAAGCTGGTCTCATCAGAGGGAAGGTTCAAAAACCTCAGAGAGGCTTTGAAGAAGTGAGTTCACTTCAAGGACATAGTTTCATACTGAATCAATAAAGCACACATGCAGTACAAGTGGATTATGTGTGTGTGTGTTTTTCCCCACAAGCTGTGATCCTCCCTGTGTGCCCTATCTGGGGATGTACCTCACTGACCTGGCTTTCATAGAGGAGGGAACGCCAAACTACACTGAAGACAATTTGGTCAACTTCTCCAAGATGAGAATGGTGAGATGTTCAGTGTCCTGTCATGTCACAGACTTTGCGTGAGCGTGTGTTTTACATCCAGAATTTAATATCCTGTTTGTCATGTTTTTCAGATTTCTCACATCATCAGAGAAATCAGGCAGTTTCAGCAAACAGCATACAAGATTGACCTGCAACCAAAGGTAAATTATGACCAAAACTGTTGCAACATTTTTGGCTTGTGAAACCTAAGAAAAGTCTGTAACAAATGCAGAGTTTGAGTGCTCAATCAGTTTCACACGTACCTGTAGCAAGTCCAGGGAAGCTTAAAGGTGCAGGTGGCAATCTGTACATACACAATGGAAAAGTGTCGGCCTCTCTACCTGCTGCCTTAAATCGCTTTGCTAAGCCCCTCCCACCAAATGACACATGACACATGCACACAGATTTTGCAGGGTTTGTAGCAACTAAGCAAACTAACATCTGTCAATGTATGTCTGACTCAGACATGAGGAAGACACCAAGACAGGATTTGTAGAACCCGAATGACCCTTGTTTGGCTAAGTATGTGCTAGCTTACCCTTTAAGGGTCTCTTGAGAAACTGATTAGAGAAAAAATATGTTCTTCAGGCCCTCTAGGGAGAGCAAGGAAAAAAGTATTAAAAGTCTTAATTTCATCAGACATGTTGTTTTTAAACACCTCAAACCCCAAAGGGTCTTTACCAGGGTTGAAATGGTAAAAAAAAAAAAAGCTATGCCACCCTGCAAATTTGAATTATCCAATAATTCACAAAAAGATTAGAAATATGTTTTTCTGTTTTTGTTGTAACATCTTGAGGGCAGCCCAGACCTGATATTTGAGCATCAACAACATGGATCGTGAGACCATGAACAAGATATGAAATGAGAAAAAATGCTACACAAAATGATATTTATTTTCCTTATATTTATGTCATTTATGTTTGTTTTTTGTGAATTGCTGTATAATTTTCTTCTTCAGGCTTTTAAAAAATATTAAAATAAAACAAGAGGGGAAAAGTCACTTGTTAGTAAATCTCTGAACCCATCAGCTGATCACGATTTAGCAGGGGACAGTAGAAATCTGGGTAATCTGGACAAAGAATTTCCAGGCCAAGACATCCTCTCCCGTGCTCCAGTCATTGGACCTCATGCAAGAACCATTTGTATGAACAGATGCATTCTTACTTGGTTTGTACGAGAGATTTTGAGATGAAAACGTTCTTGCATCAGGGCCATAGTTTACAGTCCGAATAGCAATTTGAGACTTTGTCTACAGTCACCTAATACCTATCTTCTGCATATCAATGCAGATATTGAATTGTTAAAAAGCTAATAAAATCATCATCGGACAACAGCTGATGTGTTCCTAGATTGCATTTCGTCCTGTGAGTTCTGGTTCTTTTGCTCTCCATAATGACTGTTAGCCTACATGCATCCAAAGCCTGTTCAAGCGTGATTTGCCAATACTACTACAAATGGACCACGATTCTTCCAATACCAAGTCATGTAATTTGCCGACAGATTCTACAAATGCAGATATATGTTTATAGTAATTATTTAACTCACAGGCATATGCTGCTTGTGTTGATGGGTCACAAGTAGTCATCGCTATTCAAAGGGGTCACAAATCAAAATGGTTGGGAACCACGATGTAGACAATGAAAAATATTGGCTGCCTTACCTGTTTTTTATTTTTTGAAAAGTGTTAAGATGCAATTTCAGTTTGAAGAAAATTCCTTAAATTCCTTGCCTTTTTTTTCTCCATGTTTTAGGTAGCCCAGTATCTACTGGATAAGAGCTCTGTTCTGGATGAAGAAAGCATGTACGAAGCCTCACTCAGAATTGAGCCTAAAGTGCCCAACTGATGGGGAAGTTGGTCCTCCACATTATTTTCTCTGTTAATATTACACATCACTTAACATACACATCATCTTTTGTATAGTTGTACATGTTTAAGATATTTGCTCTTCTGTACAGTAGATGTTTAATGACACAAAAACCTTTCAGTGTATTTTTTTGTTTGTTACTGTTGCCATGACGCCACCTGCTTTAAGGTTTTTTTTTTATTATTATTACTTTGGGGTATTTCATGCATAATAACAGAGGTCACTTTGGTTGTACACAGCTGTGCCTTCTTAGTGACCAATGACATTATTTTGCATCATCTCATACTGTGTCGACTTTGCACTTTCTGAGCACTCGTGCTGCCGGCCGTCGTTCTCTTTGCTTGAGTTTTATCGATGACTGAGTTTCTCTGCAACCAATGTAGCATTGTAAAAATGTAACTGCATCAAATCAGGTAAAAGAGCAAAGAGAATATTAACTGTATTTAAAGATAAGGAACAGTCAGTGGACAAGACAGCGAGGTATCTGAAGCATAATTGTCTCTGTGCTTCGCAGACCAAAACAAGAAGCATTTGTTTCCTAATTTCTGCTCACAAATCTAAAGTCAGGGGTTCCCGACCGTTTTTTCTACTGCAGACCATTTTTATATTGGCAATGTCATTATGGACAAGCCCTGTCGGACAAGGCTTCACGATAATCCTGCCACCAGCCCCTGAGGTAAGTGGTTCTCTGTTCTAGACTAGCAAAGTGTTGGCGCAGCTTCAGAACCAGTTTTCCTGAGTGAGAGTCAGTTCTTTGGCTGTCGAAGCTCAAAGACCTGGTTCGAGATTAGGCACTGTGGCTCTGAATCAGGCCTCAAACTGCCTGGAAAAGGGGTATGCGAGGCTTCACTTAGGCACAGCAGTGCTTTAGCCAAAAACTAATATCAGCATGCCGACATGCTCAAAATAACATTGCCTGTGTTTACCATGTTCACCATCTTTGTTTAGTATGTCAGCATGCTAACATTTGCTCATTTCTGTTAAAAACAAAATAAAGCTGAGGCTAATGGGAATGTCATTAGTTTTGCAGATATTTGATCACAAAGAAAAATATTTTGTAGCGAGATGAAAATACACAGTTGTTGTTTAGGCTCTCTGATTACCACCATTATGAGCTCAAAACAGCCCAGAATTACAGTAGCATACCCTGACCTACCCTGTTCAGCTACAGACAGCTAACACAGAAGGCAGATTTACTCCTAATAATTTGATAATTTATTGTTGACCATTGTCAGCCACACTGGCCTCAGTGGCCTAAGGCAGTGACTTACTGCCATCACAGTTTTGTTCATAATCATTGATGACATGCATGCAGTAGGTGCATGTAGCAGGCTGATATTACAGGAAAGACAAACTTATTTTAAATTATATTTCAAATCTTCTAAGGGGTCGGGAACCTCTGCTCTAAGATACACATGTTCATTAACCTAAAATTGACAAAATAAGTGTGTTTTTATTTGTTGTTCGACAATACACTCCTTTCATAGTAACATGAGGTCCTATATTTTATCTGATCAGTTTTAAACTATGTAACAACATGCAGGTATTTCTTTAGATTACAGTGAACTGAGGCAAAAGATAAGTCATCTGAATTTACTTAAACTGCGCAAGTACAGTGACTACTCCCTATATACAAATTTCATATTTCTGGGTTTTTAATTCAAGTCATTAAAAAAACTCACACATGATGGAAAGTGTTTTACCTTTAGGTTTGGTGATACTTCTGTAGAGTAAAAGGTTGTTGCTCTTCTGTAATTAAAAGACAATCTGTCCTTTTTGCTGTTCCAGTGATTGTGGAACGTGACTGTATATCACTCTGTTATATGCATTGCTGTTTAAAAACTATGATAAAACATATGTGAATGACCTCTGCCTGCAGCATTCAAACACTATTTTTGTAGTAGTATAAGAGAGAGTGACCTGCTCTTTATATGAACATGGGAAAGTATTTTGTACTTTGTTGTTAATTCACCTCACTGAGATGTGCTGTACATTTTGTACATGCAACCCTGCATATTTCTCAATGTGGAACAGTGTATTAATCCTTTAAAAAAAGAAAAAAAAAAAAAAAGAAAAAAGTTGTATCTCAAGCTTAAACACAAAACGCTACAACAGTGTGGTCCTGAAACCATGACTTAGAGGTAGGAGACAACTTCAAAGTGTTTTGCATTTATACTGTAATCCTGTCTATAACCATTTCTGTTAGCAGGAATATAGTAACGTAGTGCTTATTCTGTGAATATTTGTATGTATTTTTACTATGTATGTACAGTACACTTTTGAAGCTCATATGGCAGGCATGCAACACCTTCACAGACAGAATAATACTATATACTTATACTGTATACACTTATACATGCACATACTCTTATAAGGTATATAAACAAATAAACATTTGCTGTTAGCAATACCCAGTGGTATGAAAATTATCTTTCAACCCTCATGTTTCCACACCTGAAGAAATATTCCCAAGTTTTGTAAGAAAACAAATGAAAAGACAACAAAAGAAAAGATATGATGATGATGACGATGTTGATGATGATGATGATAATAACAACAAATAAACATATGTTTCCCAGTTACCTCTTGCTAATAAATCCATTTTATATCAGGGACATTTTGTCTCAAGTGTTTTTGTAGATCAGCTATCAGTGGACATCATGCTTCGCTCAATATGAAATAAAATATCATCTGAAAGTATTTAGCATCACCAGCATCTCTCTGTCACAGCAAGCAACGATGTAACCTACAGTGGACAAAAGTGTAAAATTCATAATTTTCACAAATATATAAAATTGCATTAAATGTACGTTCACTAGTTACATGCATTATGTTGACACACGGTTGTGCTGAACACAGTGTCAGGATATAAGATGTGTGTCACCTGAAGAGAGATGAGGTGAAAATAACTTTATTTTGGGTCTGGAGGTATCAGTCGCAGTCAGGGTTTGTTATTTCTTTGGCCACATTTCCACCCAAAGCACCCAGAACTTTAAGTCCCGGGAACTACTTTTTAAGGAACTTAAAAACATTCTGCCTGTTGTTGTCTGCCGTGGTCTGAAGAACCAGTAAAGTAAAGCAAATAAATCTGCTGACATATGAAATATGGCTGGCCAAAAATGAATATTGGCTGTTACAAAAACGAGGATGACATCTAATGATTAGCATTAGCAGTGGCATTAGCATGTAGTTAGCATTAGTTTCTGTCATCAGCATAAATGCCAAATTAGGCCTGGACGTTGTCTTCGGTCTATCTGTTGAATGCTTTCTCCTGTAATTACATGTTGATGTGTTGAAGTACAATGAGCAAAGATCTGCAGATCTTTAAAAATGGTGGCTGAAATAAAATGCTATGAGTAATCAACCAATTGGAAATGTTCAAAACCCACTCCCAAAGTTCCTGCACTATTGAAAAATGCTACCCCCCTGAGCAGAGACTTTTTCAGAGGTAAAATAATGTCCACAGGCCTTAATTTAGGTCCTGGTCCCAGCAATGTAAATGCAAATGCTAGTCCCTGGGCAAAGTTCCTGAGGTGGAATTGCAGCATTTTTATCCATTTATTGTGTATGCATTTTAATGTCATTTTATAATATAAATGTTTTCATTTACACATAGATCACCCTGCTCCTGGGCAAAATAATACCCTCCCTTCTTTATTATTATGCCCGGGACCCAGATACCAACAAGTATTCTTATGCTGAAATACTAATACTTTTTTTTTTTTTTTTTTTTTTTTTTTAATCATCTTGAGCAAGTCTGGTTAAAGACAACATAACTTATGAATATGTTACCACAATATAAACTAAAATTAAAACCAGATGTTTGCACAGGGGCCCCCTTTTCATGACAGGGCAACAGAGAATGTGTAGATGTGTAGTAATGCTGGACAGGCCTTTGTATTTTGGTAGATGTTCCAAAACAAATTTGCAGATAATCAAATCAAATACAACCAGTCAACAAACTGTACTGTAAATCTGAGGCTGTTGTCCACTTAGTTGCTAATCTGGCCATTCATTTTAAAAGCATCTGGAGGACAAATTGCTAGGACATTGGTGCTTCAAGTTGTCCTATGTCCTCCAAGCCACAAAATTCTGATATCACCCAAACATATCCTTAAAACTCTCCATCAAAATATTTAAAATGCCCATTAAAAACTCCACATCTTAAAGGGAAAATTTGCCATTTTTCATGTTTTCATGTGGATCAATCAATTAATCAGTTAAAGCAAGTAAAAGCCAGAGGACATGCTATTTTTTTTTTTTTTGCTCATTGCTTAATTTTTCAACCCTAATGCAATGTTTTGGCCAACAAAGTGACAGCTATAGGCTTGGGTTGAAACACACGCACAGTGCATGGGACATGTAGTCACTGGCTGCACAGCTCCACCAGCAGGGGGAATGAGCTTTCTTCAGCTGACTACATTTACAATGAAACTTTGATTGGACATTCACATGAAAAGTGACTAATTCTCCCTTTTAAAAAAGTAAGGGTTGGTATTCTGGCTTTTAAAGGTATTCACTGAATGTTTGATTTACAGACATACAAGTCACTAGACTTAACTTGGCTGATTAAGGATTTTTATGCCTTTTGTGCACAGTCGGGGGCAAAAAATAAGCTATCCTACTATTATCAAATGACCCCCGATTTAACTCAATAACTGAATAGAAAATTTTGAACTTATTTTGAGGTTATTGCACGTTTTTCATTTCATGTTTTATTCGGTTCTAGGAAATTAATGTAAATATTACCAACTCCTTTAACTGAGTGGCATGAGTGTAATGCGCATGGTTATTTTGGTGGATGCAGAAGGGAAACCCGCAAAACGCTGTCTTTTAAAATAGAGAAGAAAAAAAGAAAATAACAAGAGGAATAGATGTGTTTAGCTCGTGGGTGTTATGTTTGACAGTGATTGGCTGATTCATTCACTCATTTGTTTTTTTTTTGTCAGACGGGGAATTTGAGCAGGCACTTTACCCCGTGACTTCTCATCGCCTCCACTTCACTTTACCCGCCGCCTCTGTTGTTATCACGGCTGAGGCTTAAATGAGTGGTCATGATGAACACTTTGCTTTTCTTTTCTTTACTGTCGGCAACTTCAGCTTTTCATCTGTCGAACAAGGTAAACTGCTGCGGTCCGTCCGATTTTGTACAGCACACTTAATTTTTTGCAGTTCCATCATTTGTGTTACTGTAACCGTAACTTTCACTTTCACATTCTGTCATGACGGATTTTCCTTTGTTCTTTTTCTTCAGTTCTCTGCATTGCATTAATTTTGACAATATGAATTGCTTTCAGATGAGTTTCACTTCAAATCATGGATGGCACAGGTTGGTTATATCGATCAAACGCTGTGTGACAAACATGTACAGCTATGTGTGGTTATGAGGAAGTTGAAAAATCACTGTTAACGATTCAAGCGTGAATCTCAAATATGAGCTACATGATTACAACCATATGAGCTGATCACTACCCATACATAATTAATGTATTTTTTAACAAAAAATTAATATCACTCTCCATCATGTACAGTACAACAAAGCATACAACATGAGGGAGTACTATGAGAGACTGCAGATATTCACTGAGAACAAGAGGAGGATCAACAAACACAATGAAGGAAATCACTCTTTCACAAGTAGGACCGGCTTGTCATTGCATGTATTTTTTCATTTATTCATGTTCAGTAGTAAAATGTGTTGAGTTTTGTTTCACGTCTTCCTGCAGTGGGGCTGAACCAGTTTTCAGACATGACATTTGGTGAATTTCGAAAATCTTTCCTCTGGTCTGAGCCACAGGTAATGCCATCCACACAGGAAGTGCACAGATACACACACACAGCACAAAAAAACTCCAAGGTACTCTCCTGTGCCGTGACAATAAAAGCATTTCATTGTCTCAGAGGTGAGTGCCTTGAAGTTTTTGTGACATATTTTTCTTGTATCCCTCCCTATCCAAAGAGAAGCTCAAACAAACTCAATTTGAGTGCAGCAAATGCTCCTACCTGATCATTTTTAGTTTACATACATGTCTGAGATGTTTTCTAACAGCATGGGTTTTACATAACGCTTTCTTGCAGAACTGCTCTGCTACCAAGGGGAACTACTTCAGCAGCAATGGAGCACTTCCAGACTCCATCGACTGGAGAAAGAAAGGAAATTATGTGACACCTGTGAAGAATCAGGTAAAGATTAACTGCAGAAACACTGACACACATATTTGTTTTATTCCCAGTTATTGATCTCAAAGTTCACAGTAATTGTTGCTGGGTAACAGATTAAAAGAGTTTATATCGATCGCTGTCAATATAATATTATATAATCCAGTGGTTTCCAAACTGGTGGAGAAGGCGTCTTTGTAGAGACAATAGGGGCGTAAATAGAGGATGATTAAAAAAACCAACAACATTAAGATATTTAAGAGGATCCAGTATGTTTGAGAGATGCTAGATTATTTACAAAATATTATCATATTTGTATTATTAGCATGATATCAATATTTCATTTAATAGATAACACAGTCATCATTAATACCAGTATATTGCGACACCTCTAATGCATAATAAAAAAAGGAAACTTGAGTGTGCTGTTGCAATGAGATGTACAAAGAAATCTATGCTCACAGCTGGAAAATAGTGGATAGTTATGAAACTGCTCAAGAGACACATCAAAAAGCAAAAGTTACACTTTTGGAAAAACATTGTGCCATATATTATTGTAAAGTTTAACTGGCAGTGGCAGTTTAAAGTTGCAATTTGATGGTGGCAGTAACAGTTAAGTGTGTTTATTTCTTGTAGACTCACCTTAAAAACATTACACTATTAAGATCAGCTCATACTGTATATAGTTGGTATGTTGCAGTATGTTTACACAGGTGTAACTAATAATGTTAATTGCTGCATTGCACTCTAGTACTTGCTGGATCAGTGCCATCGTTAATGTTATTAGTTGCACCTGCGCTTTTCCTGTTGCGTGGTTTGTGTGGAAAAGGTTTATAAATCTGATTCATTTGGGAGCAATAAAGACACAAAAGTGCTCTGATCCTAGCAAGAATGTTAGACCTGCTCAGAAATTAGAGATGTTCTGATAGCGTTTTTCCTTACCAATACAGATACAAATACCTGAACTTTACCAAGTGTGTTGTGTGTTGTATTCTAGAGAGAGAGAAAAACATGCAGTTCATGTTGTTGATAAGATGTTTAAGCTTTACCCAGCGTAATATATTTTCTCACCTAATAACATTACTGATGGCTCTGTTACATCCAAGTGTCCCAGTGAGCCATCATGCACAATACCTGGACCCTGAAACTAAAACAGCTAAATTGAATTTAGTCACTTTGACTTGATGCTGTTGTTTCTACTCACATTTCCATGCATCAGCATCATCAGCTGCAACCTGCCTTTGCATTTTATCTCATAAAATTCTCAAAAAATGTCTTGTTTTTCTTTTTCATTTTGTTTTTTGTTTTTGCACTGAAGGGAGGTTGTGGTAGTTGCTGGACTTTTTCCACGACCGGCTGTCTGGAGTCTGTGATTGCAATCAACAAGGGGAAGCTCGTACCACTGGTGATGTTCTTTCACTTCTCTATCAAAACAGCTGTTATCCTCTGAGAAAATGTACTTCCTTTGTCATAGTGGGGCAAAGATGATTTACTGTAACTTTAATTCTTATATCACTTAGTCAGAACAACAGCTTGTAGACTGCGCCCAGGACTTCAACAACCATGGATGTAACGGGTGAGAGTCAAATATGTTTCCCTCCTACTTTGATAATTTCCCTTTATCTACCTGAGCATCATAACTGCAGACACTTTTTTATAACGAGATTTTAATTTGTCTTCCAGCGGCCTTCCCAGTCAAGCGTTTGAGTACATCATGTACAACAAGGGACTGATGACAGAGGAGGACTACCCTTACACAGCTTATGTAACTAAACAATCTTCCATTCTACATTATAAACAAAACTAAATGATAAGCAAAACTGCCCCTGAAGTTACATATATATTGATTTTTCCTTTCCTCATTAAATCAGGAAGGTACCTGTGCGTATAAACCAGAACGAGCAGCTGCTTTTGTGAAGGATGTGGTGAACATCACAGCGGTAAGTAAATATCTGAGTTTTTCCTCAAGATCGACGTCTTTGTTGAATGCCTGTGAGTGATGAAGTCTTTCTGTCACAGTATGATGAGAATGAGATGTTGGATGCAGTCGCCACACGCAATCCTGTCAGCTTTGCCTTCGAGGTGACCTCTGACTTCATGCATTACACCCAGGGCGTGTACAGCAGGTGAGGAGAGGTCACGGAAATATTGTCATGTACTTTCTAAAAAAGAAGGAAAAAAAACTGTATTTAGTTTTTTATCTGCTTACCTCACATATTACCTTTTATCTTGTAAATTTTGTTTTTAGAAAAGTTCTATAAAAATAAAATTATTATTATTATAAAAAAGCCCACTCATGCTGCCAGATTATTTTATAGTAACACATGTCTTAAAAAATATCCCTTTTACTTGAACCTTGAAGAGTTTTACTATTTTAAATACAACTTCCTCCAACTAAGAGAATTTGCTTGTCTCACAGAGATGATAACACCATGATTCAGCCAGATTTATAATGCACACTTCTTTTTTATTTTTTTAGCCTTTTCTGCAATGCTTATGCTCAGAATCATTATACTGCAAACTGGTTATATCTGTTCATTTGACATTTGACTCCCTTGAAATATTATCTACTTCAGTTTTCCTCATTTATCAACACTTGATAACCCTGAAAACTGATACCACTTTATTGCAGTTTAGAGACATACATAAAGTGTGTGACCACTTACCTAAGCATTAATCAACATCATCAACAGCATTTTAGTTTAGTTGAGTTTTATTAGGATCAAATTTACCCAAACATCCTGCACTAGAATCAAAAATGAAACAAAAACAGGAGTGGAGAGGCAAAGCCAAATTAACCTCTGACCATTAGGTTTGGGAAATCATGGCTTAAAAGCATCCAAGCAAAGGCATTTTAACATCAGTAAGATTGAAAGTGGTTTAGTTCCTCATTCTTTATCAAATCAGTCATGTGTATAAAGTTGGCTTTAATTTCGTTCTCTTCCTCCTTTCAGCACTGAATGTCACCAGACCACAGACAAGGTGAACCACGCTGTGTTAGCTGTCGGGTATGGAAGCGAGAATGGCTCCCCTTACTGGATAGTAAAGAACTCATGGGGACCAGGATGGGGGATTGAGGGGTAAGTCTTTCTGGCCTTGAATTACTTACAGTACAGGAAAATCTTATTAAATGTACACCAACCAGAGAAAGACAATAACAATGGTCTCCACTTACAGATACTTCCTCATTGAACGTGGGAAGAACATGTGTGGACTCGCTGCCTGCTCATCTTTCCCAGAAGTGTGATTACTGTCTAATAGCAAACTGCAAAAGGGCTGAAAAGGGAGCAGAACATGAACTTTTTTGCACTTTTTTCATTATTATACAGGGTGATTTTTATATAATCAGTACTGTGCTTCAGTGTACAGTGGGTTTTTACACATTGAGTAAGCACTACAATAGCATAGATCATAGTCATATCCAGATTAATTAATGATTCTGAGAGAATTGCAAAGTACCAATCATTCAATTCATTGTACTGAAATTCATAAATAAAATCTGTCAGATCTGTTCTCTTGAGTCTTTCATCACAATATATATTGCAACTGTCTTCAAATGGCCAAATATGACAGCTGTAGTAATAATTATTGAGGAAATTGCACTGCATGATGACATATTGTTAGCTACTATATGATGCACAAAACAACTCTAGAAAGAGAATGTACACATTAACATAAACATTGCTTTATCCACTGTTACGTGTTAATTTTATTGCAAACATAAAACAGTTTTACTGAGCTTCTAATTCAGAGATACATGACATGAGTAAATACAGCAGACAAGACCTGCCGAGAATAATTTTGTGGTCCAAACACTTTGTAAAATAATGAAACTTTTGAAGTCTGACTCCAAGAATTATATTTGGTTAAAATGGCTGTACAACTGTGTGTGTGTGTGTGTGTGTGATGAGAGAGAGAGAGAGAGAGAGAGAGAGAGAGAGAGAAGAGTTATGGTCACAGTCCATGTCCCTACAAACTCCAGCAGTTGAAAATGTGTACAAGAGGGAGTGTACAAGGGGAACTGTATGACATTAAAATCACATCACATTTATTTATTTGCTTACAGCAGAGTTCTCTTGATGCAACCTATTTTTTCACACTTCTACTTTGTTATGTGAAAAAACAACACAAGAGAAATGTATTAGAAAGATATTCGACATGTATAAAAAATATTTGCATCATGTCAAAACCAAATACCCATGCAGGGAGAGATACTTTCCACCATTAATGGGTGACATGTGCTAGCCTATATATTTATTAAGAGTTATAGATTGTAAGATTACAACGTAATATATGAACTGTTTTAGATTTAAAAAATTAAAAAATATTATTTGTTGAACTATAAGCTGTTTGTAAAACAATAAAATAAATATGTTTAATGTCATAATTATTTAAATGAATGACTCTGAAAACCTTTCACTGACACACTGGCAGAGCGCCAGGGATCCCCTTTGAGAACCACTGAAGTGTCGCTGGGTGTCTTTGCAGCGTGTGCCATAATACTACATTTCCCAGAATCCTCAATTCCTGCTCATCCTCAGCCAATAAGGAGTCAGTTTGTTGAGCGGGCGCTAAATCTGTTGTGTGTCTACTCCTTGCTGCAGGAGTGACTTGAAGCGGTGAGAATTAGTAGATAATACAGTCTCAGTTTAATGGACTTTGATGAAATACAATTCGGCAGCGAGACAAACTCAGCTCGAGCCTCCGCTCACTTGTCTCGTCACGTGTCGAGAGTAATGCTGAATAAACTGGCCGCCGCTCTGTGAACTGAGCTCGGACTGCTAGCTAACAGCTAACACTGGCTAGCCCGTCTTCTTATCAACAATGTCTGGTCTTCCACAAAATAACCTGAAGGAGCAGCTGGCGAGGCACAGCAATGCTGCTCAAAGCAAACTGTCTCTGGCCAAACCAAAAACGGGGTAAGTGTGCGCTAACATCTCGCTGCAGCAGCAAGGAAATGACACCAGCTAACAGTTAGCTTCGAGCTGTCAACTGTGCTAACTGATAAACACTGATCTGTATCTTAGCTCACGTTAGTTATCAGCATGACTGGATTAGCTAACTGTGCAAAAAGTGTATTTGCTCGTGCATCCAGAAATATTACTTTAACAAGTCAATATACACTCTTTCGAATTATCATTAAGTTAAGTTATTATCATCAGCTGTTGTGGTGGTTATTTGGCAAAGATTTTGAAAAAACAAAACAAAACAAAAAACAAACAAACAAAAAAAACATTTAATTGCCATTATTTTGACTGATATTGCAAATGCAGTATGGTTTGCAATATTAGAAATAATATGTTTTACACCATTACTTTCATTTTCATTGAAAAACATACTAAAATTATGAACTAAAACTATGGTGTGGTTTTTGCAGGGATCTGTACCAAACAACAATGTTTTTTATGTCTGTAGACCACCATGTGTAGGCAATGCAATATTTAATTAAAAATGTTATTTTGTCTTTGATAAATAGTGCACCTCTTGTGATTTGAAAATTGCAGTGGGCCATATTGCAAATCTCATTTGATTGTTCAGCCCTAGGTGCTATATTTATCAGGCAGTCAGATACCAAGAAAATGATAGAAAATAGGATTTGTCTCCAAAATTAAAACAGAAAAAGTTATGAAAACACACAAATTGAATTTGATTATCCTCCAGCATGATCAAATCTCAATTTGAATGGGCATGATGCCAGGGCACAAATTGGGTACCACCAGCTACCAGCCAAATGCTGGTAAAATATGCAAGTGGCTGGTAGATTTGCTTTATCTGTATAAGGAGAAGAGGTTCTCACTCAGGAATACATCATTTAATTAACTTTTACTCAATCATGTTTGGCAGTAGGTTACACAAAACATTTTCTGTGTGAACACTGATGAAGGCTGAAAACATTTTGGTAGATTTGGTAGATTTGGTCATCAGCCAAAAAAAAGGCAATTGAGTTGGTGCTAAAATTTGAACATTCTCTAGCAATTTAGCCAGTGGGCGGGAAAAGTTCATTTTGCACCCTGCATGACACCCTTGCTCTTATGTGTCAAATTATGTTTTCTTAATCTCACACTTGTTTATTTCTCAGGGCGTTTTCTTTCAAAAAGAAGTCCTCATCGGGTACAACCAAGGTGGAAGTTCCGACCAAGGTAATCAGCTCTAATGTTTTGGCAAGCAGGAATGTCAATGTCCCTAAGAACAGTTTGGTGACTAAATCTTCTGTGACATTTTCAAACAAGCTTGAGAGACCTCAAAAATCCAAAATCAACAGCTTCTTCCCTGTAAGTTCAAAAGGCAAGTCGGACTCCACCAGCCCAGCAGGTGACTGTGCTCCTGCAAGCCATACTCCATCAACAGTGTCCGCTCCTAAGTAAATCAGCCGCACAAGGAAATTCTACAAGTCTAGATGTATCTCTTGGATTCCCGTTGGACGACTGGGATGATTTTGATGATTTTGAAATTCCTGTCAAAAGTAAAAATGACTCATTTAGTTCAGAAAAGTCATTCACAGCAAAACTAAACCAAGACGCCTCTCTTGAAACACCAGAGTTTAGCAACAGTTTTGCAAAGAAGAGCAGAGTTTCCAGAAGTGAACAGTCTTGTATGGAAACAGATGAACTGGAGCACAATGTCGACAAAGCAGCAGTTTCACCAGGACCTAAGCCAGACGAGTTTGAACGTGAGGATTCTCCGGTTCAAATAACCAGACGGCGTCCTGCTGCTCATCTGAAGTCTGTCGTGAGTGATAGTGAGGAGGACAACAAAGTTGAGCTTGAGCCTTTTAAAGGAATGACAGGTAAGCAGCGGTTTGTTTCAGAATATGTATTTTATTTGTACACTGTAGGGCAGGTGTGAATCTGGAAAGCATTAAATTACACAAAGACACTGGATATATCTTTTTGCCTTTTAGGTAAAAAGAAAAAATGGTTTGACCCAAAGGTAATGAAGCTTGATGACAACTCAGAGCTTGAAGACCTTGACCTTGATTGCATTCCCCCTTCTCCAGTCTCTGAGGAGACCTCTTTTGCTACTTCTGCACTGGAGAAGAGGTCAGTTCTTTCAGTTTATTATGTAATTTTACCTTTATTAACAGTACTTCCTGTATATATGTTGTAGTGAATAACCATCCACAGAATAGGTTTACTTTGTGTAATCAAAATCAGTGTGATCACAGTAAATGAGTTAATGAACTATTAATAACTACTGAACCGATTTTGCTTTTCTTTTTTTTCCCAACAGATCTAAATCAGTTGGGGCTGAAAGCAAAGGCAGTCCTGTGCAATTGAAGGAGCCCATCACAATACTTCCTGAACCCTCTGATCATCACTCAAAAGACAAAACAAGTGGGTGTTATGTCCTTTTCTGATTTGTCCAGAACTTGTGCTCATTTTGTTCATTTTTTTTTAAACTTCTGTTCATTAATTTTGATGTTTTCCTATGATCTTGTCACAGATGAGCAACTCCTCAGTATCATGGAGTCCATTTGTGCTCTGGTTGATTCCATCCCTGAACATGAACTAATAGCTCTGACTTGTGGAAATGAGCTTTTGCTGAAGAGGGCTCAGAGGTGTGTATATTTGAGTGGAAAACAGCTTTGTTATTATTCATGATATTTAATTATTCCTCACTATGCTTGCAATTATCTGCCTTTCTCACACAGGAAGAGGATTCTTGCAACTGGTGGTGGCAGTTTATTAAGCATCCAGCAGCCAGACAGCACTGTGATTTCCGAGCCCAGCCTTAAAGAACCATCGTTTTCCAGCTGTGTTACATCCAGTGTTCTGTCATCCAGCTGTTCTGTGCCTGCGGACACCAAGAAGCCTCTTCAGATCAGGAGATCTTCAGTCATCTCTGTGGACTATGACTCTGATCACTCTGATAGTGTTATTAATGTAAAGCACATGCACAGTAAGCCCAGTGAGCCAATAGATGTGGAAGATGACACCTTCTGTGACTCTCCATCAACCTATAGCCTCATGAATCCATCTTTTAATTTCTCAAAGAAAACTAGCACAGACCTGGACGGTTCAGACCTCTTTTTTTCACCTAAGAAGACAGAGACTGTCGTTCAGAACAAACCTAAACCCTCAGTTATAGATGACATAGAGCCAGATGACTTTTACATCGACGACTTTGACATAGATGACTTTAACGACTCAGATATCCCTGATTACTTTGACGAACCCCAAACTTCGTCAGTTTCGGGACAAAACTCCAGCACCATGTCTACAGCAGTGAGAGAGGGTGGACCAAGCAAGTCTTCATGGGAGAGGAGACCAACAACACCTGCACCTGCAGCCAAACCCTCAAACATCTGCTCACCTGGTAAGTCAACATGGCACAGAATGGCATGTAGAAAATTTGTCCTGACTTGTTGCAAATTTTCAGAGCAAGAGAGTTTCTCCTACTTTTAGGCAGTAAATAGCTCTATTAAACTGAGGAGCAGATGAGTTGCAGTTTAAAATGTATGTCTTACTATTTTTATATTTTTTAGTCTTAACTGTCAGTCTGTCAGTCTTAACATGTGTTGCACATTGCACACTAGGGCTGTGACCGTGCCATTGGTCTATAGAATATGATGTGTGTGCCAGGACATCTCTGTGGCATGACAGTATTTAATTTAAAATGTTTTTTTAAAACGCATTTCAGCTTAAACAAATGTTGCATCCTCCTGCCGTTTGAAAATGGCGGTAGGCCAGATTGTGATTTAAAAAAAACACACTAAAACTACAAGATGTCATTAATTTTAATTTTACGATATGTTGTAAAACAGTTATCATTAGAGTTGAAATGAGTTGATTGACAGAAAAAATAATCACTGTTAAGTTTTTTGAAAATTGATTACCTGCCTTTTTTGTTTTTGTTTTTGTTTTTTTTGTTTGTTTTTTACCAAAAGTTCACTGGAATTCAAACAATTACTGGTTTTCTTAGTCATCTACAAGTGCGATTCTGAAATGATAAATACTTGATGAACACAGGCCCTGATTCTGAGAATTTATGCAGTCAGAAGATGGTCTTCAGGTACATTTACTAACTCAGTCTTTATGTTTTCCGTTGCAGAACCCACCTTCAGAAACCCAGCCCACGATCGCTTCAGAGGGTTCAGCTTCCCTTACTCACAGGAGATGATGAAGATCTTTCACAAGCGTTTTGGTCTTCATCAATTCAGGTTCAATCAACTAGAGGCCATTAATGCAGCACTTCAGGCAGAAGACACATTTGTTTTGATGCCCACAGGTAAGTGATCAGATGATACAGAAACAAATGTTATCTTAGATGTGATAGATTTAGGATGTAAACCTATAAATTTCTCTGTAACTGATGCATTTTTAGGTGGAGGTAAAAGCCTGTGTTACCAGCTGCCTGCCTGCGTCTCACAAGGAGTCACTGTGGTCATCTCCCCACTCAAATCACTCATTGTTGATCAGGTCCAGAAACTCACCACACTGGATGTGAGTATGTTTGCTCCTGCTGGTCAGTTGGATCAGTATGAGGTGCAATTTTTTCATAATATATTTGATACTTGAAACTGAAAGTGCATTGGTTATTATTTTAGATCCCAGCAACAAGCCTGTCTGGTGATAAAAGTGACAGTGAAGCAGGGAGGATCTATATGCAGCTCTCCAGGAAAGACCCCATCATTAAACTGCTCTATGTCACTCCTGAAAAGGTAAAAATGGATGAGTTACATTGTAAATGTTGGAATCTGTAAATGCGTTTTTTTTTTCTTTATCAGCAATAATGTTAACAGTAATTATGATTTTCACTCAAGACTGATGCATCTTTTCTCCCCCAGGTGAGTGCGAGTAACAGGCTGATCTCCGCCCTGCAGAACCTGTTCGAGCGAGGCCTTTTGGCCCGGTTTGTCATAGATGAGGCCCATTGTGTCAGTCAGGTAAGTTCCTCCTTTTTACACACAATCTGCTGTATGCTTTTATTTTTGCAACAGCCACTCCTAATCACCCTGTGACCTTAAATCTGTCAGTGGGGCCATGATTTTCGTCCAGACTACAAGAGGTTGCATGAGTTGCGTCAGAAGTTCCCCAGCGTGCCGATGATGGCTCTGACGGCCACCGCCACCCGCGAGTTCAGAAGGACATCCTCAACCAGCTGAATATGACTCGGCCGCAGGTGTACGTGCTCCATCTCAGACTCTGTCTCAGATTTTTAAATGAGTTCTCTTTCAATATTGTTGGATAAATGAGCATTTTCTATCCAATATGTGTTCAGGTTTACCATGAGCTTCAACAGAACAAACCTGAAATATGCTGTGCTGCCAAAGAAACCCAAAAAGGTTGACGAGGACTGTATCAGCTGGATCAAGAAGCACTACCCACGTAAATAATTCAGTAGTACTTTTTCTGATCCTGGTTATATTCAGAACACTGTCATCACTATTTTGTTGAAAATTCAACTCAGGTTTGTATGTGAGCACAGTCTGAAATCTGTCGTATCTGAATAATGTTGAAGGGACAGTTAGTCAGAAAACATATTAGTCTGCAGTCAAGAAGTCAAGTGGCTTATGTTAAGTCTTGTCAGTTTAATTTTGACACCTTGTGCCAAAAAGATGTTGCTGTTTGGTTACTGCAGATTAAGGATTTAACTTAAAAGCATGTAAAATTCTTTTAAGACCAGTCAGATGATTGACTTCTTTTGTAAGTAGCCTTGTAATAGATGAAGGAATGCTCATGTAATTGTAATTCTTTTATTAACCTGCATTCCTGCATGTTGCAGGCGACTCTGGCATTGTTTACTGCTTGTCCCGTAATGATTGTGATGCAATGGCTGAGAGTCTGCAGAGAGCTGGGATATTAGCTCTGTCGTATCACGCAGGCCTGAGGGATGGTGACAGAGAATACGTGCAGAGCAAGTGGATCAATCAGGACGGCTGCCAGGTGAGGTCCCCACGCAGTCACTGATACAGTGTAATTCAAAGTTTACTAATAGCAGGGGTTGTGTTGACCAAATATTTTCCGTCAGTATTAACAATAACAAAACTCTGAAGGCTGTCTGTCATTTTGACAGATGAAAACACTGAGGGTGATCTAAAGTAGTGTTAAGGAATGTTGTTTTGTATATTAAATGGTTTGTGATGAAGTGTTTCTGAAAATTAAATGCTATTAAATAGGCTATCTTTCATTATCATTATAAAAAGGAAACGTTAAATAACGGGTAATAATAGATTATGACAGAATTTTTCCGGCCCTGTCTTCCAGGTCATCTGTGCCACCATAGCCTTTGGCATGGGCATTGACAAGCCTGATGTGCGTTACGTGATCCACGCCAGTCTGCCGAAGTCTGTGGAGGGCTACTACCAGGAGTCTGGGAGAGCTGGCAGAGACGGAGAAATCTCTCACTGTATTCTCTTCTACTCCTATGCCGACGTCACCCGCATCAAGAGGATTATTAGCAGTATGTCACAAAAATATGGACCTTTCTTATTACATGTGAAATTTGTATTTTTTTCATCTATTTCCATATAAATCTCTGCAAATCATCAAGCCTATAAAGGAGCATTCAAAGCATGTTTACTTTCCAAATGACCAACTGTATATTTTGTTTTTTGTTTTTTTTTTAATCAGTGGACAGAGAAGGTGACAGACATGCCAAGGCGACTCATTACAACAACCTGCACAGCATGGTGCACTTCTGTGAGAACATGATGGAGTGCAGAAGAATTCAGCTGCTCGCATACTTTGGGGAGCTGAAGTTCAACAAGAGCTTCTGTAAGGAGCATCCAGACGTCAGCTGTGACAACTGTTCCAAACCCAACGTAGGGAATCAATTTGCATCATTTTCTTTATGTATTCATTACAAATTCAAATCATACCTGTCAGTTTCTAATCGAGCAACAATGTTTTAACATTCCTGTGTGCAGCAATACAAGATGAGAAATGTCACGGAAGATGTGAAGAAGATTGTGAGGTTTGTGCAGGAGAACTGCGAGAAAGTTGGAGCAAGGTACGGCAAGACTGCTCAGCAAAACAGACTGACACTGAACATGCTGGTGGACATCTTTATAGGTAAAGAACATGCACATGCTTTCAATGAAAAGACATTTCGCTGCTAACAAGAGTTGTCTGTAAATGGTCTTATGTGTGGAATTGTTTCTTTCTGTTAGGGGGTAAATCTGCCAAGGTACAGACAGGAATGTATGGGATAGGAGGAGCATACTCAAGACATAATGCTGACCGTCTCTTCAAAAAACTGGTTCTGGACAACGTCCTGATGGAGGATCTCTACATCACCAACAACGGCCAAGCTGTGGCTTATATCTCTGCTGGACCCAAAGCCATGAATGTGATTTCTGGCAGCATGCAGGTAATCTGACGTACATCAATTTAACATCAGCATGAAGAATTAAATCAGGGTGGTTACAGATCCTTAAAAAGTCTTAAATTAACATTTACTAATAAATGGCCCTAAAAAGTATTAGACTTAAACTTTGTTTAGGAAGGTCTGAAATATTTATCTATTTAATGCTATAATGATTTAAAATTTACTCCAAGCGCAAGAGTTGAATTCAGTTGTTATTCTGTTACACTCTTATAATCTTTTAATAAATGTATTTGGACAAATGTTCTTTAACTTATAATTTTGAACTGGAACTCAGAAGACTACACCTGTATTTTCACATTGGACATTAGTTTTATTTCATATTTGGCTTTAAATTTCTTAAATTTAATGGTGGCATTGAAGGCACACTATGCAGGTTTTTCTCAAACAGCAATTCATAGACTCATAAAAAAGATAAAGATAAAAATCTCCCACAACCCACCAGAAGTGTGTGACAATGCCTGCATCCGTTAATACCGCGTTCTCCACCCACCTTCATATTTTCTCATTATGTTGTTGTGTTTGGGATGCTTCACCGACCCAAAACGTCGCTATTTGACATCCTGAGAATGAGATTCAGCAATTAATTATCTTTATGGCGCGTTCACGTACAGCAGCTGACAAGCCCTTTTTTTTTTTTTTTTTTACCTTTAACAAGTATTAAAAGGTAAAAAAAAAATTTTAATTATCTTCCTGATACATGAAGACACTGTAAAAGTAAAAGCCCACATTTATGAAAGTGTTTTGTTCATTAACCTTTTAAAAACTAACTTGTCTTGGCACTTGTCTTATTGCAGGTGGAGTTCTACGAGACCGAGAGTGCATCAAGCATCAGGAAACAGAAAGCTGCTGTGGCCAAGAACGTCTCCCAGAGAGAGGAGAAGGTTCAGGAGTGTCTGAAAGAGCTGACGGATCTGTGCAAGCAGCTGGGCAAAGCGTTTGGCATTCACTATTTCAACATCTTCTCCACCACCACCTTGAAAAAGATAGCTGGTAAATTCTGGAACTGTTGTTCAGACTGTATTTAAATGTCACAGCAGCATATATGATAGAACTAGCATTTTATAATTTGTCTCACTTTTTTTTTCCACGTCAACAGAGAAGCTTTCCCCTGACCCTGAAGTCCTGCTACAGATTGATGGTGTGACAGAAGACAAACTGGAGAAGTACGGAGCTGAAATCATTCAGGTCCTAGAGAAATACTCTGAGTGGCAGCTGCCGGGTAAGAGTGAAGTTTTTGCATATTTTAACTTTCTGTACCTTGATTGCTGCAGAAGAGTATAACGGCCAGCATAATGGGAAGAATGAAAGGAGGGAGATTTTTTTTTTTAAATAAATGTTACATTTGCAGGATTAAGTTTAAATAAAAAAGAAAAAAAATCATTGTTATGTGGGTGATCGCCAGAAGAAATAACAGGAAACAGACAGGTACCTCCTGAAAATATTAACTGCAGCAGCGAAAAAAGCAATTACTCATAAATGGTTACAAACTGATCCACCTGCAGTAGATATTTGTCTTGAAATCATCAGAGATTTGTGAGATGGAAAAACTGACTTATCCTCTAAGACAAAATGGATAAAATATCAGTTGTAATAAGTAACTTGGTCAGTAGTTTTCCCCCTCATTCTCCCCGTTTTATAAAATGTAATTTTAAATGTTTGTACATTTGCCTTCCCTCTACTAGTCATGTAGAGTTAGATACAAATTATGTAGTGCTATATAAAGACCTATCTGTCCATATTCCATGACATGTACAGAATTGACTGTTAGATTGAATTTTTTGGATCACATAGTGGCGAGCTGTACTGTACTGTGCTGTTATTTTTTGTCAAACAAATTAATAAAATTTAAATGTTATAGAGAAAAAATAAATCGGGAGAAAGTTGAGGTTTTTATCATTTTAACTTGATTCTCTAAATGGTATTTCAACTTTATTCTCTAAATACAACATTTTAAAGAATCTCTTCTTTATTTACCTTATGTCTGGCACTAATACTCTTCCACAAAGGCACACAGTTCCGGACATTGTGGTATTAATCCTATATTGTCTCTTTAGCAGAGGAGCAGACTGACGCTGGTGAAGACGGATGGATAGACACGACTCGAGGCCGTGCACGGATAGATTACGATGACGAGGACAATGATCAGTCCTCCACCTACTTCCGTAATCGGGGTGCACAGGGACAGAAGAGAAAGAAAAGTGCATTCTTCAACTATTCCAAGAAGAGAAAAGCACATGGCAACGCAAGTTCCAGCTCTAAAGGGTCTGTAGTGTCTCTGTCTCACATTTTATCATCTAGTTGGAGATCATATGAAGCAAAAGCTTCACTGCAGAGCTGAAACCTTATTTTCCTTCTCCTCGTTTTGTCTTCTCTCTTGCTGTGGTGGCGTTGTGGACTCAGTCGTGGCTACAGCAGGAATAACTCCTCGTCGTCCAGTTCCAGAGGAGGAGGCCGGGGGTCCAGGAGCTCAGCAGGAAATGGAAATGCATCAGCAGGCAGGAGACCGGGCTTCCTGTCTATCCCAACCCCTCAAACTAACCAGCGACCCTTCTTAAAACCGTCCTTCTCACACTTGGGTTAGGGATGTCTTCTTAATCTGACTTTCTAAGATGGAAATCTAGTATTTCACTACATTTCAAACCAGTTGATATAACTGTATATTTACATTCTGTACATTTATTGTAATGGTCTCTGTACAGATTGATATTGACTGTTTGTACATTGTAAATAATTGTAAAACATGTTTTTCACTGTCAGTTGTTATTGGATATTATTTTATATATTAAAGAGACATTTGAATTTTATCAATGATTATTGCTTCAACTGGTCTACATTCAAAGGTAAACTGTACTGATGGTTGACCGATACAGGTTTCTCAATGCTCGATGCCAATATTTAGAGAGCAGGGTGGCTAGTGGTCAGTACACAATGACAATATCAAAAAGAAAAGTCATGTATAATTTAATTGTTTCATGCACATTGTAGTATAACATACTGTACATGCTTATCTTTTAGGATGAAGAAATGTGCTAAATTTTAGGGAGGACGATGTGACTGAAGAAAGTTTAGGCAAACGTTTACAGCAGGATGCATGTTTGCTTTTAACTGCGTTTGTATACGCACCCCTATGCATCATGGCTGTCTTGCATATCCTGCATCCATTTGGAGCGATGGTTGTCCACATCCTCACAAATCAACACTACATGTACATAAATGCAAACATGGTTAAGCGCAAGTATATCTCTGGCCTAAAGCCACATTTCAACTACATGCTACAGTTTAACTCGACTCTGCTCAATTTTGATACCAAGTATTTTGTTTTCCACTGCAGATGATACCCCCTCGACATGAGCGGAGCTGCTAGTCATAGCGACACTATTCCAACAGTTGGGAAAATGCACATGGTAGCTTTACTATAGTCTTGAGAAGCTGCAGCATTTATTCACTGACGAACTGTAACCTACACTGCAAATTTACTGCCAGATTGATAACTTCACTGCTCATCTTTTCCTCTGTAGTGGTCAGATCAGTCTGCTGTATTTTCACATCACCTTTTGGTATTGGCTCAGCTCACTTGGCACCTTGAATGAAGTGATACCAAACAAGTACCACATACTATCTACAATGAGAGATCAAAAAAGAGTGAGTACAATCGAGCTGAGCCAATCTGTGCCATGCAGTTGAAATGTGGCTCTTTAGCAGGCCTTGACCAAAGCTGATAATCTCAAAATGCCAGATATTCAGGCGGTTAATCATCTACCACTACTGCATGCTGAATTTGTATCAAACCACAAAGCCACGTGGAGCCACATACCATTTTTATTCAATGTTTATTTCAAGTTTGAATAGTTTTATTTAATGGCACCAGTTACAAGGGACTATTGGAGAGAAACAATATTTTATACTGACTTGTACAGAAGGTTACCTACAGTACAAACATGGGTTCGGAATGGATCAGACTGAACAAGAACTGGATTTGGCACATGGATTTATATATATATATACTTGTATATATAACGTAATTAAACAGCAATCTTCAATCCCAGGATAGAACGATGCAGACTACATAACACACCACCAGAACATGGATATGCAGATACACTTATTGACGTGTATGCACGGTCGTGTGAGGGTCTGTCTACTGGGAGCTGACAGAGGGGCAAAAAGCAGCTCAAGATGTCTTCGGTCATGACTTGTTTCATCTGTTAACCCCTCAGTTCTACATGCATCATCCACATTAATGTGACAGGGATTTTGGCCAGGAACAAGATTTAAGTAGCTAATTGCATATAAATCACTTGGTTTCAATCATCTAAATTGGTTATGTAACTCTTTTCCATCACATAAATATCAACAAGACGTTTTTGAAAAATATGTTTGAAGGACAGCTAATAGCAATCTTTGAAACTCCTGATTATGTCAGACATGTTGGTTTTGGAGACTTTTTTAAAAATTAAGATATCTGATGAAATATGTGGAAAACACAGGGGATAGACAAAATAACAAGAACACCTCATTCAGTTCAGTACAAAAACACCACAAAATACAACCTCTGAAATAATCCTAAACATGTCTTTGACTCTGCCAAATGTAGGATTTGTTGCTTAGTTGTTACATGGAATTACATCATACCATGTGGTACTTTCTAGACACGTCTCCATCCAAGTACCTGGAACTTTTTAGGACTACTTTTCAAGGAATTAAAAGATTTCTTCAGCCTGCTGTCTGCGTTTCCACCCTCAAGGGCGGCAAAGATTTGGCAAATAAGTCTGCTGCTGCATGAAAAAGTGACAGATGTTTTTAGACGTCATTTTTGCGAGAAACTGTACAACAGTTTAACAAAATAAAATTTAATACATCAAATAAAATTTCTCTAGCATGGTTGCTGGTAGTTCTTTAAACATTGATGCGTGAAGCTTTGTTCAAGTGTTTATTTTTCTGATAATTTAGATTTTAATTAGATATTTGATGCTATGAAAATAATTGACAGCTGAGTTCTGCTCGCCATTGAATCACCCATCTGTTGGTTTCATTTTGTAGTCGTTGTAGCATAACTGGTACAATTCTTTCCCCAAACTACATTTAAAAACAAGACGAAATGAGTACAACTTAATTAAAGTGACGTTAACTTCATAATCCAATCCCTTCAGACCTGTCAAAATCATATCTAAGATATTTTAAGGCCTATAATTCAGATTATTGGATTTTAAACTTTTTAAGACTTTTTAAGGACCTGCCAAAACCCTGTTAGACCCTGGACCCTGTGGTGAAAACGCTGAGTTCCTCAAAAGGGAAAGTTCCCACAGTGGAAACAAGGCTTCTGTTATTGAGTCCATCCCCTGTGTATTAAATTTAAACACAAGAACCAATGTGTCATCTTCCAATAGTATTCGCATGGCTGTACCTTCAGTGCTTCTTTTCAGGGACTGACCAGCTGATTTATAAACCATGGATGATGACAATCACCCTCAGAAGTCACACATCTATAGCCATCTCCCATGAGGTAAAAGAACTGTAAAATATGTAAACAAGACACAGCAAACTGAAATGTAAAATCAAAGTCAAGTTTGTCACAGGAAACACGCCTGTAAAGACAAATTAAGACAGAGATTGCGGGGGCTGCCCAGTGGACATTACAGTTTCAGACAGACTCTCGGCCTGGGAGATTTAAGGACAGAGTAGTCTGTAGTACAGTTGTGTGTAGGGATGTTGTGTCTTTCCGTTCTCCATTCCTTCATCTTTGCGACTTTGGTAAACTGCAGAGTTAGGATCCAGGCACAGGGGACAATCTGTCACTTGACAATGAAACAGCAAAGAAAACAGCAGAACAAACATCCACACAAGAGGTCTCTAAGGAAAATGGATTTTTTTTATCAAATGAATGCAACAATAACTAAGTGTCTCAGTGGTCACATCATTGTTAGAGTCAGCACAACAGCAATTTGGTAAGTGGTTTGTCTAGAAACAGGAAGGACATATTTGACTTATTCATCATTGGATTTTAAAAGACAAGTTTGAAAATCACATCTTTTTGCTCTCACAGCTGATTATTGCTCCTTGAATAATGCTGCCTTGTTTTGTTTTTTTTAATTGTTGCATGTTCAGAGAGACCACTGAAGCTACATAATGCTGATCGATGTATGAGAAACACCTTCGCAGACTGACCTTTAGAAGATGTCCTGCTAACAACTCAGCCTGGCCGGTCATGTCGACCTTTATGTCAGTAAAGAAGTAATAAATATGAAGTATGAATGTACACAAAGAAAAAAAATAAACCCGCCCACCCTGCTCCACCCCTTGTTAGGATAAAAATGTGCTTCATCTTTGCATCTGCTGTATCCGAGTTAAAAATGATTAACGTGACATAAATAAGCTCTTACGACAGGTTTCTTGCCAACGTAGCTCTTATGATTTAACATTCCCTCCAGCATTGTACTGCTCCCTCTGCGGTTTGTGAGGGATAATGAGCTACAGGAGTGGATCCAGCCACAACGCCAAAGTGCATGCTACTCTGTGGTCAGGACTACAGGACTTAAACGCTCAGATTACACAGGGGCAAACAAAGAAGGTAGCACCATCGGGCCTTCAGTGGAGCAGCTGCAGGTGCTGGTACGAAGAGTGTGTGGCGTTTGAAAAAGCAGGCCAAAAAAACGAGCAACCCTGTACAGCCATTTAGAGTGAAGAAGTGTCCACCGTTCCCAATTTGTTTTTTCAAATCCCACTTTCAAAGAAGCAGACTGATTACTTGAACTTCCCTCGAGGGCGTCTGATATCCCCAGTCTCTCTTCTCAAGTCTTTCTTTTTTCTTTCCTCTTAATCCTTCTTGCCTTTTCCAAAAAAAAAAAAAGATGAAGTTTTTACTCCTTTCTGTCTAAACCTCCACAGCTTTCACCTTGAATCATGTTTCCATTCCTACATACAGACATACTAACACTTACACCTGCACTTGGTACAGGAGGTAGACACGCAATAAAAAAAAAAACAGATTTTACCCAGAATCCAGCAGCCATGACTGTTATTGCTCCCTGGAGCTGTGAGGCAGAAGAGTCTTGAGCCTGACCGACAAATCTGAGAGCAGATATGATTCACCAATATTGGTTTGTCACAGATATATTGGTATCTGCTTTTATTTTGGTTGATATGAAAATGCAGGGAAGAAACTGAAGAACATACTTAAGGAAAAAAAGTGCATTAATTATAAGTAGGTAACAGACTCCACTGTTAAGTGCACCAAAAAAGAAAAGCCATATTTCCAACCCCCTTTAACTGGCCCTTCCTAAGTACCACCCCTTTTCAATGACAGTTGAGCAAACTTGGTAGCTTGGTCAGCTTTCTCCTTTTCCTGTAAAAGCTGCATATAGGGTCACATCTTAAGTTAGCTAATGATTGATGTAGATAAACTAGCTAGTTAGCTAGAGCCTTGCTAACACCAGCTAATTTAAGATGTGAATATGTGTCGCTTTTGCAGGTCGTTTGACCATCTTGAACCAGGAAAAGGAGAAAGTTGACCAAGTTGCCGAGCTTTCTCAAATGTCATTGGAGCACAGAGCGAAAAGGGGTGGGACTTAAGAAGGATCAATTGTTCATTTTTATTAGGACCGCAACTAACAATTAATCTGCCTAATATTTCCTAGATTCATCAATGAATTGTTCAGTCTATGAATTGTCAGAAAAAAGTAGAAAATCACCAACTTTCAAAATCATTTTTTATCTAACCAATGGTCCAAAATTGAAATATATGTAATTTACAATAATATAAAACAAAGAAAAGCAGAAAAATTCTCACATTGGAGCAGCAGAAACCAGAAAATGTTCGCTATATTTGTGTGAAAAATGACAATTAATTGATTATCAAAATAGCTACCAATGAACTTTCTGTCAACCCATTAACTAATTGTTTCAGCTCTTCTTTCAGCTTTTGTTTAACACATTTTTTAAAATTAATTTTAGTGTGATGATATGCTGTCACACAATTTTTAGAGCAGATCCAGTATCGGTCAGGCTCACAGTCACCTCTCCAAACTCTTCAAGTAAAATAAGACGTTATGAAAGGTGAAAATGTGTTTTTGGATTATTTGGTATTTGTGATGGTATAATGACATCTCCCGATTTCATTCTGTACAACTACATGTTTTAAAATTGTGCACGCACTGAAGGCTGATTCACTGCTGGTGGAGTGATGAGAGGTGTGATCAGTGTTGAGTGGATCTGGATAAAAACCCTGTTTTTTTGTCCCCCCTTCTACATTTTCCATAAATGCTTCTGACCTTACTTGAAACACAGCGCTAAAAAAGGTATAATTTAATCTTCAATAACAAAATAACATTTCAGTTCTGTTAAAATATACATGAAAAACCTGTCAATATATATTAGGAAACAAACTAATTTGTACAAAAAGTACATTATTCTTATTCTAATAATAATAATAATCATCATCATAATCATATAATATGATACATAAACCTAAGAGCAAGGTTGATATGAAACCAAAATAAATCATAAATTCTTCATACAAAGAAATTATTGAAATTCATCGAATTTCAACTTGATGAAAAAATGCAAATCAAATTAATTGGAGAAATAACAGAAGAACTGAACAAATGAGCACATTCAAAAGTACTTAATTATTAAAACCATTGCACATCTATCTAGACTATCATCTATTGGTGCCAGTGAATCTCTGCTCATCATGAATGTTTCTCTAACCGCGTCTGACTCTACTGGGTCACGTAACACTATTGGTACTGGTTTATTTTACTGTATCGTTATAAAATGTTATAAAACAACCAGTTTACTTTGTACACCGCTGTATACTAAAGTGTAATTGTGTCTTAAAACAATCCACAAAATTCAAAACTGCCGACAGTCATGGACATCTTCTCAAAAAAGGCATTTGGTAATCACCCTGTCTGTTCACTGCTTCTTTCACTATTATTCCCTTCAGATTGTTCTGTTTCTCCTGATGAGGTGAATCTGCTGTTTGTCTGGTTCTGATGGGGATGAATTAATATCAAAAGATATCACACTACTTTGCCTCACCTTCACTTCAACTCTGACATAGCCCACTTCCATCTTAATTTCAATACCAAATCGACTTCCTTGATTACCGTTGCCTCATCTCTTCTCCTTTTCTTATGCAAACACATGTTTGAAAGCAATAAATAATAAATGAAGGCAACGTTCATCCGTTGCAACAAAATCATCCGTTCCTGTAAAAGGAACAGTTTAAAATTCTTCAGTTCTTTGATTTCAGTTTTAATTTTTTTCCTTTGTGTTATTTGAAAAAATAAAATACCTGAAATGACTTGAAATTAAAAAAAAAGAAAAATGCAAAAAAAGTCTTCTGGTTTTGTAAAAAAAAAAAAAAAAAAAAAAAAAAAAGAAGAAAACAAGTGAATCGAGGAGGTGGGAAGGTGGTGGTGGTGGGGATTAACTCAAAGTGGAGGAGGGGGAAGAGAGATCCTGGCCCGGTGTTACCAGGAGTGGTCCAAGCTGTATGTCTGCAGGAGGATGATGAGAGAAGCAGGGTTCATGGTTGGGACGAGGCCACCCTCCTCCATCGCTCCAGGAGTCCTAACCGTCTTCCCAGACCCCCGAACGGGCTTTACGAACTCTACGACCTCACTCTCACTTGTTAATGAGCAACCCGCCCACCCAGCGGAGCTTGCAGGCAAACCACCGCCTGAGGGGACAAAAGTATTCGTAATGGAACTGCTCAAACTCGGGGGTCTGGCGGATATCACGTAAAAATGCAATGTCAAGGTCTGACTCGGTGAGGATGATGAGGAGGAGGAGCAAGACAAAGAGGAGTCCAATGGTCACAAGGAGCAAACGGAGGACACTTAAGACAAATTTATTCACCTGTTCCACCTCGCTGAGGGCCGATTCCCCCCCTGCACCTTCCTGTGCAGATCTACCGTCCGCACCAAAATCACCCCCTTCCCCGTGCGTTGGGGTGCCCGCCTCCGACTCCTTCTCCTCTTCGATGCTGCAGGGCGCCCCGTTGATCTGGCGCGAGGCGGCCAGCTCCATACTGTGCTCGGCCACTGGGGTGGGCAGCACGCTGTCGGAGGGGCTGTAGGCCTCATCCGAGATCACCGCAGTCCTCTCGCTGGCATCTGTGGCCTGGCTCCGGGAGCGTGGGATGAACGATTCCCCATGGGACACTGAACGCACCGGTGTAGAGTGGGCACTGTCACGCAACGACTCCAGACCTTGTGGGGTGGTTCGGGGGAAGAGGGAAGGAGACAGGAAGAAAAAGGAATATTACACACATTTTACAGCATGAGAAAGGACATGACATGATGTGGCCTTTCAAACTCTACACTACAGTGGCGTTCACAGACACAATACACTGTAGTTCTGGAGCCGTATTTTTGAAACATCTTATATTAAAGGAGCAATATGTAATAATTGCATATCCAAAAATGAGTACAGAAGTCCAAATAGCAAGTTGGAGCCATAGACAGTATATGAAATAGGTAGAGATCCTAATTGATAAACAGTCTATGATTGAGGTAAATTGTTTCCTCCCACCCCGTCCTCCACAGGCTGGGGCAAGCTCAGGCAGGCTGCAGGAACACTCCGGGAGCACAAGACAAGCACAACATTATGATTTGACAGTGGCGACAAGTCCTCCACTGTAAGTTGATTAGCTGTTTATAACATCACTGTAAAGTTAAGCCCATTATCCTGAAAACAAAAGCCCACTGCTCTGAAAATACACACTCTTGAGTTGGAGCTCAGTGACTGCCTGTCTTACTGCCTGTCAGACTTGATTAACAGCATAAATGCAATAAACATGTATGCCTTCTAAAAGATTAATGATTTCTTGTGACTCAAAAACAGACATTCATTTGGCTAACATTCAGCATCAATTTTAACTGTAATTAATGTGAAATGGGCAAACAATAACCATCATTCTTGCCTGTAATGGAAATTTCAAAGGATGACACCATGGCTGTAGCACTGTCAGAGTAGCAAGCATTTCAGTTTAGCATTTTCCTTAATTTTTGATGACATATTTTATGATTTATTAGAGTAAATACGTCACAGATTTCTCCCTTAAGTCTTAAGTTGAGGCGAGAAGAGTCCAAGATAGGATTTTTCCCCATTTGGTATTGCAGAAGCAAATTCTAACAAACTTAAGGAATCCTATCTTATCTTTGTTCATTCTATCCTCTCAGATTAGCAAATCTTAAATACTCAATGCTACATCGCTTATCAACATTTATGTCTGTTACCTAGCAGCCAACACTATTTTTCTCATTTCACCAAGCTAAACAACTTTATAACCGCTAGATTTTCTCTTTGAAAGATACTGAAACACACAAAAATGGAGCAAAAACGGCAGGCACTTAACTTAAGGACAAATAAGTTAAAGGTTTTGGTTACAACTGTGGTGAAATCAAAAGATGTTTTTGGGCACTTTACAACAATGCTAACTTGAAAACGATAAAAGTACAAAATAGCTGACAGTATCCAACATATCCAGCATCCACTGTGTAAAAGCATTAAAAGAGCAGCCAAACAAATTAAATAAGTTAACTATCATCAGCTAACACAATTAGCAGGTTTGTAAGTTAGCTTCTGCTATTGGTGGAACAGTGAAAATTATAGCTGCTGCGCAGCAATGGTTGGGGCCGGGCAATTTTAGGCAAGGGATAACAGGGAAAAGTGTTGTTTGTGTAAAGTGTATTTTAACCTTAGCAGTCTATAATCCACATAGCATGATGCCTGAACATAGGACTTTCACATTAGAAAGTCCGTCCTGCCTTAGCTGAGGCTCAAACTCACGACTTCTGAGACTGAGGTCCATCCTCTATCTCACTGAGCTAATTGGCAAATGGAAACACCACTTGTAGCTTCACAAATTGACTAAGTCAGTCACCTGTGTGCAAGACAGCAGCTGTTAGCGTCTAAAGGCAGATTTCAAACGGCTGTCAAAAATTCAGTTATTGAGACAAAAATCCAAAAATACACAAATTGCATCTAGACAGCATGGAGATGCTGGTAATTTGTTTTTCACAATGATTTATTGGCTCCAAAAGTGAAAAACTGATGTTTAAAAATTACATTTTTGCATTGACTCCAATTGTTCGCATGAGAGCGAAATTCAAAATGCTGTAAAAAATTCAGTTTTTGAGATAAAATTCTGATATTTGGCAAACTTCATCAACCATGACTCCAAAATTTTGGCTTTTTTTATGAACATTGAAAATGTATTTAGCAAGAATTTGCAAGTATATGTTTATAATACCGTTTACAGTCAAACATTTTGATGCACTGTAGGCTCAATTTTTGATAAATCAAAAATCTGTGTGGATCGTTTGTGTAGGACAGTCTGAAGATGCTCTGTAGCAAGTTTGGTGTCAATTGAGCAAAAATTGTGGGAGGAGATAGGTTTAATAAGTTTTACAGTTTTTGAAAAAAAACAGAGTGATGGACTTCATAATTTGCAATAGGTTTAAATGTACAAAAGTTTCTTCAGTATTGGGGCTACATTGTGGTGAAAGTTGTAAATCTGTAGCACATATGGTTGATTTATTATGAATTTTCAAAATTTTGAACTTTAGAGGCTTGCTGTAGCGCCACCATCAGGACTATTGGCCTGTTTTTGCAGCTGAGGCAATCTGGCATGGGACTGGACCTTTGTGCAAAGTTTGGTCATTTTTCACGCATGGGAAGTAGGATTTCCTCGGAAGAAGAAGAAAGAAAGAAAGAAAGAAGAACATGCAGGATTATAATAGGGTCCTGGCAGCTTTGGCTGCCTGGCCCCTAATTAGGAAAATCTAAGAGTTTACCTGAAGTTATGAGTGTTTATTTAAGATCTTGGGAAGTTAGGATACTTGTGTAATGCTCATTTCTAATCTGAAGTAGGATTTCATTGATTTAGGAACTATTCATCTGTATTGGCTTTTTTCCTCAATCAGGTTGTAACCCTAACAACCATGATTCACGGCTCATCAAACAGTTAAAATGGGATCTGCAAGTTAGGAGGTTTTCTTTCTGAGAGTTTTCTTCTGCTGTTAGTCCAGCAGAGGCGTGTTACAGAGCACAGACAGAAATCTGATCATGCTTTCCTTAGCGTCAAGCAACAAGAGCGGTTAATGTCATTGTACAGAATGCTCATGAGCTGATGTGATGTGATCAGCGTCTCTAGTAGAACAAATGTTCATGTTCCACTTGCACTGCAAGTGTACATCTCATTCAGCCACCACAGAGACAAAGTATACCTCAGAGACAATAAAATAAACCAAGCTTGCTTCCTCATACAACAGCCAACATCCTCTCGTGTTTTCTACTAGCACTTTCTGAGCACAAATCTCTAAACAAACACATATGAAACGTTACATCACTGATCCCGCTTTGGATTTCAGATTTCAACATATTTGTTTGATTCATTTAATGTTATATAATATTTGTAACAGAGCCTTGTTGGGTCTTGTTGCCTCAAACACCAACACAAACCACAAACATGACAGTATAGGGAGAGTAAAGCTAATCTGATACTGCAATAAAGGAAGATATTTGGGAAATCTGTTTATGGATAAACAACAAGACAGGGATGTCTGTTTTCACAGGTTTAACCCCTTACAAATTCATTCTTCACGAGACTGGTGCTAAACTCATACATAAATCCAATATTACCATGAAACAGCACTGCTCATGTATTTGCTACATTGCCCACAATGGTCTTATGCAACTGTAGGTCCTACAGGGAGTACAGTAAAGTAGCTAACTCGGTAGCTATGGCAAAATCTGAGGCAAATGTATACACATTAGCTTCAAGGCACAACAAATACACTTCACTGTTACTGTACACCTGTACTGTTACAGTACAGTATGTAAGAGGCTCGCACTACTTTGAACATGTCAGAGAAGATGAGCCCTCTGCTGACGATACCACATTCCCCAGAGTTTCAGAGCAGCAACATTACACCTTCACTATAAAGAGAAGGGATTAAAATTCAGCTTTTGATGAGGAAGCAAATCATGAAGACTTTTTTTTTTTTTTTAATCTGAGGGAAAAGTAGGACAGATTATGTCCAGTGTCTAAGCCTCTGCTGACATGAAACTCCTGTCAAGTGAAAAGAAGAACGCATAATGGCTGGATGAGTGTCAGCGGCCATCTTTACTCGGTGTTGATCTGCCTCAGCTTATCCTATATTATGGTTCCACCACTGAAGAAAAGCAGAGCAGAGGAGCAAAAAAAGGATTAATTGTATTTTTATAATGCTTAGTGCTTTTAATTTGCTTTTAAACACGCCGCACCCCTTGAAATGCTGTACACTGACTGGAGCCAAATATAGCTGTTTCACATAGAATCTGCCAGTTTAAATCAACAGAATATACTCAACAGAAGCACCAAGAAAAAAAATCTAAAATGTCTATCCAATTAGAGATACCTCCAGAAGACACAGACACCCAAAGGAATGGTGTCTCTCCCTCTCAGCCAACATTGATGTGGCAGATTTAGAATAGAGAAGGCCTCCATATAGCACACACCCCTGCCTGGCTCTGTGTTCAGATTACCTGGAGAACTGCTGGGCTGAATGGAGGGCAGCGGGGTGCCAGGAAGAGGGGTGACGCTGGCAGACTCCTGCTGCCCCGTCAGGGCAGGGTAGAGGGGCAGGACACCCAGGGCCTTGCCCAGCATACGAGGCCCCAGGCTCAGCACGCGAACCTTCACATCCCGGTAGCAGTGGTTGATCATACGCAGGTGGACGTTCACCCGGGTGGTGATACGGATCAGACATTTCACCATGGCTGCAGCATGCACTTGTTTACCCCGTCCTGATGGTCCCTATCCCGGAGTCCAGGCCACAGTCTTGCTGTGTGTATGTGTGTGTATGTGTGTGTTTGTAAGGCCAAAGGGTTCTGCCTGAGTGTGTGAGGTAAAACGGTGTGTTTCTGCAGCAGTGCTACAATCGCCAGCATTGGCCTGGCCTGCTTTGGCCCCACCCAGGACAGTGACATACATGGAGCAGAAGACCCAGGCTATTTTCAGCTGGGGTATTAATACCACTGTAAGACACCCAGTCAGCACACACTGGGGGTTTGGGAAGCTCTTATGGCTCTCTTGAACCCACAGAAAAGGACCCTCAGTATAAACAGTACACCTGCTCCTGACCTCTATTTATCTCACTATACAAAGACTTATAGTTTGTACTTGAAAGGCAAAGCCAGAGGGGCTCACTGCTGCTTTCACCCAGAGTGAGGCAGGACAGTATGCCTGCTGTGTCCATGTCAGGCCACCTGTTCTTGGCCGAGGGCTTGCAGGTGGGCTGAGAAGTGACTTTAACTGCCACTGTTTTGGCACAACAAATACACAACTGCTCCAGCACACACTGAAGCTCTAAAACTCTGCGCTGAAGTGGAGCAGGCTGACTGACGCACACACCTGCAGCAGGCCCCACCAGTGCTGTGAGCATGAACCAGGCCAAATGGCTCTAGTTACAGCATGTGTGTGTGTGTGTGCATGTGAGTATATGCACAAGTGTGTTTTTATAAGTAGTCCGGGCACTTTACCCAAAAGTTTTGGTCAACGTCACACAAACTGCAACGTAAACAAACTCAAAAGATTTTGTGTCCCCAATGTGTTCTGAATGAGATAAAAAAGCTTCAGGGATTGTATAAAGGGAAAGTTGTAAAATCTTGTGAATAGATCCGACCAGAAATGCCTTTTTAGAACATTAATTTTGTGAGAAAAAAAGGGGCAAGCCAAACACAATCTGACAAAATGCTTATTACTCATAAAAGTGTCCTCTATAACATATTAGAAGTTTTAAGAGATTCAAGTGGTGGTTCAAAGGGATTTCTTAACTATACCCTGGTTCTACTTTTATGCTTCCTAAAATACTATTTAAATCAACATCACTGTGTTAGTATAGTGGTATACAAAGCAACATAAATGGGCACTAATCCATATAAACAATGGTACTGATTAACATCAATTTAAAACAAAATTATATAAATGGTCAATAAGTAAGTTCTGCCACTAGGGGTCTCTCTCACATTAAAACAATAACAAATTTGATAACATCTGAAGTAGCCAACTCCATGTCTCATGCAAAACACAGTTTCTGGTTGATAGTGGGCGGTGCTGAACCCTTTGTGTGGACATCAGAAAAGAGGGCAGACATGAATTAGTTTTTTTTTTAACTACAAATTGAAAAATTCAGTATTTTTCAAAACTTTGCCCCACTTGGATTTCTTAAGACTTGTATATAAACAATATGTCATTTATAACAAAGTTGTTATGAATGGCATATTTATGAGTGGGGTCATGTTGTATAATGCCTGTACTACGGTAGGAGAGGAGTTCTCATGAAAAAATTAGCATTATCCTTGATTATAACTGAGGAGTTGGATCAGAACTGCTTCCTGGACAAATTACATGTTTCACTGTATGAGAATGATGTGTAAACAGTACCACACTCACTGTAAGGCCTCTAAAGAACACACAATGTCTTGTGAAAACACACACTTGCCCCCCAGCATTTCCACTGCCAGTGGGGATTTGTTGCTTGGTGAAGCATGGTGCTGAAGCGCAGTTCTTACCCTCCATGATGGATATGTGCACAGCTCTCCGACGCGTGCGTGGTACACTGCTGAGGCGAGGCCCGTGGGTGATGGATGGACAACTTCTGCTGGGCACGAGGCCAGCCCTGCAGAGACAAACACACACACAGATGCACCAACATCAGTGCACAGAGAGACAGTCATGAGTGAAGGTAACTCATACTGTAGCCAGTAGGTGCTGCTGATATAATGACATCTACAGTAGCTTGGTGCCGAAGAAAATGGAGGAAAATTAAAGAAAAAAACAAGGAGTGAGAACATTCTGACCTCTCCTGAGTTTACAACTCTACCTGTGTATTTCTGGAGGTTCGCGTTTGATTTTGGCACTCTGCTCCATCACCTCTTTTGCCACTCGTCCACTGTTATAAAGCACAGAGACGATGCTCAGGATGAGTTTTACATACGCACACTCACACATGCATGCATAACCAGGCACCCTAGTGTCACCCAATGCCATGAAAGCCATCAGTGCAGTGGATGAGTACAGTGCATGAGCATCATGATTGAATTAACCCGGTGAATTCAGCCTTGTGTAACTGAATTACCACCAGTCAGACAAATGCAAACACAGACTGGCAGGCAAAAATATCAAAACAATGATCATGGTTTGCCCTTCAACTGTTAAGTCAGTGTTTAACTAACCGAGATTGTGATTTCAGTTCTTACACAGTCTCCATATATGAATATTATTGGATATATTTAATGCAAATCTATTTTCTATCCCGTTAATCTTGATCTTTTAATAGTTGAGCATGACTAATTTCTTCTTAAAGGGGCAGATCATCAAAATTAAAATATATTTACCCACATACATCAAACTGTATGTAGCTATTGAGATAGTTTTCGGTTTTCACTGTTGAGGCTTTGAGATATCCATGTACGTTCAGCACCCAAACTCATGTCGCTGTTAAACGATGTCAAGCACTTCAAATTAAATTTCATTCACCAACAGAGGCAAAAATCTCAAAATCGGTGCAAATAAAACAAAAACTTACTACTTATAAAGTTTAAGGCATAGTTTTGATTTTTTTTTAAAAGTGGGGTTGTATGAGGTACTCAGTCAGTGTATTACCTATAGTAGATGGCAGTCGACACCCCTCCAGTTTGGTGAAGCAATGAGGAGCACCAGCACAGAAACTAGGCAATGTACTGCTGTGAACAGGGTCAGCAGCAAAACATGTTTTCACTGTTTTACTTTGCCATCACACAGCATTTTCTGATGGGAAACCACTGTTATATTAGCCAAATATCACTCTCTGTAAACCAGTCAGACTTCATTGACCGAAACTGTGATTTTAGCTTGCAGAGCAACAACCTAACAGACAGGCAGCAGTAGACCAGTAACTCCCTTGTTCTGCAAGGTAAAATTACAGATTTCATCAATAAAGTCTTGTTGGGCAAGAGAGAGAGTGATATTTAACTTATATAACAGCATATTCCAGTCAGTAAGGCTGCCTAACAGCAAGGTAAAGCGTTGAAAATATTCCAAATTCTTCTCCAAACTGGAGGCATGTTGACTACCATCTACTGCAGGCAATGCACTGACTATCTGTAAGTACCTCAAACAAAGCCACTTCAAATAATACAAACTATCCTTAAGTGATGGCATTTTTTTATAATTTGGGTAAACTAATCCTTTAATAAAGAAGAATACCCAGGCTGTACTACAGATTTACAGCTCACACAAGGTGATAATGCCTCATGTGATCAAGCCTCCTTCATTTTCCCTCTCTGTGTCCTCTGTCTTGTGAGGTGTCAGTACTGTCCTCCGGGCAACAGAAGGCTGATGTTACAGCACAGAAGGCCAGGAGGCCACGTCTTCTGGGAACACCTGTCTCCGCTTCCAGCTGTTTTTTTTCCCAGTGTCCTCCCCTCCCTGCTCCCTGCTATCAGTCATCATGTCTTGTCGTGTACTCTACCTGTAACGGAAACGGCTGCCCTTGAAGAACAGGTTGCTGCTGGACACCGTGCGAACCTGACTTGACTTCTCGAGCCTGATGAAACAAGAAAACAAGAGGAAAGTGAAGCTGCACCAAAAGAAAGGAGGAAAATATAAACAATTCCCCACTTGTTCTTGCAAGAATATGCATGAATATACCTAATCTTTGCTTTCTGAATCCCAGAACAATGCAGAAACCAGGATCAAATACCTTGCTAGTAAATTATGCATGTTCTCTCCTTGCACTATAGGCACTCCATCCTCAACACAGCTCCATACACTATTCAATATGTTTATATTGTCATAGCAAGTGAAACATTAATGTTTAATGTATAATTTTGCTTTCAAGGGATGTGTGTTCCTCTCTGAACGACACATCTTTATCACATGTCCTTTTGCCTTTTAGCTCCCCAGACTTTAATAAGTAGGACGCTGATAAAATATTATTTGCCACTTCAGCAAGTCATCTAAAGGTCACATCATATTAACTCCATCAATGCTCTGCCCTTCCCATGCCCCCTCTTTTCCTCTTTCCATCTGCTAACCCCCACACGTATCCTTCATCACCTGAGCCATCAGGCCGACTCGTTATTACACCACTCCCGGGCCTCTGAGCTCACTTCTGCCTGCTTGTTTTTCCTTTTTTTTAATCACCTTTTCTGAGCAGAGGGGACCTGCACTATTATTAATGGCCAAGACAGGGAAGCCATATCTCAGTGGGAGCGCTGAAGTGCTTGCAGTCTCGTGCCAGCGCACACTCATCCATTAAAGGTCAGAAGCAACTCACACCTCATTTTCCCACTGACAAACAACCCAGAGGAGAGGGCTTTTAAGGACACCAAGGTACCATGACGGTAACCTGTCCCACAGTGCTCAAGGATGCAGAGCAGGTAACTAAATCATGACAGTATGCTTAAAGAGAAGAAAGAAGAGGAATTTCATGGACTCACTTGTAGAAAGCTTGGTTCTCCACTCCACACTTCCAAAGGTGCTTGCATGCCTCCGGTGTGGGCGCAAAGTACGTCAAGGTGATCTTTTCATCCTGCACGTTAAAGATAAGAGAACGTGCAGGAAAATATAACAAACTGAGACATAAAAGCACCCACTACAACACAGGTTCCCAACCTGGGGCTCCTGATTCTCTCTTTCGGTCACCAAAGCTTCCCAGGGGGTTGCAAGACCTTCAAAATTTAAGGGGTGTAAGAATTAATTTTTAATGTATAGTTGGCATTTAACTCAGAATTTCATTAATTTCTGTGGAGAAAATTAACAAACTTGTTATTTTTAATGTTTATATTATTATTTAAGATATAAATACAAGCCTAAACAGCTTCATCCTGCATTAGAAAAGTAGGCGAGACTGGGGGCAATTATAACATAATACTACAATTTATGTATTTTCACTAATAAAGACAAGACTATAATATTAATTTTAATTCAAGAAGTCAGAATGGTGCCCTCTTGGTGGGGTTAAATGCAACTATTTTAGTAGTAACTACATTTTAATTACTTGAGTTGAGTTGAAATTAATTTTACATTTAAATGTAGTAATTATGTTTGTGTCACTGTGTTTGATTGTGTCAACACAGCCAAACAAGGTGCTTGAATTGGGCCAAAAAGTAAGAGAAATTGAGTGTTACAATTGCGCCCTGTTACAATTGCCCCCAGTCTCCCCTATGCAGTTAAGACAACCAAAGAGGTAACAAAACAATGGCCAAGCATCAGGGAGAAGAAAACACCGAATTTGTCAAAAAAGAAGCCAATAAATTGTGTTTGATTATTAAAAACTTTAAAAATAGACAACACAGACAAATAACTGTATGAAAAGTTCTTTAAAATATCAATAAAATTCAGAGTCATTAGTTCACTCAATCATAAAAAGGGGGTCCCTTAAAGAAAAAGTTTTTTCCCACGTCCAACACTGTTTGCTCTCACCTCCTTCTGATTTGCATATATGTGGAACGTCTTGCCTTCGAACTTCAGTTTCGTCACCTCGTTCCTGTCCAGGAGAGAGCAACACAGCAACAGTTACATATTGAGCGAGCGGAAACAGAAAGCCACAGCTTCTTTAAATATTCATGATGAAACACTTTGAGATCACATAAACAGTCATAGAGCTTTATGTTTGGCTGACAAAACAAATAACGGATAATATTCCCTGCAGACAGGAAACCGAGAACAGGGGGAAACCTGAGCGCTGCTGCTGAAGGCAAACAAACAAAGCTAGAATAAATACTGCAAACATAATAAGTCTGTCATCATTGTTGTGACAGGAACTCTCTCGGTTAAAAGTAAACAGACATAACCACAAATGTTACATACAAACACACCATGTTGTATACATTTTCAATTTGTCAATAAAACATCTTGCTGAATTCGCACCACTAGCTGTCTAAAACAAGTAGAGGCTACTGGTGTCAAACTGTTGTCCTGGACTAGCTGGTGTAATAAGCCATCTGTGCACACGCTAGCCACCGGCTCTGATCACAGGTAGAGGCAGATGGATGAGCTTTGTTGACTGTGACTGTACAACCAGCTGTAGTGCACATGCTGTTTCATGCAATTTGTCAAATCAGGAGAAATCAAGGCCTGCAGTAAAGTGTTGGTCTATTTACATCCCGCGAGTACTCGTGGAGTGTGCCGTCTTTGGCTCACGCAGGAGAAATGATGCACATTTGGCTCACCATTTGAGAAAATGAACTCTCTTGTTTCCCTGAAGCACCACGAAACCAAACGGTGTGAAGGCGAGGAAGGCTGGGTTCCCAGACACATCCTGGAAGACAATTTCAAAACAGAGCACATTCAAACACAATTTAAACATGAACCAGACGAAGGTTTTAGCTTGCTCCATGAGACTTTTGCAATGTTCAAGGTAGACAGAACAGTTTTTTTTTAATGTTTGCAATCTAAAAATAGCTTGAAAAACCTTGCATGGATGCGGATCAACACCATATGTCTCCAGCATCTGGGCTTTCTGCAGGAAATTTCGCTCTGATGTTTCAGGTGTCTGTCCACTGGAGGGAGAGCAACAACACACCAAACATCTGTGTCAGTCCACCATATGCATGAAAAATGCAACACATAAAAGTCTTGACAAGGCCAAACACTTGATGTGATAGATAGATTTAGAGAGACTGAAAGAAGACAGACAGGTTATGCCCAAGGCAAAGAAAGGGGTAATGAAAATATGGAATGATATATGTAAAAAGCACTTATTGTTTATCTCAGCTTCAACATTTAGGCTGACAAATAACAGCAAGTATTCACAGTGTAGCACTGTTTACTTAGTGGTGAGGAAAGAAGAAACCACTAGTGGGCAGCAGAGCCTCATGCTGTTTGTTGTACTGCTCCAACAGCATCAAAACTGGACTTATTTATGCCATTCTGCCTCTATTGTGTCCTACTGTTCTTCATTACACAGACTTCTTTTGGTTTTCTTCATTTATTCCAGTCAGCTTTAACTTTTCAACTTACCTTGTAACAAATGCAAGATAACACAGTGGTCCATTCACATTACAAATGATAAAATACTTATTTCAGTGCAAATAAGAATCAGTCAGAGGAGCTGGATGGATCAATGTGTGAATGAAACACTTTCAACAGTGACAGTAGTGTGTGTCTGTGTCTGTGCTCTATCTAATCACTTTCATTATTGTGCCCTTCCAGTTAAAGCAGGGGCTAGGACCCATCACAAATGACTATAATAAAGGCCAGGCTATGAGCTCAAGACAATCTGACCTGAGTTATTTGAGTGGATGGCAGAGAAGAGAGTGCTTTTCTCTGCTATCTGCTCAAATAAGCGACAATAATCTGTCTGGCCAACCCAATACAGACCAATGGTGCCTCATTACTGCAGTCAATTACCTAAATGTCAGAGGAAGTCTGCTGTTTGTTCAGCCTGTATGAGTGCAGGTATGTGAAAACAAGAGAGAGAGAGAGGCTGATGGAGGTGCAGTTTGATATTTCAGCTCTTACATCAGCTCTGTCTTGTGGATGTCTGCAATCCGGCGCTCCAGCTTCTCTGAATGTTTAGGGAAGAACTGGAATTTGGAGCTGTAACCTTCAGGATGCTTCCCGGGGTCATAATCACCGATCTCAGCTGGAGGAAGGATCCGGAAAAAAGTTAAAGAAAAAAATATATAACACCGTAGCCTTCAAAAATGAGTACTACAGTCCAAACAGTGAGTTGGAGCCACGGGTTGTACATTAAATAGGCTGAATCCCTAAACAATCTATGGTTGTAGCGAGTTGTTTTCTCCCATCCCCAAGACTTGAAGTCCTACACTGTAAGTTGATCACCTGTTTATAACTGTCAGTTGTCTGTCAATGTAAGGCTAAGCCTGTTATCCCAAAAACAAAAGGCCACTGCTCCAAAAATACATTCTCTGAATTGGAGTTCAGTGACTACCTGCCTCACAGCCTGCCAGACTCCATTAACATATTGCTCAATGTAACCATTATAAACATCTAGTCCTTCTAAAACATTATTGATGATTTATTGATATATGATAGTGATGATGACAAAAGGGACACAAAGTCATTCGGCAAACATTCAGCATTAGTTTTACCTCTAATAAACTTGAAACAGGCAAATAATAACAGACGTTCTGAACCAGAATGGAAATTTCAAAGGGGAACATGCTGGCTGTAGCATTTTTATTGAAGAAGCTGGTATTCAAACTTAGCATGTCTCCTTAATCTCTAATGACATATCATGGTCATTTTATGATTTATTATAGTAAATTTATTAGATATTTATCCTTTAAATGTTAAACATATTCATAAACCTTCAGAGCAGATAAAAGTTAAAAATGACGTATACATAGTTTTCAGCACAGTGGTGCTTTTTTTGCCAGTGGAGACAGGCTGAACATGCCCAGGATTATTTGTGTTCCTTCATGCCACAGTGCACTCCCTCCCTCGAATGACCCTGATGCTGATTTCTCTCTGCAAGGAGGAGCTGACCAGGCAGCCCATCTTTAATTCATCAGCCCCTCCTCCAGAGGACATGCCTCTTCTCAAACACTCTGCTTTCTGTGATGTTCACTGTGCCACCGTGCCACATGTGTGCTCTGTTTGTTTATGTCTGTGTTTGTGCGTGCGTATGTGGTGATAAGATGCCAGATAACCAGATCAAAGACTCCATAATTAAGCATGATGCAAGTCACTGAACTAATTATCATACAAAGTACAGAATGACCTTCACTTTCTATGTGTTTTAGAGTCAATACCAGCATGGAGAAATCTCATCCAATGAGCGTGAAATGCTTATTACACAGACAGTCTTATGTGCTAATAAAATATGTCTATTTGTACATGAGTGAGAGTAGGCACACACCAGCTATTCACACCCAACCGCATAGTTCAGCTATCATTAGTGACAAATTCTCCAAGATTGAGAGGTTGTGGTGGGTATATGAGTAGAGCACAGGACTCTCCCACCAGATGCTGGGGTTCAGATCCCAACCTGGGAGACTGGGGTTTGAGTGGAATTTTAAGTTGTTAACTTTTTAGACGTGGTTGACTTCTGTTCATGTTCTGGTTAAATTAGGCAACAAAACTACTTGGTTAGGTTAGTCAAAAAAGTACCTTGTTAGGTTTAGGAAACAAATCAACTTGTTTTCGGAAAAGATCATGGTTTATCTCTGCCATGCGATTGTAAATAGCCACATTGCAGGAGTAAATAGCTTATGTAGTGGGTGCATTCTTGGCTATGGGCACCTTGATGCTTGTCTCTACCTGGCTGGGCCATAACCACCAAGGTGTATATAGCCACATTGTGAGTGTGCTTTGCAGGTTTACATACACCTTGGTGCAAATAGCCACACTGAGTGTAAATTTATGAATCTAAATACCCTGATTACAGGTGTAAATAGCCACATTGTTGGTGTAAATATTTATTTACACCTCATTTGCAAATAGCATTGTTGGCTACGGTCACCTGGGTATTTGTCTTTCTTGCTAGGCAATATACACCCAATTGCCAGGCTGGTAATTTTCTTATGTAAATGGCCACATTGTTGGTGTAAATAGACATTTTAATGGGATGCAAATAGCATTGTTGGCTACGGACACCTGGGTGTTTGTCTCCTTTTTGCTGGGCTACAAATAACAACATTGGCTATTTCACCTCACTCTTTGATACCTAATGACAATATAATAATATTATGATTATATAATATCATAATATCAGTATAATACCGAATACCTAATTCAGCTTCTTTCCACATAAAAACCTATTTGCTTGGCAGGCAGTGTGCATCAGACTGGCGAACTACAGGGCACTGTAAAACAGAGGTCATGAACACAGCGCATAGCACAGAGTGGTGTAAGTCATTTCCATCTGTCACCTTCCATTACCTTGAAGGATGTGGGCAGCCAGCATGGCCGCATCTGAAGTTTTACACAGGAGCCGACCGTGGTAGAGGTCTCTCTTAATTTGCAGGAAGACAAGGTATCTAGAAAGGAAAGGACAAAAAGCACGTCAGACAGTCTGACAGGCCTGCTTATAAGAATACTGATGATATTCATAAATAGCCCCAGCTCACTCATCCAGTTACATTTCTGAGTGAAAACGCAGATGGATTAAAACAATAAGGAAAGGCAGAGTAGGAGCAGCAAAACAACAAACCTGATAAAGCTCAAAGGCTGTTGAGTTCACGTTCCCTGTGGGTGGTTTGAATATTTCTTTTTGATTTAGCTGAAATGAGGGTTTTGTTTTGGGGGGAAAGGAGGATAGGAAGGCCCTGAGGGAACAGCTGCTACTGATACTGTGCTTCTCTTAAAGCCTCCAGCCTAGTTTCAGACTCACCCAACCAATCAGCTCCTAAAGCATGAAATTTACTCTGAGACGACATCTGAAGCAACTCTCATGATGGTAATGATGATGATGACTATTACCATTATCATCATTATTATTATTAGAGGCAAGAACAACACATTGAGAGGGATTAAAAGAATTCTTCTTTTACAAATCCCCCAACCTTGGACATGAAATAAAACATTCATCTCATTCTTTTTTCAAAATCAACCAGGCAGACCTGCTTCCCTCTATCTAGGGCATTTCCACATGGGCTAATAACACTTCCTCCATGGAGGAGAGACACATTAAAAAGCTGCTTACATTTCCAATGTTGTTCACTCTGCAGCAGGTTCAATGACCCCTTTCTGAAGGTGTGACGAGTGCAATAACTTCCAACCATTTTAATGCTGATGTTGATGTTTTGCTTGTATTACAAAACATCTGTACAACAGCATGGCAAGCAGGACAGCATTCTGTCATGTTAGGTCACATTTACAGTACTTAAAGTCAGTGGTGTAAGAAGCATTCAGATCTTTTACTTAAGTAAAAATAACACACCACAGTGTAGAAATACTCTCCTTTAAATGTTAAACATATTCACAAACAAGTAAAGGTACCAAAAATAAAAGAGCTCATCCTGCAGAATGGCCCATTTCAAAATCTTATTTTATTAGATTATAATTATTTATGCATTAATGTGTTCATCACTTTACTGTTGCAGCTGGTAAAGGACTTATTTTAATTACATGTGCTTGCTTGCTAGCTTGTGAATTTCCCCCTCAAAAGTCTTATCTTAATCTATAATAATAAATCAGAATTTATTTATTGACTGCATTTTGCATTATTGATCTGAACCTGAAAAGTAACTGGTAACTAGAGTTATCAAATAAATGTAGTGGAGTAGAGATATAAAGTAGCAGAAAATGGAAATACTGAAGTCAAGTACAAGTGCTTGAAAACCATTCTTCATTACAGTACTTGAGTGAATGTACTTTCCACCACTGCTTAGAGTTGAATTTTGAATTAGTTCCTATTAGTTTTTATAATTTTTATTTTATTTGTTTGGACTTCAGGGGAAAATATGCTGCTGAACTCTCCCTTGCACATTTATATTGGTGTTTTTTTTTTTAAAGTTACTGTTGATTAACGAGCATTTTCCCCAGTACATTAACAAAAATGTTCATTTGTTTTCTTGTCATATGGATCTTCTCACCTGTATCCAGGTTTTATTGTTTTCCTGTGTTATGGGAGACACCAGTCCACGCTAGTTATTAGTCCTCCTGTTCTTTTCTCTCTTTTATTTTTTTATTGCTGCTTTTATGTTTGAGAGGCATGACTGCTTGCTCGGCTTGCAGATGTGTTCAGCTTGTTAGTCTGGACAGATTTTGCAAAAGCCAGTCTTCATGTCTCATGATCAAATAGAGATTTGACATTGGACAACATCGACATACATATTATTTTGCAATCATCACTGACTGTCTGTATATATGACAACAATGCCGAAAGAAAATTAGAAATAATTATTTTTATTTTTTTTAGTTCATTTATAGTTTTTATAAACTAGTTTATGTGGAATAAGCATAAGATTTTGTGACAGATTGCTATTGACTTTTTTACCAAACCCATGAGGGAGATGGGTTTGCCTTCTAGAGGGCATATTTGAGGGCTGCTCTCCCTATTGGCTCTCCCTCCCCACAGGCCCTTGTGGAACCACACTGCTTGCACAGCCCATATTTATGCCCCTGCTTGCTGTCATACATGCTCTGATGAGGGGCTTAAAGCTGAAACGCGTCAGCAGTTTTGTCAGTCCATTACTTGGGGGAAAAAAACAAGAGTCAAGACATGACCTGATTCTTTTAGTTTTTTTAACCACTGGAGTGGCACATTATTCCAAAATTTGTTTTGGGGCAACACACGTGGAAAGCATGTTAACAATATTGAATAGGACAGAGGGTTTCATAGAGGATATTTTGACATGTCACAGTAGGAAAAACACAGGTGCAAATAATAAAATAAATGATGGACATATTCCATTTAGCTGCTCCAGTTTCAGGTTCCTGGTATTGTCAATGTTTGCTCACTGGGACATTTGAATAGAACAGAGTCATATTTAATGTTATTAGTAACACCTGAGCTTTTCCTATTGCGTCATGTCAAAATGTCTGCTGTGAAGAAGGCCTATATTAACAAAGGTTATCACTACATTTTATGGAAAAAGCTTCCTGTTTTTGGCATCTGTAGCATTTTCAAACGGCATTAACAATTTTTTTTTTTAAATCCCTGCACAATATGATGAGAGGGAGCAAGCCCCCTGTCAGTGAGCCTTGTATGTGATTGATTATTTACCCTCTCCCTGCCTCTGTGGTCTGCCCTCTTCACTCCCATCATCATGTATCACTCTCTCTCTCCTCCTCACCCCCTCACGCTGCCTTTCATTCTCCCTCCTTTTCCTTTCCACTCTCAATCAGCACCCTTTGCCCCCCATCTCCTCTGTCCGCTCCGTTCATTATGTACACTCTACATGTGGTGCACATTTCATCTCATTACACCTCGCAGAGAGCGAGTGGCCTCCTCTGTCTCTCGTCAGCCATGATGAATATATCAGTAAACTGTACATGCAGAAATATACCAGCTCGCTTCTCTCTTAGAAAGAACTGTTTTAAACAGGTTCTTCCTGAAGGGCTGAGGCTCTACACAGAACCATTTTCTTCTGAAAAACTCTACCATAATAGAAAAGGGTTCTCAGTAGAAACCCCTTGGTGGGGTTTGGTTCACAGCAGAACCTCCCGGGTGGCTTCTCAATAAAACCTTTGGAATATGAAAAGGTTCTCGGTAGAACAACTTAGGTGGGTCCTAGATACAGCATTTGGAATATTAAAATAGCTCTCAGTAAAACTGTTGCATGGGTTCTAGATAAAATAAGCCCCGATGGCTTCTCAATAAAACCTTTAGAAAATAAAAGGGTTCTCAGTAGCACCCACTTGGTTGGTTGTAGATAAAACTTGGAATAAAAAATGGTTCTGTGTAGAACCCTGTGGGTGATTTCACAAAGTTGGTGGAAAGGTTCTTGATGACAAGGGGTTTTATGGGTTTTATGGGAAACCTCTCAGATAGTTCTAGCTATAGCCCTTTATGTTGGGCTCTAGGTAGAACTCTCTAAGTGTGCCAAGTGGAACCTTTAGAAAAGGTTCTACCAGTAACCAAAAAGGGCTCTCCTATGAGGACAAGCCGAAGAACCCTTTATGGTTCTAGTTAGCACCTAATTTCTAAGAGCGTACCCTCAGCCTTATCTGAAAGCAGTATTCATTTTTTGGTTTTAATTTTTCACTTTTCTGTAAATTAATCCGAGAAAAATATTATGACAGGACCACAATCAGGAAGCATTAACACGGAAAAATGTGCGCATTTATACACAAATATCAGGCATTATTATTGTTCTACCCATTATCTTTTGGAGTCTAAGCTACTAGGGAAGGCTTTTACATTCCTCTCTGCCTCACAACTCCTTTTTCAAACCGTGTTGTGTGTAATATTTATCATAATGTTTCAGACAGTACTCAGGCATTTTAATTATGAAGGCCCATAAATAATGTTTTAGGAAGAGACATGTTCCCTCTGTTTAAAAATTTTAGAACACAATCTGTACTACAGGCAAATTAGAGAAAAAAAAACAGGACAAAGCACAGCTGTTTTTCACAGGTTAGTCAAATGTTGGCAGCCTCTCCATGAAACATTTTCTCCTCTTCCTCACTGTGAAACTGAAACAAAGGTAAGCTGTCGCTGTAGAGTCCTTATCAACTCATCTGATGTGAGAGCGACAACAGAAAGAGGTCGTACCGAGTGATTTCCTCCTTGAGAGCAGCCGGCTCAGGAGGGTAGAACTTGACTCTCAGACACATGGTGAAGGGAGGCTGAGCTGAAGGAAACAAACACAAAACATTTAAGATGAGGACAGAAATACTTAACACATCAAACAATCAACAGGACATCAACAGAACATTAGGCAATCAGCAATTAATCCTCTGCTATTCCTTTCTTTAGATGTTTCTAATTACTGAAAAAATACAATAATAATATTAATTGATGATTTTTTTTCTTGATCAATCATTTACTCCAGAAAACCACAAATAATGATACTTGCCAATTACAAGGTATAGAAGCCCAAAGTGAAGTCTTTTTTCTTATTAACAGTTAGAAAACCCAAAAGTATTGAAAAGTAAGCACTTTCACTCATACTTCTAGATTAGTCAAAGTGCAGAAGTATTACCAGCAGACTCTACTTTGCTGGTAATACAAAGTCAAAGTAAAATGAAAAATGGCCCTGTGAGTGTTATTATACAGTATATTACAAGAATTACTGCTGCAATTATAGCATTTTTAAGAAAGCATTTAATGTTGTAGTTGATGAAGGTGGAGCTCAGATTTATTCGCCCAGCTTCTAAGATTATGAACATAAACTTAATGTACTTACATTTCATTTGCTTTGCAATTGATTTTGTGAACTCCAACCAGTGCTGCATGAGAAAGAAAAATGCAAAATAAATGCAAATAATTAAATATGACAAAAAAATCAAATCATTCAGCTGACACTTTCAATATCAGCTGCCATGACGTTCAGCTGTCACTGCTGACAGTTTTCTGGGTAAACCTGTTTATGTCACATATGGTGTTACAACAGCACGTTCCCATATGCCTAAGCTGCATTGATTATAAAGAATTTGCAGGGTTTCTTTTGAAAACGTGACAGCAGAGGTCTCTTGTCAGGAGCATGAAGGCTGATCAACAACAGGTTTTGATGTAACAGTGAGCTCCTGCTGCTGGTGGTGACAGTCACACAGGCTCTGTGTGTCTACAGCTGGATTCAGATTCCTCATTCTCTCTGGGAGCATATTCTCGCTCCATCTTTCTTCCCAGGTTGCCTTCTCGCCAAACCAGCCCACCCACAGCAACACCACCAAAATAGTCCTGAGTGACAGCATAGGAAATGCAGCATCAGCAGGACTTGGCTCTTGTCTGCAGGACCACAACATGATCTGTGAACATGTGAATACTTCATGAATCAAGCAGTGCTCACTACATGGCTCACAGCAGAGCAGCCTGATGGAACAACCATCAGTCTGAGAGGCGCGGCGTGAATAAGAAAAAAGTGAAGAACACAACTTTTCACTCTGGACCACAGTATCATGCTCTTTCTTCCAACCAAACCAAATCAACTCTGATCTATTTTTAAAGTAAAGCCACATATGTGATTTTTATTTGGACACAAAGCAATACGGTTGTGAGTTCACATTAAACCATGTCCATGTTTAAATCATCAGATGCAGTGGATATAAGAAGACAGATTTCAAACAAGCCTATCAACAAGGGTCTATTTTTAGAGCCCATTGTTGACTATTAAAGGAATAGTTCAACATTTCGTGAAATACTTTTTTCACTTTTTTGCCTAGAGGTACAGTGGAGACACACAGGAGGCAGAAGTGCTGTTTAGCACCATGATATGACAATTCTCAAGTGAGTGATAGCTTGACATGCTCACACCAGAAGTATATGTCTCTGTGCTGGTCAACAAGCAATTCTGTTCCTTTACTCTTTTCTGATGAGCTGATCTTTAGAATAATGTCATGGATTAAAGCTTTTCATATATTCCTGGCAACTAGACAACTGACAAATAAGCGGAATAAGTTAATTAAGAAGAAGTTAATTTAAAAAAACAAAACCACAAACAAGAGCGATACTATCTGTAATACATACATACATACTGTATGCTGGATGGGCAGATTTTGATATTTCATCATGTGGGGGGAAAGAAATTGGAGGAATTAAAACTCCAGAAGAACAACAGGAAGAGTGGCTGAGAAATGAAGACTTGGAAAGCATGGGATGCTTTATAATAGATTATCAGTGTGTTTTCATGGCAGATTCACAGAAAAAAAAAGAGAACATGCTGAAACCATTGCTGCAAATCGGAAGGATGACAATCACTAGAGGCTCCATGATACAATATTATCATTATACTTAAGTCGTGATACAATATTATAGTGATTTTGCTATGTGCTTATTATATATTGCATATAGTGCAATTTTGACCTTTTTTTCAACAGCAAATTATGTGCTGAAACTAAAACTTTATTAACATCTGTTTTATCTAATAATATAACGCTTGAAGTTTCTTCATCTGACTTCAGTGAGTTTTATTGCAACAAAATGGGATTGTCGAGCAGAGAGACAGACCAACGCTGTCTTAAGCATCTGTCATTAATGTTTTTGGCAATCTACCAGATTGTGAGCTGGCTGCAGAGTTCAGTGCCACAGTGCACTCTGTCTGAACAGCCCAAGTGGCCAACAGGGGTGCTGAAAGGAAGCAGGCACACTCCACCTCCTGTGTTTCCCTGCTGTTAGATGAGAATGTCTGTATGTTATATACAAAGCTAGAGCCAGGACGCTTTTAGAAAGTTTAGCATAAATATGGAAGCCTGAAGAAATAGCTAATTTGACTCTTGAAAAGTTCAAAACTACATCTACCAGCACCTCTAAAGCTCTATAATGAACATGCTGCAGCTCTATTGTTTAATCCAGACAAAAACAGAAACATAAAAGCAACAATTAGCGGTTTTAGAGGAAGCTGCGTGGTCTTTATGCTAAGCTAGATTAACTGCCTTCAGACTCCAGCTCCACACTAAATGCACAGGCATTACATCTAACTGGTCAAGAAAGCTAATGAAGGTATTTCCCAAAATGTTGATGTCAAAACGATTCCTTTGAACCAGCAACGATGTTATCAAATCACAGCTCTTCTTAGTCTAATAAGCAAATTATAAACTTGAGTCCTATCCTGTGTTATGTATTATATAACTGGAATAAACTGCAGCATACTTTGAATTAGGTGTTCTTATTCTCCTAAGGGAAGCAATGATGATAACTCAGTTCACTTTAATGATTTATACTGGGAGATGGACCTGATGGACAAATGCACCTAAGCATGCAAACCCCTTTCATGCTCATGTATACAAACACTTACCCGCTGCTTGTCTGGATCCACATATCTGATGCCAAAATAGTCTTTCTCCAGCAAGTTGAGGTGGTGGCAGATGAGGTCAAACAGATACTGTCCCTTTGCATCCCGCTGCAATAAAATAGAAGAATAACAAAAATTCAGCGAGCATGCCCACGACAGCAAATCACAAACATATTTGATATACATGTGGCCAGGAATAGATTCAACAAAGAAAAGCCACTGTCCTGAGCTCAAACATGGGAAATAATTCCTGCAAGCAGAATGTGCCTCAGATTTTTTTAAACCCTGCCAGAGATATCTCAGATTCATCCAATATTAATACACAGCCAGAGCCATCTGAAGTGTCTGGAATAAAACCCATCCTCATCTACAAGAAGAGCTCAGAGAGAGGATGGATTAAATATGCTGAGATCTCACTGGGGTTTTGCTAATACTCTGCATTCTGAACCTCATGAAGAAGCTTCCCTTAGAGAAACATTTGTGTGTGCAGCAGCACAGAGAGAGGCCTGGGCCTCCCGCACTGTGTCCAATACATATCGATACCCTCCTCCCTATGCACAACAATGTATCTGCACAGCATTGCTGAACGTCCTGGCTCCAACCAGAAAATTGGGATCAGACAGGAACAGATTTTCTTTTAGAGATCCAACAGTAGCACATAATACTGTTTGAAACGCTCCATAGAATTCAACGCTCCATCGTTATGAAGATGGCAGGACAGAAACAAATTAAGTGCTGCTCTTCAACATAATTTGGTACTCTCCCTCTGGAAGAGTTTATACACCTATGAGGGATGTAGATATAATTTACGTAAGTACATTAAGAGTGATGATTACAACCTGGTGCAACGCTACAGAGAGTCAGGTAGAGCAATAAGCGACAGGTTTCCAACTAATGAAACATTGCAGAGGTGCTGCATGCTGCTAATCAGTGTCAGTCACCGTGAAGAGCTCCAATCAGGTCTGAGTCTGATGAGAACTCTCAAAAAACTCAATACAAAAAAGTGAAATTTCACATAATTTCACAAGACTATATATGATATACTGGCAAGTCTTTTGTGAGGTTACATACCTCAAAATTATTTTAATTAAATAAACAAAACTGCTGTCTATGACACTTTCACATCTTGACGTCTGTGGCATTAATGCAGTGGATCAGAGCATATTTATAGTAAATGTGGAGATTTTAGAAGGTGAGTGTAATTAATCAGGAGGAAGACAGCAAACAGTAAACCTCGGGCCACTCCAGTGCTGATACTGCTCACTGTCTCCCTCATCGTGCCCACGTGCCACATCACAGACTCGTCTCAATGGGGGATTTTTGGAGCAGCACTTTAATGGGTCAGTCAACACACACACAAATGTCTGTGAGGAGTCACACTGTACATGGGCATTTGGAGGCAACTGTCCAAGTGACTTTTTATCTAATGGAAAGGGTTTTTTTTTTTAATTTCTTAAATCTTTGTACAAGCTAAATATAGTCACTGTAAGTCCATGATAAGGGTGCTTCTATCCTATCATCACTGATCACTAGAATACCGATCACAGGCTCTATTTGAAGCCTTCTATTTGCCATGTAGCATTATTTATTTATTTAACTATTTTTAACTACATTGCATATTGAGTATAATTATAAAACAACTTGCATACTTGCGGACCTGTTGTACAAGAATAGTTGTTGTTGTGTGTCAAACTCCCAGCACAGTTTTTTATTGTATGACTATTTTGATGCAAACATTTACCCGCCACCACTGTGCAGATAGCCTTCTGGACTTCCTTCCTTGATGGGTGTTAATTTCAGACCCTGTAATTTCTGCTCCTCTGATCGACCTTTATAGAGAGCTCCATGAATTAAACTATATAGAACAAATATCAGTTAGTCACAACTGCTGTCCGATCAATCAGAGCACCCTCAGTCTGTTCGTCTGTTATGGCTGAACTTATCCACATTTTTATATGAAAAATAGTTCAAATGACTATGTATGCTGTGAAAGGTGTTCCTTCTAATTACAAACCCAACTGAATCTGCAATTCCCTTCAGCTATTTAAAGATTTTTAGCTCATTGTTTTGGTTTTCCAGGCCACAAATTTACTCAAACCAATCTCACTTCAGAGGGTGAGTTTACAGCTTGTTGCCCCACCATCAAATGGCCAAAAATATCAGTTAATGCAGGTTTAAGACAGCAATCAAATCTCAATACCTTTCCAATATCAACCAAAATATGTCTTTAAAAAACATTGGTCGGTAGGTCTCAGCAACAAATGCTTGATCAGATAGTTTGTCCTGTCTTCTGATTCTTTGATCAGATATTTTGATATAAATGATTAAATTTTTGCTTATTTCAAGCTGTATTTGTTTGTGTCACATAAAAATGGAAAATAGTTTTGCAGAAAAAACATGTTTATATTCCTCAAACTAAGGGATTACAAAGGATTCTAATCGCTATTCACGTCCATGTCTAAATCAGGTGTTGGCTGCAGTCTGATGGCCACTCAGTCTCAGCCTTCATGATGACTCATGAAGAGGTCGGCTAAGGTCAAGGTTGGACAGCCACTGTCGGCGGTCTCGCTCCTCCTTTCTCTCTGCTCGTTTACCCTCTGACGGCAAGTAGAAGTGTCACTGGCAGCACTCTCCTCCATGTCATTACTCAGGCTGCAGATAACAGGCACTTCATTAGGACAAAGGCCTGTCGATGCTGAGCTTGTCCCTTAACCACTGTGACCAAATGCCGATAGGAGCTCTGCTACTGGAGGTAACTGACCTTTCTGTAGCGAGACTGAGGGGCTTCATGGGTGCTCGCCGCTGTCACTTCGAGATTATTTCCTCGCTGTAACATTAGTAACCAATCTGACGTGCCTGCTAACTTACAGAGCCGCAATAAAATGAAGAGAGGGGATCTTTGTGGTGTGATCGGACAAATGAACACATGCAGATGCATTTTTTCAAGGATCACAGACACACGCATGCACACAAACACAATGCACTCAGATTGAATAAAAAAATAGAAACACAGACACCACATGGTGATTTTAGAAAATTACTGTTTTTATGCCTTCATGCCGGTAACAGCTGAAGCTTATGTTTTTAAATTGTCTGTCTGTCAGTACTTCTGTCCCATTCTTGTGAAAGTGATATCTCAAGAACACCCAGAGGAAATTACCTCACACTTGGCACAAAAGTCCACTTTGACTCAAGGATGAACTGACTAGATTTTGGTGGTCAAAGGTCGAAAGTCAAGCTCAGTGTGATGTCAGAACCATTCTCATTCTCATGAAGTCAATATCTCACATATTTGACCTAATTTTTCTAAAATTTGGTAAAAACATCTACTTGGACTCAAAGTATGAACTGATTAGATTTTGGTGGTTTAAGTTCAGTCCATCCCATTCTTATCAATGCGATAAGACACTGGAGGGAATCTCTTCAAACTTGGTTCAAATGTCCACTTGGACTGAAGGATGAACTGATCCATCTTTCCAAAAGGTCAAAGGTCATAATGTTCTCCAAAAATACTTGAAGCTCTCTATCAGTCATCTGCACTTCTCAGTAAAAACAGTCTTTAAGTGAAGACTGCATGTTTCTGTGATAACTTCTTAATAAAATCTTAATACCTTTTATTAAATTCCTTCAAAGTCTTCATCACAAATATTATAATGAGCCTGAGAAGAAATTAATGCAAGCTGCAACTTGACTAGTTGGCGGAGGCATCCAGCTGCGAGGTGGTAATTACAGTTTGAAATGGATTATGAGAAACAATTTTTCCAGCTAGATTTATCCTGGAGAAAGTGAATTTCATGGTCAACAATACAAATAGAATATTCTGCCAATCCTGCATAATCTAAGCAACATTAAAGATATGCAGGTTGTAGGCACTTAAAATACAGCAAAGACTCAGTGAAAGTACAATATGAAATAATGTATAATAATGAAAAAACATTTATGTTTCTAAAGTGTAAAGCACTCTTGTTCCTGTGGTTTTATCACTGGACTGAGAGCCCTGCTATAAGGAGCCACAGGGAGCAACAAAGCCATCCACAAATTAAAAAACTGCTCTGTGTGGAGGACACGCTGAGTCAGAAAAGACATCTGCTCTTTTGTTGCAAGCAAAGAACAAGTTTGTTAGTATTCAACAGCACTCCCACCAACCACCCTCTCCCCTTCCCCCCGTTCTTGCTCCCCAGTGCCCCCTACCTCCGCCTCTGCCCCTCACCGAGCACAGCTGCATTATTCCCCTGCTGGTCTCTCTAATTACAAGATTGAGGTGATTGCAAGAGAGAAAGGAAGTCCTGAAATTTCTAATTAACACTAATGAACCTTTTCCTCGACCAGATTGGCATCTCAATATAGTCCTACAGGAGCTTCAACAGATTTACAAAAGGTTTTATTTGTTTGAAATAGTTTTTAAAACAACCATTTGACCCACTTTACAACATCCAGTCCTGCTGTGCTGTATTTGTTGAATAAACAGGCACAGGCTCGAACCTTCTGTCACCTAAATGTGAAAAAAGTTAATACATAAACTGTGAGAAAAGAATAGGATAAATTGAGAGAATGCAAATGTAACAATAAGTGTAGGAAATCACTTGTGGCCAAATGTCCCTGTTACTCCAAAAAACATTAAAATAATAAACCTCAAACAGCATCACAAAATGATTCCTCTTGAGAAATCATTCAACAGATGAAAAGCTCTTATTCAAAAAGCAAACACAATGCACATCAGTAGATCTAGGCTTCAATAAAAAAAAAAGTGAGAGCTCAGTCTTCAAAATCCAGAATTCATCAAGAATAAGATAAGAAGCTTTATTGTCACTGCAAGGGGTACAATGAAATTCCGTTCGGCAACATTTTGGGGATCCGATCTCTACCCAGCAAATATTAGAGGTCTGCCAGATGTGCAGACCATGTCTTTATTGTGTCAGTCAGTCTAGGACTGTATCTGTATGTAGGGCCCGACTGATTTATCGGTCGGCCGATTAAATCAGCCGATTATAGCCCATTTGAGAATAATCGGTAATCGGCCAAAATTCGCAGATTATGGCCGATTATAACTGCAGGGAAAAAGACTTGATTTTCCCAAAGATTCCCCAATATTATTTATCCGACCGGTAGAGGGCGCACCGACTTCATGACACACTCCACTAACCACCTCACAGCAGAGTGACCTGGAGCCGGCAGCGGCTGGAACACACATGCAGAGCCAAGCGGTCTGCATCAAAGGTAAATATAACTAGTTTGTGAAATAAACAATAAGTCAATAAGTTCCCCGTCACGATGTGCCTCACTGTGGTCTCGGTCATGCCGAGTTATCTGTTTATGTTGCGTGTAAGCACTACCTACACGCATCTTTTTGCAAGCTAAGGTGAGAATAAGCCATCAGCTATTAGCCTAGCTACACACATTAGCCGTGTCAGTAAAGCCCCCTCACACACCGCGAGCCGACGGCCTTTACCCCTCGACCACCCACTTCAAGCTTTACCGTTTTGCACTTTATTTTTAAAAAAAAAACCTAATGGTAATGTTAAGGATGGTAAGGTTTGTGTTATATGCTGCTTGCCTCAAAACAATAAAAGTATTTGCAATTAATTTTCTGCCTTCAGTTTACATCTTTGTAAGAAAGAAATGTCTGAAAGGCTCAAAAGCAGCCATTTGTTAAAAAAAAAATTTAATGTAAAAATTTAATCGGCCGATTAATCGGTTATCGGAAATTTTCTTTCCCTAATAATCGGCATCGGCCCCATAAAATTCCATATCGGTCGGGCCCTATCTGTATGTCTGCATGACATGCAAATCAGGTCCAATATCTGGACACCTGATTACAACCCCTTTTGGAAGTTGGCATGCAGTTCAGTATCTGAATGTTAAGATATTTTTGGACGTCTTTGGATGTGCAAGACAGGCGCAGGATATCAACATGTGATTAATGAAATATTTTTTATTTGTGATTAAATAAATAAATCATATGTACAATTTATCAACAACATATTTATTGTTGTTCTTGAATACAGAGGGCACAAGACAGAGTTTTATGTGCTAAATTAGGAGTAACCCTCATGTGGACGTCCACACTGGATGTACATGTGGCCTGGTAGCTCAGTTAGTAGAGCACACGCCCCATGTACTGAGTCCTCTGCCGCAGTCATGGGTTTGACTCCCGCCTGTGGCCCTTTGGTGTGTCAGCACCCCACTGTCTTGCTCCCTTTCCTGTCCTCACTTCAGCTGTCCTATCAAATAAAGGCATAAAAACTCAAAAAAATATTTTAAAAAAGAAAAATACTGGATGTACCAAAGATGCCATAAAAACTTTCATTCCAGCTCCTCAGAGGAAGTCTTTTCACAAGACACACTAGACGTTCAAAAGATGTCTTGGACAACGTCTTTAACAGATATGGTAGCACCCAACATGTTGAATATTAAATAAATAATAAATCATAAAAGGATGGCAACGATTAGTCGATTAATTCATTAATCAGAAAATTAATTAGTAACTACTGTATTTTGATAAAAAGATTAATTGTTTTGAGTAATTTTTCACTGTATCATATAATTGTAAACTTAATATCTTTGGGTTTTTGACTATGTCAGACAAAACAAGACATTTAGAGACATCCTTGAACTAATTTGAGATGACAATAAACAGACTGATCAGTAATGAAAATAGTCATTAATGGCACCTTAAGATAATGATATGAATAATAATAAATAAAGACAAGATATACAATCCAACCATGAGAAATGATATGGCCATTATTATTAAATGTTATGTCATTATGCACCTTTTTACAATAACAGACTAATTTAATTTAATCTATTTAAGTCATACAGGCTTTTATTTTACACCATTTTGTTGGCTGTCTGCATATTCAGACTGACTTTATTTAACTAACATTGAACACTTTGTGTCTCCACAAAAAGATTCCTCATGCATAACTACTGTAGGTTTTGATAAAAAAATATTTGTATCTATTAATTATTTGGCATTTTTATATATGGTTGAAATAGTCTGTGGCCAGTTAGGTCTAAATGTTGTGATAAATGTCTTACAGTTTCCACCCATGAATGATTTCACTCACACACTTTGGGCTTCATGGTACCATGCAAATGTGTTTGCATCTCTCACACGAGACACAAAGGAATTAAGAAAGATTTTTTCTGACGTGCGTCTGACTGGAAACAACACAGCGGTTCTCTTACTTCCTAAAGAGCCCCCAGTGTACAATGGACACTTTCCTTTCAGATTAATCATTAAAATGGTCTCCATGTCAACGCAGAAGCTCAGACCATTAATAAAAGATTGTATCACTTTATAGTGGGACGAGCGGGAACATGATGCCATTGACTGTGTGTGTGTGTGTGTGTGTGTGTGTGTGTGTGTGAGAGAGCAGTATAAAGCCAAAGGTAGCTAGAACCCTGAGGTGATTTCTTTGGTTTCATAAGCAGATTACTTTCTTTTGTCCCAGGAGGCCGAGCAATTGTGCTGGTGGGTTAATGTGTCGGAGCGATTTAGTCTCCTGACCGAGCTGCACGGAGGTGAAGTCATGACCCTGCCACTTCAGCTGGGACCGGGAGCACATAGAGGCCAACTCACAATCACGTACAGTTAATACGATGCTCTCTTTGCAGTAGGCTGTAAAATCAAGTCCTTTTCTTTCAGGTCTTAAAATGAAGTGCTTGCCATCTGATTCAAGTTAATTAGTCACACAGCATAGCAATAAAATTAAGTGCGCTGTTTCAGCAAATGCATCAACAGTTAGTTCATACCAAAGACGTGTTTACACAAAGTGTCAGTCTGTGCATTTACATCAATTTGTGTTGTGAATCATGTGATAACACAGTAAGTATTTCAGTCATTATGATGTTATTCTAAAATCAGTGGATTAACACAGACTGTTGCTGTATTAGAGCAACAGTGATTTTAGAATTTCATTTCAAACTCTGAAAAGAAAATAATAGTAATGACAGTTATAAGCGGGTTTGTAGGTTTATTCAAGGAAAAAAATCTAGCTTTAAGTTACTGCACAGCTGTCCACTTGTGTATGTATTTTATCTGACAAAGGGTCTGGAGGGACCCAGTTCACATGGAACTAGATACAGATTAACATTTTGTACACATAATAATAATGATAATAACATTATGTATACAACACATTTCATGCAAAGACAGCCCAAAGTGCTTAACAAAACAAGATCAGATAAGAATAAATTAAAAAACAATGACAATAGGTAAAAATACTAGTGATAAATAGGCAATAGAAAACGGACAAACAAAAAACAGACACAACAACCGAAAATAATTGGCTCATAATACAATAAAACATGGCAATGATACCTGGCAGTTACCCCAAATTAAAAACCAAGTTTCAAGGATAGGTCTTTCATTTCTTTTTTAAAATTCCAAGGGAGTTTGCCGTTCTAAGATCCAAGGGGAGGGTGTTTCACAATTTAGGGCCATAAAAACAGAAAGCAGCTTCACCAGATTTCTTGTGGGACACTTTAGAAACTTCTAAAAGAAAGGCAGAGGGAGATCTGAGAGGTCTTGTTGGGACATAAAATGAAAGGCAGTCCAGATATAAGAAAGTGCTAGATTACATAATGCTTTATAGATCAGTAAAAGGACTTATAAGATATTGGGTAGCCAGTGCAGTGATGTGAGCAGAGGGATGAGGGTGTTTTGGTCAAGATCCTGACTGCAGCGTTCTGGATTAATTCTAATTTTCTTTGCTACTTTGTGGAAGATGGAAGAAGAAGAAAAGAGAGTTCCAGTAATAAAAACAAGTTTCAGCATTTCAGTATCATCCTGAGTTAAAAACGTTCTAATTTTGGCTTTGTTTCTCAGATGTAAAAAATGTGTTTTTGTGACTGTGTTGTTAAAATAGCAGACAAAATTAAGATCTGAGTCCAAAATCACACAGAGTTCTGTAACATTTGTTTTGATCTGCTTGGACAGGCCAGCCAACATTGCCTCGAGCCTCTGCTTTTGCTTCCTCATCCAGGAGAGACAGGTAAAAATAGCATTTAAAACAGGGCTGCAACTAATGATTATTTACCGGCTAAGCTTTCAATTATTCTTTGGATTAATCAATTTGTGTTTTGGCCCATAAAATGTCAGAACATGGTGAAAAATGTTAGTGATTCCCAAAGCCAAAGGTGACATCCTCAAATGTCTTATTTTGTCCACAACCCAAAGATATTCAGTTTACTGTCAGAGAGTAAGAAACCAGAAAATATTCACAGTTGAGAAGCTGAAATCAGAAACTTCGGCTATTTTTCTTTAAAAAAAAATTACTCAAAAACCATCAATCGCCAACTATTTTGATAAATGATTAATAGTCAATTAATAATTGCTCAATTTATTGTTGCAGCTCTAATTTAAAGAACTAATATATTTTGGCTACTCCGATACATATATGTGTGTGTGTGTGTGTGTGTATATATATATATATATACACACATATATATACACATATAGGATTGAGCAATATGGACAAAACCAAATATCACAATATTTTTGGCCAAACACCTTGACAAAATATAACGCAATGAAACTTTTGGTAAGTAATCATCAGTAATATTTATATTAGGGCTGGGCAAGTTAACGCGTTATTTTCACGTTAATTCATTAGACTATTAACGCCGATATTTACTTTATCGCGCATTAAAGAATGTTGCTCACATGCTTTTATTTTGTGAAAGTCTGTTGCTGGCTGCTGCGGTGTAGGGGTTTGACTCACACTCCGGAACAGTAGGTGGCGATAATGCGCCAATAAGCTGGCTGCCAGCCCAGCCGCCGTTTCAAACAGAAGAAGAAGAAGGAGAATAGCGCTGGCTGTTGCGAAACCGGGAAAGGAAAAAGGAAAACGCGGAAAAAACCAAAGCAGACATAGAGAAGGGTAAAGTCACGGAGCTTTTAAATGGCCATAGACTGGTAATGCTGCTCCCTGTTAAAAGTTTCTGCTGTTACCTCAGAAATTGCCTGTTTGTCCTGATTGTGGCTCAGGATTTTGTTGGTTGGATTTTTTTTTTTTTTTTTTACATTTTTTAAGTTGAGATTTACACTAAATACGTGTTACTGATAAGTGCTGATGTTAAGTGTTTGCACAACAAATGTTATGGCACTTTCGTTCATATGGCAGCAGAACATTGAAATAGAAGTGCTCTTTACACTACTTTTGAATTCATTCTTGGAGTTTGCGTATACAATGCGATTAATCGTGATTAATCAGGCAAATTATACAATTAATTGCGATTAAAGATTTTAATCGTTGCCCAGCCCTAATTTATATATTGACAAAGAGGAAAAAGGCAAGTAATAGAACAGCTAAACCAACTGGTAAGTTCAGAAAATTACATCACTTTACTGTAACGCAGCATTTAAAATCAGGAAAAGACAGTATTTATGCAATATCACAATATAACAATATCCAAAATCTAACAATATCTCATATCATGACATCGACAGACTTTGACATTATAGCGACTAATTATGTTGCCCAGAGGGAGCATGTATAAAGAAAAAAAGATTAAGACCTTGAAGTCTTCTTTTAGGAAGACTGTATGCAATGTCAAATATCACACAGACCCACACAAACTAAAAAGAAAAAATAAAAAAAAAACTTCTGAAACAGGTCAAGCCCTGCGCCAGAGAGACCAGTTTCTCAAGTCAATCAATTAAAATGCCATGGTTGATTGTAATGAATGCAGAACTCAAATCTAATAAGGAGAAAACAGCCACTTTGTTTGAATCAGTTGACATCGTCAAGTCATTCACTACCTTCAATAGAGCTGTATCAGTGCTATGGTCGGTATAAAAGCCAGACTAGAATTTATCTAAATGTTACTGGTATTCAGATGAACATTTAATTGATTGAATACATACACATACACACTCGATCACATGGATTTATACATATCCACTCCACACACACAGACGGACATTAACATATATGCATCTACTGCACATGCTATGCACTGTATAAAAAGTTGGGATCCATTGTTATGTGAAGATTCCTAAACTAAGACTACTGTCTACTCTTCAGCTGTACTATAATACAGGCAAAAAAAAAAAACCAGACAAAAAAATTAATTAAAAAGAGCTTTGTTGCCGGATTGATTTTAACTTCCTCTGACCCTCAGCTGAAGAAATCTTCCTTTCAGACAAAGAAAGCAGGTGCTCCTGAGGCACAGCTAGGCTCCTGTCCATGCACGAGAAATGGAATCGATTACCCCTTGAAATTAAAGGCATACTACATTTTGTAGATGTCATTATTGTGGCTAAATGATTAAAAACAAGACTAGCACGTATTGACACACACACCGATTGAGTTCTTTTTCGGCAGTATAGTTAAAAATCAATGTATTTGAAAACACTGCTGTAAAATCACACAGCTGTAAACAAAAGACTGCTATGAACTGCATTCAACGGGAAATTCTCACAGTCAACACAATGCTGCAACTACACTTCTCAAGATGACTCCAGTGGTTAATGGGGTGAAAACAAAACAGCCTTGAGTAAGAAATGAACTGAAAACGTCTTTAATATAAAACTCTAAAAACTTCCTCTCCCATCGAGCCACAGTCAGCCAGCAATTATCACACTCATTAGCAGAGGAGGACAGGAGCAGATGAGGATAACATATGACTTCTGAGAGGAAATAACTTAATCAACAACATCAGCCTCACAGGGAGATCCGCTGGTCAGTGAGAAAGAAAGAAATTACAAGCTTAATCTGATGTCATATAATGCTATTTTACTGCACCCAGATAGAAATGGTGAGGCAAACAAATAAAATAAAACAAAATGGCTTATCTTCCTAAGGTGTGGAACCAAATGATCAGCATATGGTCGGATGTCTGCCGTCACTGTTGCAGTTCTTAAATAGAGTTATTAACTTACAGTATATGCAACCCAGGGCAGTTAAAGGAGGCACAGAACATGTAATAGATAGTGACAGAATATCTAAATGCTTCACTCATCAATCATGAAATATGGATGCTAAAGGGACAACACGACATTGATATAACAATGTTAAGAGTGACACCTCGAGGAAATATACGGCATAAAATGCAAATAGATTCAGCAAATATGGACCCTACAGATCACAAGCAAGTTTACACAGAACACATGTAGATTTCTTTTTTTTTTTTACTAAGTAGTTAATTCATATAAGACCCAGACTGGTTAAATGACACACAGATATAATGTGATGCAGCTGTAATGAGTGTTTGTAAAAGACGATGCTGTGAAACAGGGAAGCGGTTTGCAGTACAATCTTACCAGGCGAAAAGTGGGCCATCAAAACATGGTGGAAATGTGTGAGGATTTGCCCCAGAAATGTAAGGAATCAAGAGAATAAGTAAGAGAATAAGAAGCTGTGGAAAGAGCGATATGGATAATTGCTTTCAAAGCTTCTCAATGGTATGAAGTTTCAATGGGTGCAATTTGAGTTGGAATTAATGATTAAAAGAGGAATTCATGAGAGAAGAATGTTCTATTCAGCTAAATGCCACGTCATGTCTTCAAGACTGTTAAAAAATGATTCATAATTGATATGTTTAGCTGTAACCCTACTTGACACCGTTGGCAGGAAGTTCAGTAAAGCAACAGCATTTTGAGCAGTGGTGTACTGTGATGAAAATAAAAGAATCGATTCAGAAGTCTGCCAAATTAGGCCAACTGTTATCTAGTGAAATTATACATGCTTCATTGGATGACAGGACGTCATAAACTCCTTAGGAAACTGCTTATTGAAGTCATAAACCAAGTGAGAAGTAGGGTCATTTTCTCATAAGGCTCCATACTCCATGCATTCTGACCATTAGAAAGAACGCACATTTAAGGCACTTTTGCATTGACTTTGCTTTTTAGACCCGAAAGCTACACCACTTTTATATCTTCTATCCATGCTCACAATGATATTGCTAACATGCTGATGCGAACAGCTTGGTTGTATGTTAACATGTGGTAATTAGCATTAAATATAAAGTACAGGCTGATGGGAATGTGATTAGCTTTGCAGATAATGGCCATAAACCACAGTTTTGGACAACTTTAAAATTTGATCTGATGGTTGTGCCAGAGGAAAAGCAAAAGGGATTATTACAATTCATTCTGAGGAGGACATGAATATTTGCACCAAATTTCATGGAAATCCATCCAACATTTGTTGAGATATTTAAGTCTAGCCCAAAGTGGTGGTTGACCATCAAACAGACATTACCATCCACAGAGCCATGCCGCCAGCGTGGCTAGAAAGGCATAAAAAAGAGTTTTTAATATCACCCCCAAATGTTTCCATAAGAAATGATTACACTTAACCTCTGTGTCTCTATGAAAAGAGATGCAGTATTAGGGAGGCATGCAGCTGAATGTGGTTTTCAGTCTTCATAGGAGTACTCAGTCCTGGAGTTCACACAGGTTTGAAAGGAGACTGATGGAGGAGAGCAGTGACTGCGCATACACAATGTCATCATTCTGAAGTAAACAACATTTATAACTGCCATCACTGTCATTCATAAATAGCCACTGCAAAACACTCTGTGCATGCATGACTTCTTAGATACAAACAAGACGTCCCCTCAGCACCTGCTGTAGATGTGCAACTGATGAAGAAGTGTTTGTGACGTGTGCCTCAATGACTCTGCGTCTTCCTGCAGGCACAAGGAAATGAATATGTTTCTCAGTGACAAGTTCTGTGTCATTAGTCCTTCGGCCCATCAGTGATGGATTCCACTGCCAGCCTGCTCTAATAGCTTTTCTGTCACATCTCTCAGCTGCACGTACAGCTGAGCATTGTAGATACAGCTATTTCAAAATATTACCCCTGTAGAACACTGTGCAGATTCAGGTTGTAAATAACCCAAGCAAGGATAACACAAAAAAATCCACCTGGTATTGGACTGGTCTTTTGTTGGCCACCTTAATATTCATTTAAACTGTTTTGTTTTTTTACTATCCACATCTTTGGTTGCTGTTTATGTTTTTAGCGAGCCCGGAGTTGTTCCCCCTCTGTACAACAGTTAGGTCTTCTTACTAAAAAGTGTGACAAATACCCCCAAAACAGAATGAGCAGCACAATTGGTGTCATGCTTGGGATTAACATATAAACAATGCTTCATTTCTTGGCATTTGCACAGCTCTGGTGCGCCAGTTCAGTCTCCCCCCAGTGAAAGGCTGTCGGGCAATGACTCAGTGTCACCAACTCAAACTGTATCAGCCCCTCAGACCTGACATTTATTCTCACGCACTGTTAACCTCTACATGAGATGAGAACTGGGCAGTCATACAGCGTTTAGTATTATCATAACTACATCTAGGTTTAGCCCACAGGCATGACGCGCCGTACCATTTGAATTGCTGGCAAAGACTCATTCACACTCTGACTAATGTCTGTTGTTTATCAATAGCCATAAGCACGCACTATTGGATTTCTGGCAGGGACATCTGTTAATGCCTCTGAGCCTTTACTGGTGTTTTCATTCGTTTCATAAATGGCACTTAAGAACATTAGACCTCAACACAAACTATTCCCAAGCAGGTTCATTGTGAGAAGTTGCTAAATGCTGGACTACACAGTCACTAATTGGTCTCAGGCTATAACATCCACACTGTATCTCAACCCTGGGCATTTTTTTGGACCAAACAACCACTCTCTGGTCTGCCTCAAATGGGTGGTCTCGGACTGGAGCAATTCTGATGTGATCACCATTTGAACCAATCACAGGAAGCGTACCATTATATGAGTAATTTAATTGGTCAAATATATAATTATAATTATTTTCTCTTCTGTTTTGGTGACTGGTAGATGTGGGAGTATGTCATCAATGGGCAAGTCTCAAGTCTTAACCTTTAAGTCTCAAGCAAGTCCCAAGTTAGGATGGTGAAAATGAAGCACATCAAGTCAAGTCATTGCTCAGGTCAAACAGGTCACAAGTCAAGTTCCACAAAATTCGGATGAACCCCCAGTTTCCACATTTAATCAGTTAAAAGACAGTGGTCATGAAATGCTAAGTTTCATTTTCAACATTAACAAAAACTGTTGCAGCCTGATTGCACCTTAAAAATCTCACTGATATTTGAAATTTTGTGGCATTAATAACAGGCCTCTGAAATGAATAACAACAGAGAGTGGGAGTCTGGAATTATAATATAGCTGTATAACTGCAAACGGCTCTAAAGTGAGAACAGATCAAAACACACCAAACCATCAAGCCTTCTTCCCAGACTCCCCTTCAGCAGGATCACATGATTTCACCTTGGTCTATTAATGCATCTGTCTTATCATATGACAAGGCATACCACCAAGAAGAATGAAAAAGTCCTTTTGAGTCATTTGTCTGAAATCTTAGTCAAGTCGCAAGTCACAAATACCACATCAAAGTCAAGTCGAGAATTAATATTTATGAATAATAGTCAAGCAAGTCTCAAAGTCCTTAAATTTGTGACTTAAGTCTGACTTCAAGTCGTGTGACCCCCAGCTCTGATGACTGGTGAAATAGTACTGGTTTTTGCTACCAAAATGTGGACTGGCAGGAAACAAACCTGGACTCACAACAAAGTGAGAAATGCCTGAACCATTAAATTATTTAATGCCCGCTGTCTTATGAGACATTCACATGCACGGTCCTCTAGAATCTGCTGATATGCCCCAGATTCATGTTCAGAACATGAACAGAACATGACGGTACCCCATGATGTACGATATACACGTAGAAATTGGACATGAGATAGGCAGGAGCTAAACTGCTTTGTGCAATGGACAAATTTAGATGTCCATTTTAAGTCTGACTATATCTAAGCCACAGTCAGAGTCTATCTTTGTCAAACTGGCCCCAGAGCAGCTGGGAAATTGAAACCATGTATCATCCTCACCCCGGTTTGATTCAGGAACCAGACCTTTACATGTGAATCCACCCTTTAACAATGAGCCTCATCCTCTGCCAATAACCCCCTGTCAGGCAGAGGCAGCTGGAGCTTTACCACTGACTCTTTCTCTCCAGCCTGCTGGCTCTAAAATATGTGTGAACACCCATCAGTCCTAATTGTTCTACTATACTAGGACACCTTCTGTTTGGCGTGTTTATCAGTGATACTGTCTGCGACGGTGCACACTTGGTGGTTTCATCTCTCGATACCCTCCTGACTGTACACTGATGAACTCAAATTGCCTTCCTGTGTCACTGCATTTCATCTGCACATTTACTGACTTGACCTCCCTGCAAGACTTTTTCCTCCTGTTTATTACACTTAACACTTTGCTTTCTTGCTTGCAAAACTGTCCTTTTTGCTGCTACTTGAAAAATTTGTGTTGACAAAAAAACAAAAAGCATTGTGTGTCTCCTTCAACAAACTGGCTGCCGTCAGATCTTTAATGAAAAGCAAAACTGCACGAGATAGAGGTCAGAAAGACAAAAGCTTTCTGGGAGGAAGAGAATTCACTCAGACACAGTTATCTTTTGACTGTCAAACTGTAATTTCCCTTCTGAATTCTTGGTCTTTTTCTATTATTATTGAAGAGGGATATTTCCCAGCCGCAGAGTCTCCTATTTTTGTCAAGTGGGTTGATTGAATGTGAAGTCACAGGAGATAACATCAGTTGGGAATGGCCTTTTTGCCATCTTACCTGTTCTTTTGACAAAATCCAATAGAATCATGGCTACGTTCTAAATACTGCATCTAAAATATTAAATCAGGATAGAAAATTAGTATTATTCCTGGCACTTTTACTTAAATATACAGACTTTGTGTTGTGTTTGGAAACCTGGGTTGCAGTGAAGAAAAAGCCCCAGGGCTCCATCTATGTAGATGTTTGTTCCTGAGATTCACTCCTCCTCTGTCACATTAAGTTAGTCCGATACGAGGCTACCTTGTCTAAAACAGTCAACTTGTCTGAGGGCCTAGAACCAGTGTTGACCAAAGAGGTGATGACAGGCACATCACCTAGTCTGGGGAGTTTCATAAATAGCTTCAGAAGTGCATAATAGAGTTTAAATATGACTTCTTTATTTTCTTGTTTTTTTGCAGGTACTGTATGGGAATGCAAATAAGACTGAAATTGTGAGGCAGAAATTCCAGGAATGATCTTTTGTAATGGAGCACTTTCTTGTCTGAATGAGCTTAGGTGTCAATAGGCCTCATGCATGACTGTTTTCTTTCTCTTTGTTCTTTAACAAAGCACAGAGGAAAATACGAAAATCTTATGTGGGACTCACAAAACTAAACTAAAACTAAAACTAAACTAAAACTGGATGTATGTGCCAGAATGTTTGCAATAAGCATATGGAAACTATGTGCAAATTAAAAACCAACAAGCCCCTTCAACACTTGACAGGTGACGTTAAACCCAGAGAAAAAAAGAAAATGGAAAGGAAATACCACCGGGCAGGACAATAAAAAAAAGAAACTTTTTTAACAGACATGGAGGAGCACATTAGAGCATTATTGGAGAAGCTTTGAGAGGCTTCTCTGTCGGGGTGCAGCAGGTGCAGCAGGTTGTGCGCTCCCAAAACCCCCCAAGCCAGCAGGCCACCGTACGTTTAAGATTCGGTGCATCACATATCATTTGGATGTTTAATGGATGGATTTTTACCTTTTGAGAAAGGAAAACGGATGTGTAGATGGTGTTTCGATGTGCACATGAGGACAGTGGATTTATCTGGTCTGCTGGGCAGTGGAGTGTGAGCTGAATGAATTGTGGTGTTAAATGGAGAAGTCTTAGTACCGGTTAAACTGTGGACTGAGACCTATTGAAACCGATAGTGGAGGAATCCTTTTACTTTGCTTTCATCTCTGATCTAAGTTGAGGCTCCACAGCGGCACACAGGTTTTTAAGTATGTCTTGGTAACCAAATCATCTTTAAGTGCAAACATTCATAATTATTAAATGAATAAATAGTTGTATATCATTTTTTAAATGTGTTCTCATAAAGTTAATTACTTTTTCTTCATGTTCAAGTTGACTTTTGTGTGTTTACGAGTGGTCTGGAGGATTTCTAAATTCTGTTCTTACCTAAGAGAGAGCAGGAAATGCAAAAATATTGATGAATGCCACAAAAGTTCTTAATTTGTTCACACGCAAAATTTAAGATCAAATCTGTTCGTACCAACGTTTCATGCATGAGGCTCTTTGTTGTTTGCTCAGGAGGGAACCAGTTGAACCAATCAAGCACTGTGCTTGATTGCTAGTGCCACTCCATGCCAAGCACATCAACTGGCAGTGTGGACGTCCGTGGCCCCAACGATGGGGCGAATAAGTATAAAACACGAGATGAGAAATGTCATAATGACTTGTTATTTCCATCTATGATGGGGAGGCCACTGATGATGATGAGCATTTCCTCAGGTTAGACAGTGTGATTGTATTTCTGCAAAGGAACTGCTGACGCTTGATCTTTGGGTTTGTAGAATACCAAGAATACAAACTGTTATTTAATGTTAGGTTAAGTTATTGTAGTTCAGTTAGGTTTTTATTAATTGAATTTGTTATGTAAATTTAAGTGTTTATATATATATTTAACTACACTTTAAACTGCTAACCGTTAATATATGATCCATTTTCAAGTCAGAATTTACCTTAGCAGTGAAAAAAGCTGCTCTTTCATGTTGTCGACTGTCATATTGATTTGGGTTTGACTTAGGCACCAGCACCATTTTAAAACTATTGTTTTAGCACCGGTACTGGAAAAAGAAACAAACGATACCCAATCCTACTTTCTTTTTGTCCTTAGTGCCTCTGCTGTATCTGCAGATCACAGACACAATGAAAACCGTCTCTGTGGTCAGAGCCTGGTGAGAGCCTCTTTCCCTTTTGCATAATTAAGAGCTTTTGAACACCTCTGACTAATTTATCACTTCAGTAAAGGCCATGCATTGGTTGTGGGGAGGAATTTAAGTATTTCTGTATCTCAGAAAATGCATGAGTTTCTAAAGTAAAAGCTTCTGCAGATAGGTTCCCCAACTTTCCTACTTCCCATGCAGCAAAGACACACAGAGGCAGCACACTGATAACACAGTGGAGCACATTGACAGGTGGCTTTAGAAACCTAAAATCGCATTGTGACAGCATTCTCTGCTCCTTGAAACCCAAAGCACACAGAGGCTCTATTATTCGGCAAGGCGATGTAAGTGAAATTCACATTTGCCAGCAAGGCACTGTGATGAGATTGCTGCTGTAAAGTCAAAGGCAACACATTAAAGTGAGCAAGAGCAGGCAAAGGCAGCACAATCCTTTGGAGTGAATTCAAGCTTTTCTGTAGTGAGTAGGCGGAAGCTTGATTCTTCTGGCTCTGCTGATGAAGTCACTTGCAGACTTTGCAGTGAGGACACACTGAGGAAGTCATTGTCAGTCAACCAAAAATAACTCACCAGAGATTAAAGATGAAATCCATTTTTTAAAAAGTAATCTTAGTATTTGGTATCTTAAAACACCAAGAATGTCAATTGTTTACTGCTGAGATGTTGTGTACATAGTGTTTACATCTTTCCCGGTTTTTAGTGCAAATAGACTGCGTAATAGGGGTGGACAATATGGATAAAATCCCTTATCATGGTGTATGTCATTTTATATCTCAATATTTGAATATCTCAATATATTAAATAAGCCGTTTATATCTGCAGATGATGCAGGTCCACCATGATGAACTGCCAGGTTTCTAAAATAGCCCAGAACAGAAAAACCAAACACTGGTTCTAGTGAGGGCCTTTCATGTTTTTTTGTAGCCACCGTGGGTTCTCCTACACGCTAGAAAGAGAAGGGTGAGACAAGGTGTTTCCAATCTACAAGCTCACCACTAGATGCCACTAAGTCCTGCACACACTGGTGCTTTAAGTTTCTGAAAAGTCAGCTGAGAGACTGTGAATAAATGAACTACATTAGACTGGCTGTTTTGAGTATTTCAGTAAATTAAATACCAGACTAATCAAAGTACTTGATACAAATGTTGCATAAAAGTAAAAGTTCTTAAATGTAAATATTTTTTGGTTTCTTTACTCCCTCACAACAGTAAACTGAATATCTTTGGGTTATGGGCAAAATAAGACATCTTGGGCTTTGAGAAACACTGTTTGACATTTTTCACCATTTTCTGACATTTTATAGACCAACAACTAATCAATTAATCAATAAAATAATTGACAGATTAATCAACAATGAAAATAATTGTTTGTTGCAGCCCTATATATAAGCATAAAGCTGCCCAGCTTATTGATTTGCCCACAGTCATCTACACCTATATATGTTAAAGGGATATCATCCCATACCATTTACAGTATGGCAAAAGCTGTGATTAGGGCTGGGTATCTGTACTTAATAGCTGATACCTTTATGGCAGCGACCAAAATAAAACAGTACCAAGTAGTATAGAAACCTCTCCAATCAAACGATACCTGCATTCAACCTTTTCATACACAGATCTAGAAATAAAGATTGTATGATTTTGGTTGCAGTCAATCACCGCAAGGGTTCTTTGATTTTATGCAACATTTGATTGGCCCTCTACCACAGCAGCTACTGTATAATCCACACAGTCTGTGGTGTGGTGAAGTCGAGCGCAGTGTATTTGAAAGAGCTGGGAGCTCAGCATGCCGAGATGCCACCAAAAGCTCAGAAAGTATTACTATACTACACACCAATGTTGTTGGATAAAAATCAAAACAAGTTTATATTGTCTTCCTTATAAATCGCCATGTCACCCACTCCTAGAACTGCAGAGAAGATATTTGCGTCACAGTTATCTGGTTGGACCTAGATAACTTAATCGGTTAGATACAGTAGTGAGATATTATCAATGCAAGCACAGAGGAAGAGAACATTACAAAAGATGTTCAATTGTGTTGGCTGTTCCAGATTTCTTGATTAAGATACTGTTCTTTACACTGTCAAGCAACACAGTTATGAAGTAGTGCTTCTTTGTAAACTGCCTTCAGTTGCCCCCTCACTGTTGTGATGCCTGACTTTCACTCACTGTGCTTTTAGTACTCATGATGACCTCCCACATATTTTGTAGCTGCGTCTGACTCCAGCATGCCAGAGGCACTCAGTGTACTGTAAATCAGAGTCTGTTTAGCCCTCTGAAGTAAAGCGCTGCTGCTACAAAATGCAACAACACCTACCACAGTTGGTTGTCTACTTGACAGATTTACTATAGTGTGTGTATCTGAATATCTGGGTCTGTGTACTTGTGTGACAAGCTGGCTGATTGACTGGTGGAAAGATGCTGAGCTCCATATCTCAGAATTGGCACTCCTCAGCTGTTTTAAACATCTCATGTTGAGCAGAAGGGGCCCTCTGTGGTGCCACTTCACCCTTTCCATTGTCTCCAGAGCCCCGGGAACGATCACTTTCTAGTGGTGAATCCAGCCATGAAAATGCAGAAAGCTGTTTGGCCCTGGAGACTAGCTGCCTGTGCACACAGGCGTGAAAAGACCCACCACTGCCCCTGCGTGTCAACGCTCTAATGGAGGCCCAAGGGAGATGCAATCTTCTCAATAAATGATTCAGCAAAACAAAGTTTTCGTAGAATGCAGTCCCACATACTTATGCCAAGAGTAAATTCTGGCCAAGATTGGGCTATCGAACTTCCTGCTCCTGCCCAGAAATGATGCCCTGAATGGTCGGAGAGAAGATCGACTGGATTCAGTGGAGAGGAACAGTTCAGCATCTATGAGATTACAGAGTTGAGAATGTTATTTCAGGAGTCAGGGGATAATGAAGCCTGCTGTGAGATTTTAATATTCACTGTAATTGTTTTTTTCTTAAGTGCATTTTTATTGTGTTACAGAGCAGACTTTTCAAATCTATCTCCACTTACATCTGCATAACTGTGACAACAATAAAACCACACATTATGTTCACTGGAGCCGCAATTATTGTTGATTGATCAACTAGACAGTTGACAGACAATTTACTCTGATAATTCCTTCATCGTTACAGTAATTTTTCCAAGCAAAAACATTTAATAGGTAACTCTCTGCAATGTGAATATATGTGGTGGTTTTCCTCTCTTCGATTATACTAAACTAGGTTTTGAGGGCTTTAGGATTGTTGGTCAGAGAAAATAAGCCATTGGATTATGTCATCCTTGGCTCTGAGAACTGTAATGGACATTAGCCATAGATTTAGACATAATTATTGATGATTACTCGAGAAAATAGTCAATAAAACAATAATGTAAATAATTGTTAGTTTCAGCCCTAATGTTCACTGCAAGGAATTACCAAACTGAAGCACAATTCAAGTCTGTGAAAACTGATTTTTTTAAAAATTTTAAAGCATGTAATTTGCTCCAAATAGTGGTTGGCAGCCATAAAACAGTAGTTTTCAAACTTTTTGTGCACAAAGGACACCAAAGGGCAACCAAAATCCAAAGACACATCTGTATTCATGCCAGAACAAGAGCATAGCTTATATCCATGCAAAACAGCCTCTATAACCAACCTAACCAACAGAGGCAATGAGTAGGTTGCAAATCAGAGGCAAAGTCCTCGGAGTGCTGGTGGGAAAAACAAATGAGGTGTCAATCAATCAGGGCCAGGGGCGTTTCTTGGGACTGAGAACATTGGGGGCTGAGCCCAGACCCTTATGGGGAAGTTTGGGGGATCCTACCCGGGAAAAAAGCTCTATGCTTTTTTGAGCCTTGTTGCGTCTTGTCTAGAGCCAAATACTGCCAACGTGTACTTCAAAATGTGTCAAAATTAAATTAGATTATATTGATAAAAAACAGGATGGTGCACTTATAGATAACACAGGAATTAAAGCCAAAAAAATAAATATTTTGTAAATATTTTGACTGAAGCCAAGTCATATTCCCCCTCAATTTTAAAAAAATGTTAGAAGTTACATGATTTGCAATTTTTAGTTTGCTTTTTTTAACACCAGACCATGTGAAAAAGTTGAGTGATGATGCCTACAGACTATATCAGGAGCCATATTTCCCCCCAAAAATGCACATCACATGAGTCAGTTTAAGATTAAATATATTTAATCTTAACCCCCCCCCCCCCCCCCCCCCCCCCCCCACTGTGTTGTGTTGCACCCAGTACTCGAGTTGAGGGGGATGAGGGCGGATGGCATCCCCCCTGAAATAAAAACGATCAAAATCATCCCCCCTGTAAAACTGCCATCCCCCCTTTCCAAACTCGTTGCCTGAAATGTGTAGTAATTGATAAAAAAAAAATTACTGATAAAAATATTTTTTAACTAATTATTATTCTTTCCAAAATTAAAACACCACACAATCTTAACACTTGGACAGCCAGCATTCTAGTACCCCCTCTGACCGCCGCAACGGCGCATTTTTTTATTTTTATTTATTTATTTTTGCTTCACATCTCCCATTAAAGTGGATACTTTGCTAAAATACACGCTACAATAATAAATAATACATACCTTTTAGTCCACTATATCATCATAATATCATAGCTAGCCTATATTATTCTTAAGATTTAATTTTCAAGCGGGTACTGTGTTTTCTGACTTTTATGCGCTACAAGCAAACCTGGTGCTTTTATGAATCAATTAACGATCACAAATCGCCACGAATTCAAGCACTTCTGATAATTAATGCACTTAATACAGAAACGACTTGCTCTATCATCTGAATGAGACACACAACACGATGTCTGACACCAACTTTGTGTGAAAATACTTTAAAAAATTAAACAATGAAGATACAAACTGCGCTGGAGGGATAAAATCCACTGGACTGATGTTTGCTGCAACTTTTAGAATCTCAGATAAACTTCCAGGTGAAGCTCGGAGCTTCAAGATCATCTGGATTTATACTTTATTCAAAACACGTCAGGTGAAATAGGCTACTGCAAGTGATGGATTTACCGCAAGCAGCTGGTTGTGGCAAAAAGCGCCTCTCACTGAAGAAATACGCCAAAATCTCCCGAAGAATATATCCAAAGCCCCAGATCAAGTGAGAGAGAGCTTTTTTAGAGTTTTGATTTTTAACTTTCACTGATAATTAACTACGATGTTGAACATCACAGCATGCGCGGTGCGAGCCGTCTGCTCCACTCAGCAGCAGCCTGTGAATGGGAACGAAGTGTGGAACCTGTTTCAGCTCAATATCATGACTTTGAAAACACCAAATGACTTATTTTAACGAATTCCGTTGGATTAAAATATGAAGAACCGTAAAATCTCACTTCCACGAGGCTGTTCATTCAGACAGCGACAGATCACAGGCTGAAGTTGGCATTTCATCCTCACATGCAGCCACAGCGAAGGTCGAGCTGTACTCAGCTACACAGTTTTATATTATGTTCATTATATTGTTGATTAATGTTGAAATGACGTTCTGCCTCACCAATAATTATTAATACCATCAGATTAAACACTAAAGTGATCAGGTTTTGAACCTACATACATCGGGATAGTGCAGGATAGTTTCTATCCTGTTTCCAGGATAGAAAATGCAATTTTATGGAAAATATTAATCCCTACGCCCCCAAAAGGCTATCTATGGGCACTGTCAAATTACGAAGTACGAATTTGTGAAAAAATAACTGCAGAAAATAACAGTGAAACAGTACCGAACAAACAAATTATCAAAGGCAGGATCAGCACCCTGGAAAGCGAAGCGGCACCAGCGCCTTCAGAGAGCGCAGCGGTACCAACGGCTTACTTTGTGCACTAATCCTGGATACTCTGTATTTGAAACACAGTATGATCAAAAACTAATTCTAGAAAAAAGTGTCTCTGGGGTCCCCAGAAATTTGTGATGTCAAGGCCCCTAAAAAAGGAACCCGCGTTAATCTCTCTTGTTAACTACCTTGCTTAAACACAGGACTTGTCATTCAGTCATTTCAGTCACAACATGAGGATCAGTAAAATAAACTTGGCTTGACTTGATTTGAGAGGATTCAGAAGTCTTATTTACAGTGTTTTGTTTTGATAATGAATTTACATGAATTACACCCCTGTCGTTATTTTCTTTCTTAAACGTCTCGCTGAATCGTGCGCGCCAACGCTTTAGATCAGCACGCAACCCCTCTCTGATTGGTCTTGACGTCGAGACGTCATCCTGTGTTGCATTCACTGAAAATGGAAAACTACAACTTCTTTCGCGGCTCGTTAATGTACAGTTATCATTATTTCTTCTGAAGTTGAATTATCCGGGGCTAAAGAAAAAACGTTCGGGGCTAAAGCCCCGGATGCCCAGGCCAGGCGACGCCACTGATCAGGGCCTTTGATGTGTTACACTGTATACTATAATAATTCCAACCATCTGAAAATGGTGGGAATGGCAAAAAAAAAACAGGGTATAGAATTTGCCTCTGTATTGGAAAATGAGTGCACACAAAGTATTCATTATAGTCAAATTTTGTATAGTTGCATATTGCAATAATAATGTATGGATGTCATAACCATACTTACCAAAAGACACCAGGATTTGCCTCACAGCACACCAGTGTACCTCAGCACACCGTTTGGGAACCACTGACATAAAATATGCATGATTAGTGTATTTAAAACATGCCAGCACTCCCGAAGCCTACTATCAGGGGCTGCACGGAGGTGAAATAACCTTCAAAAGTCAGACGCTCTCATTAAAGCCAAGTAATGCCAGGCTCCACTGTAATGGTCGAAATTAGGAAACTATCTTATTGGTCACACACAATTGGATCGCCTACTGGGAAACAAAGGGCCATTTCAATGCCACTGAGCTCTCCAGAGCCCTATAAGTCTGAGCTGCCTTTGAAAACTCCCAGAGGATGCAGCATCAAGTCCTTGTGCTGTGGGTGAGAAAGCCATTAGACCTCATCAGACGCACTCGCATGACCATTTTTCAATTTTTGTAACAAAAACAGACAAACTAATAGCATGCCACTGGTTCTAAAATGACAAAAATTCATTCATTCACAGAAAAAAAGACCAAGTTTATTATTATCTTAAGAATATTTGGCTACTTTTCATGGCAGGCAAAACACACACACCAGACTGTCCAGAGAAGACTGCTGAGCTGGACTGAGGACACAGCAGCTCTCCACTTACTTATAGACACAATCGTGAACAGAATCATTTCTTTGAGATTGTGTTATTTTGGTTGATTATTTAGTGTGACAGCCATGAAGAGTTTAACTATGAAGGCGAGGGCGGCTGCTGTCTGCGACCCACTGTGCTGTACTTGGCAACCAAACAGCGAGGCAGGACAAGCTAAAAAGTGCTGTTGAGTTGTTGGCTGGGGATTTAGAGTGACAGCTTATTTGAGAGATTTATTGTGGTGTCACTTATGAGGCTTCAAGGAGGAGTCTCCAATATCCTAATCCTTGACACTGTTAGAGCTAAATTGGACACACTGGAAATGCTTTTCTTTGATCAATGTTTTAATGAGGACAAAAGTAAACAAAGTGGCTATCTGTTGACGACAATTTTGATCCCATGACAAGTTTTTGCTATCTTTTATTGAAAGGGACATGCTAAAGGACCAGCTTAAAAAGACTGAAAAGGCTGTTTTTCAACAGCTTAACAGCCTCTTTATCCTAAACAACAGTTTTGATGTTTTTTAAGTCAGGATTATCAATGACACCACAGTACAGAGAATCCTATTAAGGTTTTGAATGACATCCAATTAAATCTTGGTCTTGGGATTTTTAGATCTCAGAGCTGCATCTTACATGGTTCTACTAGATCACTAGATCTACTAGATTTTACTAGGCAGACTGAAAAACTAGGTTGGACTTTCTGGCACAGTGCTAAACTGGTTCCAATCATATTTAAAGGACAGATTATTTTGTGTCAATTGGTAACTAGACATCTAAGGATAAAAAAAAAAGACATATGGAGTTCCCCAAGGCTCCATTCTCAGACCTCTTCTGTTCAACATCTGTTTGCTCCCACTAAAGCAGATTATGGAAAAGAACAAAATATCTGACCATAATTATGCAAACGACACACAGATTTATATAAAGTTATCACCAGGTGACAGAAAATCCCATAGAAGCACTGAGTGCATCTAACATATCGATGATTGAATGCGCCAGAATTATCTCCAGTTAAAGTTAAAACTGAAATAATTGTCTCTGGACCTCTGATCATTGATGCTAGATTAGATTTAGATTTAGATTTAGATTTATTGTCCTTTTCAGGATAATTGTTTTCACTTTCCGTACAGCCACGAGAAATTACACAAACAAATTTTACAAACACATCAATACCACAGACGATTACCCGCCACCATACACATATGCATTCCCCACATTTTACAATCTTTTCATTCTCCTGTTTAGTTCAGTTATGGCATATGGGATGAAACTTTTAGCTAAAGACCACAAACTAATCTTTTAGTTTGATTACAAAATCAGCCTGTTATCAATTTAAGAGTCCTCAGATCTTTGCCTGTGGCTGCCTGTGTGTCAAATAATTGATTCTAAAATATTAGTGGTTTCACTAGTGGTTAGTAGTTTCAAAAGCATAGCAGTTAATGGACATGGCATTTTATTTAATCAAACTTTAGATTATTTATTCATATCGTGTACTACAACTGCACTGTGGCTGAGAATTAATTTATATGCTACTGTCTTATTTTATTTTAGCATATTTTATCCTCTATTTGATTTCATTTAAGATCCTGTGTTATTTTATATTGTACTTATTGTACTTATATTGTACTACTATTGCCATGTGTTTCTTTGATATGTTTTCTTAATGACTTTCTGTCTTGTGGGAAGCACTTTGAATTGCCTTGCTGAAAGGGGCTATACACATAAACTTGTCTTGCCTTGGACTTCCATGTAATAAACCTTTGACAATGTGTGAGTTGTAAGGCTTTGTTCTATGTATGTGCAGTGTATACCAATTCAACTTCAAAGAACATAAATAATATTTCATTACATTCCCAAGATCTACAATCTACAATGCTGTATATTGTTCAAATGTTATTTGAAAACAAGAACAAATTCACTGGGCTCCAACTAACAGTTCATCCATTCAGTACTTTCCCAATCATTTAATCATTTAGTTTATAAAATGTTGCCCAAAATTACCTACATATGTAATGGATTGTGGAAGCAGTTGCAGATTATTTTCCTGTCGTATGACTAATCAATTAATCACCTAATTTTTTCAGTTCTGATACATACAGGGGAAAGTTAATATTTGGCAATACCCAGCTGTGACAGATACACTTAATGTGTGTATAGAAGTCACCTGCCTGCACTGCTTTACAACAATGAGCTGCCATTGCTTCAGCTTGTTCACTTTAATCTGTAGAGTCTCATAAATCTGAGCACAGACCCTGTGACAGTGGACGCTAACCCTAACCTTGTCTGAGGTTAACCACGGGGAAAATGAAGAAGAGCGTAACTTAATTGGTTTGCATGCTTAATTAAAAGCTGGTATTTTGAGAGCAATCTGATTGCACAGTTAATATAAATTAAGCCTCTTAGGATGAATCTCCAGAAGTGGAGCAAAAAATAGAACTTTCAAAGGCTGCCATGAGAACTCTTTTAGCCGACTTTCAGTTTCAGGACCATGCAGCTTAGCCTGTCCTCCTCAGGGGAGACATGGTGCTGATTGTGTTATGGCCCCACAGTGACTGAGGGTTAAAAACCACTCCAGCATCATCATGTGATAAGACAAAGCAGAGAGTGAATATGTCTCTAAACGTTCCAGCAGTTTTTTCAGAAGAGACTGACAAATTGCTAGCAGAAGACGATACATTAACAAAACTGACACACTGAAGCCTAGTTGATTAAGCATTGTGCCCTTTCCGTAAACATCACGACAATCCAGTAGGGGTGTAATGATGCATCACTTTGGAGTGATATACCAATTTAAGGACAACAATCCAATATCATCAATGCAAAGAGAAAACATCGATCCATATCATCATTTTTAAGATACGCCTTTATTTTGAAATTCCCATGGCACATCTGTGTCACCGTTTCTGTCCAAGTGCACCTCTTTCCTAAACATTCAAACAAGGCTAGCACCAGTCAAATAATGGCAAGTACCCAATAGAATGAGGATGTTTATTCCTCTCTCAGGAATAAATCAGCAGTGTGAAAATATTTTGGATGTCACAGAAAAGACAGGTCAACAGACGAAGCACCTGCAAACGTTAAATTGTTGCTCTCACTACGGCAATTTTAGCCCACTGTTTCATCAGTGTTAGGATTAAAAATAGTGCATGCAGGCTAAAATTCAATGTTTTATGTGTTAATTTAAAGTAAACTCTACTGCACTTAACCTGTTACTATTATTTACTTTTATTTATATGTTGTTTTTTTCTTTTATTGTCAAAAGCAGTAAAGAAAAGGGTGAGAGCTTCTTCTATAATTAATGGACATAATATATATACTGAATCAAATTAAATCAAAATTGTATTGTGGCTGACTTTGTGATATGAGCAAATACTGCATTATTGTCCAAAGAATTGATTTAATATCGAACAACATCCCTAAAATCTGGGTGTATTCCCATAATCACTTCCTTCAAACTCCTAAAAATTAAGATGAAACTGGAGGGACAGACATGTCCTTCTCTCTCCCTGTTATTCATGCTGTGTCAAAATATTGTCCCTCATAAGCTGATCAGACAGCAGTCAACAGTGACAGAGCAGGTGAGGGGTATGCACAAAAAACACAACATACAGGGTACTTTTACGGCCTAGGCTTCTTTTTCTCACTGCTTTCAATGGGCAGACTATTGCATGTTCGCAGCAGAGGGCTTAGCATAATTTTGGCGCACACCGGCCTGAGCATTAGGTGTTAAAAATATTTTAACTTTCCTCAAAACAGAGCTGTGCTTCAAACACGACAGTCTCATAGCAACAACGGGTATCCATGAGCAGCACTTCTTACAAGCCTCTTTTACTCAGGGCCTTACTCTTCAATGCATGCCCTTTGAATGAATGTAGGCGACTTCTTGCAGAACATACACAATGTAAAGATAGCACTCAGTCTTCTTAAGCAACAGAGTCTCAAATTCATCTTCAGCTGTCTCCCACACAGCTTACATAAGGTATTGATTTGAGTGTGCCAGACTTCAAATGGAAAAACAAGTGAGTAAGACACAACTCTAAATAGCTTGGCAAATGAAATATTTAAATCTTATCAAAGAAGATCTGGTGGAGTCAAAATTATTACTTCCAGCCTCCCTGTGAAATGACAGCAAATTGATGTCTCATGATTGGGATGACTGAGCTCAAAAAGAAGCTTTAGCTTGAAGCGCAACAATAAAGCAGCGAACTCATTGAGACATGCATTCACAAAAAAACATAAACATTTGAGCAAAGAATTGTTAATCGAGATGCAAGTGGGTCATGAGAAAAAGAAGATAAAAAACTATTTAACTCACATTTAGGAAGCCCATCTGAATTGATATTCAGGGAGCAGAACTGATTATCATTTTTATGTACGGTGGTTTAACAATAGGTGAGGTATTATCTAAAATCAATCAAGCAGAAATCAGTTGCACACTTAAATTAATTAAAAGTGGAAGATGAAATGGCATCAGCAGCCCCATTATGTATCATATTAAATTAAAAGTAACACATTGTGAAAAAATCAAGATTGCCTATGAACTTTCCAGCTACACAAAGTAGGAGACAAAGTGTTCCAAAGAAGAAGTGAATAAAAGTTTGTCTATCATTATTAAAAATGCCAACTAAATAAAGTTGCTGTTACTTCAAGTATCCTCATTCAGTTTAGTGCAGAAACTGTGGAGTCAAAACATCATTTGGCCCAGAAAACAACTAATCTACCATAAAAAATACTGACTTTTGCATGTCGTTTCTCTGAGGAGGACTGAAGTTGCATTTCTGTAACAATCATGTTTGGCAGTGACAGCACACAGTCTCTCAATTCAGCTTCTGTCACACTTCAAGTACTGTCACGCTAGTTTGGCTCGGCCCTGCTTCCTCTGTGTACGTTGCTGAATGCTTTTTGAGGCGATCTGACATTGTGCTTGTGGAGCAATAGTGCACAACTTAGTTCGAAATACATTATACAGTGAACAGAGCTCCTTCATATGGTCTTAAAACTTACCCACACTGGGATTTCAGGTGACTATGATTTTGGACAAAACATTGCTGGGGGCCTTAAATAAAAGGTAGTTTTAGTTTACAATCAAAGACAATGGCAAGGACGATAGGATGCTTCCTTTGTTCCCTTACATTCAGTATTTCATTAGCTTCTGAAACTTATCCTGAGATTTAAGCTATATCTAAATCGGTTCTTTCAACACAAAAAATATAGGTAGTATTATCAGCAAAATCTTAATGTTGGAGGAAACAGAAAGCATAAGCTAGATTTTGAAAGTATCAAACTGAGAACTGAGTCCATGAGACACGTACGTAGTACATAAATAGACAGGTAGGTAGGCCATACAGTCATTTAATTCAGCCCAAATTGAATGGGCTTATTACGGGTTATTATTATATTATTTATCATTAAAAATGCTTTAAAGTACATTATCAACCAGAGCTTTACATTTGAAGTAAATGATATTTAATTTTTATGCCACTTATAACTGCAAAAATGTCTTATTTTTTCTTCTTATTGTAAAATTCTTTCTGAAAATGTTCCAATTATCTAAATGTCTATCAAATACTAAAAATGTGCATATAAAACAGAGATCTTAGTGTGCCGCAACCATTGGTCAGATTGTATATTTCACCTTTAGCCTTCAGAGAATATTGCATACACAGGCTGGTGCACATGAAATTATTTAGCAATGCAAACAACGTGGAGCACTAACAACATTACAGCTTATGGAAGTCAAACCCTGGAATGACAGCAACATTTTTATAGGCCACTTCGTCTCATTCTACTCTCTAGACTCTGCTCTCTGAGCATGAATATCTTCAACTTCTATTTAAGATAGCTGCATCTTCACAATTGAAAACAAGTGTCTTTACGAGAGCCTCATACTTCACTGGTTAAAAATGAGATTCTTGCCCATAGCACTGTAATACCACTAAAGCAGGCTGTCAGTGTGACAACTAATGGAGAGCTCCTTGTATTCCCCCTTTGAATACCAAACTCCAACTAAGATAGAAGTGCTTAAGAGGAGTTCTTGCACACAATTCTTACAGCTTGCACTTATTAACCAGGAAAGATAACCAAGAATTAAACTCATTGAGAAATTGGTCTCTGAAAAACCTCCAAGATCCACAATGATGATAAAGATGGTGTCAGCACAAAAATTGTTCTGCAAAATATTCATCATTATCATCAGTTATTGCTAGGTCAGTCTTTCTTTAAGCCTTTAAAATGCTGTGATGGATGTATCAATACACAGGGGAATGCAAAAAAATCAGCATGGGTTACATTAGTCAGGTTTTCTGTTTAGAAGCTATGAATCTTTGCCCAAGAACAGAAAGAGAGAGAGAAGAGACTGAAAAACAACAAGTCAATACCCCGACAAATACATCTTACTCAGCTATTGATTATTTTGCTCAATGGGTGAGAAGCAAATTACCTAATGATAAAGAGAGAGTGTGAGAGTTTAACTCTATACAACCTGATAAGAACAGCTACTATAAACTGGTGACATTTCCTAAATAAACATTATGATAATATGAGATATTATAACTTTTTCTCCTACGCCTATCATTTTCTACATTTCCCTTTTGCTTTTCTGATATGATTTTCACAAGACTGCTGTTTTCTTCATCCTATTTCAAACAAAAGCTTCCCTGATAAACTCAAAAATGTCTTGGGGGCTCAAAGGCTTTTTGATTTTGTAGGTCGAGGCTTCTTGAACACCTTGACTGCTGCAGACAGTGACTGAATGAGGCCAGTGGATTGATGCTGCAGGTAGAAGGAAATGGGAGCCTGCTGACTGACAGAGTGGAGATGTGACATCACCCCAGAGGGCTGATGGGAGTACAGGTGCATGCTGGTCCAGACTGCCCAGTCCGGACCTCGTCAGTCAAACAAATAGCATTCTGGCCCTGGAGCATCCTAACCCATCAAAAGGAAGGTGAGTTCAGTAAAGTCACTCAATATCAGTGAAATACCTTCAGCCACTACTCCACTTTCCAGCTAACAGAATCCACACCATCAAAGACCATCAGGCTGCAGGATATGGAAAACATATGTGATGTGTGATAAATGGGGATGGAAACTGCAATGTTGGTATACAGATTTAAGAAACCAACTTCTGTTTTCTAAAGAACACTAATCCAATGGAGGTTGTGGGTGAATTTATTTCATTGTTCTCATCGAGGCAGAAGACTTTAACATGCTTGCAAATGACTGTGTTCAACTGTGTTCACTGTCTGTAGCATCTGAATAAAGTGATATCTCATCTGGCTAACCTGTGGAAGCAATGGCAGCAGTTATGAAAAGAAAAGTAGTAATACACAATCATTAGTTTGTGGTTTGCTTTAAAGGTCATAGACCATGAACTTCTGTCAATCAAATCAAAACCCACACTGGATACACGATGCATTACCACAGACACTTGAGGGGAAGGCCCAGCCTTCATGCCCTTTTCAAGATGGACAGGACCATGCAGAAAAACTCAAGAAGCAGAACCAGCCAGGCTGGTTGAGCATTGCACAAACCAGTAACGCTGGAGCAAGGAAAAGGCTGGGTCACTTCACAGTGAGCAGCCAAGAGGAACAGATTGCTTCTGCTCTGCATGATCACAGTAGGGACTGGCCTGAAAGGGGTCTTTGTTTGCCCAGGGGGAAGCTAGAATGGCATGGCTTGGCTGCACAGGGTGGCATGTTGTCTGGTGTAACTGGGACCAGGGTGGCGTGGGAGGCTGCACTTTTTACTGCAGGCCTTTCCCCCCTGTCTTTCCAACCTCTACTCAGTCATGCAGCTCTGGGAGCAATGATGTCATCCAGTGCTTCAGGCAGTGGGCAGCCTCCCTGGTGAGTCTCTATCAAAAATACTGTGCAAAGTCTCAGATTTAAAGAAAGCTTCAAATATTTCTTTGTTTATTTCATGTGCTATATTCTTAATAAAAAAGCTTTGCATGGTCGAATGAGAAAAATTTACCTCGTCATTCTCGATGTCAATTTGTGATGTATCTGTGTGTGCTCACATTCATAAACATCTGCAATCCCAGTGGAAGATGCTTTAGGAAACCAATTACCAAGTGCCATCAAAAGAAAACAGAAGCGTGAGACAAGGACACAGTTATACTATGTACTATATCTGTACACAATATAACTGTGAATGAATGTTGATTACAAGGTCTAGGTCCTAAGTCTTCGTTGAGTAGTTGACTAAACGATAAAACTACCCTCACAGGTTGGCTCCAGAAATACTAGTCACTTGAACTAATTATTAATATTTTATTAATGTACATTGACAGTTAACTATTGCCTCTAAGATGTTACGCAGCCGCCTGCCACTAGTCACTGCAGACCCAGAAGACAGCAGCCCCCTTTTACTGCACTGATGCCTATATGTTGTAATACAACAAAATTAAAATAAGGTTGTATGTAGGCTGTGTCAGAAAGAACTGGCATATAACTACCACCAGAGGAATGCAAACCCATATTCAGGAGCGTGGGGACGTTAACCTGCACGGAAAGCAGTCTGTGGCTGCTAGCACTGCTAACGTTAGCCACACTGTGTGGCAGCTAGCACTATAATGTAATTTAGTGGATTTGTGATCCTGCTTGGTCTGAAAACAATGCAATGTGAATAATGGATAATAATGCATGGTCGAAAGTAGCACACATTTCAGCAGCATTTAAAATTTGGTTGGGCTACTGAGGAATGTGATTAAATGCTTCAAATGGCTTTAATTTACGCAATATTTTTTCAAACAAGGTTCAACCTCATCAATTAATAATGTACTAAATTGTGACTGTTTTGTGGGTGCTTACCTATTCAACTAGATTAAATTAAAATTTCACTTTAATCAACAGAAAAATTAGTTGCCAGAAACATCCCTAGTTACATCTCTTCTTAAATGCTAAATAAAGAGTTATCCCTCTACACAGGAAAAGGACTGAGTTCTGAGCTGAATAAGACGGTGAAGTCTTCACTACAGAACGTCCATCACCTCACAATAAATCACAAGAACTGAGCGCAGTGGTCCCTGAGGCAAAAATGTGTCTTAACGTTATCATCACCTTCGTTGCCCACCGTGCTTCTGCTGCCGTCCTACTCGAGACGGATGAGCTGCTCTAAGATGAAAATCTCACAGCCCATAAGATGAGAACCTCCAAAACTCAGCAAAGTAAAACTGCAACTGTGAAATATGCTGATAGATTTGTCATCATACATGAATTTATGGCTCTGGGGTGACTCTGACTGCACACCATCAAACCGTCAGGATTAATGAAAGGAAAAGGGATTCCCTGTAATGAAAGAACACATGACGCCTTGAACATTTGAACATGCCCGATTGAGGTTTGAGAAATTTTCAACCTGCAAAGAAACGACTAAAAACTCTACTGAAAGTCAGATGGATGGTGATAAACATTTTCATTTGCTCCTCACTCATCCTAGATTACAATTTAATTCGAAGTGCAGCAGAAATGTTCAAAAGAAGAAGAATTTCAAAGAAGCAGCAAGTCACACCTCATACACTGGTCGCTGTATTTCACATGGAGGAATAAGTTCAGCTTAACTTTCAAAACTGAATTGAGCCAAGTTGCCTCCATCCCACAGAAACAACACAGCCACTAAATCTGTTTTAATCCGGTCAAAGGAGGCTCTTGTTTCTTTTGATTTTCCCTAATTAATAAATACTTGTAATCAAATTGTAATCCCCGTCCTGGGATGAACGAGGGTGATACAGTTATCCATTAATTTTCATTATTTGAATTCAGTGACAAGACAGAGACAGAAGATGTTGATCCTTGGGCACTTGGGCTGTGACTAATGATTATTTTTATTAGCAACTAATGTGCTGATTATTTTCACAAGTAATGGATTAATATCTCTAATTTATAAAATGTAAAAAAAAAAAGTGAAAAATGCTTATCACATTTTTTCAGACCACAAAGTGATGTCTTCAAGTAGCTTCTTTTATTTAATCAACAGTCCAAAAACCAAAAGATTCTTCATTTACTTTCATAAAGGACAATGAAAAGCAGCAAATCCTCACATTTTAGGACTGGCAAATGTTTGACATTTTTGCTTGAAAAATGACTGAAACAATTAATCGATTATCAAAATAACTGCTCAATCAATTTACTAATCATTGCAGATTTAATGAGAACATCATCAGTGTGATGTAAAACTAATCCGTGCTACAGAAGTCAAACAAAGAAACACAAAAGATACACATGTATGGCTATGCTGGAAGTCAGAAAAGGCCAGAGGGACACGGTCCACACACAGATAGCTTTGATTCAGTGGAAATGCAGTGAAAGGTTGGCTGCTCAGAAAGAAAAATATTGACTTGCATGAGACACAAATACACACACACACACACACACACACAATATGCATGCATCAACCATCTGTAACTGGCTGACTGGTGCTGTGACAGTGATGAATGAAAGTAGGCTGAGGAAGTCTTTAGGATGGTGCACTGCATATTTAAATATCAGTTGTCATTGATGAATGTGATTCTGTGGTAATGATAATTAAAACAAAAATAACAATGGACTTATTTTTATAACAGATAACACTCATTACATAGTCAGTAACAGTGTTATTATCATATGCTTTCTTTATGCGGCCCTTCATAGTATTAAAAGTGAAATTTCTCATAACAAGCGGCGGTACTAAAGACGCAGCATGGTCATTAATCATAAGGTTTTGCGGGTTGATCCCAGGACTTGTTTATATGATGTATTGTCCTTGAGTAAAACACTGAACCCCACATTGTTTCCAGTGGTTGTGTGAGGAGGAAATGCAAGTTGCTTTGGCCATAATGAATTTGCAAATTTGAAAAAAAGCTTCAAATGTCTGCGGTCTTATTTTCTGATGTCATCAAATGAGGCCTCGTGTCATTATGGCATTTTTCTCTGGCAGAAAAGTGATGGGATGAAGTGCTTGTATGGTGAGAAAAAAAAAAAACAATGAATGTGGGTTTTGTTTCTATGACAACGATAGCTTGACAAATTTTTGACAATTTCACTTCACAGGTCGAAATATCGCTTTTCTACTTTGCTCTACTGTCCAATCTGTAACCACTTTTACATGAAAATTAGGGCATGTATGCAAGTTTTTAAAATGCAATTCAGCACTTGCGTGTGCAGGAGAGCAGAGAGAAAGGCATTTTTAAAAGTCTCTCTCTGTGTGTTCAGCTCTCAGTATATTTGTAGCTTCTAACTGAATCTCTGTGATTTGAGTTTAAGTTTAGTTTCTCTCCTGCGAAGCTGTTTGTCCTTTCGGGTATCTGCTTTATTTTGCAGTTGGATAAGAGCCGTGTTAAGTTACCATTGATGAAAACCAAACATATCCTGATTTAGCTTCATAATGAAAGCTTTCAGGTAAAATATCAGGGGACATTTATTGTGAAAAATGTGACAAGTCTTCATTGCCTCTGATGGAAAAGGGACGAAAAAGCGTGTCCACCTGAGCATCATGTTTACATCATGCCCGTTGCAGCTGGTGCCGATAAATACCTGTGACTACTGCAGAGTAATATAACCATGGTCTAGTGCGAAAGGGGGTTAAGTGTATGCGGTGTGTATGGGAGCTTCAGAGGACAGAGAAGCTACCGCAACCATAAATGACAGCAAAATAGTAAAGCTCTCAGCATAGTCCTTTTTATTTTCATGTTTCCTTTCTGTCTCTGTTATGATAGTTTCTGTCTTACATATCAAAAAGTACTCTAATCTTTATCTGGAACTGTGCAGGAATAACAACTTTTTAAAAAAGCTGTGCAGCACTCAAATATTGGTTTTGAATTCAAATATTATTAACGAAGTTCCTAACTATTCAGTACAGGCCTATTCTTATATCAAATGATGACAGGGTTTATGTTCTGTGATCTTGGTTAATGATGGCAATGTTGTAACAAAGTGTGTGGAGGTTAACAAATTCCCCCCAGAGAACCACGACCTTGGGTCTAATTCACTAGAACAACCCTTTTAAGACAAAAGTCCCCTAAACTCTGCTGAAGAAGCCCAGAGAGAACTGGATCTTCCTCAAACCACCAGCCTTGGGCCCAAAATGCTGATCTCATTACCAGCATGTAATCAGCCTTTTTAATGATCAGGGCCCCTTTCAGCCTCCCTCGGATCACGTCATCCATCTGCTCCACTAGGATTCAGTCCTACTCTCCTAGCCCTGAGCCCAGTGGAGCACCGGCGCTGGATTAGCAGAATACGCTAATGCAGCACCCTTCAGGCACTAATTACTGTACCAGAACAAGTGGATTTTCATCTGCAGGCTGTATTGCTCACTGTGATGTGCTGCCACTTGCTGTTGTTTTCCAGTCTTTGCTGGCACGCTGAATTTGTAAATAACAGGAAAGGAAGACGACAGTTTGTTTAGTGAGCCAAGCAGAAAATCTCAGAGATAACAGGTCTGGTACCCAGCGTGCATGTCAACTATGGTGATGACACACAGATTGGGTGATATGGTGAAAAAACTAAAAGAAAGCTCCATGTAATCAAGGGATAACGTACAGTAATAGCACCTGTCTCTGTCATGATAAAGGTATAATGAATGTTACATGAGGTGAACGAGGAAGTGCAACATGAGGTGAGACGTAGCTGGGAGCAGAGCGAGTTTGGGCAAAACATTACACAGCACACCTGGGGAGTGATGACGAAATGTGCAGTTGCCATGGTGATCAGGCGCTACAGCATCCCAGAACTCCAAGGACGTGGAAATGTCATTTTTCCTTGGCTGCCACTCAGGAACCAAAGATAGATGAGAACACAAATTACAACACAAGTGCATGTTTAAGCTGCTGTACATCAATTTCACTGTCAGAAAGGAGAGAATCATTTGTACCTGGTATTTCTTTCTTAAAGGGATAGTTCACAACAAAATCAAAAATACATATTTTTTCTCTTCTGGCCTGTAATTCTTTTTATCCATCTAGATTGTTTTGGTTTGAGTTGCAGAGTTTTGGAGGTATCGGCTATAGAGATGCCTGCCTTCTCTCCGATATAATGGGACTAGATGGCACTCAGCTTGTGGTGCTCAAAGCACCAAAAAATATATTTGAAAAATTTGACACCAGTGTCACTTTCCAGAAATCACGACCTGGTTACTCAAGATAATCCACAGACCTTGTTGTGAGCAGTTTCATATAAACTATTTCCTTTTTAGTATAAAATAAAGTAGTTCTGGTAGTTTCTACTGTTGAAAGAAAGTAGACTCTATGGATACCATTTTTTTTTACCTTCATGACATTTTACCAGGGTATACAATATTATTGCTGCATCTGTGTGCTCAACTACTCTACCGCAGACAGTACTGCTTCAACATAGGCAAAGCTGACCATCACAGCGACCCTATACCAGCAGTTGGGAAACAACACACATTCAGGAGCTTTGTTTCGGCTTGAGAAGCTGCAGGCTTTATTCACTGACAAACTGATACCTACACTGTACATTTACAGCTTTGTCGCTGTACATTTAGTGCCAGACCGACAACTTCACTGTCCACGCTCTGCTTTTCCTCAGTTCAACTCTGCCACCATAGACAGAATAATCAGTCTGCCACTGACTCTCTCACTCAACACCCTATGCCACTCTGATCAATCAGTGCTGTGTAGTTTTTGCTGGTTTATCATGTGAACTATACCCAAAATATTCCCAAACAGGGGTACAGGCATTTTAATTTTTTACTAGTTAGTTCTGTAATTTAATCTCCCACATGCCATGTTTCTCAGTTCAGCTGTGCTGCCTTGTGCACCAGTAGAGAGGCTGACCTCTGGTGGTTTGTGCTGCACACTGCAATACATCACCTCAATACAACATTTTCTTATCAGTCGACATAGAAAGAGAAGCTTCTGTGTTTACGACATTATTAGGAGTATTTTCCATCAGTGTCAGTAAGCCAGTGAGAACAAAAGTGTACTTTTACATGTCGTAAAGGCATGCAGGAAAAACACCATGATATGAACAGAGACCACTGTTTAGTTTTTTTTACCACCAGGTCTTTGAACAGCTCCTTCTTTTAAAGTGAGTAATTTTACCATAATGTGTAATGTAAATTTCTTTTTCTTAAAATTGATTTAGTATTAGAAAAAATATCATTCAGGAAGGTATCAGCACTAACACTGGTATCAAAACATTTCTGAACAACAATCAACCCCACATTTCTTAATATCCTGGTAAATCATAATACCTTCATATCACTCAAGTATATCGGCAATTTAAACATAATAATCTAGACGGATACATGGCAATACAGGCCAGGAAAAATACGTATTTTAGATTTGGAGGTGAACTGTCCCTTTAAATATTTTAAGAAATGTTTAAGTACATGTCCACTGATGCCTTAGACACAATAAACCAACTGAGATTCACACCAGAAGGATTATTATTCACAAATGACGTACGATTGAAAGTAGAGCTGTATCTTCATGGCTCATTGGACTAAGTTCTAAAAGCGGAATGTTTTTCTATAATCCTCTCAGGCTAGTGGTTACATAAAACATCTTGATTGAGAAAAATAATCCACTAGTGGATATCAGAACAGGGTCACAGAGAAATAAACCTTCGGAGTGGGCTGTGATCTAAACATACTGATCTGTGTGCAGAAGGAAGCAGACAGGGAGACACAGAACAGCTAGAAAACCTGCACAGCTGCAACTGACCACAATCTTTCTACTGTTCAACAGTAAAAATAATTTAATTTATATGTGTGACAGTGTTTCATAAGTCAAAACTTTGCCTTTTTCTTCCAAGGACAATATAAAAAAGGGAGACAGCAGTAAAATATGAACCAGCTTTCAATATTACTCATCTTTAATTCTCCGTCAATTCAATTTCTGCTGCCTTTCTGTGGCCTTATTCTCTAAAAGGAATGAGGCATCCATCTGTCTTTCTCCAGTGTTGACATACTGAAGGATTTGTGACCGTGCTTAAATAATATTATATTGTCAGTTTGGCAGTCTGCTGTGCCCCCTCTCCCTTTCTCTCGCTGCCTCCCCACAGTGACTCATCAGGCAATAACCTTGACAAATGACCTTCAACACCCACACTCAGCAAAGCAACACTGACAAGATTTACAAAGCACTTTAGAACTGGCCTTCATTTCCTTCCATCTGTCATCTTCCCAATTATATAGGTCTCCAAACATTTATATACTCATGATTCACCTTCTGAACATCTACCAGGGAATTTAATGAAACCTGTGGGCCAGTGCACAACAGAGACGTGATATTGCGTGACTCAATACACTATTAGAGGCAATTTCATGCTGTACCTGGCTTGCTGGTGAGTTGGTGAATTGGTGCAGTATTGTTGACCAACTTTGTGTATTTGGGTTTTCAAAGAGCAGAGGGCTGTGACATCTAGTTTCTTTATATTAGTGTTAAAATGAATAAGGATTACTGTCAGTCATGAAGAAAAATAAAACCATCACTATCTGTGGTGTAGAGTACGCAAGGAGGAAAAGTGGAGCAGTGCAATATGCCAAGTACTGTCCTGAGGGACAAATGCAATGTGCAGCAGGCACACTGCTGCCAAAAATGCCTGTGCCTGTTTGAACTGGGCCAAAGAAACATGCTTGTGTTGAACACCTCATGTAGTCTAGAGGAAATTCATGTATTTTGAAGATGCTCTGCTGTTTCAAGTGTAAAACAACATGTACTGCAGGTAGGAAGAGGTCTTTATGTTGTTTTCAAATAGCGGAAAACCGTATGCAGCACCAGCAGAGAAAGATGCTAATGCACATGCATTATAAACACTCAAGTATGAAGCGATAGATACCTTTTCAGCAAAGGCTATGTGTCGGGTAAGCAGCTTTTACTGGAGGGGATGGGAGGGGCTACTCGCTTTGGATGCTCAATCTAATGGTTAGTACATTCATGGTGTAAACATAATGTAATGTAATGTGTAATGTAAACACATCATAGAGCTATGACCTTCATCATCAGAAAGCCCAAGGAATTAACAAAGACGTGCACTCCACTCCACTCAGCCTCCGCTTACAGAGACAGACCAGGGGAAGGGATTTGTGTGGTTAAGCAACAATTGTAGCACTGAGGAGAAATCCTAACAGACCTTTTTCACAGCAGATGTTTTGACGTGTCATAAAATTTTGATTGTGTCTACATGGGAACTGATCATTTTAACCCAAACCATGATCCTTCCCCAAGCCTAACCAAGTGTCACCTAAGATCTTCACCACAGCATTGCCACATTATAAAACATGATTAGTTGGTACACCCTGCATGATGAAGAGAGAACATGAATAAATCTCCCAAGAGTTTTGCAAATCTTGGGTTTCCATCTAGACACAACCTAAATTTTTAGAGGGGCAGCTGGTGTCAGAAGTGTCTACCCTCCCTATTCCCATTTCAAATGTTTCTTTAAATGATATCCTCTATGTTATTTATGTAGAAAGAATTTATGTAGAAATTTATGTACTCAGTTTTTAATTACTTCAGCTTTGTATCTGAGAAGTCATGTTTTATTCGCCATTGTGTGTGAGTGGTAGAAGATTCCAAATGTTGCATTTAAGAACAAAAGACAGTGTTACAGTTGTTGAAATAATATAGAAGTGACCAAAAAATTAAGAGTGAACTGGTTTGAGCAGCAGGTTGCTGTTTCCTCAACAGCACAATTTTTAGCTTCTGCCAGCTTTTAACAGCGCACGTTAACAGAATTTTGAGCTCTGTGACTGGATGTTTCTTGCTGAAATGCACCATGGGAGTGTTTATGTAAACAGGCTTGTACCTTTGAACCAGATATTTTCTAACACAGTTGTAGTCTCGCAGACCTATCTCCTGCCCTACACATTTTCATTCTGCTATGGGGGGAGAAATGCTCTGGCTTGTTTGTATTTCTTTAAACTAATCACAATCGTCTTGGGTGCTGCAAAGCCAAAGATGCAGCGACGGTGACAGCAAAGCCCTGATATTAAAATGGGTAAATCCTTGCAAATGAAAAGGTAACAGCTGCTAGCTCACTTACATTCATACCGTTAGTGATCAGGTGTTCGGAGCTCGGAGGTATGAAGATTTTGAAAACAATAACACGGAGATAACGGATGCTGCCTGAAATAGGCAGCCAACGACAGCCTTATACCCACAGTCTACATCCGGTGAGCCAGACTAATACAGTTGTAAATCTTTTGTACTGATGATTCAACCAGCAGAGTTTCATGCTGATCCAAGCCATAGTTCTGCTTCAGCTGTGAGTCATGTAATACTGGCTATGGGAAAAACAAATGGGACTTTTACTTCCGGAACGAGGGGCATTACAAATAGCCGCTTCCACTTTGCATCTATTTAACAGTAATGATGAAAATGTTCCATTTAGGTGTCACAGTAAGTCACACCAGTGAGCCCACATGTTACAGAGCAGTGGCCCTGGCACATGCCATGCATAAATAATTAATGTTTTCAGTTGGACCCGTGATTGGCGAGTCAAAACTGTCTATATAAAGAAGAGAGGGTCGCACTCAGGACTAAATCGTTTAAAAAGCTTTAACTCAGTCATATCCGGAAGTAAGTTACACATCAGAGGTTGCAAGTCAAAATGTCTGCCATGAAAAAAAAAAAACTGCAAGAAAGGTCAAACAATCCAAGCTATTCTGCTGATCCTCCACTGTCCTTGTGTTGTGTGCTTTGATTCTGAGGACAGGAGTCTGAGCGATAAATCAAATCAAGGTGATGTTTGCAGTGAATGAAGTGGGCAGTGAAGTATTGACTGCAAAGTCTGGCCAACTGTCACAGAGCAAACAGGCCCTGACAGCTGGGTGGTAATTACTCCACCATTCGCAGAAGGGCGCAGCCTTGGCAAAGACTCAAACACTCATTTTTTGCACACACTACAGTTCAAAAAGATGAAAGTTCAAAACTTGTGAAATATCAGAGACAGGCAATATGGTGATTTCTGCCAATTTAGCAATACCCAACCTTGGCTTTGGTCGAGGGAGAAGTGGCCTACATTTAGTTTTGTTAATGTAACTGAAAGTGCATTATCACTTTCCTAGTAAAGTCTAGTAATATCTGAATATCAAACATCCCCAGTATTCTGTAAAAAAAATACATAATTCATGTTCATTCATCAATTATTTAGCTGCTTGCAACTTTAAGAAAGAGACTGGCTGAAGCAATGATGTAGGAGGAAGTACCACATCATCTTACAATTTCATCACTTCTCTGCTGACTGAAATGGTGACTGTCAGACCTGCTTTACAGTGTATAGATCAAAACTATAGTATGAGTAAGAATCCAGCCAATAGAGACTGGTGATTGAGGGATGAAAAGGTTCACAGCTGATGCAGTAAATACAAGTAAACCTTCTATTAAAGAAAAATAAACACACTGACAGCAGTTACACTAGATTTGTAGCTATAACAAAAATTAATCTCAGCTTGATTCTCCCTCCTACAGACCGCAGTGCTCCTCAGCTGTGACTGCCACCACAAAACATCATTACCAAGCCAGCAGCAACAGTCTGAGTCTGCTCCCACCAGAGGAGAGGGGTAATGGGATGTCCTGAAGGGCACTCCTGGGGGCTTTCCATAAAGCTGTGCTGCCACTCTTCAGTTAGCTACCCTCATTAATTATAGAGGCCAGTTAATGCCTACTGTATAAGAGGCGCTCAGGAAAGCCCAAAGGAGCCGGCAGTGAGAGGAGTGGTCAATGAGGATGCTGCAGGAAAACTTAGCTGGTCATTCAGGAGGGAAATTTGTGTCTCTGGTGAACATGCTGAGAAGGTATTAGCAAACAGAGTCAAGCAACACAGTTAAACCAAACATCCAGGAACAGATAAACCTTGGTATTATTGATGTTAGTTATGTCTAGAGGTAATAAAACTGCTCTGAAAACAGTTTGTTATGCAAGCCAGATATTAGTTGATCATACTGCAAGAGACTACTATCTGTTCCTTACAGCATCACTTTAGGGCTGTGACGATAACCACATTACCAACACACCACAGTCATGTGATGCCTACCCAGGCGTTGAGCTCATTACCGTCATCACCACAAATGACTGTTATATTGTTATTCTATTGCACAATGTGTCTGAGATCAGGAAATGGATCTAATACATCTATGGATCAGTGCTGTCACACACAAGTCAGGAACACAGCCTCTGATTGGTCGACTGACTCAACCCAAGGCAATGGGATTGTCAGTGGGCAGCTAACAATATGCTTAAACCAACAACTGTTTTCAACATAGAAAAATGGTATTAATAATCACAGAAGACATTCAGTGTTAGATTTATCATTATGGGTTATTTTACAAAGTCTCAAAAAAATGACACTGGAGTTCAAGGCTGGATAATAAAGCTTCTAAAAGTTCACAGTTCACTGCTTTTCAAGAAAATCAGCAAATTAAGAAAACATCTTCGCTACTTTGACAACATGTCACAATCATTAATTAAACATCAGAGACACACTGCAAATTCAGAAAGTAAGCAAATAGAAAACCGCTGTCCAAAGGGACAAAAAAGAACTGATGAACATGCTAGTAATTACTAAAAGGCTAATGCTAGGTATATAAGCAGCATCGCCAAACATATCAGAATGTTACATCTGTATTTGCACATTTCTTTCTGTTGCTTTTTTTTTGCAGCTTTATTGCTGATTGGGAGTTTGTTTTGTTGTCATGTTCACCGTCATTGGATTTACCTAAAAAGCAGCAACTGGAGCGTCTGCTTTGAGAAGTGTTGTTGTGAGCATGCTATCAGAGAAGCCAGCCATAGGCTACATATTATGCAACTGGTAAACTTCTAAGACTCCTCTGGCTTGAAAAGGCAATAAAACTGCAGCAGAGTATGAGCAACGCAATCAATCTAAGATATATCACTGAATCTTCCCAGAGCGTTTGTACGCGGGGCACCGACACATCAGATAATGATAGTCACAGAATGTGTTCATGATTCATTAGTTCTGCATTGTGCTTGAGGCAGCATGTGGGCGGAGGTGGCTAGGCCAACTCCTCTGTAGAATTTATTCTCTGTACCTGCGCTGAGGAATGACTTGTGCTAAAAATAGCCAAGCTCACCACAAACTGGACCACAGCATCATCAGCATCATCGGTGTCCCCTCAGCCCACAGGATACCTCATTGATGTCTGTATTGATTGGACTGATGCACACTTAATTGCATTCCAATCAAGATAGCTTCTATGATACATGAGCAGTTATGATAAAGAAAAACAAGCCCAATTTGCAATTTACAATGATCATACTGCTTTTCTGACAACTGACAACTGAGAAGATGTATGAAGGTTTTTCTACTGCCCTCTTCCCTATTGAAGCAGCTCTTGCACTGTATATGTAGCTGAAGAGACCTGGGGCAAACAATCACTCTTCCCCTCCAAATGAGTTGGGAGACTGACATGCTGGGTCTCTGTGCAAACAGCCCTTTATTCCCTTCAGCGGCACCTGTCTCCCACCCCGGGGACAGTGGGGAGCTCCATGAACACCATTTATTGAGAGGGGAAGCACCACTGCTGAAACAATCCCCTCCAGACTGCTATTCTGCTGCCATATGGCACACCTCTGTCTGTGTACTCAGCCAAAACAAAGACGCAGAGCTGTGACCATTTAAATTATTTCCTGAGGTCTTTTCTTTGTACAAATTGTGCAATTTTTCACTACTACCACAGCTCATATCATATGCACACAACGCATAAAGAGAAAAATAAGGAGACAATTTTCTACAAATTCTTTTATAAAATAATACTGCTTGAAGGGTCACACATGCAGCCATTTTTCATCTAAAGGGCATTCTTTTTTAAAGCATCATCTCAGTGTTTTGTTCCTCATTTGTTTTCATTACAAGTTCAGACACTGGACAGCACTGAGAAATATACAGAATATGCAAGCTACAAAAATGAACACTCTTAGGATGTTGGAGTTATTTTTGGCCATTCTAGCAACATGGCTCTGGGGGACAGCAATGTTGGTCTGATAGGTGATCTGTTAGCCACTTTGGTCCAGACTGAAATATCCCAACAATCACTGGATTGATTGTCATGAAATTTTGTACTTGCATTCGAGGTCCCAAGAGGATGAAGCCAACTGACTTCAGTGATCCCCTGACTTTTCATCTAGCATGGTCTGTGGGGCTAGGGCTGCAGAATCAATTATTAATCTCGATCAGGACTTTGGCTTCCCACAGTAAAATGATTAATGGTGATATTGATGTTTAAAATGTGTGCTCCTCTCATAGAAAACTCTGTTGCATATGAAATCAAGTGCACTCTAAACTAACAGCCAGTCACCCTGCGGCGGCAGCCTGTGCAAAATTTCCTGGTTGTTGTGGGTGCAGTACGGAGTAGAAGAGTAGTATACAACAGAGAGCAGGAGGGCAAAAGGAAAATCAGATGTCTGGAGCAGAAGCCAAAGAGCTACTTCCTCGAAACGGATCATCACCCGTTGTTTGGACGTATTTCAGACTTAGGGCAAGTGATGTTAAGCCAGAACAAACTCACATGCAAAGAGTGCATGAATCTTCTGTCTGCACCACAGAGCAGAAAAAACTAACTTATTTAGCCTCCTGAAAAATCACCACAAACTGCAGTATGATGAATGCATGAAGGCCAAAAATAATATGTTTCTAATGTTATGCACTGAATCTCCATCCATAACAGCGACGCTGTACAGCCTGATTATGTAGGCATTTATAGATGAGTTTAAGATTGGCAAAAAGAATGAAATGATCAAAACTTAACATATTTAATTTCTCAAGAACATGGCAATGATGTGATCTTATAGGCCACCTGTCCAAAATTTTAATTGCTGGCTTGTATGCCATCATAAGAGGCTTGGTTATTGTAGATACTGCTTGTGACCAAGAGGTTACACAATAACTTAAATTAGCATTTAGTTTAGAGCTCACAGCAGAGCCTTACCAAGCCGTTAGCTTGGCTGTGGACTCTTAGACTTTAACCATACACAGGATTTTATATAGTTTGAAAGGATTTTCTGGATTCTGCTGTATTGTAAATGCTTTCCTTTTTTTCAGTTTCCATGAATTTGATGTCCCCCATATTGTTGACTTCTTGAGGTATACCCTGACAATGTGTACTTTGTAAATAATATGGCTTTTAACCATTATTCCATATACAATTCTTACAGACAGTGCTCACATCTGACTGAGAGCTCTCGATTTGATATTTGATGATTAATTGAAACAGACAACATTCAAGACAGTACACAATAGCAGCAACTCATCCCCAGTTTTACATAACAGAGAGCAGGGACAGCATCTGATGGCTCAGAAGATATCAGATGCTCTATTCAGTCAGTCCTGACACAAAAACCCCCCGAGAGACATTCCCACTGACAATCATATGCACAACTGTTAAACCCTAAACCCATGTCACTACTTGGCCTGAAAACCCATTTTCCTCAAGACAGCAGTGCAGTTGCTGTACGCTTTAACGCTGCTCCTAATGTGATTTCCTTGTGCTAGATGTGGGAATAGTCTCCTGTTACAATTACAAACATTACAGGGCACAGGATGGGATTTTCTGAACCAAATGAAAAGATGCCTGTGATTGAGTCCGCTATGTACTCACTCTCTACTATAGTCAGTGAGGCGTGCAGGCAAATGGAGACAGAGGAGAGGAAAGGAGAGGGGAGGAGAGGAGAGGAAATAATAACACAAATAACTATCTTGACTTGTTGTCTAACATATCCAGACACACAACCTAATGAACCAGGAATAATGAGAATGTTTTTTCCTTAACTGATTTCCAGCAGCTGCTGTGGCTAAGAGAGGAGGACACCTGGGAAATATGTTGTGACAGGCAGTGGTTGTCGTGGTCATTGAGACTGGCCTGGCTGGTTTCCAGGTTGTCCGGCTAATCAGAGACTGAAAAGATGATTTAGAAAGACATTCCACAGGAGAAGTAATGTGATAAAGGTGTAAATTACCTATGATATCTCTTTGCGATGCTGTTATGTGTGGGCTAGACAAGTGTGGGCTTATTAAGCTGCAACAAACTAATTTCCCTTATCAATTTAAGGTATTTCCTCAATTAATAAATAATTGTTTTCTTTATAAAATGACAGAAAATAATGAAAATTCCCATTACAGCTTCCAAAAGCCCAAGGGGAGATCTTCAGAATTAGTTGTTTTGTCTGACCAGCAGATCCATGCCAAAACATATTTAGAACACAATCATGTAAGACAGGGAAAAGCAGCGAATTCTCATATTTGAGAAACAAAAACCTGCAAATATTTGGCATTTTTGCCTGAAGAGTGACTAAAATGATTAACTGATTTTCAAAAAAAACAAGCTATTCACTAGAACTGCGACTAACGATACACTCAAACAATCTGCTGATTATTTTCATGGTTATTCAATTAATAGTTTAGTCTATAAAATGTCAACACAAATTGTGAAAAACGCTCATCACAATTTCCCAAATCCCAAAGTGATGCCTTTAAATTGCTTCTTTTGTCCAACCAACAGTCCAAAACCCAAAGACTCCTTTACTCCTTGACAAGGAAAATCACCAAATCCTTACATTTAAAAAGGTGGTACATGCAAATGTTTGACATTTTCGCTTGAAAAAAGAGAATTAATTGATGATCCTAATAGCAGAAACTAATTTTCTTTTGATCAACTAATAGATTAATCATTGCAGCTCTATCCAACCAATTGTTTTAGCTCTCTTAACACATTTATTATCTGGTCACTGCTATCTGCAGGCAGTTTATGAGCCATAGTCAGGAGAAATAAAGAAGCACCATCTTAGCACCAGCTACATGTTTGCCAACAGCAAATCATGTTACAAGCCAGTTTCTCTTTTTTACTTCAGCACCAAGAGAGCAAAACAACAGTGGTGTTAATGGAACCATCACACAAAGAACACAAATCACTCCAACCAAGTCCACATTTTCAAGTCTGGCAAAGGTTCCCTAAAGCTAAAAATACCACATCACTACTCAACGTGGGAAATAAACCAATATTCATATGTTTGGGAATAGACACTTCATCTCGCGAATATGAAATGTTTTCAATAAAATGTTCAATAGTTTCTCTTAAATGCGTTAAATGCAACCTGCCATGAAAGCACATTACCCCACATTGGCCCATAAACAATCTAACATATCCCCTGATAATGAAGCGTGGTATAAGTGATACGCAGCCAATCATTTAACAGGTGTGTTGTTAAGCTGCACCATCGAAATGGGACACAACAACAGAAACAGCATGAAGTGAGAAAATGAGCGTAGACTGTGAAGGAATTGTTAATAAAAATGGTTAGTCAGCTCACCAGTATGGCAGTTTGGGTTTTTTTTCTAAATGTATTAAGTCTATTACCTGTGTACCTTGATAAATAAAGTGATTAAAATAAAATTAAGGAGGGTAAATCAAACATAAAGTGGTTAAATTCAACCTTTTTTCTCCTCGTCTTAATTAATAATATTAGGACATTAAAAATCTCTATTGATTTCTATGTCGAAATTTTATTGGGATACATTTTTCAACTATATCACCCCAGCCCTAATTACTACAAAAAAATAAATTACATGATTGACTTGTGAGGATATCAAACATCTTAAAATTAATGAACTAATGAAATACACCTTTGTGTATTTTAAACAGCAGAATAATGTGAAATAAAAGATGTAATCCTCTAATGTAACTGAATATGAAATTTGGCTGCAGCAGAAGCAGAAATTTATGGTACATCAGCTAAACTATAAAAAACACTGTCAAAGACATACATGCTAACAAGGAGCAAGTGAAAATCCAAGAGCTAAAGACAACAGCACATGTAGATTCTAGAAAACTAACAAAAGACCTAAATTAAACTATGTGCCCTCATTTATTCCATTCAAAAAATAAATACCACTGCAAACTGGACAGAACAATCTTTTAATGGCAAACACTAGTCCTCTGTTACTGTTTTTAATCAAAACACTTTTGCAGAATTGAGCCAGAACCTGCAGTGGACAGCTGGCTTTGTGTCTGTGGCTTCTTGTTGTGTGTTTCCACTGGCCAGCCTCTTTGTCTCCTGTGTGTGTTCATCTATCTCCTCTCCAGAGACACTCATCTCTTCTGACTGCTGCGCTGACACACACACAAAGGAGAAGGAGGCTGATTGCATGCCTGAATGGCCGTTAGTGTAATCTGCAGGCCCAGACACACGTGGAACAATGGAAGACACCCAAGCATTTATTTGATTATAAGATGGAATAAAACATTGGCTGATGGACGATATGGCATGCAAATATATATGCACACAGACACACACAATGCAATCATACAGGGCTAATAATACACACACTAATATTAATGACTCTCATAAAGCAACTCAGCCTGTCATCTTTCTACCCAGCAGAAAACACAACTCCTTCTCAGGAGGAAAATTATCCAGAGTGGGTGGCAAATTAGACTTAGATGAATTAAACATTCAAAGGGTGATTTTTCAAGTCTAAATACCAAAAACAACCAGCCCGCCTCCTCTCTACGTCTTGTTGCACCAATACACACGGTGGTCTTCAAGCTCCCCCGCTTTCTGCCTTTCTCATTTTCATAAGCGGATTTGTTCAACTGTGTGCCGTAGCACACCTGAGAGACAGCGTGTGTTGTCACTCTTTTTGAACAGAGAGATAAAAGACAGTAAAGGAGAGCCGGAGTGAGATCCGCACAGACCTCATGCTCTCAGTGCAGCTCAAGTAGCCCTCTTCACGGGCTAGCCACATCTGCATGAAGATGACAGGATCTCTCCTGGAGCCAGACACTTATTTGTGAGAGTGCGGATGGCTTTCCTACACTTTCACTAAGATGCTCGAGATCAGCCACTGTCCTCCTGGTAAACAGCAGCAACCTGTAAAACATATTCTGCCATTGCCAGGAGACAACTCCCTCTTTATCCGAATATAGAGTAGATCATATCAAAGAGAGATAAAATGCTGCCATCCAGAATTCATTTCATTGCAACTATACATTATTGCCAAGGGTATTATTATCATTATTGTTTTAAGCATGCACTGGTGTTAAAATAATCATAATTTGGCACTAAACAGCTCAGTTTGTTTCAACAAAACATGGCCCACATTAGATATCAGCGAGAATTCTCATTGCTTATGTCAAAGTCTAACTTTTAATGTCATCACGTGAGTTCAGACTAAGGTTACTCAACTCCTGGAACATTCAAGGTGGAAATATCATGGAAACAATTAACAGGAATTTCTGGGAATTAACAGGAAATAACAGGAATCAGAAGGAAATATCGGGGTTAATTACTCAGCCTGTACTGACTGTATCTATGCAGATAGAAACTTTTTGATATATCATAAGTAGACATAACTGTAAACACTTGTAACAGAAATGAAAAAAAAATCAACTTGGGCTGCAATGACTATTTTCACGATCAATTCATCTGTCCATTATTTTCTCAATTAATCAGTTAGTGGTTTGGTTCACAAAATGGTGAAAAATGTTGATCACTGTTTACCAAAGCCCAAGATAATGTTATCAAATGAGGCTGAAATCAGAGATTTTTTTTTTTATTAACAACCAAAACAATTAATTAACTATCAGAATTGTTGGTGATTAATTTGATAGTTAACAACTGATCAATTAATTGACTAATTGTTGCTTGAGATGAAGTTGATTTTTAACAGAACAACAACAACAACAACAACAAAAACTTTCCCTATGACCTGTCTCAACAGAAGATTTCTCTCCCAAAAATAATTTTCCACTCAGGCCTCTATATCCTCTCCATGGACTTCCTCGATGTCAGACACTGATGACTCATCTTCACTACCCAAGCTGTGTCAGGCTCAAAGAGCCTCCAGTTTGCCTGGATGACTACCAGTTTTTCCTGTTGTGTGCCTTGGTATGAGTGTTCCCAAACAGGGACCACTTATGCTCCAACTCAGCTGTTGTTGGTGGGATCTGGAGGATGCTGGAGGCAACAGAGAAGGGAAAGTGCCTCAGATCCACCTATTCCCTTTCACCGGGTGGCTGATGAGATACGTTGTCATGTCTGCCATATTCCTTCCTGCGTGATTTTTAAGATTCAAATTGCACAACATTCCCCAAAATTCCAGAGCTTAACTTTTCCAGAAATTTTCCAAACCTAGTTGAGACAACTGGATTTATTGGACCACTAATAGTTGTTAACACTAAATGCACTGATAGACCAGATCATACTGACCTGATTAAGCAGAATGGGTATCTGCCATGGCATGACCCATCCACATTAAATGTTAAATTATGCTTTTTGTTTATCAAACCCCACTTGGCAAACTAATATTGTGCATAAAGTCTCAGGATACCAGTCATTTCTAAGATGCCAGAAGCTGGGACATCAACATATTACACTAAAAGTTGCTTAAAACATGGAATTTAGCCTCTGTGCACTATTCAGTCTGCTACTGAACTTCTCAACCTCGTCTGCATGCTTTATACTGATGTTTTATTTATATGTGACTCACTGTCTAGTGAAGTTAACTGCTTTTTAAAACAGACCAATGCACAAAGTGGATACTGAGTCTTTACATATACACTGGTTGAGTACTGTTTATATAAGGAGAAAATACCACACAGTAATTTTGTTTGCTAAACACAAAGCCTGAAGGGCCTGACAGCTCTTCATTTGAGGATCCTTTTACTGAATACATTATGTGTGACATTATCCAGCCAACAGAGTCATCATTCCAGTCAAATGAAGAAACAACAAGTAATAATACCTCAATCTTCAGAGGCTCAATCCCAGAGGGACAGCATCCATGCATCGAGCTGCCTCATGAAAATCAACTGAACCACAAATCCAACATGAACACTGAAAGCAAGAGGGTACCGTCAACCCTGGAATAAGTCTCAGCTTGATCACAGAAAACAACAACACAATCCCAACTCTATGATGTGCTGAGATGTTTCATTACCTGGAGTGAGAATACATGTACACAGAATCTGAAAAATTCCTCCTTACAGAAAATCATTACCAATCAAGTCATGTTTGTTTATTATATGTGCAGGTGTTTTCCTGTATATTGGATGTGCAACAGAAAGGTTCTGGATAGAACCTCCAGAGAGGGTTCTGAGTGGAAGAATTACACCATAGACAGATAGTTCACAGATAGTTCTAAGCACAACCCTTCATGTTGGGTTCCAGGTAGAACTCTGAAAGGGTTCCAAGTAGATAAACAGTTCTAACAGGAACCAAAAGGATTCTCCTAAAGGGGCAAGCCGAAGAACCCTTTTATGTTTCTGGTTAGCTTCTTTACTTCGAAGAGTGTAGTTGCCACAATGCCCTCAAAAACATTTGGATATCCCAACATACTGTACAGACGACATCATCTGTTTCTTGAGCAACGTTGACCACACTGAAATCATTACAGAGGCGAGATCCCACAGTGCACGCTGAGAGGGTAAATCTGCTGAGGAGACAAATCAGGCACGAGACACTGAGGCATGGACAGAGGAAAAGGGAGATGGAAGAAGAAGGGGTGGAACAGCAATCATTAGCTCAAAAAACCCTGCGGTCAGGCTGTGTGCAGCAGAACCACAAGCCTGATGACACAAACAGAGAAAGAGGTGCCCCATGGAGCTGATGAGGGTGGGATGAAGAGACACATAACAGGAGGACAAAAGGAGAAAGAAGAGATACAGTATGTCTCATAAATAAAACGGTGTTTCTCTTGAAAAACACTCCCTTGCAGGACATCAAACTTAAGTGACACAGTGACGACTGAACTGAGAGTTGAAGATTAAATTATTCTCTCTACCTGACTGTGTATCAGTGCTTCTCTGCCATTCACTGCTCTGTTGGATGGCTGGCTAACAGAAAAACATCACGGCTGTCAGACCATGTCTGTTCTCAGCTCAACACCTGGCCTGAGTGTTGATGACACCCACATTATTATTAATCTCCATCACAAAGCGACCGTTGTATTGGAGAGCGCAACGAAGGATTATTCACAAGTAACAACATTGTTGGACTGACAGAGACAAAACATACACCCTCTTTTTATGAAAATATATCTTAAATAAATTTATCATAATATATCCACAAGCATCCCAGCCCTAGTATTTGCCGGCATATTTTATGTTGTAGAACAAAACGTGAAAATCTCTGAAGCTTTTGTTGACCACAGACTTTATTTCAGGCATCTAACCAAAAGCCCATTCAAAAAAAACATTGACTTCGAGACAAGGGAACCAGAGCTGCGAATAGGTTAAATTCTAGGTTTTAGGTTGCATTTCTGCAGCACTCTATACTGGAGATAGCTTAATTCTCAGCCTGCTGTTGCAACCGAAGTCAACAAAAGTGCAGTTCTGCCGTTTTTCCACTGCGAGTGAAGTAGTATGAGCATATCCCTGTGTTTCCTCATTAGTCTGCAGAGGCACAGGGCCTTGAAGTACAGAGCGAGACAAAGGATGGATTCTCTCATACAGCAGAGAGCCCAGAGGCCCAGAGACAAACAGAACCAGAGTGTAGAGGAGGACGTAGAGAGGAGAGGACAAAAAGTAAAGTCTGCCTATGGATAGCAGCACAATGACATTAGGACTTTTTGAAAGCACACACAGGTCAGTAAAACAGCTGCAAAAACAGAGCAATGTCATCATTAAACAATGAGAATTAATTTCTATTTCAACGTGATAGGTTACTGTAGAAAAATCTTCCTGAACAGCTTTCTGTGCTGTGTAAAGTCCTCTGACTAACATCAGCAATCACATTTCCTTCTCTTTCTTCTAAATATGCATTTGCTTAGACACTGTATAATAAATAAGGCAGAAAACATATTACAGTTATCAGTTATATCACAGCTGATATAAAATCATATTTTCGTGCCCTCCATTAGCAGCTGTCTTCAAAGCTGCGAGCTGCGAGCATGCTGTGGTCCCAAAACAAAAACATTAGGGCAGTTACACAACAAAAATTGCTCTGCACAAAAAAGTGTCTCATTATAAAAGACAACCCAATATCCAATATCACCCAGGGCAGTTGTGTTGTCCTCCCTCAGTAAATGCTGAGCCTGATATAACATGGCAATTAAAATTCTGTTTGATACCAAATTGCGCTCACAAACTTTTGAGGTCAGCGTTTGAAGACATCTCCTAACTGATTAACTCTCCGGCCTGAGGTGGCGCATCATCACTCCTGCAGGTTACAAACAGCCTTCATTATCTGTAACTGATCAAAGCTTAGCTCCACACTTTTTTTAAATTAGTTAAGATATCCCTTTTGCAATCTCCACCAAGAGCTGCACTGCACCGTGTTAACTCATTTATGAGGCCACTGAAGTATATAAATATCACCAACAAGCTGTGCAGTCTGTTTGCATTACCATGGCTCTAGGCTGTCTCCTTGTAAAGTGAACCTTGGCCTGATGGGGGAATGGGATCATTCACACTGCTCTGCACTTGTCCACTTCTCTCATTAGCAGACCAGTCGCCACAGGAATATATTGCTCTGGCAGGAGGTTTAATATTCATGCTTCCAGGTGGAGCATAACCTCAGGCCCCCCTCTCTGTTTCTCTTTGTCACACAATACATCCCAGACAGCACAATGGAGGGCTCAGCAGACTGCTACCGACACACTGACAGACTGCCTGCCTGCCTGCTCTCCATCCAGCCCACACACACACACACACACACACACACACACAGACACTGGGGAATATGAGAGGACCATTTGGTGAGACAAACCCAAACAAGCTCCGCACCCACATTTAGTGGCCTCAGCATCCTGATACGACTGTGCAACAAACTGAGAGAGCTGATGACATTTCTGAGACAGAAAAGTGTTAATGTGTGTGAGCTCGTGTTTCAACGAGCGCTTAACAAAAGAGTAATTTGGCATTTCGTCTTCAGCTAAGCTCTTTCATGTATTCCGGGTCAGGCAAAGTTTAATTTCCCTATAACAACCCACTGGAATGAAACACAAGGGTAAAGACTACATTCAAAGGCAGCGACAGAGCAGCAGCCCTTTGCAACCTTGACACGACACATCAGCCCTTTCATTATCAACAAGATGTGACCAATAAAGTGTAACTGGCAAGTGGCTACTCTCACATATCAAATCCCCATTAAAGAGATTGGGGAGGGCTGTCCTGCCCTGCTCTGCTGTGTAGATAGACGCTACAGTGATGTAATCCTTAATCGCAACCAGCCATGCGCCACAGGTTCAGCCAATCGTGATGCTGGTGCGCAGTGATGCTGGTAAACACAAGTGACGTTCTCCTGAGGTTACTCCTCATGAAACATTCAGACATAGCACACATTTTAATCATTCATATGAAGCATAGCAACAGTGTGTCAGTCACCGTTAGCTCTGAGCACACACACCTGCACAGAGACACACACAGATGTATGCATTCTTTCAGCCTGGGCTGACATACTGTAGACCTAGCAGGGCTGCCTGGTGCAGGACACTTCTGAAGGTCCTGACAGTGTAAAGTCAGCAAAGACCTGCAGTCACCTGGGATCTCTGAAGTGTCACATGGCAGCTAAAACTGTAATAACTAGACAATAAAAACATTTTTGGTCTGAGCCGGCCACATTCATTAAACATTTTTTTTATTTTTATATGAATATACTCAAGCAAATTTATATAGCCTATAGTGACAACACACAAACAAGTCACTGAAAACAAAAGCAGATAAATCAGTTGCACTTGGAGCTGGGTATTGAGCTTTGTGTCAAATACTTTTTGAACGAAATGTGTCTGAAAGCTGTCCCAAAGTACCATATCTGCCATTGAACATCTGGTCAGATTTGTAATTTTATTTGCTTGTTCTTCAATCACATAGTTTCCCAAATAAAACTTGTCGATTTTAGATAATTTTATTTAAGTAAAATTATTTTACAAAAAAAGCTTATGCTTCTCTAAGTAGGACACAAACTTGAAAATTCCACCTTGCCGTTGTATGCCTGCGCCAAACAGTCAAGTTGCAGTTTACATCCATGTCTGTCAAGACTCATATAATCTATGTATCTATGCGGAATGTATTTTTGCCAAAATTTAAGTTATCACTATATTGATATTAATATGTATGATTCCAGTGAATAATTTCAAGTGAAAAACAACAAACAACAAAAACATACTGTATTCACTTAGAGACAATTTTTACATCATGATGTCACAGTGAAGCTGCATTGGATTTAAAATGTCATCATCTCATCATTTTATCCCATTAGACATTTGTGTGAAATTTTGTCATAATTAGCATATAAATTCTTGAGTTATGGCCAAAACATGTTTTGTGAGGTCACAATGACTTGACCTATAGCCACCAAATTCTAATCAGTTCATCGCTGAGTCCAAGTGGACGTTTGTACCGAAATGTAAGAAATTCCCTTCAGGTACTCCTGAGATATCACGTTAACAGGAATGGGACGGACATCAGGTTACAGTAAACTTTGGCCTTTGACCACCAAAATCTAATCAGTTCATCGCTGAGTCCAAGTGGATGTTTGTCACAGTGACCTTGACCTTGATGTTACTAATAACACTAATGATGGCTCTGTTCTATTCAAGTGCCCCAGTAAGCTTTGACGGTATGACAATAAGGATCATGCACAACGCCAGGATCCTGAAATTGAAGCAGCTAAATGTAATTGATTAATTATATTATTTACACCTGTGCTTTTCCTTCAATAAAAAAGGCCTACTAGTACACAAACTCAGGTACCGTATCTGTACTAGCATAAAAAAAATTAAATGATACTCAGCTGCAATGTACTTGCCAATTTCCAACACATCCGACTGTTCATGTGAGCCTTCACAGCAAGATACACAGAATACCTAAAACAATAATGACATCACAGGAGGCACAGGACTGAATGTGTGTCAGGGGATCAGTGGGACGGTCCAGTTATCATCCTGGTTGGTGTGGGCATGGCATCAGTCAACTCACCACCACTGTCCTCCGATGGCATTCAGAGAATGAATTACCTTCCTGAGAGCGCTAACGGCCAAGTCTTTGTCAGGTCTTTTGGAAGGGTGATCCTGACCAGTGAGCGATCTCACATTTTGTTAGAGTAACTGTGGAGTCACCGTAGCAACAGCCGAGACCCCGGCACCATGCTTCAGAGTAAAGCACCCCTCAATATGCACACAAACACACACACAGGCTCCCATCCCCCGGCAGTCTCAACACCAAGATGTCAGCAGACCTCAGGAGAACTTGCACAGCACTGATTTTAGTCACAACAGCAGTGAAGGGGTAGCAAGTCCTACACTAACTCGTAACTATCTTTTTTACATAGGGTTCTGCATGGAATTTGTGTTGATTGAAGTGACACTGCCCTGAAAGCTGGTGTTTGGAGTTTCCTTACACAAAACAGTTATTAGAAAACCAAGGGAAATCACACGTTTCACAGGGTCTACGGTGTAATTACCCCTGTATCTGGAATAGAGTGGGCTAGATCGCTGCACTGCAAGTAACAACCTCCGAGGCTGAAAAATCAAACCAATGTAGCAGTGCCAAACACCAAAGTTCCTCAAATGACCACTGGAGGCTGGCTCCAAAAACAAGTCAGTCCCCACAGACCACCATATTAAAATGTCCAGAAATAAATACATTTACAGCATATGAAATAGCTATTTTACCCTCTATAGCTAACTGTACAGGTGGTGTTAGTGTCATATTTGACAAGGCAAGACAGGCCTATAAACAGATGGGGGAGTTGCATTTTTTTCTGGATAAAAAGCACTAACATTTGCATTTCTCAGTTTCGATGCATCTTTTTTACATTCAAAGATTCATGGTGTACGTGGAGTAAGTTAGAAAATCAAAACTTTTTTGCCTGCTCCATGTAGATCATAAACTGTTTAACATAACATGACTCATTGAAATTGGTTGAGGAATATAAACGATGTAGTGCTTTTTATCCAGAAAAGGTGCAGCTCCCCCGTTTACATGTATTTGTTCACAGACCAGTCTTGCCCGGTCCAATATGGCGGCGACACTGATTAACCACTTCTGTAACAGGCAGAAGTGTTAATGCGGCATCTAAGTATAATGTGTTTAAATTCAGAAAGGCTCACCAGAAACCTTTGAGTAATGTCACGTCATGTTTTTTACAGTTTTTGTTATGCTGATATGAAAGACTGCCTCAAATGCATTATTAATTGGAGATTTTCGGAGTGCATAACAGATTTACCCTAGTGAAGGAGAAAATAAGTATGATCTATGTCTTCTATAACATCACACTTTTTCCATTATTAGCATTTGAAGTAGTAATAATCAGCAAAAGAATCAGCATGAGAAAATGCAAATCCTCAGGCACAGCAGCATTTGGGTGGAAGGGAGCTCAAACACACCCTACTCTTTCCATATAATAAAAGCAGAATAATCCTTTTAGGCATAAACAATAGTTCCCACATGTCTGTAGAAACTGTCTTTCTCACTCTCTTTCTTCCTCCTCTCCCCACATAAAATTCATAATACATTTTCAACGATTTTACTGCGACAACAGACATACAGACAAGAATGGAAAAGAGATAATAAGAAGAAATATTGGCAGCTAACTGTGTGGCAGTCATATCTGAGTCTTCTTATGCACAAGCTGAGAGACAGAATTTTTAAAGCAACTCGGGACAAACAACCTGCATTTAGATGTCTCAGACTCATCAATAATGCATCTGGCTGAACTAAATTAGGATAACGTTTGAGTTTTACGTCAGGAGCAGACCTACAAACAATAAGATCCTACCCTGTATTTGCAGTGGATGAATCCACTTGGTTGTGTCTTTGATTAACTATTTGGTATTTTCTTTACAAGTGATTTATCTGTTATTCAAACGTGGAAATGACAAGAATGTGAGGCCCTGCTGAAGTCTCAGCCTGACTCTGTGCTGCAACACTGCATTAAAATCAGAGAGCAGAAGAGGCCTGAGGGCAACAGAGGATTTCAGGCACTTCCATCAACCTGCGACTGGATGAGAGCTAAATCTACGGGGCTGTGTAATTATGAGTGCTCACTTTTTCCTCCCCCAAACATAGTGGAAAGATCCATAATTCATTAAAGCAAATTTTAAGTTCATGCATTTCAGCTGCCACTGCTCTAAAAAAGACAGACACATTTTCCTCTGCCCTTCTTCTGAAAGCCCTCAGCCCTCAGCTGTGGTGCAGCCGTATTTTCTGTTTCTAGTGTCTGGTGAGGATGTTTCTGCTGAAGTTGGCTTCACTAACACAAACACCATGGACATGACCCTGTCAGTGAAGAAGCAGATACCTACACTCTCAGAAACAAGGGTTCCAAAACGGTTGTTTCTGAGGGGCTGAGGTTCTCTTGAGGACCATTTGCTTCTGAAGAAGCATTTTTTTAAAAAAACGGTTCGTCAAGGATTGTTGAAATCCTTGACAAATGCTTTTGAGGGTTCTCTGTACTATAATATAAAAGAGTTCTCAGTTGACCCCCTGGTGTGTTCTAGATAAAAACCTCCGGAGTATAAGTGGGAACCATCTGGGCGGGTTCTAGTCTAGATAAAATATGAACAAGTTCTAGATAAATCCCTTGAAATATAAAAGGGTTCTCGGTAGAACCTGGGTTCTAGATAAAACACTTGGAATGCAAAAGGGTTCTAGATAAAACCCTTTGAATATTAAATGGTTCTAAATAAAACCTTTGGAATATAAAAGGGCTCTAGATAAAACCTCTTGAATATAATGGGTTCTTGGTAGAACTTCCTGGGTGGGTTCTAGACAAATCCTTTGTGATATAAAAGAGTTCTTGATAAAAAAACCCCTGGAACATGAAACCCTATATAAAATATAAAATAGAATATAAAAGGATTCTTGGTGGAACCCTCTGGTGGATGATAGATAAAACTCTTGGAATATAAAAATATTGGTGGCAGAGACCCCAGGGTGGCTTCTTGAAAGCACCCAGAGAAGGTGGAAATATTCTAGACAGAAGCACCAGAGAGGGTTCTGGGTAGAACCATTACACCATAAAAGGGTTCTCTGTAAAACCTCTCATAGGGGGTTCTGGGTGAAACCTTTCACAGATGGTTCTAGGTACAAACACTTTATGTTGGGTTCAAGGTACAACTTTCTGAAAGGGTTCCAAGTGGAATCTTTGTGAAATGTTCTACCAGGAAATCCTATGGGGACAAGGAGACAAATCCTTTTTGGTTCTAGTTAACACCTTTATTTTTAAGAGTGTGGTTTAAAGAGAATGGAAGGAGGCTAATCTAAGTACATATTTGGAGCCGTTAAACAGTTTCATGAAGAATAAAACCTCAGCACACTCGAAAAACAGGAAGGTGAAGAAGAGAAAGAGGGAGAGACAGAAACACATAGTGAAGTAGACAGAGCTCATGAGAGACTGAGAATATATGACCTAGTTATGCCTCTTACTTTGCATTCCCTCATCTAGGTGTCCTGCTGTCTATCGGGTATTTCTGGCAGGCCAAAAGCCTGGAAGGAAGGAAGGAAGGTCGAAGTTTAAACTAAATGAGGAATACGCTCCAGTGGTGTGGCCAGTCAGGTGAATTAGCCTGCTACCTCCCAGCGCCAGGTTAGACAGAAAGATAGTCAGGATGCCAGACAGTCACAGCAGAGCCGGTCAGAGCATTCTCCTCTTTCACTCCACTCCCCTCCTTCCAGCCTGCTGACGTCAGCCACCCCAGACCACACGACTCTGCTGCAAACAGCACACCTGCTGGCTTCACAGTCCATCTGGCCCAGCTCCATCTCTGGCTCAGCTCTCCCAGCAGAAATGCAGGTCTGTTTACAACCTGGGCACGCAGTCACGATCCTACAGTAATTGCAGTATCTATTTCACGCTTGCTCATGGGAGGAAAGAGGAACAATCGCAGTATAGCCTGCTGATGATAGCGACAAGACTCATGCATGTCTTATTATTGTTTCACATTGCAGGTTAAAATGTCTCCTTGGTATGTCGTGCAGTGGCTTTAATGGATCTACGTGTTGCTGACTGTCAGGGAATTCTCCAAGGATTCCTTTAACTCCTCTTTCCTACAACTGTGCAGTATCCACAAAGGCAACAAATTTGCCTTGTAATTGATGTGACAGGCCCTCTCACCTACTTTTTTTTTATCAAATCAGTGTGAACATAAAACTGCACAATCATCAAAGCAACGCTTGCAGTGGTGAGACAAAAGGAAGAGAAAACACTTTTAATATCAGGGCCTGGTTCTGTTTTCATCTGTAAAAACAACGAGTCTCAGCTGACAATGCCAATAATTTCTTTTCCACTGTGGTAAATGATCATTTTCATCACAAGCTAGTATTTTGGCCAGTTTATGATCTTGCAAGTGAATTTTCACTGTTGCCATCAGGACATCGTTTTGTTTTACATGTTTGTTATTCCAAATTGTTCATTCCCTCTGCAATTAGACTACTGAATGCTCCATAAGCTTTAAACTATTGCCATTATTGGTATATGCTGTATATTAGGAATGCAGCAATCAGTCATTTTCATTATAATATTAATTAATCTGCTGATTATTTTCACAATTAATCATCAGATCTACAAAGTGTCAAAGAAAATTGTGAAAAAAATCACAATTTCCCAGAGCCCAGAGTAATGGGTTTCAAACTGCTTCTTTTGTCCAAACAACAGTCCAAAAATCAAAGACTCTTCGTTTATTATCATAAATTAACACAGAAAAGAAGCCAATCCTTTCACCTATAGAACCTCGAACCAGCAAATGTTTAGCATTTTTGCTTGAAAAATGCCTGAAATGATAATCATTACAGCTCTACTACATATGTTTTTTATTGTACTTAGCAAGTTTATCAGCATTATTTATAGACTCTATTCCATGTTTAGCTCCCTTGCATCATCATCTGTTGTTTGTATTTACTATGTATTTGTTATGTATACTAAGCTGCTCCAACAAACTGCCCCTACTGGGATTACAAAAAGCTGTATTCTATTTTACTGCACATAACATCTATTCCTGACCAACATTATGGCTATGCTGGGCTGAAATTACTGATTATTTTCATCTGTCCATCATTGTTTGGTTAAATGATTAGTTGTTTGATCCATTAGCAAATCTCTGAAAAATGTTGACCACTGTTAAACAAAGCCCTCTAATGTCTTGCTTTGTCCACAACCCAAATATGTTCAGTTTAGTCTCATAGAGGATTAAAGAAAGCAAAAAATATTCATATATGAAAAGCTGGAATCAGTCCCCTGTTGCACAAATCACCTTACGTTTCCAACTTAAGTTTGTGCATTAAGCAAAATATTTCCCTAAACTAAGAAGTTCACTTAGGAACTTCAGATAAAGCGTCTTAAACCATCCCCTTGCCTAAGTGTTTAAAGTAAGGCTTTCACTGCCTAAGGAAACATTGAAGAGATAATGACAGCAGCAAAGAAGACAATATTCAACAAAAACTGGTAAATTTCAATAAAACACTAATGCTAACATAAATAGACAATATGAAACAGAATTATCTTAATATTTGACTAGTTACTCATGCTGCTAACATCTAATCTCACGTTCCTCAAATTATTTTTCTTTTAAGGGACCGTTAGGGGTCACTTAAAAATGATTGCAAAGGCCCGTCTAGCAACACATGAGGGAATACTGAAGTACTTTAGGCCAAACGCTTGGAGATTAAATGGCTTTTTCTTACAACATCCCAAGAAAATCCTTATTGAGGTTTAATGCGGCAGAGCACAGAGTTTGATATTTCTTATTTAAAAAATGACTCAAAATGATTATCAGAATAGTTGGCAATTAATTTAATAGTTGACAACTCATCAATTAAAGTGCAGCTCTATGCTACCATCTACAAGAGCCACAATTTATGACTTAGTAGGCATGTTCTCCAAAGCAGCAATGGGATACCCCATGTGCATTATTGATGTCACAGGTTCAAGGGAAACTGCATGAGCAGCAACACTAAATGATGAACCCACAAGCAATAATCCAGCAGGCAGCACTCACTACCTCAAACTGACACACAGCCTAAGAAAAATAATCCTGCTAAAACGCCCCTAATATGTCCTGTTGACATCCCATCAACCTGAGCTTGAGGGAAATGTCATGTCTGTCCTACAGAGAGCTCACTGACGTCTCCAAAGCCTGCCAAAAAAAAAAATTCACTCATGTATTCTGGCAATATATGGGTCATGTGAGGGGAAATACACAGCCTTCTGTTATTTGAAATGACAGGAATAACTCTACGTATTGTATTCAGGCTCTGTAATGTCTCTTGGTAGACACAGCAGCAGTGGGACAGCATGCAGGCACTTGCTGTCCCTCTGCTGCTCGCACACTCGCTTCTCTTGTCTGCCAGGTCAGACACAATGCAGCGCTGTTCAAAGCTCTCTGCGGAAGAACTGAACAGTGGTCGACAGGTGACTAACCTGAATGGTGCACGTATATTCCGTATCGTCCAGCAGTCTCACGGTGCAGCTGTATTCCCGCTCAAGATTCCTGATGCTGCCACTCATGAATCGGCTCAACATCTTCTCAAGAGAATCGCTGCTGCTCTGCTGCGTCTACAGGACCAGAACAATAAACTCAACACCAGCGTGCAAGTGAATGTCACATTGACCACAATCCCCGCTCCCCTACACGACCAGCAGCCACGGATTCAGCCGCCGAGGCGTGCACCATTGTCGTCCCGTTAAGTTTCCGTGCGTCGGGCCCGTGTTAAAGAGCAGAATCCAACGGATGCCCGCATCCAGCTCCAGAGGCAGAGGCAGCTCACACAGCCCTGTTGTGTGTCTGTCTGTGGGTAGAGCCCAGCCGAGGATTATCTCTCACCATTCACCGCCGCCACTTGAGCAAGCGGGCGGGTCCCAATGAAAACTGACGTCAAAGTGAACCAACAGGAGCGTGGGGCATCTTATCTGCACTTTAATATCCTATACTGTTTTTCTTACACCGCATTATTTTGCCCCTACACACATCTCCAGAAAACAATCCAAATTCCCTCCCGATTGTTAAATATTCTCCATGGACGTACAATTAAATATAGGGTCACGTCTTATTTATAGTGCAAAACTACTGGGTGATGACTGCAGTGCCTTACCCCATTTTTAACCAAGCGTGGTGATAAAAATGCATCCCATCTAGAAAACACAAGCTAGGCTTCTGTGGGATGAGAGATAGGGGAGACCGGGGACAATGGTAACATTTTTTCACATTTTCCTTCATAAGTCAAAAACTACTACTAATACACTAGTCATCTTTGATATAAGAAAGCCCATATGTGGACTAATTCATAATACAACTGATATATTTTCACTTACAAGAACAAGACTATAATGTTGAATTCAATGCAAGTAGTCAGAGTGTTACCATTGCCCCCATGGGGGTAGCGACTGAGTTAAATTCATTCAATTTAGCATTTAAATTCAGTTAAACACACAAATGTCAATTCTGCCATTAGCGGTGACTCAATAACAAAAGATGTAGTTTGGTGTCATGAAGTAGTGTGAGATGAAAATCAATCTGAGATGACAGGCAGAAATCATGTACATGGATGAGGTGAATATTAAAGTTTTATTCACGTTACATTTAGTCAAGTTCACTGACTTCCTTCGTCACTCACTGACATAGACATATCCAGACATATCCTGTGTTTTCCTATATAGTTATAGCAACGGCTAGCAGGAGATGCACAGTTACCCTGAATAAATTACAGATGTCTCTGGGTATGAACATTGCTGAAAACATTTGGGATGATGTAAGTACACAGCTCAACTAAAAATATGACATTTTATTGTGAAAATATTTGACATATTACCTTTAAATTAGTTCATTTTCAAACAGAAAAGTATGTTAACAAAGACGAACGAGGTGCTCACGTTAAGTCATTCAGGGGCGATTGTAACACAGTGTTACAACTGACCCAGTATCCTGCAGCCATGATAAAATCTTTGTAACTGAATACACCCATATTAGTAGTTTGTTCATGATCATTTGTATGAATACTTTGAGATCAAATTGAGTAAGTTAGCAAATATCCTTAGTAAATACTGTTAGCAATTCCAGTGTAGAAAATATCTATAGACACTTAATGTGTCTTTTGGGGTTGATTACCATGCTATGTCAGCATAGTAACACTGGGTTTGTTTAGATTAAAAAAAAAAAAAAAAAAAGTTTGATCAAACTTGAGTATGCCCTCCTGAACGGAGGACAAGATATTATTTTTAAAAAAACTCTTCCTGTCACAGTGAGTGAATATTGAATGTGTTTGACTGCCACCTGCAGGCCAATCGTTGTTAGTGCCCTTTAAATAGCCATAAGTGTCCTCAGTATATTAAAATCATTGAACAGTTTGGTGTGAGGACCTTATGAGGTCTCTGAAGGGTGGAGGAGCATCTTCAGAAAAAAATCTACAGCGGTGTAGTTTTACAGTAGGCTACAGCAGGCTATTTGATGCCCACGTATTTCCAGTATTACAGCACAATATAATAGCAATAAAAGCCATTATGTCTTGATTTTAGGCCGCATTCATAGCCAGATTTCATTTTCCTCCGCTCATACTACAGGTAATAAAAACTAAACATTTTCTCAGAGCTGACCAAATTATAATGAAAGGAAATCCGCCATTTATGGTTAGAGAGTTGGGAATGAAAATCCAATGTCTGTATTAAAGTACACCACATTTCACTCAAAACGGGTAACGTTATTAATGTGTGTCGGCGTTGGAAACATTGTAATACCGAGAATAACTAAATTCAAAACGACAGCCCTGTGTTTTCACTGCCGTGACCCGGATTCGAACCGGGTTGCTGCGGCCACAACGCAGAGTACTAACCACTATACGATCACGGCGAGCTAACGGGGGACTGAGGGTTGGGGTGACATTTTGCCATAAGAGTAACACACATCATGACGTGAGATCCGTCACCTTACAGAAAAATCCATATTGTAACATTAGACAGTACAATATTTTTAGTACGATATTTTTAGTGTATTAGCTGTGTTTTAAAGGTAAGTTTTGTGTTTATTATTTACGTCAAGCGGTGGAAGAACTACTCTTTTCTTAAGTACAGGTTAACAATGCCACAGTGAGAAACACTGTTACAAGTAAAATATGGTGATTATTTTATTTTGACTATTTTAGACAGCTTCTTCAACACAATAAATACATTTGATAATGTATTTTGATTAACAACATAAATACATTTGTACATCGTACTTTGTTTGATTAGATTTTGTATTATTAATCAGAAATTTTCAAAGGAACTAGAAAATAAAGCTTTAAAATAAATGCAGTGCAGTGGAGAGTACAAAATTTGTCTCTGACATGTAGTGGAGTAGTAATAGTAAGTATACAGGGCATAAATGGAAATACTCAAGTAAAGCACAAATACTGTCCCTCTGAATTGAGTAAATATACTCAAGTACTGTATGTAAGAGGAGTACAGTATTTCAGTAAATGTACCTAGTTAGTTACTTTCCACTACTGATTCTTTCACTCCTGAAACCTCAAATGGGAAGTATTGTATGTCCCTTTGGTTTACCTACTACAAGGAATTTACTTAAATTAATTTAGACAGGATTTAACGTTTCTGATCATTTTTTCCAGGTATCCTCACATAATGAGGGTTGTAAATTTTTTCAAGTCATGCAGTTTGGTCAAAGGTAGCATGACTAATGACAAGAATTACTCGATCAATCAGGTTTTAAACAAACTAGCATTCAGCATCACCATTGTTTATGCATAAATAGTGTATTGAACCACAAACTTTGTAATTCATTTAAACAGTAATAACATTCAAACTGTTGATTTCATAGTACATTTAAAAACAGCATATTTCAAAAGACTGACAAACACAATAGTGATTAAAGTAGTAGTCTTTATTTGATAAATTATTAACAGGAATGGTCTTTATTCAATAAAGTAGGCTAGCCAGCTTGCCACTGATGAAAAAGAAATATTTTTAAAGTATTAGAGAATTTAGGATTAAATCATGATTAGCAAAATTAGCTAAGTGTTAATGTTTCTTCAGTGTTACACTAAGAATAAGCGGCTGGTAACACAAACCAACACAAACCTTACAACACTCACTCACTCATTCATCATCACCAATCACAGACCAGAGAGATGCATGATCAGTAACTGAGTAATTCCTAATCACATCAATTAATAACAACAACATTTCAAACACGTATTTATTTACAATAATAACAGGACCAGAACGCCCTAATGTCGAAGAGTGAAGTCAGGCAGTTCATTCTCATCATTCTCTTCAGGTTCGTTGCTCCTTGTAACTGCAACTTTAGCAGCGCACTCTGCCTTTCTGGTGAAAGGACGCCGGTGACCAGTCTGATGCAGTGGTTTGCTGCTTGCAATGTTGCCCGTACTTTGAGCTGAAGCACCTTCTTGTTTCTTGGCTGTTGCTGCATGATTCCTCCTGTACAGTTTACAGGACGCCACCAGAGGCTTTCCTATGTCCACCAGTTGGCTTTCTGTCTGACGCAGCTTACTGTCCGTGTGAGTATAGTGTAGGTCCACCTTGATGACCAGAGACTCCTAGAACAAATGATAGAGAATATTTTTGTTTTTTTGTTTTTGAATAACACTTCATGGGAACAGAATCGGGACAGCTATCACTGACTACATACCGTGAGCTTCTGAAGAGCACAAAGTCGCAGAATACAGTCTGGGTTATCAGTGTTCTGAAACAGTAGTGAGTCCATCTCCTCTGACCTGCCTGGGCCGGAAAATATGTCTTCCATTGGCTGAGGATTCAGAGCATAAAAGATTATGTCATCATCATCATAATTTTTAACCAGCTATATCAAAACATGTACAAGTTAAATCTAGTGCTGCATTGATTAGTCGATCAAAAGAAAATTAGTTGCCAAATATTTTGATAGTCAATTAATTGTTTCAATTATTATTAATTGTTTCAATTAATTGTTTAATTGTCATTTTTCAAGCAAAAATGCTTGTCCCAGCTTCTTAAATGTGAGGATTTGCTGCTTTTCTTTGTCATTTATGATAGAAAATTAAGAGTCTTTGGGTTTTGGAGAGACGGAATTTGAAGATGTCACTTTGGGCTTGATTAACCAATTATTCAAGAAAATAATACAAATTAATAAATGAATCAATAATGAAAATAATTGTTAGTTGCAGCCCTAGTTAACTCTCAGTAAACATGTCCTGCATTTACTCTGGGCTGGCATTGCTACAAATTCACTGTAATACTGATGCATTCATAAATCAGCCACTAGATGTCAGTGTGATCTAAGATTCAGTAGTTGAAAGCATGCATGCATAAGAGAAGTACAGCAGATAACTGCTTTGACTTCCTGCTTTGTCTGTGGTTGCGGCTGCCTGGAAGTCTATATATGGGCAGGACTTCCTCAGACATGTGAAACGTGGGGGTGAATGGACATCATTGAGAAATTCCTGCTGGCTAATGGAAACTCATAGCAAGCTATGGTGAGCAACATGGAATTTATGATGTAGAAAAAAAATGAAGTGTTTAAATTTAGTAACTCTTCCAAAAGAAAATCAGACTTCAGGGAGAGGCAGTTATGTGCTAGTGGAAAAGTGACATTTGTTTTTTTTTACCAATTGTGTACTTTGTGTGTGGTTATCAGTGCATTGGTGCAAGAATGCCAGTATACAGATCTCTAGTGGTCTCTATTTAGATGACAATTCATAGTTTTAAGTAAAAGATAAATACTTACAGGTATGCTGTTCAGAGTGACCGTGCAGTCCTGGGTTCGGGGGCCTGTCATCTTCACAGTGGCAAAAACCACCAGGACATTAGAGAACAAAGCTGAGAAGCTGACTTCCACTTCTACTCCACAGAGAAACATCAGCCGCTTCTTCCGTGGAAGCTCTGACAGGAGATATAAAAAAGGATTTATGTAAAATAACGACCAAAAGTAACATGCTCCAAAACTACTTTGAATTTCTTATGGTAATAAATTACTGCAATAAAGCGGCTGATTTTGCTGAGCCTTTGATTAACCACATCAGGGACTTTTTGCTCATTTAAGCCGCAGACTTTTATCATTCATCTAGTCTGAAAGAGACTTAAAAGATTTTCAGATTAGCCCCAAGGGGTTAACTAAATTTGAGGAAGTTACGAGGTGTCAAAGACAACTTCCTTCCATTAGACATGAAAATACTTTTTGTAAAATTAATGAGTTCCCTGTTTTGATTAATCAAAAACAATGAGTAGTTTTCTTTGAATGGTGCTGAAAATAATGTCACTTTAAACCACAACGTGTGCATTTGGTTTGTCACATGCTGGAGCGTAGGAGGTGTTCGGAAGATGACACTCTCGCTCAAGGTTATGGTTTAGGCTACTTGATGGAAAATAAACTATAATTAGGGTGCAGATGTATTTTACATATCCTGTCTTCAATAAGATTTGACCTCAATTTTAAAGTGGAAACAGACAACTGTTAAACGATCCTATTAGCATCATTAGTGGCACTATTATTTGTGACATCATCCGTAAAGATGATGATTGATACCACTTTGGAAAAAAGATGTTAACTGTTAACTGAAGAGGTAAACTGAAAGATTTGTAATGATGTGCACTGCATAGTAATAACGTGGTTTGAGTAACGTCAGTCTATTGCCTATTTAACTACAGCATCAGATGGCATCAGGGTAGAGAGGGAAGAAAACATTTGAAAGAAATGTGTGAATTTGTTCATTAATTTAGTCTATAAAGGAGGATAATTTTCCAAGAATCGAGTGCCCCATGGCGGACAGAATTGAACAGTGAAAGCTAGGCTTATTGGGAACCAATCAAAACATAGATGGTGTCATTATTCTACAGCCATTAGTCAGTGCAATTAACATTTATTTCATAACAATAAGGTAAAGCAAAAAAAGTGGCATATTTCCACTTTAATAAACATTAAAAAAACATGTAGGTTTGGGTAAATTATTATATATATTTATATATATAATTTAAAATGTTTCTACTCACTATTTGCTTCTCTCCAGCAGGCGTCTCGCAGGTGTAGTTCCCTTGTGTGTCCGGTGGTTCGAACCGGGTCTGCAAGCGATCGAGGTTCCTTCAGGGTGTGTTTGATCTCCATCACCTGCTTGCCTGTGACTAGAGGGTCTCTGCCTAGATCTGGTGTAGAGAGAGGGATAAAACAGGTAAATATGAGGCCTGCAAGATCTGGTGACAAAACTACAGTGACTTCATTAGGGCTGCAACCAACAATTTTCATTGATCATTGATTTCATTAATCTGTTGATTACACACTCAAATATCTTGTTTTATCCATAATCCAAATATGTTCAGTTTTCTGTCATTGAGGACAACATGAACCAGAAAATTCCCATTTTACAAACTGGAGTCAGAGATTTATGACTTTTTTTCTTTAAACCCCCAAAAAACAAAACAAAAAAATGATTAATAGATCATCATAATAGTTGTCAATTAATATAATAGTTAACAATCAATTAAGCTTTGCAGCTCTAGATTTCACCTACAAACTTCCAATGTGTTTTTCCCATTTTTTTTACCTGAGAAAATCAACACTTCATTAACTACCAAACCCTTTTTGTCACCCCCTTAGATATTTTCCAACTACAACACTCAGACTCATTTGATCATGGGACTGCCTAAGTTGTGCAATAGAAGGAAGAGGGGAATAAGTGAGTTTTAGCAAAAAGGTTCATCAGATTCACATGGCCAGTTTTGAGGAACTTAGGGAACTTTGAAAAAATGAGATAATAGTTACTATTCACAGTCACTGACTAGACTGAAATAGTTTTTGAAAACACCTCCACACAAGTTTTGGTCCATGCAAACACAGGAATCATGAAAAAGGTGGACAGGGTGGAGTGGCTGGCTGGCCAGTAATAAAACCATGTTCAAATAATTTAATAATGATTAATGCTTGGCTTTTGAGAAGACTTGGTGTCACAGATATTTTGAGCAAGCTGTCTTCACTATGCTCACATAATGAATGAGCAACAGCATCATCAACATCTCTTTTTCCATCTCTAAATAAGTCAGAGACAAGATATCAAAAACAGAAGCTTGGGAATTTTAACTTACTGTGATTTTAAATAGAAAGTGCTAAGGGCTAAAAGTGAAAAAAAGGATAAAACTTGCTGTAAAACAGACACACAGCGTGCTGTCAGCAGGGCGTTCTCTCCTGCTAGCGCTGATTTCTTGAGTGAACCCATGAGAGCGGTGGCAGGGGGAGCCCAAATGGCCAAGCAGCTGTCTTACACTCTGCAGCTCTCAGGTTTCTTGCTGTTCTTGAGCCAACAGTGTAAATTTCCAGAGAATGAGGTCACATGCTAATGGTACCTCAAAAATTATTCTACCAGAGACCCATCACACAGACAAACATGCTCTGTCAAGGTGGGACAACTTGATAACTCTCCACCCCGGCTCAGTCGCAGCTATACTTACAAGTCCTGAGTAAACAACGCTAAAACGATTTGCCAACGATTATAAAACTTGTCTAGGGTCCACCCAGCACACTAAAGAGCAGCCTGTTCCCTTCAGATCCATAAACCTTCAATTTTTAAAAACTCTTGGGGCCTAGAGATGATTTGAAATACATGTATACTTAAATTTCAAACATTAACGATTTTAATGTCAGCCACAAATATTTCGACTTGGATAAACCATTTCCTCTATTTTGTACACATCTTCTCACCTAAAAAACACAGCATGGTCAAACTACACCTGTCCTTGTTACAGCATAATTTTAGATAATTTCTTACGCTTATATATTTTAGATTTATCATCATGCACTTGAAACCAAAACACCATAGCCTTGTTTCAAAAACTTACCCTCAGACACCTGCTCTAAGACATGGGTGACTTTCTCAGTCTGTAGTATGTGCGCGTTCAAGTATTTAGTGAAGATTCCAGTACTTTTCCCTCCGTCTTGGACCTCAAAAGCCTCAGCATCTTCACACCTGTGTAGTTTAATAATGGAAATGTTATTTAAGAACAGGTAGCAAAAGATTTAGTTCTGCTTTCTGAATATACATAACTTTCCATTCTGCATCACGTTGACTGTTTTAGAAAACCAGCATTTGTACAGCAAGAGCGACAAAGTACCTATACCGAAATTTTCCAGACTCTTGAAGCCCTTATTATCACATCTACAGTAAACTGTTAATATAATTGGAATAGCAACAACTATACAACTAAAATAAAAAACTACATACGTGGCATAACCATACACCGTGTTCCCACTGGGTCCCAATGGCATGATGCATGAAGGAATGCAATCCTGGTTGTACCTTTAGAGAAAAAAAAAATCAGTTTTCAGAAGAGTGAAGCAATAAAAACAAATCATGATAACTTCCATATTATGAAAATACACTGATATAGACAGCATCTTGTAGTTTAAATTTGAATAAAAAGTTTATCAGTTTACAATAAATGTAGAAAATCTATTTGTCACTGTCACCTCTTAGTGAAAACTTAAAAGAATTAATGCAGCACCTACCATTTTCTACATGTATCCAGTAGAATTACACTCAGTGCAGTGCGTCTTTTCTGCATGCTGAGCATGATCCTCTGTACACAGACACAGTTTTCAGGTCGGTATGGTTGCGGAGCATCAACAGCCACCAAGTAATTCCTCCCAGCGTGCTCATACCCATGACCCGCATAGTAGAAAAGGCCTGTCAAGAGTGATGAAATACACATCTAGTTACAGAATGCACGGATAGTAATCATTGCATTTTGCACTGCAGGATATTCTGCAATCCTGGGATGAATAATAAGTAATGTTTGGAGCAGCTCAGAGAAAGGTCACGCTGGGGAGCACAAAGATACCTGATTTCTATACAGGGTGTGTTTCAAAATACATGTGCTTTCTCAATTTTCTGTCTTTGTTTCGTTATTAGCAAGAGAAAGAAAGACTCATTCTGACACAGTACATACATGTAAGTTTTCGTATCGTTGCTTTCATTTTGTCATCAACATAATTTCATATTACAGCTGTATGATAAATGGTTAGACAGTAGTGGCTCAGTTCTCCTGAACAATATGACTAACTGTTGAAACTACAGTATATGGTCCAGCTATTGTTTTAATACACTTCAATGTCACCTTTCCCTTTTTAGCACCATCGAATGCAGAGAGACGGAAGTTTATCAGCCACAACTACGTGTAAAGCAAGATACTCTAAACAACCCCTGTGAGTTCATAACCCATGACAAGTGGACAACAACAGATAAGGGCCGCAGTATACGACACAGGAAGTTATATTTCAGATCACTGAAATTACTTTGTCAGCATTTCTTCAAGGAAGTTGAAACTGACAAATGTAGCCAATTTTGAAATAAATAAAGATGCACAGGCAACTTGTACCAACCGTAGACTCCTCTGTCAAGGAGCTGAATGAACTTGTCAATAGCAGCCAGCATCTCCTCCCTGGTGAGATCCAGCAGAGAAACCACTCTGAAGCCGAGTTGCTGCAGGAGATTGGCCAGCTCATGTACATCCATAATGGGGGCCATCAAGTCAGGGTGGTTGGAGTAATTCATGTTGCCAATAAGGAGGGCAACTTTGTCGGTGGCTGAAACATAAATAATAATAAGCATTCATACTGAAAGTTCAAATACATACAGTGATAGTTTTGCACTATAGTCCACTTAAAAAGTGTATTTTTCTTTACATTAAACTGTACCTGTGAGTGCTGCAGGAGGAAGCTGATCCATTTGCACTAAAGGATAAAAAAAGAAGCTTTAGTTTAACAAAAATCAGATCTAAAGTGCCATGATTTTGTTCCAGAGGGAACATACAGGACAGTACGGTTTCACAACGTTTTTTGTGATATGCGGTGTACATACAGAAGTTAAAAACAGGCGAAACATTGCAAGAACTAGTTTCACTTTACATCACTTTCCTGTTGTGTGTCTAAGGCTCAGTTCAAGTAGTATTTGGAGTCTGACAACTTCCTTTTTAGTTTGTAGAAATGGGAAAGTACCTCCACCATAATGGAAACAACTTAAAGCCTAAATGCTAAATCAGTGGAATGAAAGGCATGTAAAAAAAAAATCTGTTTTTCATCACAGCTATTTCATTGGAAATGGAGGAAGTAAAGTCAGAGGAAAATACAATGATACAATTGGGAAAAGGCAGACTTTTACCAAGCTGATAAAAGTAGTTTCAGTTAAGACTTACCAATGTCAACATCCACTGGTTCAGTCCATCTCTCCTCTAGCACGTTAGATATGGAGCACAGGTACGATCCTCCATGTTCAGCTGTCGCATGCTCAATCTGCAACAATAGATCATCTTCCTATCACTGTTTGTCTTTCTGGTTATCCCCCCTCACATAAGATAACTCAATCATAAATCAAAACTTTGGTAAAATATTAATCATGTTATCTCAATGAGCTACATCCCTGGTGAAGGGTGCATAATTAACAGTCAGTGAAACAGCACAGTAAATATAGCTCTGTGTAAACAATCACTGTCAGCAATGAGGTAAGTAAACACGTGTCATCGTTCCTTACCTGCAGCGTGTCACCAGTCTTGTCCAGCAGCGGTTGTCCATTTCTGTACCACTGATAGTGTGGAGTGGGGATGCCAAATGCAGCGCAGCGGAGAGTGAGTTTTGCACCTTGTTGGACTGTTTCGGGTTTAGGGTTGACAGCGATGTGCGGCTCACCCTGCCAGTGTAATGGCAAACCTGATAATATTTGACAACAAGGAGTTAGAGATTCAAACCCACAGCAATAAACTAGCAATGAAGTGATTCATTTCTGACAGGCTGGGGGATGTGGTAAATATGCAATACATGATTAATAGATTAGCAATTTTGATAAATGAGTCATCAGTTTTAGTAACTTTTTAGAGAAAAAAAGTCAAAATTCTTGATTTCAGAGTCTTACATGAGAATATGTTGTTTCTTTACTCCTCTATGACAAGAAGATCTTTTTGGACATTTTTTCACCATTTACCAACATTTTATTTACTAAAACAACTATTTGCTTATTCAAGAAAAGAATCAACAGATTATTTGACAATGAAAGTAATTGTTAGTTGCAGCCCTAAAAAGCAAAACAATAAAAAAAAAGGCACAAGCACCACACTGCTACAGTAAGAATGGTACAGTGCACACCTGATTTATCGATATCCAACACCTTCACTTTCACCCAGTCGCTGAACACGCAGTTACAAAAGTGGTCATTCACTCGGCACACATAGAGCTGGGTTTTTCTAGCTGTGATGGTCAGGTCTGCCTCAGTTCCACCAAACACCTTGAAAACAAAACAAAATAATAATTATAACTAAGTAAAGAAACATGGTGTCAAAGATCCTCTTGATATGACACTCGTTTCACTTGTTATTTCAGGTTGCTGGGTATTCCTTTATTTTAATGGGTGGTTTTGTTGAGATCAAGACACCTGTGCACCAGAATAAACGTACAGATGTACACAGAAATCAAATGTTCTGATAAACAGAAGACAGTATTTCTACATAAAAGAAAACAACAACAAGTATCATTGAAAATGCTTGAATGTCATGGCATATTTCAATTTTTCAACTTTTTAGCAACTCACACACAAAGGTTAAATCCACATACCTCCTTCTCATCCTCTGTGAACCACTGGTAGTTGAGGATGCCCGTGCCCTCAGCTCGGACACTCAGGGTCACCTTATGGTTCACAGGAACACACACAGAGACAGGATGGCGCACAATGACAACTTCTGAAACAGATAAAGTGAAAATCTCAGCCATATGAAAACAAAACAGTGATGTGATGTCTCTATTTGTAAAAGTCACAGTATATTGAGGCTGTGGTGGGTGCTGTAGAGATATAACATACCACTGATCATTATTCGACAGGGTGTGAGGCGGGATCCAGTCATCAGTGCATTTTCTTCTTCTTAATAACAGACTGTAAGAAGTTAAGTCAGAGTTAACATTTGTATTTTTCAGTCACTCCCTATTGTACCAAACCAAATAATAATTAACAAAAAACTAAGAAAACAACATAAAGAATAACATCAGGAAATCACTGTAAATTTAATTTCTCGCCTCAGTCACTAACTTCTCATTTCTAGTGAAGTAAGATTTAAATATAGGTTACACCGCAGTGAACAATACTGTAGACTCAGGTAGAAATGTCCTAATCTGGGTATGAAAATGATCAGTGTCCAGCGTGTCCATAAACAATTATGATTCAGTGCATACCTGCCGTCAGCCTCGTACCAGTTGAGCAGCTGTCAGACTTTCACCAGAGTTGCTCTGTTTTCTTCCTCTCAATCTTCATAACTTCAATTATATCGACTAGAGTCTTCCCTTTCCCGGAATGAGAGAGCACAGACGCACACATTACCGGTAAGCTCATAATATGGGAGCATCTAATAAAACATTGAGTCTCTCACTGATGGTACGTTGAAAAAAAAAACATAGACATTTATTCAGATTTTTAAATAACAACATGTCTTAAATTGAAAATACCCAAACAGTCCAATTGCTAGTTAAATTGATATGAATCTAGCAAGTGGAACCACTATTCGTGACATTACGGTAATGAGCAATCTGGCCCCGATTATACAGCGCCTGACGTGCTGTACAATCACAAACCGAGGCTGAGTTTAGGAAGGTACACACTGTTAAAATATGACTAAAACTGGACCAACTCACTGTTTTCACTAAGATCGAGAAATCTGTAATTGCTGTTAGCCTGGAATGTGTTAAAGTAATGACACAGATATTCTAATCTGCACAATATTATAACCATATTTCATGTCAAACTTTCTATACTTTCTATATAAATAACAGTCACACTTGTAAATATTGTTTCTACAGTTTTTTTATTTCAGTTTTTTACATGTGTTATTGTCACTCTCTATTTTTATATTTACGCTGCTTTAACTGTTCTTGCCTTAATCTTTATTTATATTTTAGTACTATGTCTGTTATTATGCCCCAATATGCCACAGCAAATTCCTTATGAGTGAAAATCTTAAAACCATTTCTGATTCTGATTCTGATTACCATCGTGTAATGGGTGAATTCTTTCAGTCTAGGACTATTTACACATACACATACACACACACAAAACAGCCTTTTACACCTATAAATTGCCCAACATCAATACATGACCATTATACTAAATATTCACTGAAAATTTAATAAACATAGCATAATTTGATTACTTTTTTAATCATTTTATGTATAAAAATGTAAACATAATCCCTTTCAATCATCATTTATGACCCACTACACATGACCGTGGCCTCTATATTTCCTTATTTTCTTCCTTATTTTGCTGTGCCCAAGATCTTTTACCAACCCAAAACACCAATATTTAATGGCCTGGCGATGAGACTCAGCAATAATACATCTTTATGTTGCGTTTACAAACAGTTCAGACAATTCCTGCCGATTCTACCTTTTAAAAGTTTTGAAACATATGCTCAAAGTTCATAATCATTTATTAACCATTTATTAACATATGTAAATAAAGTGCATTCGGATTCTGTTTTTAACTTTTTGATTTTGCCATTTAGGTATGTAAGTGAATATTTTTTTAGCATGCCTTTCATGTCACAGACATATAGATATGGCATTTTACAAAATGTTAGGTTTAATACCAAGCAGGATTTTCCTTAAAAATGTATAGACTCATAACTTCTCAATCATTCACTTATGACCCATTACAACTTTGTGGTGGTGTTTGTGTGCCTGTGAGATAGCTGAGATACACACACACACACACACTAATTGCCATGAAACAATCAGAGGCTAATGTTTTGTTTGTTTGTTGTTTTTTTTTTTGAGTCACTGCTTTTTTCTTGCTAGTGCCGCTCCCTCTCATCATTCACTCTTTAGCTCACTCGACCACCTTGCTGTCCCTCTCGCTGAGCAGTGGAGGAGGGGCTAACTTTGAAAAATTTGTTTACAAACAGCAACTGACATATTCTGCATAGTCTACCTATAAATAAATATATTTGCTTGGTTTGAGGGTATGTTATGTTTGTTTATGTTTTGTTTACGTTTTTTTTTTTTATTTTATTGAATCTTCATTTGAACAGGAAAACATCTTGGCCAATATAGAACAGTGAGTTCAGGATTATGCAATTATAAATGCAATAAAAAAATCATGAATAACATTTCTAATGAGTTGTATAAAAGATTTGATCCTGGAAACAAACTAGAAATCGGCATAAAACAGCTCAAGAACTGCCTAAAACCATAAAAATAAATTAGACCACTCTAAACCGATAACAAACACATCAATAAAATAACTTTACGTCATAAATGAAAGCACAGATTTTGTCAGCTGAGCTTGTTTTTGTTCTATTGATTTGAAATTCGAGCAGCAAGTGGGTCTCCATGTTTTGACCATGTGTTGCAATAGGCTACAAAGTTAGGGGGGCTGTCCTTAAGCAACAGTTGAGCAAAGCATAGGACATAAACCATTGGTTGTCATCAGCGGCATCGTGAACCATATTCCACAGACATGTTGTGAAAGTCCATATCCACTCCACCACAGTGTCTCACTAAGATGGGACACCCTTTTTCCAACTTATTGAGATTATTAAGATTATTAAGATTTTACAGTATGGCTATTGATGAAATGGCGGATTTTTCGGAATGTGCTCTGTTTTAAATGATTGGCTTTTATTGTGATGTCAGTTTAGCTTTTAAACTTATTTGCTAAGTCTAAAGTCTAGTTTCGGAAAAACTGATGTGCTCTTGCACCTATTTGTAGGGCAGCTATAAATAGGCCCCTGCTGGCAACACATGCGTGTCTATGATAGGCAGTTACAGAGATTTTCTTCACAGACTCTGGCTCCAAAGCAACACTGACAACATCTCAATGGTAAGTTGGAAAATTAAACAAGTTTTTAAGGTGACCAAAAAAACTGAATTATATTCCTAACACATACAAGAATATAACATGTCTTTGGTTGGTGTTTGACCACCAACAGCCCTTCCACAACCTGATAGCTGATCCTATTTATAACTTGCTCCAATGCAAGTGCTCTGCTTGGTTAGAAAGGACAAGCATTGAGTCTGAACAGTGTCTGTGAGTTTTGTACAAGCAAATAACCCTGTGTATCTCATACTTTGTTTCATTAACTTCCAGCAGGCTTTGGTACTATTCTGAAGTTTTTCTTTTTTCTTCTCTAGGGGCTTTTACATGGATACCACTATTAAATTTGAGCCTTGAACCTTGAGCAAGCCACGGACGTACCACGGAGTAGTTTTGTACTGTGGGTGATTCATTTATATTGGATTTTACATTTTTGGTGAATTGCTTCAGTCAACAATGACATCCAGAAGGCCTATGACTCGTTCTTATTCTGCAAATGGGAGGACAAGCAGCTTCAGTGAAGAGGATGGCGGCTCTTCCAATGGCCGCTCAGAGAGCCGCAATACTTACCTCTCCAATGTTAGGCCTGAAAACAGGTAGACAACCTCATCTATAATCCATGCATGTCCATGTTTGTTTTTTGTGAAGCACATTTGTATTTAAAAAGCAGATTTATATTGTATGGTGGCCAAGAGAAAGTATCTGGATCAGGCAGATCAAATTCATGACAAAACATGACTGAAAATGTCTCTGTATATTTAAATTAATTTACTTGGAAATTTGGAGATTTTACCATATTGTTCAGCACATCACTGTGTGGGTCAAAAATCACATTTCTCATATCGATTATGTGTGTTTCTGCCTCTAATCTACAAAAAATAAGAATAAGAAAATGCTCTTTTTTTGTCAAAGAGGGGAGCAGTTACTAACTTATTTTATGTAGATTGATTACATACATGCAGATCTCAATTAACCATTGACGTCCCTTCATTTGCCTCCTCTCTGAATAGCTATTCAAGGTATTCTCACTACAGGCCAACGAGGTAATCTATACTTTTAAAACATTCCTCCCAACTAACATCTTAACCACAAAAACTGGTTTACCCCAAGAATGAAACCTACAGATGTTTTAACTGAAATGTAAGTGTCCAGTTTGTCCAGTGTTGCGTTCAGTTTTAGTGATGGACAACGGTTTTGGTATTGGATTGACACTTTGTTTTGCCTGACATCTCACAAGTCTCTGTGTCACCCTCTCCCAATCTTGACACTACCAGAAATTTCCATAAATTAACATCCGTTCCTCTTAATTTAGCAAGTGAGTTGGAATGTACTGCACAGAGGTGAAGAGGTCACTGAAATTGTAATGAAGTGGAAATCTGTCATTATTAGAAAGCAGGAAATTGTGTCTCACACTTTGGCGTTTGCTTCCAGGAGCACGTTGTGCAGCGTCATGGCTCAGCTGACTGAGGACATACAGCCAAGCTTCGAGACTACACTGAAATCAAAGGCGGTGTCAGAAAACTGTAATGTGAAATTCACCTGTGTGGTATCAGGTAGGTGTGCTCTTAGTTGTCTTTTTCATTCGCGTTCTTATTGTTTCTCAGAGTAACTGAAACTTTTCAGATTGTTAATGCGGTGAAACATGGCAGGATATGACTAATCTGAAAACAAAGGAAGGATTTCATTTGAAAGGTAACAGAATGCATTGCTTCATTCTTCCTGAACTGCTCTATAAGAACAAAATAGACCATATATTATACACACTGTTTTCTCAGGATATTGTGTGCAGGCAGATTGGGCTTGTGGGCCCTTACATCAGCAGCAGCTGTTCCTCTCTGTGACACATTAAAAAGATGATGCAGCATTTTACATCAAATTAATGGCAAAGGTTATACACTGTGTTTTGTTTACTGCATAATTTCCTCAATTAATCATTCCTATTCCTCAGTTTCTAAAAGAATGGCTGGAAAGAGGACCTTCAAACAGATATTACAGAGCAGGAACATGGATGAAACAAATATTATCTATTAACATTTAAACTGATCCAGTAGAAGTGGCTAATGTGCACATAAAGAGTACATGAAAAACTCAATAAATTAAATCCTTATTTATCCCAGACAGCTGTATAAAATGTAGAACAGAGGAAGGAACCCTATTTCATTGCCTTTCAAAGTGTAAACAAGTACAAGACTTTTGGAAAGGAATAATTGACAGAATTTTTAATCATCATCCAGAAAGAAATCCCTTTATGCCCAAAGATCTGTGTTCTTGGTTTAAGAATCAGCAGCCCTGAGAACTGAGAACCATTGTCTAATGGAAGCAAAGCATCTTATTGCTAGACAAGTAAAAGAGTTTATTATCCATTTTTAAGCCTTTGGATTGATGAACTGTCTTCTTGCATAGTGATTGAAAGCCATATATCCCTTTCTTTCTTTCTTTTTTTGTTTTTTGCTTTATTTTCTTTATTTTTATTTATGTATTTAATTTATTTATTTTTCTCTTTCTCAGTTGATATACAGGCACCATGTACATATATATTTATACACATGGGTATATGTGTATATGTACATATAGTAATTTATTTTCATTATTAATATTACCGCATCATTTTACCTACATCAAAGGCTCTGAGTTTACAGATGGGTGGGAGGGAAAAAGTTTTAAGGGACACCTGCATGTTGTAACAAACTCAAGTTCTTACACAGTGCTTTGTAGAACTTGGATGTAATGTTTATAAGTCAGAGGCAATTAGTTCATTGTAGTCTATCCATTTCTTTAGGTTACCCAGCTCCTGAACTGAAATGGTATAAAGATGACATGGAAATGGACCGATATTGTGGACTCCCAAAATATGAAATTCGTCGTAATGGAAAAACCCACACCCTCCATATTTACAAGTATGTAACACAACTTTTCTTTGCAATATATCTATTATGTCCATTCAAATTTTTAGAAATGCAATTAAATAATAATTTAATATTTATTATATGAGGCTAATAAGTGTTTTTATTTTAAGCTGCACATTGGATGATGCAGCCATCTATCAGGTCTCAGCCAGCAACAGCAAAGGCATTGTCTCTTGCTCGGGAGTTCTGGAGGTTGGCACCATGAATGAGTTCAAGATTCACCAGAGGTTCTTTGCCAAGCTGAAGCAGAAAGCAGAGAAGAAGAAGAATGAAATGGAGTTGCAGACCAAGAAGGAGGATAAAGAAAACATTCAAAAAGAGAAACCACAGGCAAGCCCAGAACGTCCTCCAAGGAAGCGGCATGTCCCATCACCAGAGGAGAAGCCAGCAGTCAGGGAGCCTGAGGCTGTGGGACAACCCGGAGCTGCTGCAGAATCTAATGGAGTTAGAGCTGAAGTGAAAGGAAACAGCCCCTGTGGCATCCAAAGACAGTGACCTTTCTCCACCCGAGAAAACCAAAAAGAAAATAAAGATCTCAAATGGTGTAGATGCTGGGGTTAACATCAGCAGCAGTAGCAGGAGTCATATGATGGGTAATGGAGGTGAAAACTGTTATGATGGAGGAATCAGTTTGGCACAATTTCTGGCAGAGACACTCCAGTCGCAGGCTGCCGAGGACAAACAGAACTCACCTCGAGGGGAGAAACCTAAAGATATGGATATACCCGCTGTAAGTGCCAGCAGAGAGAAAGTGAAAGAGTCAGAGAGGATGCATAAAGAGAAAGAAGAGGAAGAAAAAGCACAACAGGAAGAGTATGAGAGACAGAAAAGGAGAGACGAAGAACTGGCCATAGAGGGGGAGAGAGAAAGGGAAAGGTTGTTGGCAATGTCACACACAAAACATGGTTCAGAAGTCAAACATCACAGCAAAGCTCATAAGGATCATGACCACCACAACATCCAGGCATCCATCTCCTCTATGCTCCACTCAGTCAAAGACTTCCTCTTTGGGAAGAGTAAGAAGGACGCTCTTGATCATGTTGAGAATAAGGACTCAAGGCAGCCACTTCAACCGGAAACACCACCATCATTTCGGCTGCGACCGGGCCTTAATGAAGTGTCCCATCCTCCCACAGAGGACATTGTGCCTATGGAAACAGATAAACCAAAGGAGCCTTCAGAAACTGTGGATATAGAACAACAGTCAGTGTCACTGGAGCCACAACAGCATAAACATGAAGTCAGTGTTGTTCACACAGACCTGCCATCATCTCATGAATTGCCACTTGAGAGCACAGAAGAGTCCATAGGGCAGCGTGTCAAGGAGGCTGATGATGCAATGGAGGCCATGGAGGTGTCTGTTGGGCCAGAGAGCAGCAGTCCAGGTGAAGAAGTGTCTTTGTCTGGGCTTCAAGTTCTCACTGAGGTACGTACAGCAGTCCTACAGGGCAGCTGGCTGCCACTTGAGAGTTATATATAGACTGCATTTGTGTGACAAGATAGTCCAAGATGAGCTACTTCATGGCCAAAGCCTGAACTATGTCAACTATGACACAGTTCAGGCTTTGAGTTGCTGCTGTTGTGGTGGATAAGAAGCAAAATGTTACACAGTAAACACCAGTTCAGTTTGTTTATTATGTCTTTTATTAATAAGTTTATTGTGAACAGGTTTCACACAAAACTTTTAAAGTGCAGTTCAAATAACTTTGACTTAACTCACTTAAAAATTTGAGTTAACTGTACTGTAAGGTTGAATAATTAGTTTAAAGTCTTATTTTTTGTTTGCAAAACCAATTGAACTAAGTGAACTGAACTTGAAAAAAAACCCTAGTGTACAGTAAGCTTAAGATATTGAGTTGAGCTGTTCAGTCACACTGATGAACATTTGATTTCCTTTCGCAAATTTAATTTCCTTTTACAAGAGTCAGTACTTCATTTAACTTGGAAAGTGCTTCAGTACTTCACTTTAGAAAGTACTTAGACCTGCAGCTGCTCCTGTTGGAGCTACTTTGTTCCAGCACCGACACAAAGATGTGACAATGAACTGATTAAATTTGAAGTGTAATAGAGTAGGGACAGAATTCAATACTAACCTTCATCATGGTTTGCAATGTTTTTATTATTGTTCAACCATCAACCAACTGTTGGCACACAGAAAGGTTTTCTTATCAGCTGTCCAGATGCAACTGTGAAGATGTGTGGTAAAGTACCAACCACTTAGTGATGCACAGACTGCAGTTACAACCAAGAACACTGCGGTTAATCCGCAGGGTGAGTCATAAAAATTAACATTCTGATTAATAGTGGATGGGTTGTGGGTGGGAGAGAGTGTCCCTCTCCCCAGAGAAAGGGGGGGGGGGGGGGGTGACGGACGTAAGAAGACAGCAACACAGCTTCTTTGATTATTTAATTGTGTGGGAGTTTCCTCTGTCCTGTCAAGTTTATAACTGCAGTTTTTACTTTTGCTGCTTGGATGTCCATGATATTTGCTGGAGTGGCATTACTGCACACATGGAAACAAAACTGAAAGCAGCTTCTGTTGTCATTAGTAAATCATTAAAGAAAACACTCAGACACCAATACAACACACATTAAAGAAATCACCTGGAAAGCTTGAGCTTCTCCATGCAGCTGCCGGTCTCTAAAGTGGAGAAAATAATACGTTTGGGTGGATGGTGGATGGATGATTTATTCAGACTTGGATGAACTCAGACTCCATCCGTGCATACAAATTGTGTAACACAGTAATGCCGCGTTAATTGGATTATTAACTGTAATGCAATTACTGTTTTGAAAATTGTATCCCTTACACTGCTTGCTACTGGGTAAAATGAAATTACAGTAGCGAGTTACTGAGTAAAGACTTACTCCCCAACACTGTTAGAGACACATAGCAAGTTTTAACTCTAAAAATAAGTTGTTTTGACAAATTTTTACAACAAATTATTGTACTTAAAATTGTGTACAAAAATTATAAGTTTGTTAAAAACCCAGAACATTGCAGAGAAAATCAAAATCTATAAGTTCATTATGTAGGGTCTTGAACTAATGAGGCTTTAATCAGCTTTAAATAGTAAATGAACAGAAAAATTCCAACTTGTTGACTAAACATATACAATTACATACATATCTCACAAGGAATGAAGAAGTGAGCATAAAGATTTCACGTAATTTTGACAGGCTTGAACATTTTTTGGGCTCTACACTAAAATTTTGTGTCATGGTGGATGAACTGGAGTTTACAGTGTATATTCATGGGACAGTTGGACAATAAAACCATTTTAAAACATAAATATAAGTATAATATAAGATTGGCAACTGTTGGAGTGAGTCAGTCTGGCCACGTGAAGCTGTGGTTTTAGTGTGTGGAAGTGGATGAGTGATAAGTCAAACAAGATAGTGTGGGAGAAACAGGGAACTATACAAACAGGGCAACTTGCACTTAATATATGTGGGGGTGGGGGACGTTGTGTGTCTGCACTGCATACTGTAAGATAGGATGGGGAATATCTCAGATGCTGGCTGCGATGAGTAGGACACCAGTGCGTCAGAGATCATGATGAAACCTGAATGTCAGAGGCAGTTCGTTCTCACGTTACAAACAGGGCTTTGCATGACAGAGAGCCGCACGGTCTCGATAAGCGGGAGTAGAGCGGCAGGTCTCAGCATGAAAGGAGGGCCTCGTCACATTGGCCACATTCCTCATTCCACATCCCCCCACCTATCTTAAAATAAACCTGTTCCTCCTCTAGAGAGGAGGGAAGAAGGCAGTACTTCTGTCATGTCCGTGCTCAGTTTGGAGAATTGTTTCCTGTCTGTCATGTGTGAGGAATTAGAACTGTCATGTTATGATCAATGGGTGGTACTGTACACTCATAGAAACCTGATAAGGATAGTCAGTGTGTTTGGTTCAGTTTCATTTAGTGACTGTGAGCCTCTAGGCTCTTTATTACAGATTTGTTTTATGTCTTTCTATGAAGTGATAAGGCTGAAACATTTTTATGTTGCATGTATCTTCATCTAAAGCCACGTATTCAACATAAAATCCACAATATGATATTTACTGCAATAAAATCATGTAATATCACAGTAGATACTGTCACACCCGATATGGTATTAAGACATTTTTTGGCTATATTGAATTTCTTATTGGGGCTATATGTGCAATATTCAATATATTGTATGAGATAAAAATGGATATGAAAATTTCATAATCACAATTATCACAATAATTAAACATTGTAATGGTAATACCAATAATTGTGTCATCCCTAATATATTGTTACATCCCTAGTGGCCATATTAAATTGAAATTCACTGAAATAATGGCCAAAAGCATACACTTGAACAATTCAAACTAAAGGTGGTGGACAGATGGTTTTAGTTGCACATATCAAAAAACAGTCAACTATTACTTATGTTTCTGCATATTTTGTTTAATTGGTCTGTTTGATTGAGAAGAAATATATATATTATGTGTATATATTGTTATTCCTTATCGACAATGAGATCCTAGAAATGATTCAAATCCAAATATATTTTGCATTTATGATTTGTTCTCTTCCATCCGTTAACACAGCATAGGTTTTGAATTCTACACTTCGTGCACAATCACATGTGGAAAAAGGAACTGCTGTTTTTAAACATTATCCACCTGCAGAGTGATTGTAATGTGGAACTACAACCGTACCTTTGTTATGATGATGGATAACTAACAGGAGGAAGTCAAACCTTTTGACTGAACAGTGTTTGCTCACATGAGTGTGACATTCATGTACACAGTGTAGCACTGACCACAACTTCATTTTTAGACTGAATACGACACCCAGTTCCCTTACAGCGAAAGCAGCAACTTCTTTCTTTCTTAGTAGTCACTGCTGACCAAACATGTTGTCATGCATGTGCCTTCCTTACTGTCCTGCATAAACTGAAAAGGTGTCAAGAGCAAAAACAGGGCCACTGAGGGGGAAAACCCAAGCTTGAAGCCTTACTTATAGATCTTCTCTTCAGTGCTCAAAATGAAATTCTTTTTTTCAGGAATATCATAATTGAGATTATTTTACAATTCCTCATTAAAGCCAAATTTTGTTCTTCTCTGTCAACTATAGATCAGTTTACTCAACATTTCTGTGAGACATGCATGTTACTCTTTCACTCAGACACAAGCTGTTATTCATTCACTACACAGCAAATCCTTTGTGTTAACAGCACACTTGTGCCAGTGTTAGGGGAATTCCCCTGTCCGTGTTTCAACATAAGATGCAGAGCACAAGCGCAGTTAGTATAAAATGGATGTTTTAGTTAGGGCTTAATTCTGAACATATACACTAAAAATAATAATAATAAATAATAATGCCTGTTTGTTATGGGGTTTTTAACGTTTTATTGAACCCTTACATGTGTAAACACCTGGTTTCAGCTCCCTTGTACGTGACATGAAGTAAAGCAGTTCCCAAAATAAGCTGACAGACCATAAAACACAAGAATATTGACTTTCTGTAGTTGTTATCATTATTTTCTCAACTTTTTCATGGCTACTTATTAACTAGTTATTGATCAACTTTGTTTACAGACTGACTGCAGGGCTGGTCCCCTCTGTTGGGGATATTACACTGCATTGCAATGTCACATTTTTCAGAATCTGTCACTGTTCATACTTCTGTTGATTTATGGTAGAAAATGTTTCTCAGTCTAAAAATGTCACAGTGTCACACTGTCAAAAGTCCCTGCAATAAGTTCGCTGTAACAAGCTTCTTAAAAACACTTTTAACTCCTCAACATAACACTGAATGTGTTCTGCGGTATCACTCTTAGAAATAAGGGTTCCAAAAGTGTTCTAAAATAAGGCAGACCAACTTTGATTCCCATGAAAAACTTCTGGCCAACTTTTCGGGCTCCAAAACAGTTTATTTTTGGTTGAAATGCTCAAGATTAGGTGCTTGAACTGGATCGGGGCTAGTTCCATATACTTTTCATGTATAGTTGTAGGTATAATCCTTTATGTTGGGTTCAAGGTAGAACCCCCTTAAAGGGTTCTAGTTTTCACTTTAAATCTATGGTCTCTTTGCAACTAAGAAATCAGACTGTTAAAAATATATTCAATCAAAACCAGCAGTGTAAAGCATGTGTGTTTTGTGTGACACTCTATCTGCAAACACAATGAAGTACTAAAATATTTTGTTTACTTTCCATCTGGCTGATTCACAGGTCATCTCAGTTATCAAAGAGATCCCCGTACACCAGCAAGAGGCAGATAGGTTAGTAGTTTCACTACAGCCTGCAAAAGATGAGTCGTCACCCAGGGAAGATATGTCTGTCTTACCACACATCCAAGCCCCTAATGAAGAGGCATCCTCCCCCACACCCACCCTCGCTAATTTGGAAGAAAGCTGGATTGCCCCTCACAGTGTTTTCACAGCATCAGACAGCCACAGCCGTGAACAAACGCCCACTGAAAAATTGCAAGAAGAGAAGATGAACGTTGATAAGATGGGCAGAGATGATGAATTTGACACAGAGGAGGGACGTTCTTCCTATGTGCTATGTGAGGAAGAGAAAGCTGAAGTGAAATCAAACCAACAGCCATCCTCTGATATAAACAGATCTGAGATTACTGAATTAACATCACCTTCACTGGAAGAGAGAATAGAGCCATGTGAATCTAAAATACCAGATCAGGTGCTTTTACCTCTGCCCACTATGGCAGCACATGCTGTACAGAAAGAAAATGTAAAAGAAGAGACTGAACACACTTCACTGATTCAGGAAATGAATGTAGGATTTCCGCCCACTGCAGCCCCGGAGAGTTTAGAGATGGGTGACCTAAAAATACAGCAAGAGTGCACCGCTTCTACAGCAGAGGGAAGCACAGAAGGCCACAATATCAGTGCAATAAACTCAGGTTTTAGAGACAGTGAAGAGAGAAGTGAATTGAAAGAGGTATTGATTTCCGCTTTAGAGAAAGATTTAGAAGTTAAGTCGTGCAAGGATCTAAAAGCACAAGAGCCGGCGATTTTAGAGGGTGAGAGCACTGAAGGAAGGAATGAAAATTTACAATCTGAAGTGAAGACAGAAGAGATTGTAGAAGAGTTGAATGAATCAAATAGCCTTTCAGTAGCACAAAACAAAGACGGTGATGCTGTTGTTTTGGAGGAACACAGTAATGTGTCACAGCAGGGTTGGCCCTTAGAAAATATTCCACAAATCCAAATATCTACTATTGAAGACACCCCAGATATTAAGCCAACTGTCCCAGATGTAAACCCAAATGAACATTTTGTAATCCCAAAGATTGAAATAATGGAGCCTGAGCTCAAAGAGAACACTGTGCCACTAACTATTCTGGCACCAGACAAGCAAGAACCTGAGCCTGTTATTTTGCAAAATGATGCAACTCGTGAGTTATCAGTAATAATCCAAGACCAGAGCGTGCCTGATTCTCCAAGTTTGTTGCCCACGCAGAAAAGTATGCAGAATGATTGCAACCTCTCAGAGAATTTAAAGGAAGTTGCGCAATTAGGTGACGAGACCAAAATGCTTGGGCGAGAGCAGCCACATGTGAAAAGTAGCGAACAGCTCCCTCAGATGGACTTAACATCAATCCCTGTTATAAGTGTTTCATGTACTGATGACAAGGAGGACAATGTTTATGTAAAAACCCACATTTCAGAGACACCACAGCCTTTTGAAACTCCAGCTGGGCCTCTGTTTGTGGTGCCACCAATCTCTGTCACTTGTCACGAAAGTGATTCTGCACCAAGACTGTCCACAGAAACAGAAACTTCAGCTGCCACGCAAAGGGGAACAAAGCATGATGTTGACACCAATGACACTAATGTGACCATTAAACCTCAGAAAACTCAAAGTAGAACACAGAAACTAGAAGAAATGGCAGATAAGATTATAAAAGAGAACACCCCCTCTGTGCTTTATGAAGCTCTGATACCAAAGATTGGTGACAGTGGGCTGTCATTCAGTAAACCAGCAGAAGACAACATTTTCCCTGAAATCTTGAAGACAAAACCCCCTAAAGAGGCCAAGGTAGAGAATTCTGTGTCTGTTGAGGACCTCCAAATGCGCAGATCATCTGTTGACAGACTCTGCTCTAAACCGCCAACACATCCATCTTTGAGTCCAGCCAGTCTCCGGGAAGTTCATGTCCAAAGCTGCTCCAGACTCAGACTCAGTGGTTGATCGTCAGAATGAAAAGGCAGACGACGATCTGAGTGGAGGTTCAACACCAACATCATCCCTCTCCTGTGAAAGCAGTCCCCGGCTCAAACGCAGAGACAGTCTGTCACTCATACGCTCTGCCACACCTGAGGAGTTGGCCTCCGGAGCTCGTCGCAAAATTTTCATCCCAAAACCTAAAGATGATGTAGAGGGACCAGTGGCTGGTGCACTAGACACTCAAGGCAAGAAGGAGAGCCCCTACATGTCTCCCAGCCAGGCTCGTAGAGCAGCATTACTACAAGCTCCCACTGGACAAAACACCCCACCGATGGAGAGGCGCTCTCCGCTGCTGAGTCGCAGAAAGATCACCTTGGAGGTCCCAAAAGTCGTGGAGGAGACTCCCACAGAAGAGCCAGTAAGCTCTAAACAAGAGGAGAAACCGGCTGAAAAGAAGCCAGACCCTCTGAAAGGTAAAAAAAAATCCATCATTCAGTCCTAAAGATGGAAAAAATGTTTATCTTCTGAAGATACTATGTGGTGGGAAGACGTTCTACACGTTTTTAAAGAAGGGCTGCACCAACTTTTACTTTTGTTAGTTTTCACAAAATATCACAGTTAGAGCCTGACTAATGTGGATTTTTTTAGACTGATACCAATACAGATTTTAGGAAGTAAAAATTCACCAATTACTGATATGGCAGCCGATAAAGTGAATTTTTAAGTTGAAATTAAAATAGACATTTTTGATGTGTATTGTGCCCCCACTTGCACTGATATTACTATGCAAAGGTACTAAAGGCAGCTTCTTAAATAAATTTATCAAAGAATATTAAAAACACAGAGTTTTACTAAGTGATTTGACAGGCAAAGCAAGGCAGGGAGTCTTAATGCAATATGACAACAGAAGCTAAACAGTAAGGCCAAACAAGATCAAGACCCCGCTAAAAAGCAGGACGCAGAAAGTCAAAATAAATACATATAAATCAATGTATAGATACAATATAAATGAATACAAAAAAATCAATAAAATAAAATAATAAAAACAATAAAGCAATGGAAAATAAGTAAATAAATAAATATGAAAAAAATGAAACAATAGAAGCAATACAAAGCAATAAAAAGATGACATCACATAGAAGCATGTTTATAAAAATTGGTTTAAGAAGTGATTTAAAAGATGTCACTGATTCTGTGAGCCTTATCTCCTCAGGTAGGTTGCTCCAAAGCGAGGGGCCCTGATGGCTAAAGGAAAGTCACCTTTAGATTTAAGCCTTGACTTTGGAACAGCCAAAAAGGGCCCCGCGCCTGAGGATCTAAGGCTGTGACCTGGCTCATATGGGGTCAACATTTCTGCTATGTAGCTTGGGGCCAGGCCCAGACAGGCTTTAAGGGTGATCAGTAAAATCCTCAAATCACTTTTAAAACAAACAGGGAGCCAGTGAAGAGGATAGGGGTGGTGTGATGTTGTTGTCTGATAAAACCAGTTAGTAGCAAAAAAGGCTTCTAGAAATTAACACAAAGAAAATGAAGAATAGCCTCAATAAAAATAAAATAAATTGCTAAATAAACATCAGTACTGTTCAGTGTCAGTCAGTCGCTGAATATTTTAATAATGTTAGTCAAGTAGAACAGGAAGCTTCTCAGTATTTACACCTGCCAGAGAGCTCCTCTTGTCCTCATAAAGGTTCCGCGTTGTGCTAAATCTAAATCTCCTCGAGCATTGTTTTCTACATTTCATGTTCTGTAAAATAAAAGTTTCCATATCAGTGCATATTGGAAAACATGTATGTCAATACCTATATATCTGTGATATATAGGTATTGACAATTCAAATGCTTCTGTGAAATACTTTGTCAACATACAAGTCTGATCAGTACACCAGTGACTGAGGAAGGGGAAACATTAGAAAGTCTTGACTCTCTCCAACACAGTATATATTTACTTTGGCACCCTCTCTCTCATGCACCACCAGCTCCACAGGTCATCCGTAAGATCCGGGAGAGCCATTCCCAGATGCCTCAGGACACCTGAAGCTGTGGTGCCAGTTCTTCAACGTGCTCAGTGACTCCACCATCAAGTGGTACAGAGATGAGGAGGAAATACTAGAGGTGAAGAGAAGGTAAATCCCCTTCTTGTTTTACAACGTCAACACTGCTCTAACCACCTGTAACACAAATCAACAGTGGTATCACATGGTGTTCAATTTGTATTAACATTTTTACTTGTCACCTTTTTCGCTGCTGTTATTTTGAGGATTTCCACCCAGCATCACTGGTTAAAAATGGACAAATATGAAACAATAATGCTACAAGGATGAGCAGGATTTATTTGGGCCTCAGAGTGCATCCCATGGCCTCCTGTCATTCTCATATTCTCACTGCAGAGACGTCCCGCTCATGTGACTGTGAACCCCACAGCTGTGACACAGAGAGGTGAATCTCTGGCAAGACACAGAAACTGTAACCTGACACATTATTTTTCCCATCTCCAGGGGGCATTAAAAGTCTATATATGTGCTATTGGCTGCTGTGTCAGCAGACTGTTGCCTCACAACATGACGGTCTGTCTCACAGTGACACCTTGTGGGTTGATGTTGAATCTTGGAGGTTAGGTACAGCTCTGATGAGCATGTCAACTTGACTTATTCATGATTATGTGTTTTTTTCCCCCCCTTTTTGTTCTTAAGTGGAGGAGATGAAAGCCAAGTAGCTCTGGCTATTGTTCTAGCAACCAGCCAAGACTGTGGAGTTTATGGCTGTTCGATCAGTAATGAATATGGATCTGACACCACTGACTTCCTGCTCAGCGTTGACAGTAAGATACAGAATGCCTGGAAAAATCAAGTGTGAAATCTTAACTTTTAATATCTATTGTGTTTTTCATTAATCTGTGTCCGTTCTCTGTTTTACAGTTTTGTCTGAGATATTACTAAGAGATGATTTGGAAGGTAATTTTTTTCAATTAGCTATGGGGATGTAACAATATATATCAAATAACGTTACCAAAAAAAGTCTTAATGCTGTACTCAACGGTGGCAATATCTACCATGATATAACATGTTTAATTACTTTATTTTATAAAAGGACTGCTACTGACTGCTGCATCATTTTTGTTTTACAGTTGTACATATATAAGGTCAGAGCTGTACTTAATTTTATTTTATTAAAGAAGGAAGGAAGAAGCATATATATTTTGTTGAGTTATGTATTGAAATAATTCCAAATGTTTCCAACAATGATCCAACCCAGTGAAATCCATAATTTATTTATGGTATCAGTACATTTCCTACTAGCCGCTATTTGCATTAACTTCCGGGAAAACACAACTAGCAACTTGCATGCAACTTCTCAATGTCATCAAACTACGTCTTCTGTTATTGTTTTAATGTGAGAGAGAGTTGTGAATGAATCAGGTATAAAGATAGTCTTCCTGATTAAACTTAAACTAAGCTTCATGCTTATTATTTAATAAAGGACATTTTTTTCAAGTTGTCTTTTTTTTTTTTTTTTTTTTTACTATCGTGATAAAAATCGTATCATTGAATTATTGTACCTTTCATTTTTAGTATTGTTACATCCCTAGTTAGTTATCCACCCATATCAGCTTTTTTAAAACATTTTCTGTAAATTATTGCTTATTGTAAATATCTGTGTCTGTTTTTACTTTAGTTGGAGAGGGATAGAGATGACCCCACTGCTGTTCACCAGAGGTCTGGCTGACTCTGGCAACTGGGGTGAAAAGTACTTTGGCCGCATCATGACTGAGACGGTGCACATTGGCGAAGGCTGCGCTCACAAAGCCAGCAGAGTGAAGGTCATTTACGGCCTGGATCCCATCTTTGAGTCTGGAAGCACCTGCATCATCAAAGTTCAAAACCCCATCGCCTACGGGACCAAACAGGAGAGCAACCTTACAGAGAGAAATGCAGAGATTACTAAGCAAGTGAGTAATGGATTTATTGGTTAATTGCTCCCAACAAATCTCCAGTAATTGTAATTACAGTGCATTAATCTGCTCTAAATTAAATAAACTATTAAATTCTTTGTGTTGCCAGGAATGCAAAGTCCAAAATATGATCCGAGAATACTGTAAAATCTTTGCTGCTGAAGCGAGAGTTAATGAGAACTTTGGCTATGCACTAGAGTAAGTACCACACTATATGTACACTATATTTAAAATATTTTCACCATTTTACCTTGCTATCAGACAGTCTTTTCTGACAGGAAACTGGCATTACATAAGCCAAACATGCCTCTCACCAAAGCAACCAGACTCCTTTGACAAGTCACACAATAACACATAATAGAGGCAATTGTAGACCAGCAACTCCTGTGTTCTGCATATTTGCTTATATAATTACTATTTTTTGCGTTGCTCACAGAGTGATTCCTCAGTATCTGATGTACCGGCCTGCAAACTCCGTGCCATATGCCACAGTGGAGTCTGATCTCAAGGGAGTCTTCCTCAAATACTGTACGATGGATCCTAAAGGCAGGCTGATTACACAAACCGGTTCTGAGGTGGAGCAAAAATGCAGTACGTTCCAGCACTGGATCCATCAGTGGACACACGGCAACTTACTGGTCACTGGGATGGAGGGTAAGACACAGCTTTACAAGGTTATAATGAAAGCAGTCACATATCTATTTGTGAGAATGATAACATTAACAATCTGCTGTGATTTATTTTTGCAGGTGTTGAATCGAAGATTACAAAAATTAAAGTTGTGACCAAGTCAAAAGGGTTTGTATCTTAATCGAGTACATGGAAATGTTATTGTTTGGTCTCTATTAGAATAGCTGCAATATAAGGTTTTCATTTGTGTTTTAGATACCAAGGACTAACACAGTGCGGCTCTCCTGAAGTATTCGAACAGTTCCTGACGCACCATCAGTGCAACTACTATTGTGGACTCCTTGGCCTGCACCCTCTTAAGACTATGGATAGTCTGCAGCAGCCCACCAAGATGAAGGGCTCCAGGAGCCCTCTGCTGGGACGCAAGTTGGGATCTAGCAGCCCACAGCTGCAGCGGAAAAGCCCTCAGATGTTAAGAAAGGCAAATTCTAGCCCAAAGGTGCCTAGAAAGGTTCAGGAGACAGAGGACAATAAATCAGGTGCCAAACCTAATCCGGCAGAAACTGTTGATGCTCTTGAAGTGAGGTAGGAAAAAACACCTCTTTGCAAGATTTTATTGCTTTTAATTGTTTAGATTTGCCTGTTTCTTTCCAGTTACTGAAGCCAGCAAGGACTTGAAGAGTAAGATTATAAGAAAAGAATACTGTAGTCCGTTGACCTGACTCGTCATAAAGAATTACTGTGAAGTCACTCGCCATCATAGTTACAGTACGAACTACTTCCTGAAGTAAAAAGGTTTATGAGAATGTTTGAAGTGAAGTTTGCAGGGTTTTTGACCTCATAGCTCACAAATGCAAAACAGCAAAATTTTTAACTTTTAACAGTATGAAAAGCGACACTGGGCCATATTACAGTTTACATAACACTATTAAATAGTTTTATCAGCTCTATGAGTGGACAAACAACTCTCCAAGTAATATTTGTCAACTCAGAGTCATCATCACTGAACAGTACTTTGCAGTGTTTTTCTTTTTTGATAAAAAGATGTCAACATTTTAGTGGTTTGATTTAAAGCATTATTGAGAATAAAGCCGCAGCCACAGAGGGGGCGGGCTGACGTAATGTATCCCTATTAAATGCTGTATGTTCATCTATGATGTACAGTATGTGCATGGGACATAAAGTTTATTTTTGAAACGTTACTGGTGGTTGGCATTTTGAACTGCCTGTGCAGCATTTCTTTATACAGCATAGTTGAGCTCATGCTGTTGAATTACAGCACCATTTTTAGGTCAAAGTTGTTTGTGTGCACTTTTTTTTGCCATTACCTTTGAGTAGTTTTTGAGTACTTTGTATCTGTTGTGTATGTGCCTTTAATAAGTCTTTTTACAATATTTTAGAATACATGCTGGTGAATGCTGCTGTCGAATGCAATGTGCAGCAAGGGGCTTACAAGTAAACTCTTTAACTACGGTATGCTTATGCTCATTGACATGCAAACACAAGTCACATGGAAAGCTGCTAACTGAGTTCCACACACTCATTTGGACCTGACCTCTGGACTGTTGGATAAAAACACACTGAACAAAATAACCAAAAAAGCAGACTCAGAATTTCCAGAAGCCTGTTGATCACTAAGTAAGACTCCCTGCATGAAACCTGTGAAATTTAATGACAACTTGTAATCACCTCACTGTAATTTAATGGAATCAACTAACCTTTTCTCATTAACTTTACGTAAATAACAAGTTTTATTTATTCAAGTTCATAAAATTTAAATGTTCTACTTTGCAGCAACTGGCAATTACCAAAGAGAGCTGTGAGTTATGCTGGTGCACAGTTGGTCTGCAGTAACCAGACCAATTTTAAGCATAGCTTGTTCTTGTTATTCTAGTCTTTTTTTATAAGTTGCAAAGCCAGCATGGACATTATTAGAATGAAAGGTATTTTGTTACCTCATAGGTTACCACAGGTATTCCTGGTTAAATTCTAACAGCAGTTTCAAATAACAAAGAACTGACAATAAGATCTCTGGGAATCATTGATAAGATCATTGGTTACTGATCAATGAGCGTTCAAATGAGTCTAAATAGTGACTCTTAAAAGCTGCCGCTACTCAAAACACTGTAACTGTATGATTGTCTATGATAGAAAACCCAAATGAAAAAAAGAAAGATGTTGAAATGAGGTTGAAATCAGCAGATGAAAGTGAAAACACTGTAAAGTGTCATGCAAACAAACTGTTGTTTTGTATTTATGTGTACATAAAGTCCACGCACGAAATATCTGAAGTAGAGTGAAGAAAATGTAAACATGAGTGAGAGTGTGTGTGTAAATGAATGAGTAGACAAAGTGAGCTGCCTTTGTTATGTTACATCATGTCAGCTGATGTTTTTTTTAAATAAATGTGTAAAACATTTGTGTCCAAACATAGTTCACGTTTCATTTTAATGGGTTATTTAAATTATTAGCTGTATGAATTATCTATAGCATTATAAAATTATCACTCAGTTACTCAATTTTACTTAACATATTTACATCCATCAAACTGTTAAAATGCCTGAGTAATTCCTGAGGTATATTTCTGAAAGTGTGTCCTTTTAATCCTGGACTTTAAATAAAAGCAGGTCTGAATTAATTTACAATATAATACATGAAAGTTACATTCATCTTTAAAACAAATATGCTTTACATTTTTACATCAAGTGTGACAGAAATATACAAACACGGAGAGAGAAATCACTTACAGTATAAAACAGACACTGCTACATTATGTGTTTTTCTCCGCTACATACAAACGTCCCCAGCAGACAGACCACAACATTGACAGCATTTAGAGAAAAACACTGTGACATTTGCTACTGTGCTCCATGATCCTTCAAATGAGATGGTCCCGTTGTTTACAGTGCTGCAAAACAATACATTTTAGATGTAAGAAACATATCGCTAACAGATACTCAGTTACCTGAGTGCACATTTAACAATCTATTGAAGGAAAAATTCTGCACTTTTCATGTGAATGTCCAATCAGAGTTGATGGAAAATGTTGTCACTTGAAGCAATAAATTCTTCAGTGCTGCTATATTGATCGAGGAGCCATGACATAGTTTTAGGTAGCAAAATACTCATCTAGCATGTCCCCTGGCGACCCAGAGGCAGAGACTATAAATTCAAACTGAAATAGCCTGTAGTACTCAGCAGTCATTACTACAGTATTACATGAGTACTCAGTACTCATGGGTCAGATCACACCTCACAAATTCAGCCTTCTTTTTGATCTGAACTACACACCCAAAGTTAAATCGGTTCAGCTGCCGGATAGGGTGCCCAGATGTGAATGGGTGAAATTCCGACAGGCAAGTTGGGAGTGAGCATGTCTTGTCAGAGGGATTAAAATATTGCTTATCACAAATTCCTCCAGCAGTGATGACTGCTCTCTCCGTCATCTTATTAAAAACAGGTCAAATGTTATCAACAATTTGTTATTTATGATAGCCTAATCAGTGCAACAGACAAGTAAAAACACATCAATAATACTTTAATACTACAGTCATAGATATTTTACAAAAATGAACAGGACCTTATTTAATAACTAAGAGCAGGAATTATGGCTTACACACAGTAAGTGATTTGATCAGAATGTTGTTTGTATTATGTACTACATATTGGTTAATTTTCAGGACAAACAGGACAGGATTCAGGATTTGGAACAACTGCTTGTAATTCTGGACTGTCCTGGACTATCTAAATTTTTCAAGACATCTTGTCACCCTATACCCGGACCAGCAGGATTAATGTGGGTTAGCAACTAACCCTAAGTAACCCAGCTGCTGCAGTGGAACTGCTCAGGCCAGAAGATCAGACTGTGCGTGTACAAGGTGTACTGTATGAATGAGTAATTGTGCAAATCTGATCAGTGTTCCAGCAAAGAGAAGCTTCTTCTTCATGAAATTTCCCTGAATAAATAAAGGTTTAAAAAATGTGGGCCAGGGGCCTAAAGTGGCCTCTTCTTACCCCCTACTTCTGCTTGAACCACACCCATCTTTGAACTCACCCTTCATTTTGATCTGAACGACACACAGGAAAAGAAAAAAAAGTGGGCCAGGGGCCTAAAGTGGGGGCAGGGGGTTAAACGCCCCTACTTCAAGCCCCCTTGCTCACACCACACCCTTCTTCGAATGCAATCTTCATTTTGATCTCAACTACACACCTGTGAAGTTTGGTGAAAAAATCTGCCCACAGACACATAAACACCACCCAAAATACTCAGAATCACCTCTGTGGTAGTTCCTGCTACAGTAGATGTCTCCAGGACCAAATTTTGCCATGATGACACACAGACTCACAAGGTGAAAGCAAATAACAGATTTTGCAGCAGGAGAACTTTCTCTGTCAATGTAGCAGACACTGAGGAATTTATCGACTACATTCACCATCAGCACTGACTGGACATCCACATAAAAAGTGGTGAATTTTCCCTTTAATCCTGTCTGCTACTGATATTTTCCATAATATTTTAATCCATCAATTGGAAAGCATCTTTCTAATGAAAATGCGCGTGCTTACCTTTGAAGGAGGTCTGCACAGCAGGTTTTTACATCTACATCTGTGGCGTTGAAAGCAGACACCTTGAACAGCTCCACACAGTCAAGTGGAGGAACAAAGAGGATCCCTAAGAAATAAAGTGAAAGAGCTTCTCAGTTACAGTACAAAAGGAAGGAAACCGGCTAAACTGCACTGCCAGTTTAATTCAAAAGCTCTTACCTGCAATGCAAGCATTAACAAGAGACACACAAGTTCCAGTGAGCATAGCTCTCAACACCATAGATGAGACATCACCTCTTCTGGTCGGGCATATAGAGGCTTTGAGAGAAGAAAACACTGTGTGTCAGAAATCATTAGTGAGACAGTGATGGTTTTATCCTGGGAAAATATGATCAAATACTCACACAGGCCTCCGATCACAATGCCCAGTGAGCTGAAGTTGGCAAACCCACAAAGAGCATAAGTGGTGATTATTTCTGATCGGACCTGAAACAATTAAAAAACAAAATCATGTAATGTCATTTTGCATCGTGTTTCCCTGGAGTTTATACTTGTAGCACACCCGCACGTATAATATTAATACAAAATCAGAAGAACATTTACTCACAGATATCCATTGTTTTTCACCATCAATGGCTTCATAAGATGCATTGAGTCTGTTGCTCTTCAATTCAGATAATTTCTCATAAGCCACAAACTCATTGAGGAAGAGTTTTGTGCCAATTAGTTCAGCCACAATGAAACTGTCCTCATATGGTACTCCCATCATAAAGGCCACAGGCATGAACACGTAAGAGCAAATCAGCTGTGAACACAGAGAGACATAAGATTATATGGATATTGATTAACTTACATGTTAAATTTACTGTACAAGCAAACACAACTGTAAAATGTGTGTATAAATATGTCCAAATACTTGGTTAAATTGTGAAATATCATAAATAACAAAACACATAATCAAAACAAGGCAAAACCATTAAGTATTATTTCTTTAAATGTCCTTAAAATGTCTCTTTTTTGTCTTTTGACCACCAGCTCTTCTTTGGATAACCACCCTTTGATATCACACTTATGCAAAATACAAAATGTCACCGTTAAGAAATCAGTCTTTTGCTTGAACATACCTGAAATGTGATTGAAGGATATCCCACCATACCTCCAAGCCAACTCAAAGCTGAATTTATGAACCCGAGGATGGCGAGGAAGGCGATCAAATTTGCTGCAATGTTTGCAACAAGACCTATTGAAGCAGACGCTCCACTGCTTGCAGCCTCCAGAATGTTCTGTTCATCTCTAAAAAGTTTTAAAAACAAGTCATTTCATTCACAAAAATAGAAAAATCATTAAAGAGAAATAGGATAAAGGAAGAGATAGATATACTTACCCACAATCCACCTTAATATTCGTGTCTGACTTGAAGAGACTCTCTTCTGTCTCTGGGTAAGAAAGTTTAGAGATGGCCAAGGCACAAGGAGCAGCCATCACAGAGGCTGATATCAAGGAAGACGCATCAATCTGCAAAATACAATGAAGTGCCATTTAATTCAGGGCACTGTGGCTGAAAGAGGGCAGGGCGATGTGGACAAAATCAAATATGATATTCTTGACGAAATATCAATTTTATGAAAATATACTGTAGGGATGATTACTGGTGCTTTCACTATATAAACACCTTGAGATTTGTGATAAATAACCATCAGTAATGTGGATGTGGAACAGCTAGAACAGTCTGCTAAGTTAAACAAATTCACATCACTTTACTGTAACGCAGCCTTTAAAACCAAGAAAAGACAACACTTATCACAATATAACGATATCTAAGATCTAAAATTATATCTAGTTTTCACCTAGCTGTAAGTGGAGATTGCAGTTTTTGTTTTAGTTTTACTGTTAAATGCTACTGCAATTTTGCCTTCTTTGATTTCTGTCTTTTATTTCTTAAATCACATCATATCAGAATCAGAATCAGAAACTGTTTTATTGCCAAGTAGGTTTTCACTTATGAGGAATTTGCTCGAATAGTACACAGCTAGCTTTTGCACAAAGTTAAGCACCACCATTGGTATTAATCCTCATGACATAGATGTAATGGATTTGCTTTTTTCAATGATAAAATAACATTAGATCAGATTTTACCAACATGATTATCATGGCAAAAAGCACTCCAGATGCCAGCAAGAACATTATTAACCTATTAGCAAAATACTAAAGAATCTGCATTATCTTCAGTTATCAGGCTTTATTGGCTTCATTAAGAAGTCAATAAAAAGACATGGGTTGGGCTCTCTGTCTTGATTGTCGGCCTTACATAACAGTTTTGGGACTTTCCACTGGGGGTTTCTGTTTAAAAAAACAGAACAATTCTTGGGTGTACCCCACAGGTCAGTTCTGGGGCCCCATCTTTCCTGTTTGTCTATGGTGACATTACGCTCTATCATCAGCAAACATAGTATCTGTTTTCATGGCTACACAAAGACACACAGAAGAGTCCTGATTTGATCACTTTATGTTCTTAGCAAATTTCAAATTTAGCAGTATTTCTGATTCTGATATAAAATAGTTTTATTATATTATTATAGTTTAGTTTTATAGTTTTAGTTTTATTATCATTGTATGTATTGTGTGGTGGTATGAAAGCAGCTTCATCTCACCCCAAATGAGATGAATGCCCCCATGACACTGCCTGCAATTGTTGCAAATCCGCCAGTCAAAACAGCGTGGATCTCAGATTTGGTCATGTCCTTCAGATAGGGGCGGATCAGCAGCGGAGCCTCAGTCTGAAGCACAAAAATCATGGAGCAGAAGTAAATTAGCAGAATAAGGTTTTCTTTTTACTGCAGTGTTAATGATTGTTTATGTAATCATAAAACTTAATTATAAATAAACTGGAACTCATTAAATTTCAAAGCCAAATGTTGTCAGGGGAGTGTTAAACATAGTTTTGCAAAGACAGAGCACCTGCCCAACAAATATATTGCCTGCCACACTCAAGGTCTCTGTGGGGGAGGTTCCCATCGTTATCTGCATAACCCATGAGATCTGCGTGGACATAAACACATGTCTTTTGGTCATAGTATGTCACTGCAGGCATAAGTAGTACACACCCAGATTTACAGGAATCTATTTGATGCTGTGAGGTACAGGTTTTATCCTTTCTTTACCTTTAGATGAGCCACTGCATTATCCCCAAAAAGTAAAGGACTGACATCACGCTGCTGAAGAACACAACAATGGGCAAAGCCTGGGGAAGAAATCAAAACCAAAGTTAAATTATTAAATTTTAATAAGTTATAATGTTGGTTAAGGCCCCCCATTTAAGAAAAAATACACGATCATCCACTTACTTGAAAGGCAAAGATATCTGCGATCAGAGGCCCAAAAACAAATGAAGAGCCTTGTTTGGTGTAGTCAAGGAATATCTGTAATTATAGGACAAGGAGTAAAGATGGGTTCTATCATTTCAACAGATTATTTCCTCATTCCATTAATATATGACATTTATGATGCTATCACTCATTAATTTAGCTTTTACAATAAGAAGGCATGGAACTTTATGGGCTGAACCACACATTAGAGAGCATTAACAGACCACATACCTGTGCACACAGTACGCTAACTCAACCCTTGGATAAACCAAGAATAAACAACCTAATAAGGAAGCTCTAAAGATAAGCGTGTATGAAGAATATTGTGCCCTGTTAGATAAGGAACAGCATGTGTATCACATGGAAAGTCTGTTGTGCAAACCAAGAGCTTCAGGATCACGTATGATGTGAAATGCTGGTCACCCATTTCACAGTAATACTACTCCTAGATATGTTGAATATAAAATTAAAATTAGGGCTGGGCAATATATTGTATCATATCAATATTGTGATATGAGACCACTTATTGTTTTAAATTAAAATTGTTATATATGGTGATATGGCATTATATCCACATTACTGATGATTATTTATCAAAAATAACAATAGTCATCCCTATAATATTGTTGCAATGTTGAGGTATTTGGTCAAAAATATTGTGATATTTAATTTTGTCAATACTGCTAAAAATCATAACTCCACTACAAGTTCGTAACTCTAAACCTTAATAAAAGTATTGTGGTAAAATGTATTTAAAGTAGTCAATGTGCAGTAAAATGGTCCCTGTCAGTGTGAAACTATTATCATGTTTTTGTATTATTATTATTGCTACATTAACGTGTATCTTGCACTTCACTGCTGTAGATGTTTAAGGTTGAGCTAATTTTAGCTAATTTTAGATACTGCTGGTATAGTTTGATCTACAGCAATCCATCATATTCTACAAGATCATCACTACTTGAGAATGTACGACATGTTATTTTTAGAGAAAATGTGTATATCAAGATATATACCTACTTTATATTGTGAAATAGCCTAAAAATAGATAATGAGATATTATTGAGCTATTATTCAAAAGCCATACTGTCCAGCCCCAACGGTGACAGGTCATATCTACAGCCAGTGTTTGATTTGTCCATTTCTGGACTGTAGAAACATGGCGGCCTTCATGAACCACGTTCTCTTTCATGGAACAGCTGGTGATCTATACAGTAGTGAAAACATACTTAAGAATATTATATTTCATTTATGCCGTATAGACCCTCCTATATCCTACACACTGGACCTTTAATATAATATACGAAATGGAATTTGGTATTTTGCAGTTGAAGTTCCTAATCGAATTATTGATTTTATAAAGTAAAAATATGTGTTAATGTTATGCTTGCTAATGTTTGGGAAGCTGTATGTTGAATATTTGTGATGAGAGCTGAGTTTATTTCACTATTATTATTGGTATTCCTCTCTTATAGATTTCCAATAAATGATTTTGTTGTGTAAATTTGTTGCAATCATTTTGTCTTTAATTTCAGTGTTAGGTAAGTTTCTTTTCAAGCCTTACCTGTGCATTGTTTTAATGTTATTGTCTATTTCTTCTCTTTTATTAGTGCACGAGCAAAAGAACTATCAAAACATTATTCATAATGGGTCACACAATGCCTAAACTATTTGCTGATGAATTAAAGCTAACATCTGCTTGTTCCTCTACTGAACTGAATATTTAGCGTTTTTATAACATTCAAGTTGAATACCTGCACTTGTTTTCCAAGCCATTCAAAAGCAATGAGTCCAGGTTGTGTTCTTATGACAAAAAGGCCGATGCAGAACTGCATTCCGAGACCCCAAAACACAGGCCTCCATGATATCTAAAAAAAATTTTAAAAGAGAAAGTGGTTAGACCATCAGTGTATCAGGGAGTCTTCATAAAGCCTCATGTTTTTGCAAGGAAGCACTTCTGCTAAACCTTAAGGTGATAGTGGAACAAGGCCAAATGATATCCAAAGTCTCAGGAAAACACACCAGAGATAACTTTTGAGATAACGCCCAAGCGTGTTTCGAAAGAGCTGTCACCACAGCAATGGATTATCCTTGAGAAGAGTGAGAGATTGACTCAGCAAGAAACTCACCGCTGTCCTGTGTGCTGACAGGAGGAATATAAGCAGGACGAACATGCACACTCCTCCAAACGAGATAAGCTGCTCGGGACGCTTGCTTGTGTCTAACGCGAGCCAGACCACAAGCAGGCCTACAGCCACTATGATGAAAATCCTGAAAACACAAGAAAACACATACTCATCATCACCCTGATGAAAAATAAATAGGCTAAGTGTATGAAATTTTAGCATACTTAATTGTACTGCAAAATAACTGCAGGATTAAAAATCAACTGTATTAATGATTAGTTTACTTGAAGTTTGCAATTTTGGAACAACTAGTTTTGTACTCAGCAGATTTCAGTTGTAATTAAATTGTAGAAAATTAACTGACAATTTTTAGTTATTTTAATGCACCTTCATGTGCTGAAATCAAGCAACTTGGTGTACTTAGTACAGTTAAAGTATATGGCGGTGTATGTACAAATATAAATGGATTAAATTCAATTTTATGTTGTTTGTGCTACTTCGCACGCTGAAATACAGCTTTAAATAGACATGTACTGAAGTGCACTATTTGTTGGCATATTTACACTTCTAATGAAGAAAATTAAAATATTCTAATAGTTTATTACAAAAGAATTATACCTTTAAAATTAAACCTACTTATGTACACTAATATGCAATACACTTAAAATAAAGTAAATTTCTTGTATGTACACTGAAATACCACTGTAAGTATTACAGAATTAGTGTATCTATTTTTTGTACATTATAGTTTAACTTAATTACATCTATTTTGAAGTACACTTTTTACAAGTACTCTTTAAAGCTACTACAAAGAGACCCCTGTGGACAAAAGCAGTAGTGTTTCCACCACCATAACCACAAAATATAACATCAAAAATAAAATAATCTAAATAAAAACCTACCCTACTTCCTTTGAAATGGCTAACAGATTCTGGAGAATCTGACCCAGTGGCAGGCATTCAGAATAATAATATAGAAATGGCCAGTCTCCTTGTGGATGGTCTCGTATGCTTACATGGGTCATGTAGAGGCATCATTATTAAATCAAGACTGTTTCATAATCAGTTAAAAACTCTCTGTAGTAGCTTTAAATCTATATTAAATTAAGTAAAAAAGTTCAAGTATACTTACAATAACTTTTGTATTCTTAAATTACATTTCTAATACATAAGCAGTAAACAAATTTTTTACCTAAGCGGATTCCATTATGTGTAGCTCATTATCAAACTGTGGACAATGCAACTGAAAACAACAATATCCACTCACCATTTCATCCATTTCAAGTTAGATTTAAAGCATCTCACGGCAGGTTGGAAGCACTGACTGATGCTTTCGCCCTTGTACTCCTTCAAGAGTTCATATGACTTTGCAGCAACAGCCAAACTGGTGAGGACTACAAGAGCAGTGGCCCTCTGGAAATCCAATACACAGGCTGCAATGAAGTACGCCACATAACCTACAGAAAGGAAAGACAAAATCATTGTCTATATTCACAAGACTATTCCTGTCTTGCAAGGAAACACTTCTGCCTAAACCTTAAGATGATGGGGGCACATGCCAACCGATATTCAGAGTCTCAGAAGTATTTTACTCACCACCACAAATGTTGCTGTATTAAATACAATCAAATCTTAGCAGTCTCAATACTGTTTCAATGCCCAGCAAAGTGTATAGGACACCAACGATACAGCGAACAAACAATAAACTGCTACTGATTGTAAAATTTGAACAAAAATTAACAGACTTGTAGTATTACCTGCTCCAAGTATGCCCAGCACAATGTATTTGAGTGTTTTTGAGTGAGCTTTGATGTAATCCTCTGTGGCATTAATCGGCTTGGAAACTTTGCTGAAATATGGAACAAACAAAACATAAGATCCAACTGTGTCCAAGATATACTTTAAAATGCCTATACACTATATAGTGTTTTAAATATCCTTAATTTAAGTGAATCAAAAAATAATGTCTTTCACAAAATTATACATAATAATGAATTTACCAAAAATGGTATTAAATAAAATCAATTCTTAACCATTGCAAAGTTTATAGTAACATAAAAGCAGATCTTCTGTTGTATATGCGTTAATTAAGCACATATTACAGTACATATACCACAGTATAGACTAAATCCACATGTAAGAAGCTTAATGCTGTGCACTAGCTGTGATAACTGCATCAAGAAGTATTGTACCCCTAATAAAACAATTATTTTGTCATTTGAACAGACATACCTTAGGTATGATCCCAATCCCTTTTTAGTCTTTTCAGGTGGGTTTTTGTTGCTGCTAGAGTCAGAACTGTTGTCCTCCTGAGAAAATAATGGCATTTTATTTTTAAATCGTCATGATGTGCTATTTTCTTTCAAAATGAATGTGATACATACCTCTATTTCAAAAGCCTGGTTGTCCACACCATGTCCGTTGGCGTGGGTTATGTTTTTGAGCTGAACATCGTTGCTGTCCTCTGAAAAACACAATCATTGTTCACTTCTGTACAGCAGCAGCCTTCAACTTTCACAAGCAGGAATGGCAAACAAAGTAGCAGCTGTGTTTCTATGCACTCTGTGTGATAAAACAATTTGAAAAGAATCCACACACAACAGTCCTGGTGGCTTATCTTGTGAAGAATGGTGCTCAAAAATACCAGTTCACACAACGGCAAAACAAACGGCTTAATTCAAGGAAAAGCAGAGCTAATGGCTTACTCATTGTGCGTCCTCCTAAATCCGGCTGTCAAATGCTGCGCTGTTCAAAAACACTGCGGGAAAATATACTCTGCCCTCTATGAAACATTTTATCATTGATTAACAGACACATTGCGTACCGCTCTGATCTGTCTCAAGAGGTACAGGAAGTGTGATAATGCAACAGCAATGATTTAATGTTTATGAGGTAACACTTCATTGGACGTGATGTTGACTGCGTTCAGCAAGTCACTGGAGCAACAGATGATAAGATGGAATTTTTTTTGACGAATATGAAATCAGTGACTCTGACTTTGAGCTTAAAAACTGATATGAGACAACACTGGTAAATAAATGGTGGATTACGCATCAGTGAGTTAATCTGTAGGAGGCTGTGCGCCACCCATCATAAAAAGTCATGTTTAGTTTCTAAAGAAGACTTACTAAAAATACATTTCTCAGTAGACTGTCAGTCAACTACATGATGAATAAAAACAAAAAACACATTTTCTTGTCTTCTATTTCTAATTTCCCTGTAACACAAAGACAATTGAAAAATACTTAAATTATGGTGGATCCAATTATTTTCTCTTAGATCAAATTTAAGCAGCCTTTACACAGACAGACATGCAGGTGTATGTAGGTGATAATGTGCTGTGAGAGAGGTCATTATTGTGTCACTTCACAATAATGATCTGCTCACTGTACATTATCCTGCTGATTACATGGTCGCTTAACAAAGAAATCAATTACTTGACACAAAATATTGATTTTAAAATCATTAGTGAATAAATAAATTATGAAGAATATATAAATTATTATTTAGAACTGCTTCCATTCCAATGGTCTGTTATCAACAGTCCACTATACAGACCATATAATGCTGTAATTGACCAATCAAAATCTTATATATTTATCAAAATAATGTAAGAATATAATACTGTATATATGATAGATTATAAAAGCTGTTTGTGGTAGATGATCCTTCATGGATTTCAAAACTACAGTGAATGAACCACTTATTTATTGTAATGTAATGTAGAGTGAAATTGGTGGAGTTTATTTAGTCATGTTAATTAAACTTAAGATTTCTCTTTATTTTCAGAAAATTGAGCTGAATGGATTTACTGTACAGAGTCCAATCAACTTATTAAATTAAGTTTCGAAAGAAACATGATCAGCATATTAGCAGACTTCCCAAGTTTTCAAGTTTATTTGATTGGAAAAGTTTATTTGTTTTGAATCACTGCAAAATTACCCCACCTTGTGCCTTCAGGTTCACTCAACTTATAATTTAAAGGCAGCCTGGACACTATTTTTTTTTAAGTTAAAACAAATAGTTTATTTTTACAGTGGGGTTAGAAAAGAAAAAAACACTTATCTTGTAATGTCAGAGAATGTAGCACATTTTTATTTTAGCAAGATAGCACAAAGATAACTGTGCAAACTATGATTATATTTTATAACAACAATGTAAGGTCAAAGTCAGCCATGTCAAATTAACTTGTATTTTTATGAAAGAATATCTTTATATGATCATGGGAGAAAGTATACTGAGTGTTCACTGCAGAATCAGATAGCCTCAAAATCAGTTAAAGCTGTTATCTGGGCCATTAAATATATTGCAATGCAATTTGTACTTTACTTTCAGGGTAATGATTCATGATTGGACATAATGGCAGCTATTTGTTCTATTCACTGCTGTTTCAAATTTGATCTTGTCACATGTAAAAGATGTCAAAAATCTCTGATTCCTCATAAAATGGGGTTTGTCTATGGTTCATAACACTGAATGGGGGCTCTGTCTGTCTGGATGAGTATCATAAACTTTTTTTTTTTTTTAAAGCAGGATATTTGTGTTCACTAAGTTTTCAGAGAGCCTTGCAGACCCTGAAATTCATTAGCAGAGGTTAATGACCTAAACAGATTTTGTCATATAACTTTAAATGCCTTGGTTTAATAACCCAAGACATTCTTTTTATGTACACCATCAACTCGGACTAAATTTGACAAATTTAGATGAGACCTTCAAAGGCGTGAGTCAGACAACACTTGTGGAATAATGATTGCACTGCTTACAAAAACCCCCACCTAATTTCTGCAATATTAAACTGAATTTACACAATATTTCACCATTCAGTGTGTCCACTACTCCCTTTAATCTAAGTACAAATCATTTTGTATTCACGGACTAACAAATCAAACATAAAATAAATAACGGCTCAAATTTAGTTCATCATCTCTTTATTAACATTAGCCTCTGACTTGATATATGTACAGTATATGGCAGGCCTATTCAGTTGGTTGTCTGTGCCCTTGCCCTCAATCTGGCCCTCTGATCATTTATAAAAAGTATAGGTATATCACTTATTTTATGAAAGTTTTAAATCAGGCTGTTTAAGCAGAGGGAATTTGGGAGAGTCTGAATGATTATAATTGATAAAAGATTATAAATGCAACAGTGTTTAAAACAACAAGCAACTCGTAATCTAGGATTACAGAGGTGCATTTTTTTTTCCTGTACTGTACTTTTGTCCATAATGTTTCGTTCCAGTTGTGAAAATTAGTTTAAAGTGAAGAAAACTATAAAAGATGCATTTTTAAAACTTTTTTTTTTTTTAATTCCTAACTTTACATGTCAGACAAAGGGCCCTTCTAAAAAAGTAATTGAATAGGCCTGGTATATGGTCACTGAGACTCCACAAAGTGTTGAATCCTGTTACTCATTGCTTTTTTTAAGTTTCTAGTCACTGAAGTCTTTTGTTTCTTTTTTGATCTGATACCAAAGTGGCTACAAGCCTGTGTCTGGTAACTTCACAGGAATTGGTGTCATCACTTTACGGCCTGACTAGCGGGAAGGAAGCATTTTTATGTTTTTTCCCTCAAAGTTGTCTTACAGGATGTCAAAAACTAGCTCCCTCAAAAAAGTACATTTGGACTAAATCACAGACATTACTGGGAAATTGGCTCCAGTTTAGTGTCAGTTCCAGATGAGTTGTGATGTTTCACAAAAAAAGTGCCAAATATTGACCCAGTTTCATTGAAAATCTATCTACATTTAATTCTATGTTAGCCCTCTTTATTCCACAGTTGAAATCCAGTCTGTGTCAACATCGCTTGCCAGGAAATCCTCAGTGTGGTTTATATTAAATCAAACAGTAAAACAATACCTTATCTGTCTCTGTAATGCCATGTGATTCACAGCATATCCAGGTTACTGACATGAGCAAACAGTGGAGTTAAGGCCTGGTTTTCTTTATTACATCCTGATTATAAATTGACAAGGACTACCATAATGGATCGGTGGACCTGAATATATGGGTTGTTTTGCCGTTCAACATCCAACTGGTAATTTTTTGAAAGCTTATATTAATCAGAGCACAACACAGTGCATTAGGGTAACCAAATCTTAATTTACAGTCATTTTGTACAGTCACTCAAACCATTTTATACCATATGACTCTATTTCACTGTAAGTCTATGTGCAGTATCATCACCTTTACAAGTCCCATTTCATTTGGACTTCAGACTTTTACCAGGTAGTGAGGGTCTAATCAGTGCTGTTGCATAAGATATATTAGGTCTAACATATTATTAACAGTGCTAATGAAAGATACTGTTGAGTTGAATGATGGAAATTGCATTATGTTTTTCAAGCTTGATATGCTACAAACTAAAAGACAGGATATCACAGCCTCTGCTGCTTCAGTTTGGCCTATTCTCGCGAGTCCATCAGTTTATTGGAAGTGCAAGATTAAATTGCAGGACTACTCTTTAACCACAGAGCAAGTTTGGTATTTGAGACACAACCTGAGCTTTAAAGAAGGTATAGCATGAGCAAACAATATATTATTTTTCTTTTACAAACTTATTTCTGAACACAAGGTTACAAGCATGGGGAGAAGGAGTAGAAAATGTTGATCAGTGGCAATGGCATGGAGCGTGCTTAGCTAGGGGCTCATATGTTTAATTCTTAACTATTTATCTATTTTAATTTACTCATTTGTTTGAATAACAAGGACACTGGGCAGTCATTGACTGTCCCAGAGTTAGCTAAATTTTATCAGCAATCACCCAGCAGGCAAATCCACAGAGTTATGGCACAAAAAGGTACAATTCAGACAAGGTTAAAGAGATTAAGGCAATACATCATATAAAGCTGAAACTACTTTCCATTTAAAAGATTACATTATGCCACGGCTGCCCTGACCCCTCAGTTTGGGGTTTTACTCTCAAAAAATGATATGCCCTGAGGGCACAGCGGCCTTGATGCCCCGCCCTCACTGCCTCAGCTCATTTCAACATTTTCTAAACTGCCTTTTTCCTGTCATTACAGTTTTTAGATACCAGTGTATTTTGTTGAAATTTTGAATTCTTATTGTGCAACAACAAGTCAAACTCTGCACAAATAACCAATAATGGGTTTGATTTCAAGCCTGTTATAAACCACTGGAAAACCAGGCTATTTATGACTACAGTTTGATAAATGAATGAATGAATAGCTGACCAATGAGTATTATAACCTAATGTTTGTAACACTAATATTAACAAATCTAACTTTGGTGCCTCTGACGCCCCTTCCACGCCTTCAAACGAGTCCAGTGACTGATCAGATAAGCGTGTATGAACTTCTGACTCTGCAGTTAGTATAAACATTGGTAATTTGTAAATAATGAAATTGTTTTTGGGAAATCAACTTTTTTTTTAAAATTTAAGTCTATTTAAAAAAAAATCTATTTAATTTGTCCATTTCAAATAAAATCATCCATAACAATTACATTAAATTCATTATTAAAATCACAGTTTTATTGTGATGGCAAAAAATAATGAAATTAAAAAAAGAAAAGAAAGAAAGAATGGAATATCTATGCTTATTCTTTATAATAATATTTTTAATTGGGATTTGAATAGAGAGGGTGAAGCATTGTCTGACAGTGCTGGGTATTGTGTTCCAAAGGTCTGCAGCTCTGATCTGATGGAGAAAGCTGACCAGTCAGTGGACCTGTGCTGTGCACAGCTGCCTCTGGGAGATGCTCTTTTTTGCCTTTTTTTTTTAAAGACTGTCTATGAATGTTATCTGAGCATACTTAAACAAACTGTCTGTGGAGAAGTAGCAAGACCGTGGATAGTTCTGTACAGTAGGCAGGAGTTTGCAAGATAGACAAAAGGTCAATAAATTGTACTCTGTAATATCTAATTCCTTGTACAAACTGTGACTGGGTATAATGATGTATTTTTCTTGTTTGGGACCAAGGAATGCAATATAACAGGAGTGGGAAAATCTAATCTAATCTAATCATAAGCAGCATCTGTTGACAGCTGGTTCCTTCTCAATTTTAAGTTGCTCAGTGTAAGAATGGGAATTAACATGATGCATTTCCTTCCTACCTTTGACTACCTACCTGATGTAACAATGGCAGCGTTTGTGTATTGTAGCAGCAGAACCACTTTTTGGAGACATGCATCGGTAATATTTCAAACTGTGCACGGCACCGCCTCCCGCCTGTAAGTCAGCGTCCAGGGCTGCTGTCGCTCACGAGCAAGAAAAGGAAAACGAAGTTAACGCTAGTAGCTTGTAGCCTAGCTATGAAGCCCTGCAACACTCAAACCTAGCTGCTACTTAGTGAGCGCCCGCACTTTACTGGCTATTTAGCAAATTCTCTAGAGTTGTTAAACATAACCGGATCAAATGGTAAGCTCAGTTGTGCATTGATAAGTGACGAGTCTAACGTTTATAGCATGGCTAAATGGTTTGCGCGATAGCATGCTAAGCTAAATTGCTAACTGGCTGTCTTGGCTCCGCTAGGTAACGTTAGCCTCTCGGCTAGCTGACCAGCTACGCTAACAGCAAAACAACTTTCACATACGTCAGCCTAAGAAGGGTTTTTTTCTATTTCTATTTATCGATAGGGACATAATAGTGTGCATTAAATGTTTATTTGTTATATAACTGTGTGATAATGTATGCCTTGGTACAAAATAGCTGCGTAGACGAAGACAGCAGTTAACGTTTAGCATAGATTGTTAGCTTAAGCTAACGTTAGCACAGAGGACATTAACCAGCTGCCAAACAGTTATTAGTTAGACTCTAATGCATCTGTTTAATATTGACAACAGTTTCTTAAGCTCTACTTGCGGTGTCCATTGTGTAAATTAAAAGATAATGTATAAAACTTCCTCTGTGTGTGTTTTTGTAGGTTTATGACCCTGTGCAGCCATGGGTGACATGAAAACCCCAGATTTTGATGATCTTCTGGCCGCCTTTGACATCCCAGATGCCACAGGCTTGGATGCCAAAGAGCCCATCCAGGGGAGTCACGAGGAGACGGAGAGTCAGCTGAAACACACAGGAATATGTCTGGATGATAACTTACTGAGTAACCAAGCTGTCACAACTGCAGATATTCCTGCTGTAAGTGTTATTGTGAAAAACACAAGTCGCCAGGAGTCATTGGAAGGTTTTGGACCGGCATTACAAAATGGATTCAGGGGACAAGAAACTTCCGTTGACACCGTTGAGACAACTAACACTGTCTTCTCCAAATCATTTGTCTCTGCTCTGAATGGGGAGAGTTCAAGAGAGCTTCTGGGAAAGGCGCCTATCCAGCACAAACCTGACGGGACGCCAATATTTTCCCAGTCACTTTCTCATTTTAGTCCTATCTCCAGTCCTGAGTCTGAAGATACCCAGAGTAGTAGAGATGAAATGCATTCAAAAGAGAAGCCCTGTTTTCCAGAAGCTTCAGTTCTGGTGGAACCTTCAATCCCAGACAGTCCAAAAAAAGTGGACCTCAGCATGTTTGATGACTGTCCAAAGGACTACGATATTCCCAAGAACACTCAAAGGAGCAGAGCAGAAAATAGTAGAAGTGAGGAACCCTCTGACTGCAATGAAACAGATAAAACTCCTCTCCTACACAGTGCGCTTCCCCCACCAAGTGGCAACCAGAATTTTATTGAGACCAACTGCAATTCAGGAACCTCAATGGATGTTCCTGCTCCTTATCCACATGTAAAACCCCAGACATCTAAATTATCCTCTTGCCTTGAGGCTCTGGTGGCTCTGAATGCTAGAAAAGATCCCAGAGAGTCCTCAGTGGTTCAAAATGACTGCATGAAAGCAGGCCCCAATGTGCCTATGTCCCCACGAAGCCCCAGAAGTCCACTTGAAGCTGTGAAACGATTAATGAAGCCCTCTGATAGCCCTGTAAGCATATGCAGTGATAGTAGTGGCAAAGCATCCCCTGCAGTGGCGTCTGGGTCGCCCCCTGCCATACCCAGGGTCAGAATTAAGACTATCAAAACCACATCTGGGCAAATCAAGCGCACCGTCACCAGTGTGCTCCCTGATTCAGAGACAGATGAAGTTCATTCTGCGTATGAATCCTCTCCATCACAGAGTATGATTAGTGAAGATTCCTACTGTAATATGTCTCCTCATCAGTCTCAAAGTGCAGCAGCTGTTGAAAGCATTGTTGGAACTAAAGGTGCCGCAGCTAGTACATCTTCACCAAAAGTTTCACACAACAAATCGGACACTAACTCCAGGAGGTCAGGTCAGTCTGCAACAGTATTCCATAATACCAGTGGTTCTGTCAAACGATCTGTTGCACATCAAGGGCAGAAACCAAAGAGAGGATCAGCCACAGCAGGCAATACGACTAGCACAAACTTCCTCCCCAAAGCAATGCACTTAGCTAGTCTGAACTTAGTCCCTCACAGTGTTGCTGCTTCAGTAGCTGCACGGTCCACATCCCATCAGCAAAGCCAACATACTATCTCCTCTACGGTGTACAGCACCGTCCCACTGGTGCATCAGGTCAAAACAGCCAAACCTTATCCTCGCACGTCTGCTCCCAACACAGCAGCAGGAACCTTAAACAGACTGTTGAACAATGCCAACCCTGTGCCTACATATGTGCCCAACCTGAACCCTCCTCCAGAGAGCAACATCCACCTTCCACCACGTGGATTCTGCTGTCTGGAGTGTGGGGACTCCTTCGGAGTGGAGAGGAGTCTTGCATATCATTACAGCAGAAGGAGTGTTCACATCGAAGTGGGATGTACGCACTGCGCAAAGACTATTGTGTTCTTCAACAAGTGTGCCCTGTTGGCACATGCACGAGAGCACAAGAACAATGGCATGGTGATGCAGTGCACACAGCTCCATATGAAGCCCATAGCAGAGGAACAGATGTTTGCACCCCTGTGTACTGAACTTGTGAATGCAGACTCTTACACCTCACCGTCAGCATTATCTAGAAACCAACCTGTCCTTCCCCTGTATCCAGATAATGTCATTCGCCACCGACTCCGCTGCCTAGAGTGTAACAAGCAGTTACCTGACTACAGAGCACTCGCAGGTCATTACCAGAGACTGTCAGAAGACGTGGAAGGACTAGTGAGTAGATGTTTTATTGAAATACTAAAGGATAAGGCTGATTATATTCTATAGTTTTGTTATTGTCAACAAATTCAATGAAAGACAACAACAAGTTTGGTCTCCTCTAAGGAGTCCAAAATCAAGACAATTGATTTTTTCTTGCAATGATCCGTTGTATTAACCTTGAGTTGTATGTGCAGCTAACTTGTCCAATGTTCTCAGCGACTGAACCATATATTAAAGTATTTAATACTATATATGATATAATACACAAATAGCATATACATAAATGCTGCCTATAACCTAAACAAATTTAAAATCAGTCTGCATTATGTTCTGTTGGCACATATCAGGTGCACATCAAACAACATATATGCCATACCGATATAGGCCGATATAGCTGTGATAGGCCAGTATCGGGCCAGTAATATTTGTTGACCAATATATAGCTCAGGCTGTAATTAATACACACTTAACTGTCTTGTGGAGGATGGAAAATATGTGGGATTTACTGAAAACACAGTACAGAGCCCACATTCATTGTAATGATCCTTCATGCCCAATGCAGTGTTGTGACAAAATGGTGTATTTTAATAGTATTTTTTTTTTTATTCCAACATTTGAGGTCTTTGGCACAGAGGAACAGGTTATATCAGGTTTTGGCTACACTCGGTATAATAGTTGTTTGTTATCAATTCAGTGTTGGATGCAGTCTTTTAATTGGATTTGCTGTATATAAAAAAATATATAGAATATCACCAGACTTGTTCTTCAAAAGGCACTGTGACCAGTATTTATGCATTTTCCCTGTTTCACATTTATTTGTTTTGATTCCCTCTCTATTTCTTTTATAACACAGATGTGTCAGGTGTGTTCAATGTTGTTACCCAACAAATGCAGCTTCAGAGCTCATGAACGCATTCACGCACACAAGTCCCCTTACTGCTGTCCCGAGTGTGGTGCCCTGAGTCGTTCTGCAGACATACAGAAGCATGTCAGGGAAAACTGTCTGCACTATGCTCGCAAGGCTTGGTACAAGTAAGTAAGCAAACATGAAAAGCATGTTGTCTTAAAAACATCCAGCACAGTGAAACCTTAAAAGTTTCATTAAGTGTCTTTTTCTTCTAGATGTCTTCACTGTGATATGGTTTTCAAGACTCTTCAAGGACAAAAGACTCACATTGAGGAGAGACACTGTGAAGTCTTTTACAAGTGCTCCGTCTGTCCAGTTGCCTTCAAGACCGCTGACGGCTGTGAAGTACATTTGAAAAATAAACACAGTGCCAGCAAAACATCACCTCAGTAAGTTAGCATCTCATGACCTGACTGTTAAAAGTTGTACATTTCTTTTTACAGTTTTGTTTTAACGGTTTTCTCTTTGTTTTGCAGGTTAATCTTTAAGTGTTCATGCGAGACGGTGTTCAAGAAAAAACAGTTACTGTTTCAGCATTTCCACGAGAATGCCAACAAGCTTGTTACATGCGTGTTCAAGTGTCCAGAATGCAACTCAGTTTTTCCACAAAAGCAGCTGTTGATGCATCACTTCAAGGTTAGCCTTGGCTGCATTTTTTTTAATCAAGAGATATGATGAATGCTTGCCAGTTTAAATATATTTATCTTCAGATGTGGTTACCTATTTGATACTTGCATACTGAAATCAAATAACTGGTTACTAATTTCCATTATTTCCATTAAAATTATATGTTAAAAATGTGCAAAATGTAACTTGAGCATTTGGAAGTATTGTTAAACTTGCCCAGAAAAGCTCAGCTGTTGCTGTACTATGTTTGCTTTTTCTCACATTATTTAATCTATCAAACCATGCACACGATGCAGAGAAATAAACATGGTAAATTATGAACTCACACAGTCCAACAACACTGCTAAATGTCAGTCTTGTTTGTCCACATTGGCAAAAGCATAGTCAATTAATTTATTAGTTGTCAAGTATTAAATTATTAAATTAATCATTCAATCATTCAGTTTAGTCATTTTTGAGGAAAATGTCCAAATCCTCTGATTTCAGCCTCTCAAACGTGAATATTTTTCTGGTTTTGCAAGTCCTCTATGACAACATCTGAATATCTTTGGGTTGTGCACAAAACAAAATATTCAAGGACGTCACTTTGGGCTTTAGGAAGCTCTGATATTTTTCACCATTTTCTGATAGTTTATGGACCAAACAACAGACTAATTATGAAAATAATCGTTATTTGCAGCCCTAATGTGATCACTGACATTTATATATTTTCTTTTCTGCAGGGTGTTCATGTGGGAAACATGACAGAAGAGAGTGAGAAGAGCAGTGAACAAACAAACAAAACCGACTGGCACCAGCCTGATCATTCCGTCCAACAGAAGAGTCGCAGCCTGGTTAAGCATGCAGACAGTCCCAGAAAAAAGGCTGAGCAGGACAGCAGACCTCGTGCGAAGCCCACCGGCTGGACGTGTGGGGAGTGTCTCCAGTGGTTCTCTGAACGAGAAGCATATGTGTCTCATGTGAAGACCAAACACGGAAAGGTGAGAGACCATGAATTACCCATGCTCAAGTATGTGTGTGTTCAACCAAAACATTACTCGCAGAGTGAAATGGGGTTGCTCACTCTGCTGTGACTTCTGTTAGCTCAAACTACAAGTTTGCAGTCCAGATTTCTGTACTGAAAACAGAAACTACATTATTAGATTTAATTGACAAGGTGTCTTTGTTTTCCCAGTTTATTTGTCTTTGCTCTTTGTATCTTACCAATTTGCCATCAGCCTGTGTAGCCGCCTGTATTCTTCAGAATAAAAGCTGTTACGAGTACAACTGAAAATGCCCTGAAACACCTCCTGTGTAGACGCGCCATAGCCTTATATGATGTCAACAACTGAACTATATGTACGACAATTAGTCAATTTTCACTGTAGAGTTTAATGTAAGCACATTTAGTGTTGTTGGATGGGAGAAATAAAACAATTGAACAATAAATTAAAAACAACCCCCCCCCCCCATTCATATTTGTTCTGTTGTCTCCTTGAAAAATATATCAACATTAAATGGAGCATTAGTTTGAGTAGTCAGCCATTACTCAGCTGTCCTCTCAGCACCTCGTCTTGAGCTGTGCTACTGAAATCAGGAGGTCAGAGTATGTGTTGACTAAAGCTTGGCAGCAGGAGACAAGCTGCTGATGTCTTGATTGTGGTGTGAATTTAGGTTTATAGCCAAAAGGGCTTTGCTAAAGTGTTGCCCAGTTGCTAATTCTCAGCTGCAAGACATCATGTTTAACTGCTTCAGATTTCTATTTGTTTTTTAAGGTGATAATACAGATTAAAATTAACCTGTGTAGGCCCACACGTAGTGTGGTGCATTTACTGAAACATTGTTGAATGTGAATCCTGTGAAATCTACAATGTAGATTAGTAGTAATGGTTATAATTACCTCTGTAAAGGAAGTTATGTTTTTAGCCACAAATGTCTGTTTGTCAGCAGGATAATGGAAAAATTATGCAAATTTCGTGAAACCTGGTGGGACGGTGTAGCATGAAAGCCAAGGCATTTTTGCCTCGATGGAATAAATGCTATACATCTTAAAATCCAGTAGATGGTAGTAAAGTTCAGTAGGGACAAACAGCCAGTTGTACCTACATGATGACTCCATTACACCATTGCTCAAACTTCATACAAAAAGCAGTCATTATGGACCACAAAGGGGAAGTGGCTTCCAGGGAAAACTGGCATAACTGTAGGAACAATTTTTTCTCAAGGTGTGGTGTGGTTATGGGAGTCAATGCAGTAAACTCCTTCAGAGATATTAAGGAGAAATGTTTGAACTTTACACTTAACAAGGACAAGTAATAATGTTCTGTATGATAGAAGAGTGGACTGTTGGCCTTGGCAGACGTCTGCACCTTCTGTTGCCATAGTACAGTAATAATTGTTTATAGGTTATAAGATCATTAGACATTGATGATTACCTCATAACTCAAGTTATCAAGGACCATACAAGTTGCAAGAAACTTTTCCTACATTTGTTAAGCTCATATTTCCTCACTTCTCCTTTTTATTTTTTCAACAGTCAGTGAGGAAGTATCCTTGTCGGCATTGTGAGCAGTCTTTCAACTCAACAATCAGTCTGAGACGACATATTCGCAGTGACCATGATGGAAAAAAGAAAATTTACACTTGCTGGTAAGATTTTTATGTTTGAAAATCAAGAACAAACAAACACTTTGCACATCTATTAGATGAGACAGGTGTGTCTGCGAGGTCGAGTGGACCAAAAAGTTGCAGGACTCCCACACAGTGTCTAATTTGCAATATAACAATTATTTGTGTTGTTTCGGTATTTCATCAAGAAAGTTTGTTTCACTGAGAAGCCATCTTGAGTAGGGAGTGTTTTTTAGTCTGCAACCATTCATATTTTCCACATGCAAAAAAGACTTGAATGACTTGTCACAGTCATGAGTGTGTGTTCAAAATAACCATGGATCATTCAATTTCACATCTCCTCCTTTTTTTAAATACTTCAGGTATTGCACGGACACCAAGACAACATTCACGTCAAGTGTGATGCTGAAGAACCACATCAGTCTAATGCATGGAATCAAAAATCCTGATCTCAGCCAAATGCCGAAAACAGCCGTCCAGGAAGCAAAGAAGGCTTTGGGCAAGGTGGTTTAATTTTTTTATTATTTTTTAACACAAACAACAAAATAATAACTGCAGTCATCATTTTGAAGTGTGTGACTTCTTGATTTGCAGGGGCTTGTATCACAAAGGCGTGCTCCAGACACACAGAAGGAGAGGCGGAATCGCACTTCCAGTCTCGAGGCTCCCTCAGCAAAGCGTCTGAAAACTCAGTACCGCTGTTCAAAGTGTGGTTTCATCACAGACAACAGCACACAGTTCCAGCAGCACATACCACAGCATAAAACTGATGAAAACACTCCTCAGTGCCTTCACTGTGGCCTGTGTTTCACATCTGTGCTGTCTCTCAACAGACATCTTTACATTGTACACAAAGTCAAAGAAGAAGAAAAAGGAGAAGAAGAAGAGGAGGAGGCAGAGGTTAGGGAGAAGGAGCAGGATAATCAGCAAGTTAGATCAGCCAATACTGATGAGGGGAATGAGTCGTTACCGGAGTTAAATGAACCTGAGCCCTCACAGGCAGAAGAGCCAGCCAGTCTGTGCTGTGACAACACCGTGGACTGTAATTTAAAACTCAGCACTCACTCTCAGACACAAGCAGTGTCTCTCCGGTAGCGAGACCCACCTCAACGCCTCTTTAAAGCTGCTTTAAAGGAATATTTCAGATTATTTGAAGTGGGGCTGTATGATGTACTTATCCTTAGCCAGTGTATTACCTACAGTAGATGCCAGTCACCATGCCAACCAGTTTGTAGAGTCAGAGAGGAGTACCAGCACGGAAGCTAAGCAATCGATTGCTGTAGACAGGGTCACTAACAAAAGGTATTTTAGCTGTTTAAATAGGTCCACCTAAAAAAAATCAATATCAGTTTAGGTGTACACTATATTTAAATATTTTCACCACCTTACTGTCAGACAGCCTTTTCAAACAGGAAAGCACTCTTATAAAAGCTAAATATCCGTCTCTTCAAACCAACCAGACTCCATAGGCAAAATCAGTAATTTTACTTCACAGAACACAGGAGTTGCTGGTGTTTAACTGCCTGAATGGGTTAGTTTGTTTGTGTTAGTGTGTGACTGTGGTGTTTTAAAATGATAGTTTGGATACACCGATGGAACACAAAAACACAAACAAACAAAGAGATCAGGGCAGCAGAAGACCAGCAAATCCCTTGTTCTGCAAGGTAAAATTATTGATTCTGCCTATGGAGTTTGGTTGTTTTGGTGAGAGTGGTATTTGGCTTATATAACATTTGTTTCCCATCAAAAAAGACTGTCTGATTGCTAAGTGAAGGGGTGAACATATTGTAGATGCAGCATACACTTAAAGTGACACTGATGTTTTTTTAAGGTGAACCTTTTTAATGTGGCTGAAAATACTGGATTGCTTCGCTTCTGTGCAGGTGCTCTTTTCTGCTTCTCCACACTGGGGGTGTGCTGACCAACATCTGCTGTAGGTAAAACACTGACTATCTTAAGTACCACATACAACCCTACTTAAAATAATCCCAACTATCCCTTTAATATATCTGGAGTTTTCATGTGAAAGTAACAAGGGATGCTTGATGTTCTGCATGGAGGTGGTACAAAGTGTTTGGGCCTTTTTAATTTTGTCATTTCTGTCAAGTTATTCAGAGGTTGTTTAGTATATTCAAGCAGATCCTTAACATTTAGTAAAGAGCAGTATTTTCATAAATGAGAGGACAAATTAATATTCATTTTTCAATAGTCTTTATTTAACTTTGCATGTTGGTAATATATTCATTTTGCCTTTCGGACATAACTGCACACATATTACAGGTGATTTTTTTTTTATTTCTTTTATTTTTTTCAACAGTTTCATTTGCCCTGACAGGAGACTCAGGAATGTCTTTTAGTTTTTAGGTCTGGTGTTGATCGACCTAACATTGAAGGGGTGGATTTTCACCTTTTGTAATCAACAGTAATTTTAATTGCTTAAATGTTGTCTGACGTATTTAATGCTACACACTATTACCTGAATGTGATTCTGTTTGTATGACATCTTGCAGTTAATTTGCAGTACAACGCTAGAATGTTAGTCACCATTTATTACAAACCATAATGTAGTTCAGTATTCATTTAAAAGCATTCTTGGTAAAACACTTATTTGAAAAACTATCCTGTGAGATCAAATACAGGCGAGTGAAAGCCTACTGAGGTTAGGCTACACACAAGAACAAGACATTATTTTGATATTTAAGCATTCTGAGATGCTTTTGTTTTTACGTTGAACGTGTTTGATTTGTGGGAGCATGTGTTGTCCCAGATCTGGCCTTCTTTTTTTAAAGTGATTTTTCTTTTTTTCTTTTTCTTCTTTTGAATGAGTGTTCAGGTAAACATGGAGAGGTATTGGATGTGTGACGCAGCAGTATTGAAAATACCTCAAATTGCCAGAAGTGTATTTTTCCGGCAAGTGGACAGTCAATGTTATGTCAAATCAGGGTACATTGTTTTGGATAATCCAGAGCAGGTGTGAAAGTGAAGTATGGCGGCATATCGGAGAAAATGCTTTATAAATCAGGACCTTTTTTGTGAAGTCGCTCATAATAATACTAGAGAAGTTTGTTTAATCCACAGTGACTTCAGGGGAAATACATTTCTTTGATCAGCCCTCATGACAGCGGGCACTTCTTGTTCACAGGTCTTGATTTGTAAAGCAGCACTTCTTGTTTTGTATTGAATACATGACAGTTCCTACCTCCATGGTTAATGGCAGTGATTGTTAAATGAAAGTATTTGAGGAGTTGCAGGTAATCTCAGTGCAATGTAAAAAAAAAAAAAAGTAAATGTGTATTATCCCACATTATTAAATTTTATAAATTAAATTTTATAAATTATTTTGGGGTCATATTGACTTGACTTGGCAAGTGAACTTTTCTATTTAAGTGCTATATGAGCTCTTTATTTCTCTGTTCTGTTTAAGTCCTTAAACCACCACACTGCAGCTGTTAAAACTGCAGAGGCTGAAAAGAATGACTTGTTCACAACTTGTTCTTTTGTAACGCTTGTTGAAAGATATTTGTACTTTTGATACTGTGTACAGTGAGGACTTGTATAGGAAAGTAACCTGTGTACATACAGTAGCCAATGAACCCTGGATTCACAGCATTTCTTAAGCCATTACATCTATTCAGCATGCAGTGGCCCATGTGCCTTGCTGTAATGTTTACGTTAAGTACTTACAAATAAATCGGTGCATTTAATTATATATCTGCTTTGTCTTTTTGTGCTACGTGTGTTTTAAAGTACTGGCTGTGGGGGAGGAAAATATGTAACGGTATTTGGCTGTGATAATTAGAGGTTTTGCTCTGAGGTCACAGCGAGTCAGAATGGCAAATAGCTCTCTAATGTGCATCATTCGTCCAATGAGAAACCCACCACAGCTGGATGACTTCATTCCATTAGAATATTAAGCCCATCCTTTCTCCGTATATCTGCCTGTCCTCAAAGTAACAGAAGAGCACAGATTTTAATTAACCAGCACCAAATTCCGTAGAGCACGTTTTAGGAATGAAAGGCATGTTGACGAGAATCTGCAGAGCAGGATTCCTGTCTTCTTTCATCCTTATCTCGTACTTTGTCATGACATCTTCAATGACTCTTGATTTGACTGAGCTGAGAAACAAAGTTTCAAAGATAAAAGTGCATCCCAGGGGGAATCTGTGGGCAACAGGTAAGAGAAATACCACAATTTAGGCAAATGATTTTATGTTTTTGTAACCCTTTTTTATTGTTGACTGTTCAAATTATTTTGTGTTAATTTAAGGGCATTTCATGGGCAAGAAAAGTGTCATGGATAGTTCTTTTATGGAGTCTGCCTTTGAAGATGTGGCTGTTCCCACTGAAGTTAGAGCTGTCAGTCCTCTGCACCGAGTGGAAGATCTGCAGGCACTGCTCATTCAGATGCTGAAAACTGCACAACAGAAACAGGCACTGGACATGTTAGTATATTGTTATTATCATTAATATTATTGTTGTTGTTGCTGTTAGTATTATTTGCATTATGATTGCAACTAATTATTTTTTTCCATCCATTTAGAGGAAGAGGGGAGCCTGTTTGAGGAATATTTCAGCCATCAGTTGTTGCACCATTCACCATTACCCTAACAATATGGAATCCTGCTGATGAAGAGGATAGTTTTAAAGGCTATAATATAAATATGTTTATGTTTTTTTAATGTGATATGTAACATTGTATATGACAGTGTGATGCCAGTCTGCACTGCTTTATTGATGGGTCCAGTCATTTGACCCTAATATTTGTGGTGCCACATGTCAATAAAGTAGTGATGAAATTTTTGTTGTCATTTGAAATATTCTTTTTTTGGCAAGAAGAGAGAATAATGTAAAGCATGTGTTCAATTTTTATTAAAGTCATTGATTTTATTTATTAGTTTTTTCATATAGTCGTTAAAATATTATACACTGTGTATTAGCTTCAGGGACCCCCTGTTGGTCGTTGTGTAAAATGTGGCCGTGTCTAGAAGGGAACCCCAGACCCGCGAAAGCTCTCGCGAGAGTGATCATTTCAACTTAAACTACCACCTTTTACTAACCCTAACCGGGTGTTTTTTTTTTTTTAGCCAAATCCGAATCACAGCGTTGTCACATTATGAAACACAATTTCTTTGTATAATGTGCAAAGTTAAAAAATCAAAGCATTTAAATCTCGCGAGAGTTTCGTATATTAAAGGTTGCTCTAGTGATCACATCCGGTTGAAAGTGGAAACATGCTGTCCATCACATCTTAGCCTACTTTATTTGATAACATTCAGTAGTGATGCCTCTCATAGTGATGTGTGGTTACCCCTGTAGTGGTAAAACACTAAGGGCAGAAGAACTGAAGGTGTATTTTGAACAGAAATGTGACCGCAAAGTTCACATTGTGGGAGACGGAGCTCTGGACATTGAGAAAAACACTGTTTACGCAGGCAAGTCAAGCTGGCTGCGCCTCGATCCATTTGCTTTTTTAACCCACGTGTTTGTAGCTGTGCATCTTTTGTGAATGACGTTAGTAAAGACTCATGTTGGTTATCCACTAATATATGTATTTTTTTTTTATTCAAGAGCAATATTTCACGCTGCTGGCTGAGCTGAAGCTAACTTGATGTGGTGATTAATAGGGAAACCACTTCGCGTTATTAACCTGTTATTAAAGCACTTTTATTCCTGTAGTGTTGTTGAAACTGACTGTATGCTGAAAATGAATAAGTGTACTCTGGGGTATCTGTGTTTTTCGATTTAATGATATTTTGAAATGAGTTTGGCTTGAAAGTGTTTCTTACCCTCAAAGACTGCATAAACTACAGGTTACATGCATTTTCGTTAAATAAGTTAAGTGAGCATTTGGTTCACAAGATCATTTCCTTACACTGTCTCAAGAAATCCTGACAGTTTTTCAGCAATTACAGCTTAAAACTAGTTTAATGATCAGTTATTTGATCAAATAGAATTAACCCCTAACAGCACTGATATTTGGCATTTTTGCTTACAAAAATATCAACTGATTCAAAATTGGCTGCTTTTCTTTGAGGACTCTGATAGGTTATCAAACACAGTCAATTAATCAAGAAAATAATATGTCAATTAATTGGCCACAAATGAACAGACATTAGCTGTGACTTTTGCATACTCCTGCTGTAATTAAACCATATTGGTTATGTTGCAGATTCCCAAAAGGAAAAAAATGTCAGAGCATCTCTGAAAGCTGAAGGTAGAGAGGTGGGTTTTTTTTACATCTGTTTTTGGATTAGATCCATCAGTGATGATCTACCGTCACAGCCCTGTTAACCTCTATTTATTTGTTGTTTAGGAAAGTCAACAAGGATGACATTGTAATTTTGGATTCATTAAATTACATAAAAGGTAAACTGTCAGTAACAGTATGCTATGCAGACTTTATGATTTTTTTTATGATTGTACCTTTAAAGTTCAAATGTCTCACAGGCTACCGCTATGAACTGTTCTGTCTCATCAAACATACACAGACACCACACTGCCTGGTAAGTATACCAGAGAAATAACTAAGGAATTCTTAAATGCTTAAAAAACTATTACCCAGACATTAATGATATGCTTTATTTTGGTGAAGGTATACTGTTTGACATCAGATGAAGTGAGCTCAACATGGAATATCAACAGAGATGCTGCTGAGCAGTACACCAAGGACATGTGAGTGAGAACCCTCTACACATACAATAGGGGTGCATGTCACTCTGGGAGAACTGTCTTTATCTTTCTTAAGGTTTTGAAAAATACCTTTATTATTACTCTGTGCAATAATGTAACTAGTGCAATAACTGTAAACTGTTGAATAAGCAATTTTTGTCAATTTTCGTACCACAATGCACATTATGTACATAATCCTTAATTTTCCACTATTTTTTTTTCTTTTTCAAATTTGTTCAATTTTTTTCAGAAAGCATTGCACATACCTTACCATCACTGTATATAGTCTGTTTATTATCTGTTTTTACCATCTGTGTATATTTGATAGGTTATATATATTTTTTTAAACTTCTCGCTATATTTTTATTTCATATTTTTATATTTCACTTCTAATTGCACTATACTATATCTTTCTTGATCTTGTAAGGAGCACCTGTAACGTCAACAATTTCCCCTCGGGGATAAATAAAGTATTTCTGATTCTGATTCTGATTCTGATGCCTGTCATTGTCAAAATGAGCACCATCCAATTTACTTATGTAATTTTCCTGACATGTGTCTTGTCTCGTAGCTTTGATGCATTAGTGCTGAGATTTGAAGCTCCAGACTCCAGAAACCGATGGGACAGTCCTCTCTTCACCATCCTGAAAGACGACGTGCTTCCATTTGAAGCCATTTCTGACGCACTTTTCAAAAGAAAAGCACCCCCACCAAACCAGTCTACACAGAGTGTAAGGGCCATGTTTTTTTGTTTTTTTTAAAGCATACAATATTCAGTAGATGTATGCCCTGTCATGCTACTTTTGTGACTATCTGATCATAATAGAGATATTCTTTTTCTCTGCAGCAACCGCTGTCATCTGCAAACTTCTTGTACGAGTTGGACAAGATCACGCAAGATGTGTTAATGGTATGTCCTCATTTGTTCTTTTGGATTTTCTGTGGGATATTGTTTTGCTGGAACCAGTCTGTCTTTTGAGTAATGTCATATTTCAAATCACCAAAGTGAGAAAAATAATGAACAGAGGAGTCATTTTCAGAAAAATATATGGTTTGAACTTCAGTTTACAAAGCACCACCAACAAATATTTAATTATGGACTAATTGCACCAGTTTCCAACTTGTAAATAGTGTTCACGTCAACATCCAAGTCATGATTATGACTGATAGCAGCAGTATGCTGTTAGTTAGACTGTGTGACTCTGCTCATGAGATGGAACAAATCTGAACAGGCTTGACACAGTAGGATATGCAGAACTGTGACGAGGGTTCGTACAAAGTCTTGAAAGTTTGGAGAAGTCTTAATTCAAGGTAAGGGTTAGGAATATGATTGAAATTGAATATACTCCAGGAAAAATGCTTGATTTTCAACACTATCTGGCGTTTCATCTACATAATCTCTCATGTAGAACCAAAAATCTTTTAGTATCTGAAATGAGACAATCCCGTCGTCATATTTGTCATTCGTAGCTCTGGAAATTAGGAGCATTAAATAATCCTGATCACAACATACAATCAAAGTTAAATTTAACAGCTGGTAAAATAAACAAAGTATTTTGTTTTTGTTTATGTACCTTGATTTCTGTGGGAATAAATGAATTTGCAGTTACATTTATAGTAACAATTTAGCTAGATGTGACGATACAGTCTGGAGATTTCTGGTTTAAGTACCTTGAAAGTGCTTGTATTTGGTCTTAAAAAGCTGTACCAACTCTGTCTGACTCTAAATGAGTTCCATGCCTGCGCTCTTTTATTGTTGCTGTGTGATGCATATATTGATGCTTTCTCTCAAGTTACACAACTGGTGACATTATTGACGTTTCTATTATAGAACAAGCTGCACAATGGTGTAATGGGAAGAAATCTGTTATGTTGTTGCATAACCTGTTTTGTAAATGCCTTTGCTCCTGTAATTATTAATCTACCTATTCATGTGTCTGTGGGATGGGTTGTGTCTCCTTATTGAAATCAGCTCCTCTGTTTCCTCAATAAGCTATTGATGTCACTTGTTACTGGCCTGAAATACTAAGTCCCATGCAGCATAGTAATATTTCATTCCTGCACTTTGCATCTTTTAAAAGTATGTTTGGACAAATTTCACTTTGCTGATCTTCATCTCCCTGCAGACCAAAGCACCTGGAGAGCTGTGTTTGCCACTAAAACATTATGTGTTTGATAAAGATAACCTAATTTTTTTTTCAGGCCATTTTTAATGCACAGAAGACCAGTGTCCCTGGGGATCTCATTTCAGTTCCAGGAGCAACAGAAAAGATATCCTTTCTACACATTCTGACATCCACATTTTTATCTAAAATCCAATTTTATTTTTCACATTGTTTTCATGCATGTTGTCACAAGTCCAGGTAGTAGTGATCATTCACAGCTAAGAACTGTCTGATTGGCAGTTTATTTCTGGCATCATTGGGCAAAAATTCCACAATAACCTTTAAGCATAATGTAATTGAAGTGGTCTGAGAGAAAACTAGACTTCTGCACCTCCTCTTGGCTATTTTCAGGGTTTAGAAATTCTTGCCCATGACAGAAGACTTTGGGCAATCACAGGTTGTTAAAAATAGTTGACTCAACAGTCAACTGACTTACTGCACCTTTAACTGACTCATTTTCATCATCTGCCTCCTAAGAAAAGTCATCTTCCCTCACCAGCAGGAGGCAAACTACTCCATATCAAATGACTTGTTAGAAGGGGGAGGTGGATGAATGCACATCCATCAAAGAGCTTAAATGAAAGGCACAGCAACCAATCACTGTTAAAGGTCTTGCCTATAATAACATGGTGTCTAGTACGAATGGAGGAGAGAAACCAAATTACACAGATAAGTGGATTTTTATTGGCAGCCACACCATTTCAGACGCTCTCAGAAGCAAACTCTTTGATTTTCTCCTTTTGAACAAGCAGAGACTAACTGAAAGGTAGACAGGTTCTGCACTGCTCTCTGACGTGAGCATAATTTTTACCTCAGTGACGTGCTGTACTTTGTGTTGTTTCATTGTGTTGTTCCCTTTAAAGGTTAAGATACTGTGACCTTCAGGTACTTTTGGTCAATTAATTATCACTTCATCAGTGTTCAGATATACTGTAGAACACATGAGGCAGATTTTCTGTCTTAATGCACTCAAATGACCTTAACCTTACGTCAAACATCGAGCTCACCAGGAGCATCAACATGGCAGAGCTGAGGAAGTTGCGGCGTCAGTTCATCAGTTACACCAAGATGCACCCGACAGAGAACACCGGACAGATTTCCAACATGTTTGTGCAGTATTTAAACAAGAGTCTCCACTGAAATTTTATAGCATTGGTTTTATTTTTTCATTTTCTTTGACAAATAAATATATTTAAATATTTGTTGCATGTTTGTATGTTATTGTCTATCAAAGAATGATTCAATTCAGTTACAGACGTTCTGCTTGACAAAAACATCTCAAGGTCAGCTTTTCAAATCTTTCATCCGCATCTCATGTCCTTCCTTAGCAGTTGGAGCTGTTAGTTGTCATGGAGATGAAACACAAAGGAAATGAACTTTGTGTTGTGAATCTTTTTTGCTCTAGCTAACTGCTTTCTCCAAGGTCAAAAAACAATTTTCAAACTCAAGATAATAAGACAAATGTTTTTGGTACTAAATGTGACTGCATCAAGATTAAATACAGGGTTTCTGCAGGTCCTTAAAAAGTCTAAAGTACAATAATATAATCTGAATTTTTGGCCTTAAATTGTCTTAAATACCAAATGCAGTTTTGACAGGTCATAAAAATTATTCAGTTATGGAATTAATGTTACTTTTGTGAAGTTGCATTAACTTCAGTTTTGCCTTTAAGTGTGTTTTATGGAAAATTTGTATTGATCACACTATAGCAACTACAAAATAAAACCAACATTGACCCAATAACCACTAATGCAAACTGGACTTGTACTTTTTTGTCAGTGTGGACATGAAATAGGTCTTAAAATGCATTCATAATCTAGTCTTACTTAGGTTTTACAAAGTCTTAAATTTAACTTGTTGGAATATGCAAAAAATCCTGTGAATATATTTTTGCTGTGTCATTTTTTGTAATGAATCCCACTTCTAGTTAGTCTTGAACACTTGTTTGTCCATGAAGAGCTCAGCACTTTCTCAAGTAACATTAATTCCCCTTGTGTTGTACTTGACCTCTTGGTGACAAGCCTGACTAGCTGCTCTTGTTCCAAAGCTCCTTATACTTTTGTGGAATTTGTAAGCAAAATATTGCTGAGTAATGAGCTCCCTCAAAGATTTTGTATTATGTAAGAAGATTGTGAGAAAAGCAGGAACAGGAAATTTTTCACAGAATTTCCAACTTGCTTTGCTTGCAAATGTACTGTAGGTAATTCACTGGAATGACTTGAAAGGATTATAATGCATAATACATGGGGGATAATGTTCAGTCGTTTTATTCCATACAACACCAATAGAAACAATACTTGTAGAATCTTTGTAAACAAAATGGTTTTATTGCATGAAAAGCAAAAAATACAACTGTTATATTGTATTTCACAAGGTTTGTTCCATAGTCCTTTAGGAAAGCAGCTTTTCAAAGAGAACCTGGTGGAGCAGCAAGTGCTTGAACAGTTTAGACAATATTAATTAAAGATAGAAAGATAATGAATTTCACAGAAACAGGAGAGCAGTGCTAAAATAATTCTGACAATAACTTAGGGAGAAAAAACATGCAGTATTTACAGAATTACATACACTTGTTATGATCTTTTTTTAGTTTTTTTTCTTCAGAGGAACAGCCGTGCCAAAGATTCTGTCCCAGTGGCTGAAGAAAGGAGCGTAGTTGCTGCTCGGCTTCTGGTGGTGCATGTCATGAGCCGGTGCACCGCCCAGCAGCCCGAAAGGCACCAAGTGGTTGAGGGTCCACGGCAGGTCGTAGCCTATGTGGTCCTCCACAGACATCCAGATACTGAAAATTGTGATGCACCATGTGGTCAGCGGATGGCACTTTAAGAGAATCGGGTCCTGGTTGCTCCAGAATCCAACAGTCATCAGTTCTGGGATGCTGAGCTGCTCAGTTGACCAAGAGAAAGGTGCCATGTATTCGTGGTGGATTGCATGGATCCAGCGGTAAAGCTGAGGATGCTTGTGATGGATGAAATGCCAAATATAGTACTGAGTGTCAAAGAGGAGAAGCACACCCAGTCCACCAGTGAATACCTCGTATAGAGTAGGAGCTTCCTGTGGCAGTGCTGGTGTAGGCAGGATGAACATGGCAATTATCACAGTTGGCAGAACAAAGAATATGTGGTTGTAGAGAGCTGTCAGGAAGCTCTTTGCCATCATTTCCACTGTTGGCGGCCTCTCTGGTTGGATCTTGTACTGGTAGAACAAAGGCACTCTTTCTCCCAAGAGGTCCAGTGCAGCAAAAGGTATACTGAAGAAGAAATAGCTGGAGAAGGCCAGTAGGACAGGAAAAAAAGGAGATGAGATGAGGTGCCAGTGGTGAAGAAGCAAATAATCCCAGAATGGCTGCAGGAGACGGTCTGAAGTCCTGGGGGCAGGAGCTGCAGAGGCAGCTCGCTGATGTTCAACATCTTGCTGAGGTACCGCTGAAGGCTGCTGCTGCTGCAAGGTTCAGGATCAAGACAAAGTTCTGCCTTTATATAGTGGAGTTCAACAGGAGCTTTTCTCTGAATCAGAACAGACCGGTAGTTTTTTTTTTCCCCTGGAGCAGCTCAATGTCGACAAACAGACCTTCACAATAAGATTAGCAGAAGCATTCAAGAACATGCATTAGTCACAGCAAACTGATAAGCTTTAGACTGTGCCTATCAATCAGTACAAGGTTAAAACGTTTGTAATGCATGAAAGGAAGGAGCACAAAGTTTGCGAAAGTGAAATATGCCCCAAATAGCTGCAGAATTTCTCATCATCTTAAAGGTAGAATCAGTAGGATTTGTCTGAGCTGTTTGTAATGGTACCAGAAAGATAAGATTATTGTTGAGTCTCATTCCCAGGATGTCAAATATCAATGTTTTGTGTTGGTTAAGTGTCCCTAGCACAGCAAAATGATGAGGACAAAAAACAAAATACAGGCAGAGGACAGGATCTCTGTGTGTCTAAGACAGTGGTTCCCAACCTGGGGTCAGGGCCCCGCTGATGGCGGCAGCAAAACTCATACATAGTTTTTTTTGTTTTTTGTTTTTTCTCTTACTTTACTGTTGATTAAATTATTCACATGGCATATAGTAGGGTGTCAATAAAGCTTAGGGAAAACTGTCAGAACGCTTTTTGTTATTTCAAATTTTTCAACACTTATTTTAAATCCATAGATTACTAATTGTGTCTACCCTATTAAATTTAATAATTTAAACCGTTATTATATGACTATATATTATTACCACTTCTCACGCTCACACTGAATGATCATAACAACATGATTTATTTGGGAAAATTGGCAATTTCATTGAAATCATGTAATAGATCAAATCATGTGTTTTCAGAAATTAAGGCAGTGATGCATTTCTTCTTCTTCACCAACTACTTCTTTTCACTGGCTGCCTTCCTTGATATCGTTTTGTTGGTGTTGGCATATTTCTGTCGATCATTTCTAAAGAGAAAGAAAAAACATACTCTTAACTTTTTAACCACTGAAAGAATATTATGTTTTCATCAGTAATGTTAACAATAAACTTAAAAAAACATGGACCTTCATGTAGTTAGGTAGAGTTACCTGCTCATTTTGGCTTTGTTTCTGCATCCCAGTCCTCCCTCCCAGTGACTGGTGCGTGCACCTCTTGTCATCATGCTTCCACAGCTGATGCAAGGCTTTCCATTGCTGTACGGCTGCAACAATGTAGGAATACAATTTTAAAAAATGTTTCCATGATGAGGCAAAATTAAACATGAGCATTCATGCTTCAAGTGGGAGCAAAGTTTTGTATTTCTTAATTATGGAATGAACTGATCCAATCAATTTTAGCTCTATATGCAGCACAGCTACAAAGGCAAATTCACTTCAAAATGTGAATCAACAAGCAATTTGCAATAAATTGTCTAATGTATATTGTATGTCATCCTATTTTTATATTTTATATATTTTAGTGTAGTGTATTCTTGAATATTTTCGTATTTTAGTGTAGTGTGTTCTTATATATTCTCTTTATTGTGTATTCCATAGCTTTTCTATAGATATACAGTACATCTTACAATATTACTTGAGTATTTCATAGATTTTAGTATTTGATTCATTTCATTATTTGTTCTGTTTGATATTTACTTTCTCTAGTGTTGACATGTGTGTTTTCATGCCAACACCTGAGAACTTGTTGCTGTATCAGAAATAAGAAATATTTATTTGATCCCCAGGGGGAAGCTGTTCCCTCTATGAAATCATACTTATTAGCAGACAGCTGAGACACTTGGGAAAAATGTTTATCTAAGAAACTTGAATATTCCCCTCAGCAGACTAATTATAGTTCACTCTGGATAATAGTTCAGCTCCATGGCTAAAATTTTATGTAATGTCAAGTCAGGTCTATAGCTCACCTGTTCTTTGGCACAGTGTCCACAGATCATCCTGGTGGCCAGCTCCATCGGGTGGTCCTGGTCCTCATCATGGCACACATCACAAGGGTAAGCCCGCCCACAGCAGGGAAACCTGAGGGCACAAAGCGTGTGTCAGTGGCACAAAGTTTTCATGATATTGTAAGTGTTCTTGTGAAATGAGACAAGACACAGTGACGCTGATACCTTAACCAGCGATGGCTCTGTTTGTAATGTTTGCATGCTCCTTTCTCTGGCAGCGGCTTCCCCTTTTGCACAGCAGGATCCCTTATCGTCTTATAATTAACAGTACCAGCATTTGAGCCTGCACAAAGGCAAAAAACACATTACATTGCTTGTCTGGTCTGTTATCATTTTCTATATGTATAAATGCTCATATTTAAAGGTTTTCATCCACTTTGTAGCTTTTCAAATAATGTGAAGTAACATTGGTCAGAGAGCCAACTGTGGCAGCCGCAAGATCTTAAACCTTTGCTGATCCTTTTGATAGCAAATGTAGGTGAGCTCTGACCTGTTTTGTTGGAGCGTGGTGGGATATACTGAAATCTTGTGCTCTCAGCCAGAATGCTGAGTTTGCTGTGGCAGTGTTCACAATTGAGTTCCTTTGTTTGACCGTAGGAAAGGTTCTGATGAAAATGAAAGACAAAAAAAGCAAGTTCAGAGAAGGGCAGAGCTCATGAGGACATTTAACACCGTTGGTTTCCACATAAATCAGAGTGTTAAGCAGGACATGTTTCATCACCTGCACTGGGAACTCCTGGGAGCAGCTGAGGCAGCCCACAGTAAGGTCACACTCCTGAAGCACAAGGTCAGCAGGTGCAGCATTGTGAAGGTCCAGGTATCCCAGGACATCACTGTAATGGTGCAGCATGCAGGGCCTGAACGCAGCATTGATGCTTGCATTGCACTTTTCACACTGAGCTGTGCAAGGTGTCCTTCCAGTCAGTGTCAGGTCTGCAGTTACCTTACACCTGCAAAGGGTACACACACAGTCAAATCTTTCCATTGCAGCTCATTATAATTGAACTAATTTGTGATATGCATTTGACATTTAGCTCTTTTTTCCTTGCCTGTTGCACTGAAGACAAACTGTGATTTGTTGGGCCACTACAGTGGCTGTGTTCTCTCCCAGCCTCAGTCCCAGCAGCTTCACCTCTGTGCCTCTGCGGGGGTCACTGATCTTAATGTTCTCCACCAGATGACTGGCTTCCTCCTCCTCCTGCTGTTGCTGCTGCTGCCCTTCATCACAGCTTGGACCCTCCATTGTTGTCTCACCTTCTGTCTTTTCTAGTTTCCCTTCATCACTGACATCTGCATCTGCAGCAGCGGTGTCCGAGGCAGGCTCAGAGGCATGATCATTCCCAGACTTTTCACTCACTGTTGCCTGAAGCTCCTGGTATGATATAAACTGCAATCCAGCTTTTTCCAAATCAACGTCTTTTTTCAACTGCAAAAATACGCAAAACAAGAGAAAATCTTACAATCAGCATTAAGCAAGTAATATAAAACAGTTATTTACAGGTCATTCCTACAGCTGGATCAGTATCATGTTATAACATGCAAAGTTTATTGTTGTAACAAGATGTTTTTCACATAACAAACTTATTACTTATTATACTATGCTATACTATTTATCTTGTTATACCATTAAACATTTCATATTATAATGTGATAACTTATATTGTAATACAGCATCATAAAAATAAAGCTATCACATTATAACAATATAAGTTATCAAATTATACTGTGAAATAATGTTCTAACAATGAGTTATCATGGTATAACATAAAAGTTTTCACATTATAACAAGAATAATGGTGTGTCAACAACAAAGAAGGAACTATATTGTAATCTCATTATACAACTTTATTGTAAATGATAAATAAAATAGTCTTATATGCTCATATTGCTATAACACCACAAGTTTCTTGTTATAATATAAGTTTTGTGTGCAAATATCTTGTTGCAACATGAAAAACATTTTGTTATAACAACAAACTTTTCATGTTACAACAAATCCAAAGGGAAAACACACAATCAAAATTCACAATCTCCTGTTCATGCAGGTTGCAGTCTCACCTGCCTGGCTCCCTCAGTGAACAGTCTCTCTAAACTACGATCCAGCCAGCGAAGAAAGGGCCGGAAGAGCAGCTCTACCTTCCCCAGAAGCTGATTGGTTGCATGCTTGGCTTGAAGCCACTCCAGTGATGCTTGTTGTACATGTCTATGAAGCCAGAGATTTACAGAAAAGTCAACACCACTGACTCTTAACGTTAAATGTCAAAACAGACTGCACATGCTTTTACCTTGCCATTACTGGTGGCAGATCCTGGTCCAATGGTATATCCAATGTGAAAATCTGAGAAAATGTATCAAGGTGATGAGGAAATGTTCTTTCCATGTTAAACAATTACTGTATAGTTTAATTCCAGAACATGTAGTGTAAATAGAAGCAGTGGTCTTTACCTCCAGAGGGTAATTGTCTGGGAAGCTCACCATGATGTCAATTTCTTTCAGATCAAAAGGCTGTAAGTAAAAATTCAGACTTAGTATATTTCCAGATAATACTGTCAAGTTATTTTCATCTATGTAACCTACTATTAAAAGACAGCATGAAAAAGTTGGTTCATTATTGATTGACTTGCCTCTGTTTTACCCACTACTGGGGGTGAGTAGCATAGACACACCATACATATTTTTACATATTACTTATTTTCCTATTTCAATGTTCTTATAATTTTTCTATGCTTATTGCTTAACTGTAACATAACCCTATTTTCCCCCTGGGGATCGATAAAGTATAACTGATTCTGATTTTGAGGGGAATAGTGGAATAGCAAATAATAAATCTTTCTGAATGACTTGTTTTCAAATGAGCCAAAATAGCCAAGTTTTAATCACTGCTTTACCCCATTTCTCGTATAACAAATAGGCTTAATTGAATCTCAGTGGTGCAGCTTAATTGATACAAATCCAGTGTTATCCTGGAATAATTAACTATTACACTATCACAGTAAAATCACCATGTCTGCAGTTATGGCCTAGTGGGAATGATTGTACTATTTATTATCTATGGAGACGCTTCAAGTATTTGTTTCGAAAGGGGACTTGTTCAGATTTCACCAACTGAAACTGAGCTGCACTGTATTATAGAAATAATATGTGGGTGGACTTCAGCTCTAAGCTCTCGAGGAAGGAAAGGAGAAAGAAGGTGGAAGAAAATGTTTACCCAGTCTGGGTCAGAGGCCGCTACAGTCGCCCTGTAATAAGTAACTTTGCCATCACTTCGCTCCTGAATAATCAGCTGGTCTTTGGGAAAACGTTTCTTCAACTGCTTGATCTCTGTGTCTCTTAGCTGCTTGGTGACATCCTCAGTCAAGTCACACAGCTTCACCTCCTGGAGGATGCTGGGACGGGGCACTGGAGGCATCCTCTGCGCAGATCTTGTGTGACTGGCAAGAACAGGCTTGTCATTTACAGGAGGTAACTCCGGTGGATGCCAGAAGCGACATCTGTCCTCCATGGTGCAGTGGCCTGCCATGAAGTAGCGACAGGGGCGGCGGCCAGTTGGTGGAGCAATCCTGGAGCTACCAGTAGGAGTAGGCTGGTACCCCACATTTCCTCCAGGGGCCTCTGAGTTTGGAGATGTGACATCTGATTGGTTCGGTGTCCTGATGGTTTTCTTCTCATGAGCTTTGGTATCATCTCTTATGTGCAGGAATCTGCACTTCTTCCCAAAATTGCAGTGTCTTCCTTGAGAGAAGAAGCGGCACAGCTGCTGTGTATGAAGCACAGGCTCTGATTCACCTGTCCTCTCTCCATCACCATTCTCCATCACTTTAAAAACCTGAATGAATGAATATGGTAAGAGATTACAGACATGAATCTACTTCTTTTACATATATGTAAACACTGCAGGGCCAAAGTATGTGGACACACAAACATGACACCCATTTGTAATTATTACGGCCATTAATGTGGCTGCTAGAACTACCTCCACTCCTCTGAGAAGACTTTCAGCATAGTTTGGATTATTGTTCCAGCTGCGGTGAACGTTAGCTACATCTAACTTAGCTCGCGCTAGCTTAACTTTACACTGGCTACAGTTGTCATGGAGAACCGTCTTGCTAATATTTCGCTTCATTCACAACTTAGTAACCGTTGGAAGCTGACATTACCACAAACACACACACACAGGTCCGCGTCAGAGTTTAATCCATGTAATGATAAGACCATGAGTGTTTAACTGCTACCTGTCACGTGACTCCTTTTAGTGCGTTTCGGGGCGCAGTCGTTTTGCGTCATTACCTGAGACGAAAGGTTCCGAATCAGTCGGGGTAGAGTTCGGATCCGTTACACAACCAAGCAAGACTATTATGCGTAGAGGTTATGGAGATTTTTAGTTACAGGCTCTCAAACGGTCTTATGAAATTTGTTTTGTCGCCCTCTACCGTTGGGAGTGTGAAATGGATCTGAAGCGTCCTCTTTTTACCTCAGGTTCAAAGTCCATTTTTGACTTTATAAACAGCAGTAAACAATTTCACCACAGCGTACGTAATTACGTAATCGCTTTTAGAAGATGGAGTTTGCCCTGCCATATTTTTAAAAGTAGGTCTTATGAGCACTTACTGTCCAGGTTGGCTTCAGAGCTGAGGTTCAAAATTCAGTCTTGACCTGTGAAAACAATAACACCTCAACTCACATTTAGTATCTGCTTTAGACCCTTTGATCATATCACATATGATATTATTAAAAAGCTTCAGAACAGCAACTAAATGGACCTTTCCTCTTTTTCACAGTAAAACTACAGTATTCATGATGTAGCATGTTGATGTGCTTAAAAACTGAAAACTGTTGTATTTTTCTTTACATATAGAAATACTGTAACGAGATTATGAAATCTGGATACAAAAAACACTAACTATATTCCATCACAGTTACAGATACAAACAGATACAAAAAAGGCATAATCACATTACAGTTACATTTAGTAAAAATGGGTATTATTAGTAGGATAACAATTTCAAAATTGCACAACATACTACCATTCACATTCGCAGACACAGTTGCCAATTATTCAATTAATAAACGTGCAGAATTAATTAAGGAACAGCTGGACAAACTAATAAACCTAAACACTTAGAGATGGAACGATAAATCTATTATTCATCAACTATTAAATTAATTTGCATCTATTTTGATAATCAACTAATTGTTTTTCAGTCATTTTTAAATTATAAGAAACAAGTCAAAATCCTCTGATTCCATCTTGTTAAATTTTCTGGTTTCTTCACTGTCCTCTGACGGTAAATTGAATATCTTAGAGTTATGGACAAAACATGGCATTTGAGGACATCATCTTGGACTTTTTTCATCATTTTCTGACATTTTATGAACAAGATTGTGACTGGATTCATGTATCAATTAATCATTTTGAGGTAATCCAAAAGTAATGGAGAAAGTAATCAGAGTACCTGATTTTATATTGAGATACCTGGATTACATTACTGACTACATTTTTTTAATGGGTATTTAGTAACTGTATAGGAATACATTTACAAAATAACCCTCTCAACCCTGGCCAGAACATACAAACAACATCATTTATTTTAGAAATATTTTAACATTTTATTGTATTGCATTGTGTTTTACTCCTTTTTATTTTACTCAAAATATGACTAATATACTCTTTGTTTCCTTTCTCCTGTTTAGCACCCTCATCGTTGTTAGTATAGCTTTCTTAAGTCACAGGTTTTCAAATGGGGGTCCAGGGACCTATAGGGGTCCTTCATTGAGTTATAGGGGGTCTGCCAGCAGGTTCCATGGTATGAATTTCATTTATTGAGGGGATCCTTGACATGAACAAGTTTGGGAACACCTGTCTTTAGTGACTGAACAATACAAGAATTTCAGTGTGCTTGTACTTGTTTGTCCTGTGTAAAATGCCAGAGGTGTAGCACTGACCGAAAGTTTTGAGAGAGCAAAATAATTGATTTTTTCAATAATTTTCCATACTGAACAATTAATCATGTGGAGAGCTACAGTATATATGCCACCAGTTACCTGGGGTGCATGAATTATTTGTTGCACCCTTACACCCATCTGTCACTTGACACCACACAGTGAGCAAAGCACAAGCAGACACTCATGGTATAAAGTCTTTACCATAGCTGCTGTTTCTGGTGGGAGTGTCTACATTCCTCAGACATTTATAAGATATTCACCTTGTGATTATTTCTTCAAGATGGATTTTGCAGATGCCAGTGTAGGTCTTTGGATAAGATGTTTGGGAAACGACTCTTTGCTGCAGCCTCTGTGGGACAGCCTGAGGCTCAACTACACAGACTATTTGAGATCTCCGCTCTTTCCGATTGTTCTGACTGTGTCCTCATACTTTGTTTTGTGTCTTCCTTTCCTTGCTTGCGACATCATGGGAGAAAGGTGGACATGGGTGCAACAATTCAAGATCCAGCCGAGCCGTCGTCCTACAGCCTCCACACTGCTGCACTGTGCAGGTGTCACCTTGTATAACCACGTGTTTCTGGTGCTGCCAGCCTCAGTGGCCCAGTGGGCATGGAGGCCCCCTGTGGACCTGCCAGACCGGGCTCCGTCCCTGCTGGAACTGATTGCTGGGGTGATAGGCAACCTCCTGCTCTTTGACTTCCAGTACTTCATCTGGCACCTGCTGCATCACAGGATCCGCTGGCTGTATGTCACCTTCCACGCCATCCATCATAACTACTCGTCTCCCTTCGCTCTGGCCACTCAGTGTCTTGGCGGCTGGGAGCTGGTCACAGTTGGCTTCTGGACCAGTCTGAATCCTGTGATCCTGAGGTGCCACCTGCTCACCACGTGGACATTCATGGTGTTGCATGTCTACGTTTCCATAGAGGATCACTGTGGCTATGATTTCCCCTGGTCCACATCTCGACTGATACCGTTTGGCATCTACGGTGGGCCCAGCAAACATGATGTGCACCATCAGAAACCCAACACCAACTTTGCACCACACTTCAGCCACTGGGATAAAATATTTGGCACTCATGCTGATTTCAGCTTCTCTGCTGCCCTCAAATAGAAGGCTGTAACACTATTGGTAGCAGTTATTTTATAGATGACCTCTGTTTTCATGTGTCTGTGTATGTTTTTCCAAATTATGTGAATAATAAATTGTGAAGGGGTGGAAGTTTAAGAGAACTCTACATATTCCTTTATACCAAGTGGTTCTCAAACTATGGAGCGGGCCCCCTGGTGGGACCATAGAGCCACTGCAGGGGGGGCGTGGATGACCAGGGGGAAAATATGGAGTGAAATAAAGTCGAATTAATGATCATTTAAGGAAAATAAACAAACTTTGATCCTTTTTTTTAAATAAGCTGCTTCCCAAATCATTGCTAAAAAATTGGGGGCATGAATGTTTTTGGCTTCTAAAGGGGACATGAAAGAAAATGTTTGAGAACCATACATTATAAACATATGGAAGCATGTTATCTTCAAAATAAGACATGTTAGTTTTCTGTAGCTTTAATGGTAATGAGCAAATCTGCTTATCTTATCTTGAACAATGTGCCAATCTAAATACCTAAATATACTGTATGTCTATAGTGTGCCAGTGTGTCCAGTTTCTTTACTTTGAAAGTGATCTGTCCTGAGCTTTAGGCATGGCTTACATTACATTCTTCATGTAAATAATGCATCCTTTGTTCTCTGCTCCTAACCGTGTACTGGTGTATTTCCATGTATTTGACTTTGTGGACAAAAGGGACATCATTTTATAGCATTTACACAAAACCTTCATTGCAAGGATGTCACACTAAACTTAAAATTAAAACTATAGGTGTGTAAAAACATTTTTTGAACAGAAATAGAAATAACTGAAGTAACTGAAATTATACTGTGTACTGTACTTACAAAACTAGCTAGAATAAAATGAAATATGCAGAAAATGTCTTTCGTTTTAGTCTTTTCTGATTAAATTTGTCAGTGCAACAAACATGAGGAGACACTTGTTCTTGACAGTTAGTCAACTGTAGCTCCCATATCATATTTAGCTTTATTTTATTAGAGAGGTCACACATAATGCAGGTTTGAAAGACAATGAGTATATAAATCATATTTACATAAATACATAATAATATAATTATAACTCAAACAGTTGCATTAAGTCATGTCAAGCTTGTCTTCCTCCTATTGCTCTGACTGTCATTTTACTTTGAGTAATTATGAACAACTGAACAAACTATGGCAGACATTTATCGTTAAAAATCTGCTCCTTATAACACACTCTCCTTTTTAGTCCAGTAGAGATGACCATTTCAATTAAAGCAGGCCATGAGATGATATATTTAATACGTTTGACCACATTCCCATATTTGCATTTTTATAGAAAATGCTGGTCGCTCCATTATTTAGATTTCAAAAATAATTTTGAAGTAGTCTTCTTATTTTTGAAGCATCTAGTTGTAACCACATCCTAGTCAGGAGTTTTTTTTTTCCCTCAAATAGTCCCCTCCCTTATTGTAATAAAAAACTAAAGCAAAAACGGAAACTAATAAAAGCCTAAACTAAACATGTTTAAACACTAAAAAGCTAGACTGAAACAAGCACATCCACACTGTAAATTAACTGAGACTAACCTGGGTTGAAAAAAATTGAAAATGAAATACTAATGATACATTCAAAACCATTATAAATCTGTTATACAAATGTAAAAATCTCAGTGCACATATTGATGATCTGTGGATTTCTGATGTGAAACCAGTTTGCCTGTATTTTTGAGGTCATGTAATGTGACCAGTGATCCCAGAGTGGTACTGATACTCAAAGGTATAAAGGTAAAAGTCAAGTTATATTTTCCACCACTAGATGTCAGCAAAGCACCAGAATTGTCTTTCGACTGAATTTAACATACTTGTATTTTTAATAGTTGACTCCATATATAAAGAACAAAGGCTATTAGGATAAAATATTGAACTCAGCATATTCACTATTTTTTTTTTTCTTTTTTTTTTGGCCGGTTGTATAATTTGTTTCCAGATGGTTAGTTGTTGCTTGTGGTTGTGCTGGTGGCGCTGCGGCGCCGCCGGTGTAACCAGAGGTCCAGCAGTGACAGCACAGAGTTGATATGGAGCGTGAGTGGAGGAGCTGCTGGGACGTGTCTGAGTAGAAACCTGCATTGTTTCCAGCACGTACAGCAGTAAACCCCCGTACTGAAGATGGGGCAGATGCGGCATCACGTCGTCGAAGACGGTCCTGGTCTTCCTGAACCTGATATTTTGGGTAAGTTTTGGAGGTTTCTGACAGTTTTAAACGTGCGTCACAGTAGCGCACCAGCTGCGAGCTAACATAACCTAGCTGCTATGTGGCGTGTGTGTGTGTGTGTGTGTTTGTGGGTGTGTGGTGTGTGTGTGTTGTGTGTCCAGTCAGCTCTGCTAGCTGCTGCAGCCAGCAGCGACCTTTGTTTATCTAGGGAGGGATCAGTTTGTCAGGGCAGTAGGAAACACATTCCTGTACTTAAGAGACATCATTTGTGAGGTGTAACGAATTAAACAGCACATTGTTGACTGAAGCACATTTCATGACGTTTAGGTACAATAACAATTTGTCCTGCTCATGTTACTGAAGTCAAACTATCACTTTTTGACCCTGCAAGGAGCAGCAGGTTAACTTAATCCACTGTGCAGCAGAGATCATGACTCAGCTATACGTGTTGGTAATTGCATAAAACCTAACCTAGTTCAAAATAAAGCTGAAATTATCTTGCTGAATATTGTTTTTGGTAAAAAGCTCTCGGATCATTCTGGTAACCTGCAGATCCAGTCATTCATGAATGGCAGTGTGCATCACAGCTGTTAATCTGTGGTGGAAGATGTGTACAGATCCTTTAACCTATAAGGACAAGTAAAAGTCAGTAAAAAAGAAAAATGTATATACTTGGATGAATTTTGTTACTGATGCATTAATATGTAATAGTCTTTTAATATGGCAATTTGAGGAGGAGCTAATTTTTATTACATACTGTGGGTAATCAAAGAGACAAAAAAATCAACCTGCATATTAATCTGTAGCTGTAAAATGGGGTGTTGAATTCGCATTTTTCTCTGAAATAGGCATGGCTTGTGTTATCTGCCATACCAGTACCAAGCAGATACCATCTTTTCCACCCTCTTAAACAATTAAGCTGTTGACAGTACATTGTGTGGTTGCACTTTGAGTATGATGTTTTCAAGGTGGCCAGAATAAGCAAACTGTGAATCTAAAGTGGCAGATTTTATGCATTTTCCTGAACAGATAGTTGAAAACACTGACAATCAATAAGTGAGTAATCATGAATAATTAATAAGCTGTAAAAGACACATGTTTTTCTCATTTTAAGTTTTATTTAAGCAATTCTGGAGGTACATAAGTTAACAGTAAACATTAACTCATGAAGCACAAACAATGTAAACAAACAGAATAATAAAACTGACCTTTTTTGAAAGGGCTGCTCTGTCCGCCTGTCCTTATTCAACAAATGGTTCAAAACAATGTCAGATGGGGTGCAATTTATTACTGTTTCTAGACTGAAAAGGCACACCAATAAAACTGGGTATCATTTAAAAAATTACGATAACAGTATCAATACCAGTACCTTAAAGTGACATAGATACCAATACTTCATTCGATACCTTTTGTTTCATTAGGATGGCATCTCGACAGGCTGCAAGCAAAACCAACAAACCAACCAACATTTTTTTTTAGATCTGGGTACAAAACAGATAGAATGCAGGTATCGTTTGAGTGGAGAAGTTTTGATACTACTCGGTACTTGGTTATTTCAGTTGATAACTTAAGGCAGTGAGTACCGATACCCAGCCCTGCAGACCAAACCAAACTGTGACAAAGCCTGTGAGCCCTGGAGAAAAAACATTATTGATTAATACATTTATGATTGATTCAATTCTTAAAGGTGATGAATCAATTAATGATTAATCATTAGCATCCCTATTGAAAAAATATCCCACTAAAGAAGGAATACATAGCCCAGAACATGACTCAGTTATGCAATACTGCTGCTTCTTTTTATTTAACGTTTTTACCCGCTGAACCTCTTGCAGCATTTGTGATCAGTCAGCACCGTTCAAACATTCAAAATTAAATTTAAATAAATTGCCGAAATGCATAAATTGCACTTGGCTGTTACTTTTTTTCTTACTTGAGCTTAAAATAACTCCACAGTGCTGCTGACAGGTCTCACTCGCGTTCTAGCTGCTGTTCGTTTGACACATTTTGCTCATCTGTGTTCCTTGTGATACATCTCTCTTGTGCAGCACGTCGCTCAAAGTTTAGTCCTTATGTGATAGTTCAGGCTAATGGATAGTATTAGATTATGCTTTTTTTCCCCTTCCGATATTCGATTCAGGAATTTTGGCCAGAATCAGACAGATACAGATATTGAGTATCAGATTGGGCCATCCCTACACTGAAATGTCATGCAGTTTAAAGTAGCATAAAAATGGAAATATTTAAGTAAAGAGCAAGCACATTCAGCTTGTACTTAAATGTAGTTTTCACCGCTGAGGATAAGTGTCCAGTCAGTGATGATATACTGTATGCTGCTTCATGTTAGATAATGAATAATAACCATCCAAAAACCAAACACAGTATACTACATTGTCATGAATATCAATCATGTGGCAGAACCCAGAAACTTTCACAAATAAAAAAAAAGAGTGTGAAACATCTTGCAGTACTGTATTTCAATATCTTGCCAGTGTTTACTCTTTAATTGTTTTGTGGCAGTGTTTGCAGGGGGTAATTTTTGACATTTGTTTCACATCCTCCCTGTTAGTCATAGTTCATTTTTAGCGCTATAAGTGGTTATAGCACTAATAATTGTTCATACATCGTGGTGTTTCACTGGTTGATTTCCCCTCACAGGCTGCTGCCGGTATCCTGTGCTATGTTGGAGCCTACGTGTTCATCACGTACGATGACTACGATCACTTCTTTGAAGACGTGTACACTCTCATCCCAGCAGTGACCATTATTGCAGTTGGAGCGCTGCTTTTCATTATCGGGCTCATTGGATGCTGCGCTACAGTGAGAGAGAGCTACTGTGGGCTCACAACGGTCAGTAAACCAGTTTATAGTAGGAAAGAGGAGGGTATTAATGCTCTCGTGATTAATCAAGATGAGCTTCGAAACATTATGAAGGTATTTATAATACATATTTCAGGATGTATTAAACCAGAGCATCAATATTTCACAATTTCACTCGACAAAAGCATTTTGTCATTAATCACATTTAATTAGACATAGCAGAAATACAAAACATCAGATTCTATAAATTAATAGGCATGAACAAAAGATTAAAGGGCTAGTTTGGATTTTTTTTAAGTGGTTTGTATGAGGCACTTGGGGTGTAAATCACAAGTTTCATCATGATACGATACTATATCGATTCAATATTTGCTTATATCACAAAGTGTACCACGATGTGATTTCAATTTGATTCAATTCGGGGGTCTGCGGTTGATAAAGACAATATCATATGTCCATTTAACACATTTAGTTGCATTTATGTCAACTCACCCAGCTCACCTTGCTGTCAGACAGCACTTTCCTGCAGGAAACCACAAACTAACACAATCTTCAAAGGCACCAGACTCCTTTGGCAAAAACAGTGATTTTACCTCGCTGGACACAGGATTGCAGGTGTACCGCTGCCTTGAGTGGTTAGTTTGTTGGTGTTAATTGTGTGTCTTCGGTGACTCCAAACTAACCCTTTAAAACCGAGAACTCACAGAATAACACAAACAAAATAACCAATCGAGGCAACAGTAGACCAGCAACTCCTGTGTTCTGTGAAGTAAAAGGAGTCTGGTGGCTTTGGAAGTAGTAATATTTTGCTTATCTAATGGTGGTTTCCAATTAGAAAAGGCTGTCTGACGGCAAGACACAGGTGAAAATTAGATTTGTTACGTGTCTAAAATGCATTTTGCTGTTGACCCTGTCCATAGCAGTTTATTGTCGATGTGCCTCTCCAAATTGGAGATGTGACAAAAAGCCCATCGTTCAAACTTTTTCTCTCAAGTATTTGTATTCTGGAACATAACAAATTGTCAGACGATCCAGTTCTTACTTATTTGCATGTTAGTTTAGTGTCTGTTGTCTGTCCATTTTAAATTTGAAATTCGACCCACAGTTTGTCGTCATTCTCCTGCTGGTTTTCATGACGGAAGTGGCAGTGGTGGTTCTCGGATACATTTACAGAGCAAAGGTGAGAAAGCTAAATGAAGAGTCAGCGCATGTTTGTTTTTCTTTCTTTCTTTGTTTGATGTTGAACTTGTAACTCAGCAGATCACACCAAACCAGAAGAGCAGGAACAGTCTGTCAGAGTCAAACAGAGATAATCATGTTGCATTGTACTGCTCGAGGAGAAGTGTCATCTAATGTCGAGTCTCACCCTTCTCAACCTTTGCCAGGTTGAAGATGAAGTTAATAGCTCCATCAAGGAAGTGTATGATGAGTACAATGGCACCAACAGCAACGCCCAGAGTCGTGCCATCGACTACGTTCAGAGACAGGTGAGGACAGAAATCCCCTGTAAACCAGATATAATGATGTTCTTATTCATTCACTAGTTATTTCTGCTCTGACTGAGCAAGTACTGACAGCAATCTTATCAATGTTTTCATTTTCACAGCTTCAGTGTTGTGGGATCCACAATTACTCAGACTGGCAGTATACACACTGGTATGAAGAGTCCAAAAACAACAGCGTACCCATCAGCTGTTGCAAAAATAACATTGGAACCTGCACAGGGTCCTTAACTCATCCTGAAGATCTCTATCAAGAAGTAAAAAAAACCCTCTAGATTTGTCAAATTTTCATACCAAACACTGTTATTTTAAAGAGGAGTGACTTATTATGTTTGAACACACCTGTGTGTGTGTAGGGTTGTGAAGCTCTGGTTGTGAAGAAGTTGAAGGAGATCATGATGTATGTCATCTGGACAGCACTGACATTTGCTGCAATCCAGGTATGTGACTATCACCACGATGCCTTGACTAAATACTGAAGGTCCTGTTTCAAAACTAGTGGGTTGATAAACTTAAATTATTGATATGAAATAAATCCAAGTTAATCATGGGACTCAGCCAGGAAGAAGACATACCACTCTGTTAAAGGTGTTAGGACTACAAAAAACACTCACTCCACAAGTGGTTGATGCGTCTTTTATCTCACTAACACACTTCGGCAGAGTTCAGACACCAGCTTTCAGACAACAGCCAAGTTTTATTTTGGCCTGCCATCAAGTTACTCACAAGATTAATTTTAATTCCAGACAGCTGATATGTCCGCCGGTGATGCTTGTCATTCTAGCTGCCTAAAGTGAAAATGGAGAAGCTTCTAGGTGAATGTTTGCTACACTACTCTTTGCTAATAAGAGAGGAGAAATAACAGATTTGTTACCATCAAAGGTAATGAATCTGTATATTTGCGGTCAGGACAGAGTCAATTACTGGTGCGACAGAATAATCAGAAGCAGCTACAAATGTTCCTGTGCGTTCATGCATTGATAATATACATATATTGTTTTATTTAGCAGACTTTTAGAAGTAGAATAGAGTAAACTTTATTGAGGGAAATTTGTCTTGGGCACAGTGCTGCAGTCTGTTGCTTCACATAAAATAGGATGAAAATATCACAAAAACATGTGGCACAAAGCTAGACAGTTGCTTCACGTAATACATCCTAGAAAACATGAAAGAGGTGTCTGACTATGAATTTCATATTGACAACATAATGACATAAAGGAATGTAAAAGGTGATAATGATCTTGTGTGTTTATTGCAAATTTAAAAGGTCACTATAAATATACTCCACTATACTCTTTACTGCTAGTCTGCAGGAAGTTAAGCAACCTTCCTGTTAAATGCTGGTGTAAGACTGTTTTTGTTTTTCGAAGTATCCAAGATGAAGTAGTGATATGATGAGACATACTTCTGCAATATTACCCGCAGTGTTTTACAACAAAGAGATACAGCGATGACACTATGATGATAGATAGCATGATTTATTTATTCATCATATTTTATTTAGGATTTGTGTAGGATGAGTTACACAACCATAGTGAAATCCCATGGCAAAAGTTTCTCAAGGGTTGTAACTGCTAAGCTATGATGTCAAAAACACTAATACAATGTCTGTCTCTCTCTTTCAGATGCTGGGGATGTTGTGTGCGTGTATCGTGCTGTGCCGGGGGGCAGGGATCCTCCCTACGAGCTTCTCATTACAGGGGGCACCAACGCGTAAAGGAGAACGCATTGCTCACCATAACACACACTTTCAGATTTTACTTGTGTCATTGGTGAGAGCATGAAAATAATGTATCACCACCCTAACCTTAAAACACTAACCACACTGACATTATATGTTTTATCTATTTTTCCCAAAAAAAAAAAGAGAAAAAGCTATTGACCAAATCCTTTAAAGGTCAATGTAAATGAGTTGTAGTAAACATTCAGTTTCTCTGAGGATGGCGTGAGAGTGAAAGATATCATCCTTACCAGACTCAAAACTTGTTAGTCATGTATGGAGTGACGTGTGCACAGGGTTACTTTCCTCTCATATTTTAGTTTGCACTATGTGTATTGCTTTCAATATTTTGTATTTAAATCTGTCATGTACTTGAATGAAAGATTTTATTATTTCACCCTGTACCTCCACTACAACTACTACTACTACTACTACTACTACTACTACTACTGCTACTACTATTCTGCTTCTACTACAACTATTACAGCTCAGTTTGGTTAAAACCTCACCTTTCACCAGCAGTATTCTGTCAAGAAATAGAGGACACCACAGCCCTAACTATATAACTCAACTGGCTTTTAAGAATCAGCCCTTCAGTATGTGGGATTTTCAACTAGTAATGCCTTCTTAACTCTTGATAGACTTTGTCCTATAGCTGTTTTGTTTGTTTTTGTCTCAGCAGTACTGATGGTAGCTTTAGGATTTGATTTGCTGATAAGTAGCAATGGCAAGACTCAAGAATGTAAATAAAATGTGGGAAAAGTTTGAACTTAAATGAGTGTATTTTTGGATTTATTAGGGGCTGGGCAGCAAGACTACCGGCCCCTCTTATTTTTGTCAATGTTATTATTTACACCAAAACGTAGCACCAGTTGAGCAGAAACTTTCACAGCCTTTGAGGTGGCGGGAATTTTGAAGTCCATCATTTCATTTTTTCAAAAAAAATCTTCAAAATTCAGATCAGATTTCTTTTAAAAATTTGAAATGTATCCTCATGTAAGCTATTGCAGTCAATGGAAATTAGAGCATCTTTAAACGTCTGTTTGTCACTTATAAAACAATCAATCTATGTGAAAATAAATTACAGGCATCTAATTGTTGTCAAGATGAGGTACACAAACTCTAAGAATTTTTTCTTGAAAACTGGGCTTAAAACTGGGTGAGGAGCTGCAGTATTTCTTCACGCCCACCCAAAACCTTCGCACATCCACTGTACCTGTGGTTTATCACTTGACTTGTCATTCAGCATTCTGCTCTTTGAGCCAGAGGTTGTGAATTTGTTCTCTGACTGAGGTGACATGCTAATGCTTACTTAAGCAATATGCTTTGGGGATTAGAGACACATGATTTCAGAGATATTTTTAATTTTAGAAGTTTTAAATAGTTGTTGGTGCAGGCAGTTCTGCTGACGGACCCTCATGTATTTGTAATTTTTTCCTCTTTTCTCTTCTTCCCCCTTTTCCTCTTTGCTTTCATCCTCCACACTGAAATTGATAGAAAGAGATAGAATTGGTGCACCAAATGTGGTTTCTTTCTTTTCTGTCCAGACAAAGCTCATATTCACTGGCTGTCGTCACTGGGAGAACAAGTCATCTGGGTTCCAAAATAGAGAGGTCAAAGTTCAAGGTGTTTCCCATGAGGGAGAGATGTGAGGGTTCCACATATTCAGTGAGATTCTTTGGGTCTGTCTGTCTAAGCTTTTAAAGCTTTATGTCTTTAAACTAGGTTCTAGGTTACCATGGGTTCAAAATTTAACATGTACAATCCAGATTTTTTCCAAAACATGCTGTGTAAAACATAAATTAAAGAGAATGCGATAATTTGCTAATCCTTTTTTTGATAATTGAAAACCGTACAAAAGACAAAATAGTTAATGTTTTACATCATCAACTTGATAAACTTTGACACACTGATTTTTAAAAAATATATGCTTAGTCTGAATTTGATGCAAGTAAAACTTTTCAAACTACTTGGATCACAGAAACTGGGAAAGCATGTTCAAAAAGACTGCTCACAAGCCACTTTTTACACATGACTGTATCAATGATATCACTGCATGGGCTCAGGAACACTTCATAAAACCTTTGTCAGCAGGTTTTTTTATGTGGGAAATAAAGTACAAGTACAAAGGGCATTATTGATTATTATGCCCTTAAATTAGTTACAGTTACAGACTCTCTTCACCTCCTTACTTTTGCAAAATGCACAATAAACAAAATTAAATTTGACTGATAACATTCTTATTCTTATTTGTATTGTTATTATCAGATCTTCAGGAGCCATTGCAATAATATTGTTAACGTAAATTCTTTCGGCCATGCTTAACAATAGATTTCGGCCGTAAAGGGATGGAGGAAATTTCTAGCAAAAGAAAAAAAAGCTCCATTAGACCTGAAGTGTGTCTCAAGTTCTGTTGCTGACATTCAAAACTGACTACACATTGTTGCATAGTTGATGTTTATTATTTCCAGTATACATATGTGTGTGTATATACATATATATATTATATATATATATATATATATATATATATATATGATATATTATTATGAGTATAGAATGTTTAATATGTTTATATATATATTATATGTATATATATGAGTTTATTATATGGAAAACAATTAAATATATTTTATTTATATATGTATATATATATATATACATATATATATATATATATATATATTATATATATGTATATATATATGTATATATATATATATATATACATATATATATATATATATATATATATATATATATGTATATATATATATATGTATATATATGTATATATATATATATATATATATATGCATTTTATTTGAGGTTAGAATGGTTTAATAGTCTTTGAATTATATTAATATGACATGAGGTTCATTAGCTCTGCGCAGAAACAACCTGTAGAAATTTTCTTCAAAGTGCAACTTTTCTAATTTTAGTACATTTCAGTACTGCCTGTACTTTTTCTCTTTTACTTCAGTAAACCAGAGTCTGTTTTTACACAAGTATCTGTAATTCTACTTGATTAAAGAATGTGTGTAGTTTTGCCACCCCTGGTTGTCGATAAACATAGTTTGTTTGCTTCTGGATCATCTTGAGCACACTTACACCCGGTGTTGTGTAATACAGAGGTGGGTAAACTGCAGTCGCTTGATCTCAAGTTTGAGTAAACTCTCAGCCTGATTTCAAAGAGGTGGATAACCTGAGTTTACTTGGGTTTACGCCCAACTATGCCCCTGCCTACAACATTGTAGACCATCACACTCTTAAAATGACTCAGCTTTGGTTACGTGATAGACACCGAGTTAGCAATGCATCACCCATTGCACAGTAACAAGATACCTTTGAACCAGATAGAGCAGACTGCTCAGGCGCGTCACCTAAGAATAGTGTCCGACTGCATTTCAGCTACGTTGTTCTGGTGTAGTCGTCTTCTAATCCTCATTAATAAGTACGGCCTTCCTCACAGTAATGGGGTCATAACAGGAAAAATAGAGCAATGTGACTTTGTCACATTCTATACACGATTCAAAAAAAAAAAAAAGGCTGAGAAAACTCATAAGTTCAAGGCAGCTGTCTTCACTTTTGGGGGTTTTGAATCAAACTCAAAACTCATAATTTAAACAAAACTAAAAAAAGTTTTGCTTTTTGAGTTTTTAGAGACAAAAAAGTGCATTTCAGAAATTGTTGAGTGAACTCATTAAAGTGAAAAGGAATAATGGTTAATAATTTAATGTTTTCAGTTGCAACCATTTAAAATTTAAATGCTCTAAATAATGACAAATTGGGTCCACAGCTCAAAGTCAGCTATTTCTGAAACAAGATTTTTTTGAGTTTCTAAAACTCAAAGATTCAAGTTTATCTACAGAAGTAAATTATCTCAACATATGATTATAGGTCAGCAAAACTTTAAGTTTATTTCAAAACCTGTGTTGGAGTTTGACTTAAAACTCAAATATAGTGAAGCCAGTTGCCTGGAAATTATGAGTTTTCACAGCATTTTTTTTTTTCACAGCCTAGTTTTCTTAAAGAGAGAGAACAAAAAACAGTGTTGATGGTCCATAAAGAACAAAACCTGGTGATTTGTCTTTTATATAGAATAAATACATTTTATCATTCACAAATTAGCATTCAGAATAGAAAAAAAACACACCTACACAAAAAACACCTACACATAGAAATTATTCACAGGCCAACAACAGAGATGATTCAGGACTATGCAGGAATACAACAGTATATGAATAAACTTAGTGCAGTGACCTCATGCAACAGATCACTAAATCTTGCAGCTGTCACTGGTATGAGGAGCACACAACACACCAGCTGTAAGGGCAAAGTCATATGAATATGTGCCATTGCAATAAATAATTCACCATTCAACACTGTCTCATGCCACTGTTTGGGAAAGCCCCTATCTGTAGGATTAATATATGATACTCTTAATTCTGATGGCAGCTCTTCATTCATGGGCCTCATTTATAAAGTCGACTTATGAACTATTTTGATCGTGGGAATGACTTGCGCAGAAAACCACACACAAGTAGTTTTTTATAAAACCACCTTACTCTGATGTGGAAACGATCGTATTTATAAGAAAAGCGTAGACTTGACCATAGTGATTTCCTGTTTGTTATGTAGGGGGTGATGCATTTTGGGACTCATGCGCACAAGCCTGTGGTGAACAGTACTGTTATGAACAATGTGAATTTATTGTGAAACACTCCAAAGCTAAGTGTTTGGTTTTGTTGGTCAACCCACTACTTAGTCAAATGAATAACATGTGTAGCCGGCTTCACTCTCCTCTGCTCTTCCCAAAAATTGCTTTTCTCTTTTTGTCCATGGCTATTCTTGACTAAAACCTGCAATTTGTGCTGCATTACATGATGGGTCGGGGTGTCACAATTCAGCAAATCCACAATTTGTTCTGACTTTCAATTTTAAGGTTCGATTTAAATGTGTGGGTTTTTTTTTTTTAGCACTGATGGCTTTGCTGTTGTTAGACTATAGAGTCTTGATTTCTAAACATCATTGGTTGTATGCACTGACAACTGTCAGTTACATTTCTAAATTCTTTTTTAAAAAGATGGAGAAGTGCAGCTGCAGGTTACTGGTCAGCAAAACTGTGGCGTCTTTGTTTTGTTTTTTCTACGGATACACACAGGACACATGCAAGTAGGTGGGGGTGGAGAGATTAAAAAAAAGGGGAGAATTGCAAGATAATTTCAATTCTTTTTTGATTTTGCTCATTTTGATTGTTTTTGATTTTAAATTGAAATAATAACAGGCTTAATCAGGGGAAACTGTTGATTATAGGGCAGGTGCCGTCAATTTTAAGTTAATTTGAGATTCATAGATTGCAGGTGTACAAGTTACAAATGGGCTTTGTAGGGTGTTTTCACATTAGGTACGATGGCTTCGTACTGTGCCTGAGTACAGCTGCCCCCCCCCCCCCACTCCCCTTAGGTCAGCTTTCATATCACACCTAACACAACTTTTGTTTATGGTGTCGCTATGGTGTAGAAAAGCCTGCCAGTCACAAGATCCAAATAGCAGCCCACTTTTTTGTTTTGGTGCAGTTAGCTTTTACACCTGCTTTAAGTTTGTAACAGAAATGTGAACAACAGATGAGATCAAACCATACAGTAAATTTGAAATGACAAGGGCTTTGCAAAATGTTACATGATGTAATGTAGTCCAGTCCTATATGTGGCTGTCAGATAAACTCATTCTTTGGTGAGGTAAGAGCCTGGAACCAGTCCAGTACGACCATTTCTTTGCACCGTCCACCAGCCGTCCTCACCTTGATCTACGACAACCACAATGTCCCCAAAAGATAAAGAGAGCTCATCCTCCACCTAAACAAGGATAGAAACAATCAATGCACAGATACACCATGAAATCAACAAGAATTAGATCATGTGTCTCATGCAGAGGTTAAACATCTGTACCAAGAAACTGACCTGTGCCTCGTACTCATACAGGGCCTTGTACTGCTCACTGCTCAGCTGGGACACCTGACATCCAGGAATGGAAGCATAAACTCCGTCTGCTGTTTCTGCTGAGAGTTGGAAATATAAACATAATCTTGATTTGATGTTGTATTCCAGGTAAAGGAGTGGCTCCTAAACGTTTTTGTCGCAGCACTGTCATATTCCAGATGTGCTCACTTAAACTGATTTTAACTTGGATGTTTTTTTTATGTGATCCTGAAATTTCCAATGTGTAAACTTGGTCTTCTTTGTCAAGTTTGCATTTGTACTAATACCACTTGGAGTGGCAGAAGCTGGAGAATGCCCCTCTTAGCTAATGGGCAGGGCCCCTCGTTTTGTAAGATTCTCTAAAAACATATTGAATACTACAGCAAATGTATATACATTTAGATGTACTTTAAGGAATGGATTTTTCAGGGTTTTCAACACACTTTCAACTCAGCATCACTGCCTGCCATTATGAATCCAAATTCAATATTTAAGGTTATTTTTCCTCACCACTTGCTTTTGAGCTCTTATTGGAGCTGCGTTGTCTTAGGCATCACTTTTTTTGTTTAAAAAAAAAACGACTGATCTTGTGTCACTGCCTCCAGGTGAATATTGGTTAGCTCAGAGCGGCAAAACAAGTTAATCTTTACCTGATGTGTTTTGATTGGCATGGTGATATTCAAATGTACTGACACATATTTGAGCAGAGGATTTAAAAACATCTAGCTTTGTAAATTACCAAAAAAGATTTTTCATTTTATTCAGACCACTTGGCAGTACCACTCCCTTCATGTCCCACTAGATGGCACTCTGATGGTTGAGAATGGCTGATTTAAACCATTCATCTGTCAATCATAACTGTTCATTTATACTTTTTGCATATAATCCCTCCACTGGAGTACAAATCTGGAGAATCACTGGTGTTAAGAATAATTACTGTATGAGACATATAGTTGCTCCACACCTTATGTTGCAAGGATCAAGTGGATTTTATAGTCATATCTGTCATCATTTTGGAAACTGCAGTGTTACTTGAACGACTTACCTACAGTACCAGTAGGTTGTGCAGCTGGTTCATTGAGGCTGATTTTGGAGCCACCGGAACAGTTCCCCTGCAGAAGATTTGAAAACCTGCAAATTGGGGAAATTATTCAGCAAGAAATATACAAAAATGCATTGAGAGGATGAAAAAAACATTTTGTAATAATCATCTGTCATAACTTCTAATTTGGTAACAGTGCTTTTCTAATTCAGACCTTTTCATGACTCCCCCGACGAATCCAGCGCTGCCGTTTCTCTCAGCTGTAGCATTCCCCTCGTAGTAATTTTGGTATTCAACAGGAGCTGTGGAAGAAGCATGCAAAGTCAGTAATTTAAAAAAATCAAACTCTTCAGTGGTTCGCAGTGCATTAACCTGTTTCCAGTGGTGCCAAACATTTTAGCAGCAGCAGAGAGATAATATTAAAATTTCCAACTTAGAACATATTCAAATCAACTTGAGGAAGGCAGCAGCCAGGCAGGTGCCTGCAGTACCTGGGGCAGTTGAGCCGGTGGTTTTCATCTCCACAAAGCTATTGTTGTCTGCGATGATGTCACAGTTTTCCAGCGTTTTCCTCACCTCCTCGTAACACTGAAAGAGCAGAATGAGTTTTAAAAATACAGCACAGTGCATTAGCGTGGCTTGCTGAGAGTCTGTCACATGTGAGAATGGCTGCATGCACACACAAACCTCATCATCCTTCACACTCTGCATTGATAAATGGTTACAGTGCACCCACAAAGCATTCCTTAGTACACTGAGGCGGTCTTCCTCTTGTTGCTGAAACATCTGCAACACAGTGTGATCGGAAAAAACAGTAAATAAAGAGAACATTGAAGACATTTATGAGACTATACAGTACTGTATATACACTTCTGAAATATAGTGAACAGCAACAAAAGTGTCCGGCATGGTCTTAATTCACTTTATCAGCTCCAATGTTCACATCTGTAATGTGAATGCCTTTTAATGCTTCATTTCAGTTCAGTTTATTTCCAAAACAATTAAATACACATATAAACATATAAGATATATTGAAGACGTGTGAAATGGGACACCCTGAAAATCTATCTGAAGCTTGTTACCCTGTAAGAAAGCAACACCGAATTGCTGGCAAAAATTGAGATTTCCTGTCCAGTTTGGGCTGAAATAAGCACAGCTATGGGCACCATTTTTCAGTGCATGCTCCATTTGGGGCCCAAGAAATTATTACTTGGTTGAACATGACAGCCACAGGCCCACAAACAAGCAAATAGAAGGACACAATGAATGAAATCCACGAAATGGAAAAAATAAATCACAAGCTTAAGAACTAAACTAAAATTTTTGATGTGAGATATGAGAGGATACAGAAAATAAATATTTTATTTGAATATTGAGACACTCCCTGAGCCAAACCCATTTAATTTGTTTGTTTTTTAAGTTATTTATTATTCTCCATTTTCCTTTCTTTGCCATTATTCAAATTTCCTATCCAAATGTATCCCTCCTTTTGAGAAGTAACTACTGTAAGGTACTACACATTAATAAATAAAGAGTATAGAAATATCTGAAGCTTAAAGAATAGGGCCTTAATACTAGGTAATTAATAATTGAATTATACTGTATGTTTACTAACACAGTGTCTAGATTTACAGATATGCATGTATTACTCTGTAACATTTTCAACCAAATCACCCAAGACACTAAGAAGCTAAAAAGAAACCTAACCTAAACCTAAAAAAACTATTTAATGGTCCCAAGACATTTTTCATTAGTCTAAACATTGGTTAAATTGGAAAGATACAATTAATTCAGATATATGGCAAGTGGAAATTAAAGTTTAGTGCATTCAATTGAGAAAAAAAGTTGTGCTTTTCTGAATCAGTGACAGTTTTTTGTGTTGAATGACTGAATGAATATATTAAAGAGATTGATTTCAGGGTAGAGCAACTAGTTCAGAAGATTGCTTCCTAATTTTCAAATACATATATACTGTATGTATTTAACACTGGTTTAATACATACAGTACTTTCTGCTTTGCTTGGTTTCTTGGTTTATTAGGGTGTGTGAGTTGCAAGCTTTTTGAAAAAGGATGACAAAGCGGTTGAATGGTGGCCTCAGTTTTGTTGATATTATCACACATACTGTGAGACTGGTGAGACTTAGCTACCCGGAAACATTTTGTTAGATATGTGACTCACTCAATAATAGTCTGCTTTTAGGAAGTATTGCACATCCTCATTGACAAAAGGGCCCTCGGGTATTGCCACTCTTGGTCTAACTCTGTACATTTTAAAATTCATCAAGTCATATTGTGCATTCCTCACTTGATAAATTAAGTAAGAGGAAAAATACAGCTTCCAGTGCAATACTTTACCTCACATGTGCTGACGTGTGTTGATTCCCACTCTTGGCGAGTTTTGTCAAGCTGTTCGATGTTTGACGTGTACTGTTTCTCTAAAGACAAGTGAGAGAATTTATTGTAAAAAAGCATAAATCAAGATCTGCTATGACACAGATTTAAATTTTACATACATAACAGTATATGGATTTATAAACTGTACTGACTCTCGACCTCATTCTGGGATCTTTACTAAAGGGAAGTGAACGCTACCACCATCCTCCAACAAATGTTTCGGGTGAACCTAGTGTCTTCCTCCTTCTTACCCTCCTACTATAGCATCTCACTTATCATTTGTCCTTACCAGCCTCTTCTGCAGCTTCTCTGCACTGTTTCGACTTGTTGTTCATCTGAAAAAGAAGAGAGAATACATACTGTCACGCTGACTTTATATCAGTAAACCTGTGGCTTTCCCAATAAATTAAGTTTATAGTTAATTGTTTAAGTTTGACATAAACTCAGTAAATCAAACTTGAACCATAAAACAAACCACTGGAGAGGTTAAGAGAACTGAACTGTCGAATCAGTCGGTGTTGTGGAGTAACTGTGAAATAAATGTCAGTGCTGTTTGAGAAATTTCCCTTTGGTTGCCAACACGAGCAATTCATTTTAAATATATGACTTAATTTACAACTTACTTTTGATATAATTCTTTATGGTAAGAAGCATGTAAAATAAACTTTAAATCACTTCTTAATCACTTTAAAATCACTATGAGCGGTATTTCCACACTAACCAAATGTCATCAACACTCCAACACCACTGCACCTTATACTGTATGCTGCTTTTGCATCTTGTTACTTGTATTTCATTGTTAATGGTATTTTTATACTCAATATAAAAGTATAAAAATATACAAATGTTTATTCTTTCTAACTATGTGTGAATCTTAATACAAAGCACCTCAGTAAACTCTCAAATGGCAGTGACCGTTAAGACAGACAAACAGAATTTGTAACAGACTTGTTTTTCTCTGTGCTAACCTTCACTCTGAGTTTAAGACTTGTGCATGCAGGATTTTGTGAAATCACAATATGCAGATTACTCAACAGTGAGTGGAAACCTACATGGCACTACTGTACACTGAGAATGGACTTTTTAGTGAAGCAGGGGACATCGTATGTCTAATATTTGCGTATTCGCAGATGCTTGATTTTTCAGAAGTGAGAAGGAGTAGATATAATTTAAGATTTTCTAACTAGGAATTTGAACATATCAGACATGTAAGCTGCATGTCTTTGGACTGAGGGAGGAAGCGAGGAAAACATGCAAACTCTGTTCAGAAAGGTCCTGCCCCAACCACAAACTCCCCAAGCCCCCAGGCGGCTGGGGGATTTGTACTCAGGACCTTCTTCCTGTGAGGTTAGAGTGTTAACCATTCTACAGTTGGGCCACCACACACATCACAGACTAGCTGTATGTGTCTTCAAACATGTCTGGAGAGGATCTTTTGAAGATATGCATTAAGACCAGCACAAAGCCAGCATCTGTGATGGTATGGGGGTGTGTTAGTGCCTATGACATGATGGGTAACTTGCATATTTATAAAGTCTCATTTAATTTTTGACAGGTACATGCAGGTTTTGCTGCTGCTATTCAGAAAACCTCTTTTTCCGAGGTGTCCCTGTTTATTTTAGCAAGACAAGATCAAGACACATTCTGCGTGTGTTAAAACAGCATGGCTGCATATTAAAAGAGTTTGGCTACTAGACTGACCAGCCTGCAGTCCAGACCTGTCTCTTATTGAAAATGTGTGGTGCATTATGATGCAAAAAATACTACAATGAGACTTTGTTGAAGTCGTATATCAACAAAGAATAAGAGAGAAGAATTTGATTGAATATAGGTTGATTTGCAATCACTGCAATCTGTTTCATACAACATGTCAACTATTTTGGAATCGGGGTTGTAAACAATAGTGCCATAATGTGTGTCTGATAGTTTTTTCCACGATTAAAATCTTTCAAAAGGCATCCTCTCGTTCTCCCTAAATGTTTTCCTGCTCAAAATGCATTGTGCATTGATGTCTGTGGAGGAAACAAAATCATAATGGAAAAAAAAAGTTTTCCTGCTGGACATTAGATGTCTCCTATTTCACTATAAAGTACATTCTTAGTGTATGTGCACTGAGTTGCAAGGTGGACCAGGACTGACTTTTAAACTAGCTTTGATGTCACAAATCATGTTTGCAGGCCTGTCCCTTGAAATCAGCTATTCAGTGAGCACAGAGAAACCTTCCTCTTTCAGCAGATGAATGTGAAAACAGCCTTCTACTGTCAAACTCTGCACATAACATCATCCTATACAGTGAAGCTCAAACATTCAACTGTAGGAACAAGAAAAACATATTTTTGAGTGGAGGAGGACTATAAAGATTAATTGGTTAGACTTATTCTGATGTCTGTGCACAGAAAAAAGGACACTAATGTAGTCAGAATAAAGAAGACAACTGTAAAACAGCACTCATCCTTTTAGAAAGCCAGGCCTGAATTGAAATCATAGCACTGGACCTTCATACCAGATTTACCTTCTCGATCTGTTTGGGAGTGGCTGTGGGAGTGTTGCCCATCTTCTCAGCGGTTTGCTCTGCCTCATCTGCCTCCCTGCAGCGCTGCTCATAGGATCGTTTAGACTGGGAGGGAAACAGAACAGAAACCACATGAAACTGTATGACACCCCTGCTTCGTTCATCAGCACTTCGCTCTATGAATCTTGACAGGAAAGGGGAGGGGGGGGCAAGTTCACTCAAGAAAAGAGGAGCCATGCATGCTGCAGGAAAAAACAAAGTGTATCAAGTAAGAATTCACTTCCTTCTTTTGATTAGAGAGAAGTATAATCTGAGGCTCCAATATGTACAATCATGTTATTTCCTTGCAAAATCATCTTCCTCTTAAATCTTAAATACACATGGCAGTGTTTCTCTGCTAAAATACTTTCAGAATAAGGTATAGCTGCGCTTCATGCACAGGATGTAGCTGCACTAAATTTGCACCTGACATAAATCATGCTGTCTACTACCACCACAGTTACATAAAGAGTAATATAAATACACTCGCTGAAGCTGAAATAACGAGGTCTAATAATACAGATAGTAATGATAGCATGAATTGACCTAACTTACATCGATTGTTTTCTTGTAGAGGGAGACTTTTGCCTTCTGGACCTTCTCCATGATTGCTTCAAACTAAGAAGTGAAGGACAACATGATGAAAAAAAATGTCATCATCGAAAACCACAAGAGAAGCATCTCTTTTTAGATTTCCTCTGTATGCAAATGATATAAACGACAGCTTGACATGTGTACCTTTTTTCTCTGTTCTTTCTGTCGCTCTCTGAACTGCTCCATTCTCCTCACCTCCTCCTTTAGGAGTGCAGAAAGCTGGATGTGCAAGTTTCCTACATTTTCAATTTCTGAAAAACACCAACACATACAACTTAAAAAACTGAGAACTGACTGAGACATGTATGAAGTACACACACACAAACAAAAAAAATGCAGGAAACATATCCTGTGTGCTTACGTCTTTTCATTTCATCAAAAGATGTTCTCAAAGTGCTGTGAAGACAAAATGAACACAGGGCATTCTTACAAGATGCTGAAATTTCATGCACTTAAATGTTGGTCGCACTTTAGTTTACAGTACACCAATAAAATGTAACCAGCTGTACTTGGCACCAAATCAGACATAAACTAGAAATAATATAAATTAATAATGTTCATTCTTTATTAGACAGTATTAGAGCCTTTATTAGAAACTTATTAGACTTTTTTTAGAACACAATTAGGGACACATTACACAGACTGTACAGTAAGTCGAAGTGCATTATTTTCCACAGTTAGACCCTTAGTGTGATTTCACTTTAGTTTATGCTGTGGTTCTATTGCTATGGGTTCCAAATTACCCTCTAATGAAAGTCTAATAAGGGGAAATAATACACTTTAGTTTACAGTACAGTTCTGATGACGTGTCCCTATTTGCCCTCCAATAAAGTCTAACAAGGGTATAATAATGGGTCATATTATTTCTAGTTTCCATCTAATTTGATACAAAGTATGGCTTGTTACATCTTATTCGTGTACTATTAAATAAAGTGCGACCAAAATGTTTTCTGTTAGTCCAATACTGCATAATACACATACTGCATGGAAAGGTAAATGGTGAGAATATTAATACACCTACCAGATCTCATATAAACCCCCAGCCTTGCGGGCGATTGTGACCAGTTCCTTGCCATATTTCTCTTCAGCTGATGCTCTACATGAACAAAACCACAATAGAGCTCAACCGCACTGCATTACATTTATTTATGCATATGCATGAATAAAATTACACAAGCCCACCTCATTTTCAAGAGCTCCTCCATATCTTTGCACGTCCGTCGGCCATCATTAAGTCTCTGACAGATAGTCTCGTACCCAATATTACTGATGAAGTCCCCTCCCTGGAACCACAAATACAAAACCATAAATACTTATACATTAAGTACTTTCACACACAATGTTAAATGTCGGAATTAAAGTCAAAATAAATATGTCCAGTGGAAGAATTTTTTACAGTTTCTTTATTGCTTCAGTATTCAAAAGGCCCAAAATAATGACTTTCAGGTAATATGTGATGATTTAAATGATACTCTACGGCCAGTTTTACGTTGATGATTTCTGAGACTGATTTTTTCCACATAGAGGTGTTGCAGTGGTATCACAGCTAGAATGGAAACTGTTACTCTACATGCTGCTGCTGGGGTCTGCATAGAAAGTAGCCAAGCTGGAAAAGTACCAAAAACCCCCCCTCTTATATTAAAGTATTCTTACTGTGCTGAAATTTGAGCAAGGTGGAAGTAAAATTAGTGTTGTAAAAAATCTCTGATGTTCATTTCTATTGTTGTGGCATTTACATGAGAACACTGATAACAAGATGAGAAGAAAGAGGAAAAAGGAAGCACACAACTTCACAAAGTAAACTGAAGCCGGGCTCAAATGACCAGGTCTAGATGGTTTGCTTATGGCTCACAAAACAGTGCTGTGTTCATGACCGGTGAAATGGATAAAATTAGCTAGATTAACAGGAAACCCAATAATGATACACAGGACAGTTTCCACCACGGTGTTGCTGTATTTAAGTATTATTTTTGCCTCCATACACCTTCTACAAGTTTTTTTTTTTTTTGCTTATAAAACTGCATACAAAAAAAATTAATGTTTTATTCAGAGCAACATTTCAGTATCCTTTCCGTGAGCTTCAAAGCGAGAAACAGAACAGAAAGGACAGGTTAGAAGTCTAAAGACAGGACAAAGTCTTCACCTAACTGTAGTCAAAGTTAAGCAACAGATAAGTAAATACATAACAAGTGTATGGTACAGAACATACTGTCCAGACAGAATGCAAAGCATAAATACAGTGGACATACAAAGATATTACCTCAAAACTCCAGTGAACATACTGAATACAACAACAGTGACTTCACAGCTCAGTAAAACTCATGGTCAGATTCAACTCTAAACTTAAACAACAAAAAAACAAAAGATTAGTACAATCATTAACTCACCCAAAATGCATCTTTAAATTGTAATGTCATCTTGGCAGTGGTTAAAAACGGTCCCTTTTGGAGAATCCACTCAACTTTAAGTCACTTTATGTCAGCCAGCAGTGTAACAGGCTGTTGCTCGATGCAAGTGAAATGGCTCATGACACATTCAGGAAACCAGCTTTCAAACAGCAACACTCACTCACTCATTTGATTTAAATGAGGAAGAGCTGCAACATGTCAGCAGTTAGTTGCCACAGCTGGACTGATAGCCATGTCAGTTCACTTTTGGCACATGTGAAAGGACAAGTAATTACGATAACACAGCTACAATTCAATAAAAAGCAACCAAAACAAGGTACAATCTCTGCAAAAGTGATTAAAATCATATCCACAGTTGAGCCTCCCTATTCTATATGCATGTAAAGAGTGGATATAATAGCAGGAATGACTTACATTATGCAATCTAATACAAAATTCCTGCAACATGTATGATTTTGTAAAAGTTTTGATGTTCAGATTTTCAGTCAGAGAGGTACTGAAACACCACTGTAGTCATTTTAAAGAATGTTTTACGCTTGTTTTGCAATATGTGTGTTCCTGTTATTTTGCCCATTTACTATCTTTACTAAGTGACGTAAATCCCACAACTGATGTCAAAGTACAGGAACAGTCAAAGTACTGTACTGTACTGTACAAAGTCAAAGTACAGTACAGTACAGGAAATAAACTTCATAACATCTTCATGGAAACAAATGAGAAAACTCTACAATAAACATGAATATAAAGTATGGCTATAATTCATCATGTGATAATGCAGCTGCCTGCCATAGTCTGTCACTTCACTGTTGAGGAATGTTTCTTGATTTTTCAAAACTTCAGCCACTGAGATCTGCCCGTCTCCATCGTGGTCCATTTCCTTGAGGAGGTGTAGAGCCTGTTGATGACACAGAGCAAAACAAGGAAAGGAAGTGGGTGAAAATGCAAATTTGGAGAGAAATTATATACACCAATTGGCTACAACATTAAAACTACCTGCCTGATACTGTAATACTGTGTAGGTCCACCAAGGTACCACCAAAACAGCACTGACCTATCGAGAAATGGACCCCACATGACCTCTGGTGTTCTGTTGTATCTGGGCCCCAAATCATACAACAGATCCTCCATGTCCTGTAAGTAGTGAAGTGAGGCCTACATGGATTGGACTTGGTGTTCCAGCATGTCCCACAGATGCTTGATCACACTGAGATCTGGGGAATTTGGAGGCTAAGTAAACACTTTGTCAACACCAGGTAAAATTCTTCCTTTGCTCAACGGCCTAGTTCTGACGCTCAAGTGTCCTTATTGTGATACTGTGTAGGTCTCCCTTGTGCTGCCAGAACAGGTCTGACCTATTGAGGAATGGACTCCACAAGACCTCTGAAGGTGTCCTGTGGTATCTGGCACCAAAACGTCCAACAGACCCTTTAAGTCCTGTAAGTAGTGAGGTGGGGCCTCCAATGATGGACTTGTTGTGCCAGCAAATGCAACAGATGCTCGATTGCATTGAGATCTGGGGACTTTGGAGGCCAAGTCAACAACTTGTTAACACCAGGTCACTTTGTCAGGCTTTGGTTACTTTCAGAGGTTTGATCAGTGTATAATCTGATGAATGCACATTTGTGGTAATGCAGACTCCTAATCAAGTGACGCCAGGAAGCTGCTCAAACCTACTTCCAGCCCACTACCAATTTGTCACCCTGTCTGTGCAAACTGTTTTCCTCCTGTCTGTTTAATTTGTAATTTTATTCAGTCTGATCATTTCCTTCCCTTGTCCTTTGATCATTACTATTCATATACTGTCCAATCACTATAAACATGTTTTATTTCCTTTTCTCTGGGTCAACTCACTGGCTCAGATCCGCTCTGTGTCTGTTGAGTTCACCAGTCATGTCGACATGCTTAATAAACTCACACAAAACTCTGGAAATGGACATGGATGATTTTTTTCTTTAGCAACAGGCAACAGCTAAAGGAGTATGTCTAATACACTATTTGTCCATGTATTATTAGAACAGAAGAATTTTGTATTAATTGAATCTATTATGCCAAAAAACTCCACACACACGTTGGAACAGTTGAGTCTTACCTCTTCTCTTGCTGAACCGTAGCTGTTGGGTGCAACCCAGCGGAGCTGCTCCTCTCGATTCAACTTGCCATCCTTATCTTGATCATAGAGGTCTTTAAACCGCACTGTTTCTTCAATCTCCCACTGTGAAGGGGAATTCTCTGATAACAAAATAAAGCACTGAATGAAACACTGTTGAAATTTGGGCATGGCAGAAGGATGTAAAGGTCCAGTGTGTAAGATTTAGGGAGATCTATTGGCAGGACATGGCAAGAAATGGATAATATTGATCAGTATGTTTTCATTAGTGTATAATCACCTGAAATACAAATTGTTGCGTTTTTGTTACCTTAGAAAGAGCCATTTATATCTACAGAGGATGCGGGTCCTCTTCCATGGAGACCATCATGTTTTACTGCCATGTTTCTAAGTATCCCAGAACGGACAAACCAAACACTGGCTCTAAATATGGCCTCTCACATTTTTTGCAAGTCTCACAGCAACCGTATTTTCTCCTACACGCTTGGAAGGGGAGGGTGAGACGAGTGGTATTCAGGTGGTTCCAATCAAATCAACACTCAACACAAGATGCTACTAAATCCTGCACACTGGTCCTTTAAAAACAGTCATTCTGTGTCTTAAAATAATCTCTGCGGTCTTACCTTCCCCACGAACATCTCCAATAAATTCACTAAGACTGATGAATCCATCTTTATCTGTGTCATATTCGCTCAACACATCTTCAATGGCAAAATCCTGTGAGAAAAAAGATAAATCAATCAATTCTAACATGAAACACAAGAGGAACTCTTAGGGTGGGTGGAAGAATGCATTATTATATCAGGTTTTGCAGGGGCAGGAGCTAAGCTCGTCTTACAGCCATGTGATCCACTTCAGATGGATGGGTGAAGGCAAGAAACTCTGTCACATTAAGCCCAGATGTGCCGTCCACATCAGCAAAGTCAAAGCGCCTCCTCTCCTTCAGATGGAGCTAATGGGGATATGAGCCTATGTTGAGGTACTGGACATAAATTAGGCTGTGGTATAATGTGCTTATTAACAAGACAATAAAAAGTGTACCTACTAGTCTGAGAGACTCTTGCTCTGGATCGTCCAGAACAGCGGTGTCATCAAAACTAATGAGCTGGTCATGAGCGACCGTGTTGTATTCCTCCCACGTTACAACACCGTCTTTGTCAGTGTCAAACTCAGGGAAGCGCTCTTTTGCATCATCCAGAGCGTATTTTCTGTAGACGTGTTGAATCCAGAGGGTGACCTCCTCTGTGGTAAAACACAGCAGACTAAGTATGACCTTACATGAACTCTGTTTGTCTTTGCTGTCTTTACTTAATCAAGAGACTCATAAATTTACCTGCACTCAGCAGATTGTCACCATTTGTATCAATTTTCTTTATAATTTCCATCATCTTTTTCCTCTGTTCTGCTGGGCTAAGTTTCTTTATCTCCTCGGTGTCCTGGAAGTACAAAAAGACAGAAGGGATGAACGAAGAGCACATAAACTTGCCTGAGGGGTGTCAGGAAACGTAGCAGAGATATTTAGAAACCTCATCTCCAAGCAGGACGTTCATGTCATGTTCAGGGTTGTGCTGCTGGCCAATATAATGATCATCATCAAGATGTTTATGAGAACTTTTTCCAAATCCAAACTGAAGCACCAACAACACCAACAATGCAGAGGGCTCCATCTGTTGAGTAACACAGATAATCCATAGTCAAAAAAAACAAAATGCAATGAATAGAGTCAGACAGATATATTGTATTATCGTGGAAATTAGTTTTCCATGTTTTTATATCATTTTGGATTTTATAGATATAAATAAAGAATACTAATCAATATAGATTTTTTTTTTCACTCCCTAATATCGGTATCGGCATCAGCCTCCCAAAATCCTGTATTGATCGGGCTCTTATATGGTATTGAGAATACCACAAAGAAAACACCACAGGTTTGCTGTTTGAAAACTCATCAGTGCTGCCAAACTGCAACTGTGCGACCTTGTGGTCAGATGGAGGAAGTTCAAGACAACCTAAACTTAATATGTGAGTCTCACTTACATGATGATGAAACCTGCTAAAATCTACCAGGAACTATTGCGGCTGAGATAAAGAGAGAGGGGGCAAAAATCAGAAAGCCAGGGAGACATTCGAGCTATTTCTGGTCCAGTTTTAATTGATTCCTGTTTATTTGATAATGAGATTCAGACAGACAGACGTGCGGCAGAAATCAACAGCGTTAGCCAAAATAAACAGACACAGGTGAGATGAAGACAAGGCATAAAAGCCAGTAACAAACTAAAACGCTGACAGTTAATATAAGTGAAAGATGTTACCGTGTAAAGTTCTTCGTACGAGGGTTGACGTGTTTTACGTCTGTGACCCAAGAGGTTAGAGGCACTTCCGGTCGCAGATTTCAAAATAAACTTGTTATTAAGTTTTCATTTGGGTACTGGTTTTGAACGACATATTTTGGGGCCAAACCGTTTATTGGGTCGTGGCCCAAAGGTGGATTACAGGATATTTTATTGGATCACCAAATAAATAAAAGACACGGAGGGAATTCTGCAAATTTAAGATTTATATCTGCAGCTTTTATAAAGCATTTAAAATATTTGTATATTGCTTTAATGATGGGAGGTACAAAAATGAGAGCCTGTCTGCTTATCACGCCTAAATGCACTTATTTTGTCTCACATATGAAGTAAGCTAAAATGTCTTATATTGTGTTCCTAATAAGAGGGGAAATACATGATGTGACCTGTTAACTCAGTCTGAATGCATTTATTTATCATTTATAAAGTATTTAACATGTGTGTAAAATAGGTCATGCAAAAATGGTGGTAAATTTTTTTTTAAAAAGGAGGTCCCCAGAAATTTTTTTTGGGAAACACCATGATAAAATGTCGCCTTGGATGCCGCTATAGCAGATAAAACATGATAAAAAATGTCCTCTAGGGCCCTTCCAGTGCACAAACATGTACCCTTTGAGGGTCCTTGCTGTGGCGATAGTGTGATGAAGTGCCATAATAGGCTGACATACACGCGAGAAAATAATTTGGCCACGTGCCGTTAAATGATTAAATAGTTTATATACCCTGTGTGTTTTAAATACAGAGGTGTGTTAATCGTTTAAGAGGAAAGCCTGCTCCTTTATGCTTTAATTTTGAAGGCAGGTTCATTTATTTTGTTGTCTTCCTGCTGTCTGAAGAAAACTTGACACGTACTGAAAAATCAACCAAACGTCCCGCCCGATCCTAATGGTTGCTATGGTAGACAGTTTGAAGTCCCGCCCAAGGAAAAGATGACCCGCCCCTTGACCCAGACTATGCTGCACATGATTGGCTTGCTCGTGTGTTGTTTCTATATCGCAGTGAATTTATTGGATAACGCCATCGCCGGTCAAAAATCTAAACTCAATAGACTTCCTGCTTTTGTTAGGTTGTCCTCACTGTCATGTATTTATCTGACATGTTTTTCCATCAACTCTGACAACAAGATAACGTTGTCCGTAGACGTTTAATTTTCACCGACTGAGCATTGAAAACACCGCAGGTCGATGTCCAAAGACAACCGCCATGATGGACGACGGCGTGGCGCTGGGCAGCACCGTCTCGGCCCGAGAGTTAGCCAAGGTGGGGACGGGAGGGAGAGGTCTGGTAGCAACAGCTCAGGCTCCTCGCATGGAGGAGGCAAAAGCAAGAATGCATCCATTACCGCTTTGAAGGTATGTAAAGACTTACTAGTTGGGTGCTAATAGCTGATATACGGCAGTTAATTTTATCAGGACCATTAAAATTCCGATGCACTCATAGCTAGCTTGAGCTAATTGACTAAATGGGTTCACTTGGCTAACAGCCCTAGCAGGGAAGGTGCATTTTTGGACGACCTCACCTGCCGTAGGTGTGATGTTGGCAGCTCTGGTGGTCTCCTCAGTTTTTGAAATGCTTCACCTTCCTCCGACCCCCTTTGTGACACACACCCACTCATGCAGGTAAAAATTTATGAGAAGATGCTGATGCATCTTAGTATCTGTGAGCTTAAAGGTGGGCTGCACACTTAATCAGAAATGTTATCAAATTCGCAATATGGCCTAATGCAATATAGAAATCTTATGCTAAAGGTAAAATTGATAACAAAACAGCATTGTGATGAAGTTCTGTAGGGCTGCAGAGATTCCTTGGCCAAAAAAATGTTTTTCAGTTGTAAGAAAACATGAATTTTTGGTACAGACCTCCAAAAATGTCCCACCATCGTGATTTTTGATTTTGTTTTTCAGTGAAAATAAGAATCGTGATGCTAAAATGATCATTCCCACTAATTGTGAATTATATAATAATTGAATATCTCTTAAAATATCACAATTTGATTTTTTTTTAGCCATTTTGTGCAGCTCCAGCATATATCTAAGTTACTTCCATATCATCATTAAAGTAAGAATGTGACAACAAAAGAAGTGTTTTGCAGGGAAAGTTAACACTAGAGTAAATAATAGGACAAGCCTGTATCACATGGTAAAGTGTCCTGCTCTCCCTGTTTATTCCAACTTCTTGCAGACTTTAGAGGTTTATGCCATTTGTTGGCAGTCAAACCATGTGGGCTTGTGTGTTTTGTCCCCTAGCAGCCTATGAATCATCGAGTGCCGAGTCCAATCAGATCCAGAGCATCACCCTGTGCAACTAATGCACGGCCGGCCAGGCTTGCGTTAGCAGCACACGCTGTCTCTCAGCCTGCCTGCAGCCATACTCTCATCATCACTGGCAGCACAGAATGGGGGGGCAGAGCGGCAGGCCTGCTGTGTTCACATGACTGCGCAGTGTTGTGGCAGAACGAGAGTGAGAGATGAGAAACAGAGAGAGAGTGGGGGCTCTGATGCAGAGCAGGGAAAGCAGAGGAGAGGAGCTGTAAATATAGGAAGCTGCATGCAGTGGAGAGCAGAGGAGAGTGGCAGGCAGGCAGATAGACAGCAGCAGGCAGGGAGTCAGGCCTAAGAAGTGGCTGCTAACTCAGCAGAGCACCGAGGGCTCAGGCTAGATTACAGGCAGAGTTACAGACAGAATAGTCAAAGTGAAAGGCAGGACTGTCGGGCTACTGAGCACTTGTCTCTCTCAATTGCCACTGGGAGAGGAGTTGACACAGCTGGGCAAGTTGCTATAGCAGTGTGAACTACACAGTAGGAGTCTATTTTGGTCCTGCCCTGCCGTCAGACGACGATGTCACCTTGCACGAGTGGCAGTGCTGGTGAGGGGGAACAGGTTGCCTGAAGTGGGCTGCAAAAGTATGTCAGGGGTGGATAAGGACGAGGAACCTGCGTACAGACTGTACTTCTACTCTGTATGTATCCTCTAATCTTATGATTTTCTCTTTGTCTCTCCTAATGAGCTAGATGTCACCCGCTGTCTGTCTCGCTGCCTGCATCTGTTTGTAGACCTTGCCAAAAGGGAAACCTTACACTTGCCCCTTACTCAGCACAGTCTAGAAAATAAGCACTCTCTCTGTTGCATGGGGAAGGATTGCCTGACCTGTGAATATAACAGAAGTTATGCTTCACAGTGTATCTTATTTTTCTCCAGTGCAGCCCAGGAGACAGCTTGTTTGCAGCTGATTAAGTGGATCAGGAGAATGTTGCTGTAAGCCTTTTTTTTTGCCTCAGGCTGCTGCACACACAGTTAGCCATCGGTTGTGAGTAGTTAAGGTATTTTCACAACATTCGTCTGTCATCCAATGGCTGCGAAGCCCAGGAAATGCAGAGTAAATATTTACAGTTTGTAGATGGGAGATGGTGCATTGATGCTGCTGACCCACCTCACTCGTTCTTGCTCATTTTAGCAGGGCCTGTGTTGTTTGATGTTCTTTTATCTCTTTGTAGTCTTTTTCTTCTTGGCCAAATAAAGCCCAGGCCACTCGACATGTAAAGAATTTTGCTCGCCAAAAGTAGGTCAGCTGGGTATCTCCCTTAGGGACATTAAATAGTATCAGAGCAATACATGCATGCTGTTTCTGCATGTGTAACTCCTAATGAGTCACGTTCACATTATTCCAATCTACTGGCGCTGAAGGATAGTCAGAAAACATTGAAACATGTTAGTTTTACATAAACATTGGCCTAATTATCACTAGTTCTTGGCTGAGACAAGCTGTATTCCTCGTCTTTTCAGTTGCAAGTGTGTTAGAGGAATGATTTTGCTCTAGCCTTCTTTTCTGAATGGTGTTGTTAGGGAGAGACAGCCAGGAAAAGAGAGAACGGTTTGTTCCATGACTCATTTGCTATTAACAGGAGAACTGGCTCTCGATTTTTGTGTTGGTTTTAGGTAACAATGTATTTTAAGTCTGAAACCACATCTTTATAGTTGCTGACCAAAATAGCCAAGTTTGCAACAGACTTTTGTCAGCATTAGATTAAATCATTTATGTACAGAAGTGGTACAGGCTATTCTGCTGCGAGAGGGAAAACAGCAAGTGGAAGATCCAGAATGATAAGCCTCTAGGTATTAGCTGTGTTGTTTTGTAATCAGATTGCCAGAAGTCAGAGTATTCAGTGATGTAAGATTACAAAGCCACATAGAAGGCCACTGGGTACACTGTGTATTTTTGTCTGTGTCACTACAATGAAAAATTTAGTTGTATGTTAATGCTTATAGCAGATTTAGTCTATGCATTTATGTATGAGCTGTTATATGACAGAATGTTTCTCTCTGTTGTTGATACCATGTGTTATCACAGAGGGCATCTTAATCTCCCATAGGTAAAAGGATGTGATGAATGACTTCTCACAGCATTTATTTTGGTTCACAGTGTCTGCTTCACCCGAGGTTACAGCCAAGTTCACTGATGCATACTCAATGTGTAGGTCAACCATGATGCATGCTGGGCAGAAAGCGGGTTTAGAGCTTCTGCCTCTAGCTGTTTCTTGACATAGTCTGTGCCAGTAGACCACTTCCATAAACTTAATGCTTGCAGTATTGTGGCATCAGCCTCGTGTCCCAATCTCACACACACACACACACACACACACACACACACACACAACACACACACACACACACACCACAGGGGATAGAAGGACAAATAACTGAAACAGCATATTGCACTTCACTGTCTTGTGGTGGTACTGCTTTTTTCATTGAATGGAAGGATTAGGGATTTAATATTGTCATTTTAAATTGCAATTAGTACTTTTGATTATGTGTTAATTTTCTCTTAAACCTGTTTTGCACACATGAAAATGTTTGCGTTACTATGAAGCGCAAGATAAGTGTATCTTCCCTTTACTACACGCATTTAGTAGGGTTGAGTTTGTTGTGTATGTCTGTTTGAAATTTGAATGATGTGTCTGCCATCTGGACTGTAAGTGTTACACATTGTTTAATTTCAGTTACCTTCAAAATTCACAATGCAGTGAATAAATACAGACAATGAGTTTAGGACTATGGTAACACACCGTACTGCTGTACACAATACTTAAAGCACTATACAAAATCAGTGTACAAGGTGTATTAAAATGGGGTAACCATAGCAACAGTTCTCATGCTTCAGGCCGTTACTGGTTAGCTCTCTAGTAAACAATTTTTTTTGCACTTTTTTGAAGAATAAGGCAGAGATGTTCTATATTTTTGTTATTTTCAACAGATCCCATGAGGAGACCAAAACAAACAATGTGTTAGTCCATCTCTGAATACTTTCCAATGTCCCTACCCTGTCTGTGGTAGTCAGCCTCAGGCCCATTCATTCCTACTGAAGACATAAATCTGTAGGTCATAAATACAAAGTTTCATTTGGAAAAAGTGCTAGGTAATTTCCTAATACAGCTGGGCACCAAAGTTTCCTCTTAACAGGAGTCAGTGTATTTGTTGGGGGCTATCCTCAGCTGTTTATATGGTATGCTATTGAATATTTACACAAAAAGCCAGCCTATGTGTGAATACTACAGTGTCCAGATTTGTCATAATGAAGGACCGTCTCACCTAGTCCAACTGTGTGGCTCATTGTTTACTTAAAGGTCCAGTGTGTAAAACTTACAGGGATGATTTGAAGAATATGGCTGAAATGGAGCATAATATGCGAATTTTGTTACCTTAGAATGAGCCATTTATATCTACAGAGGATGTGGGTCCTCTTCCATGGAGGCCGCCATGTTTCTAGAGAAACCAAACGGTGGCTTTAGATACTTTTGCTACTATAGGTTTTGCTACACACCTGGAAGGTGAGAGACAAGATGTTTGCAATCTGGAAGCTCGCTGCTAAGATCAGTAGATTTGTCCGAGCTGTTTGTATTTTTGTCTTTCCAAGTACTCCAAATACCAATGTTTTGGGTTGGTAAAATGATCTGAGCACAACAAAATAATGAAATAATATGGGAATACAGGCATATTTTTAAGGAAAATATTGCAGATTAGACCATTAACATGTATATTTATGATAATATAATTCATATAGCCTAATAGTTACTGTTTTATCAGTCAATACATATTTAAGTCCACCTCCAGTCATGTTTTAAACAATATAAAAAGCTCTGCAAGAAGTAATAAATTGTGTCTAATGTGGGTTTTTTTTGTAAGATAAGTTCAAATACCTTTTTAAAGTGATATTCCATCGCTGAATAATAGTCCACTCAGTATGTACTCACCTCTATGCCGATGTGAGGATGGGTGAAGATCTTCAGTTCACAAAACAATCCTGGAGTTTCAGCAGAAAACAGGGTTGCAGCTAATGGCAGTGAATGGAGACCAAATGTAAATGTAAAAAAACCCACAAAATTTCTCCATCCTGCTTGTGTGGTGTAATCCAAGTGTCCGCGAGCCGCGACATTAAAATTTAACCACAAAAGACGCCATTTACACCATGTTTTTAGCCGAAATGTCAACTGTAGCATGTAGCAGGTAGCATGTAAACATGGCGCCGATCTCGCGATATATTCACATTTGCATCCATTAAGATATATACGAAGTCTCGCTTACATATAGCTCTACATCTTGCTTTCATTTAGTATTTAAGTATTCTTGAATATGCAAATAGTCACTGCCCTCTCCACACACCTCTCACCCCCAGTCCCTACCTCAAAATAGCCACACCTGGCTTCTCCTTTGGGCCGGGCATCACAGCTAATGATATGTATACACCACCCACTCTAGTAATGGGATTGGTTCCTCAGGTTTGTGACATCATATACTGAGCCTGACTGAATCAGATTTTATGAGACTGCCCTTGCTCACTGCAGTTGCAAAGCAAGAAAGGCTCAGACATGGCGTTTACAGCTTACTTTGCTTCTGATATGTCTTGTAACACATGAAAAACACAACATGGACATGTTAACAAGGTTAAAACATGATTTTTGCTGGAGGGGGTCTTGTTGACAATAACTATATAAAGTTTGACCAGACTTATCCTTTAAACTGACTATAAACAAAGTATAAAAATGTTTTTCTTTTTTTCCAAAGCATCATTTCCATCTTTGTCTCTGTCTTTCTTTTTTGTGGCCATGAAATGATCCCTTAGTGCTTTCCATGGTGTAACAACATAGAAAGTAATGGTCCCTCAGCACTGTGGTCATTATTTCACTGATGCTTCATTGTAAATGTCAGGAAACCTTGTGTATTGGCTAATTTGAAACTATCCTTATCTTTGGCATATAGTGATATTGTATTGAAGTCGCCTTATGATTAGTTTGTCACATGTCCATGTCCTACTGCTCTACATGATCTTTCCTTGGCGTTTGGATAAAGTGCTGTATCGATGCGTTGAATCTGTTTCTCCCACAGGCGTCTTTTCAGCGTTCCAACAGCCATGACAAAGTGAGGAAGATAGTTGCTGAAGAGGGCCGTGCTGCTCGAAACCTCATTGCCTGGAGTGTACCTCTCGAGAACAAAGAGGAGGAAGGTTGGTAGCTGCATGCAAAACAAACTCTCTGTGCATGCTAATGTTATTATTCTGCATTGTGGTAGGTTTTTATATTTTTCCATATTACTGTAACATCACAAGAGTAAACGGAAGATGACATTTTGATTGTTTAGCTCTTTTAGTGGTAGGTGTTGCTGATGATGTTTACTTCAGGTGTGTTTGCCACATCTTTGGGCCAGTCAGGGATGTTCAGTCATGTATTTGGAGCATTACATTGACCATCTTTGGCAATGTCACACACAGTCTGTAATCATACCCAATCCAGACAGCCCCTGTTCATCGTAATACAATATCAGCTGGAACACAATGATCATTTTTCATCTCATGGCTAGACTGATAAATGATGGCAGAGCACAGAGAATCTCTCGTGTGGGCTGAAGCTTACACTGATGCCTGATCTTCTGTTATGCAGAACATTACATTTTTGGAGGCACAGGTCACTGCCACACTCTGGTTCAGTCAATAGAATATTATGTAATCGGCTTTGAATTATTTACACAGTGCTTTTGTTGTAATTCTTGAAATCCTGAAAGAAAAATATCTCTGGTAAGATGATAACTCTCAGCTTGTCTGTTCAACAATATAGATTCCAGCATAGCATAGCTGTGATCCTGTCAGATTATTTACAGTAGGCTTCATATTAAAGAAAGCTCCTTTTAGACCAGCCTACACAGAAACCCCCACCACAGCTTCTCACACTTTTGCTCTGGCTCTCTTCCTTCTTTGTGGGTCAGCGCAGTTATTTTATTCAGGGCTTATTTGCTGCTCCCGAGTCCGTGCCATGAATACCAGAAGTCTTCAAACTGCCAGTTTATAGTCTCATATGGGTGATTCTGTTTACAAGCATCTTCTGTAGCTGAACAGTCAATCATTCATTCATCACACTCCAGTTAAGGTTGTTGTTTTGTCCACTTTTCTTATCGTATATTTGTCACATTTGGATTTATCAACAGTTATTCAAAACCACATTAATATGACCAGCTTAAAGTCCAGATGAAACATCATTTTAATGTCATTTTTTGCTTCCGTATCATGACTATATGTCATGTATTTCTGAGCAGAACAGATAGGCAGTGGGGACAAAAAACTGGGAGGAATTTGACTTGAAAGTTGAAAAGTAGGCATGTCTGCATCATGAATCTTAGCTCTGTGCTGCTAAAACTTGCAGATTGATTCATGGAGGATGCCTTGTCATTCTATACCAGATTATCTCCAAGTTGTGGTTTACTTTTTTTGTTGTGAAACTGCCTATCCAAGGTGTTGAAACATAAAACTCATGTGCTGAAACAGACAACTGAAGTTTAACCAGTTTTGGTAAACAGGTGCATTATGGATAGAGATTTATGTTATAAAACTGCTATGAGTGTGTAAAAAGGAGCTGAAAAAAAAACCTCAATATTTGCACCATAATGTGTGTGTGTTTGTCAAAATGGATTTATAAAATTGGTATAGAAAAAAAATGATTGTTCAGGAAATCAGAATTTAGTGAACGATACTTAGCCCCATGGGTAGATGTCATGATTTTACTGGTTGAAATTGGTTGGTTCAAGCCTACTTAAGCACACAACATACTTTGTTTTACAGAAAGAAACATGGCTGCTTGAAATATTCTCTTCCTGGTCTGCGCTTCTCTACATAATTGTTTATGTGTGGGACCTTGATTGCGGTGTTTTTGTACAATGTGGTTTCAGTTTCTACATTTCACCTCTGCTTACTATCTCGCCAACACAGTTTAGCTCGTAACTACTGGTAATCAATCAATCAATGTTTTTGTAGTATTTTATTTTTATCATAGTATTTTTATATTATATAGTATTTTTGTAGTAATTTTTATTACATATATTATTATTATTTTTATTATTTTTTATTGTAGTATTTTCATATTATTATATGTTTTAAAGTAACTCATTTCTTTTTAAAAAAATATTTCTGACATTCCTCCACGTACCACTAGACACAGCTCGCGTACCATCAGTGGTACACATACCACTAGAGATGCACCGATTCCAATTTTCTTGGCTTCCGATTTCCGATTTTCTTAAGAGTCTGACCTGCCGATTCCGATTTTCAGTCAGAAGGAACTATAATTGACAGCATTCACACGTTTGCAACTTTTCTTCTAAAACTAAATTGGATGTTCATAATAAAACACTGACCATTAAATAGCTTATATATTTTCTCCAAAAGTGCTCCAGATTACAGCCAAGCCTTATTATAACATTAAATTAATATTATGTACTAAAGGAAACGCAATCTCGCGAGATTTCGCAGGATGCGATTTCATGTGATCTTGTGTGGTAGCAGATGTAAACAAACTGGAGACTGACACGGTGCAACAGTTTGCTGTAGTAAAACTTTGCAGTGAGAAAAACAGAAGAGGAAGTTTAACGCGTCTGAGTGAGAAAATGTTTGAGGAGACGCATCAACACAGGTTGTTTATTCTTCAGTCAGAACAGGAGGTGAGATTTTAACTGTAAGTCTGTGAACAGCAGCCTGCTGTTGGCTAACATTAGCCTGAAGAGCTACAAATTTTACGGCTGTTTGACGACACTGTCAGCTGTTCTGTCTCGTTGTAGACTGTCTGTCTTCTCCTCTGTTTTTGGAGTCATGTGTCTGAGTGTGTGCTGCTATGATCAGCGCTGTGGCAGGTGTGACATTACGGCCAGTGTGTTCTGTGTGCATGACGTGACCATCGTGCAGAGTATGTGAGCGAATATGACGGGCACATAATTGGATATGTGGTGCTGACCGGCCGTTCCGGTCTCTGGCCGGTCAATCGGTGCATCCCTACATATCACAGTTTGAGAATCTAGGATTTACATTGCCAATTAATCTGTTGATTGTTTTCTCGAATAATCATTTAGTTGTTTTGTCTATAAAGTGTAATAAAATGGGGAAAATGTTGATTAGTGTTTCCCAAAGCCAAAGATGATGTCATCAAATGTCTTGTTTTATCCACAACCCAAAGATAATCAACATACTGTCACAGAGAAACACACAGACACAAACCAGAAAATATTCACATATAAGAAAATGAAATGAGAAAATTTTTACTTTTTTCTTTTTCTTATCTTAAAAAATCATTCAAATTGATTATCAAAATAGTTGGAGATTAATTCAATAATTGATTCAGAATCAGTTAATTAAAACAAAACAAAAGTCAAAGACAAAACAGAGATAAATACAAAACACCCATCCACTCCACATAATAAATGCTCAACATCTGTATATTCCTATCTGATCAACTCACTTACTTCATTTTCTATTTCAGCTCCATTTCAACAGTTGTCCATGATCATCATATATGCATGTAGATCTTTTTATTACCTTCATGTGAATCATCAGAGATGGTTCCTTTAATCAGCTGCTATATATAAACCTTTTTTTTCCTCCTCCATGCAGCTAAGTCCAAAAGCAACTCCAGTGGCAGTTCCAGGGCACAGAGGATCAATTCAGGACAACAGAGAAATAAGAAACAGGTTGGTATATCATCTTCCTTCACTAGAGGGCACCATTCACCAAGCTAAGTCATCTGTTTCTTTTGCCTTGCACTACAAGGGGATCTGTGATGGCCATGAAGCTGCATGTTTTTGCATTGTGTAAGTCAGTCTTGAAAAAGCTGAGTTCACAAAGAAAAGGGTGGAAAAGGAGAGCAATCCTAGACAGCAATTGAAGTGCCTGGATATTCTTTCACTGCAAGCAATCAGAATCCATCTAAGTTGGATCTCTGAGCTTGACTTACAGTCTATATACTGATGTCCAGTAGATGTTCTTGAGTAAGGTTGCAAAATTTGCAGAAAGCTAGATTAGACTGCAACAGGCCACATGGAGAATGTGATGGGACAGCACATTACATAATGGTGTGACAGCAAGACATTTTGTTCCTTACTGGGTTGGTAAAATGTTATTTAAGAAATAAACATTATTTAACCTAATTATTATTTATGAGGTGATACTTTCTATTTTAATATTTCACACTAATGCTTCCTGGCTGGAGTTGTCACAATACCAGAATTTTTAACTTTCAAACAATACAAGTACTGTATTAAAAAAAAAATTTACAACCTGCACACAGTGCTGGTACAGAAAAAGTCACTGAACACTGTCTTGTTTTGCTGCAAGCCAAATTTCAGGCAGGCTGAAATAGACTGAACTGAACTGAGGTCTTGAATGAGCACTTGACTTAATTTCTTTTATAGCCTCGGTACTTTTGATACTATAATTAACAGATATTGTATCATTTTAAACTTGTGATATTGAAGTATCAATACTTTTTTTTGACAGCCTTATTCCTTATGCACTCTGATTGAAAAAAAAAACTGTAATTCGTGATGCCAACATTGCCACAAGGGGTTGAAATCTCCCTATTTTCCCTCATGTTAGCTGTATATGCTTGGTTGGTTATGTAAAGCACATAATAACTGCATCTCCCATCCCAGCCAACACAAACACAGTCCTGTGGTTGCCATGTATAAACAAATAGAAACTTGCATGACACTGTCATAAGTTTGTCATTGTTCGTATAATGTTTGGTCCATGCTTTGTTTCCACAGAATGCTGGGGTGGAAAATAAAGGCACAGCTGGTGCCTTGTTGGACAAGGGGGCAGAGAAGAGCCCAACAAAAGCCAGGCAGCCCCGCAAGGTGGACCTGCGAGCACGCTACTGGGCCTTTCTCTTCGACAACCTGCGTCGAGCTGTGGATGAGATCTACGTCACCTGTGAATCTGATCAGAGCGTCGTCGAATGCAGGGTTAGTGCGCTTTGAAGAATAAATTTATTTAGTTATTTGCACAATAAAACAGCATAGCAGAAATTCACCAACAAAAGAAACAAATTGTGCTCATGAGATTTAAAAAAAACCCTAGAGGCTTATGAAAGGAATCTCACCTCAACAAGTATTATTCGTAAACACATGTAACAGTTATGTATTTCAAAAACGCAAGCCAACAGGCAGCCATAGGATTAAGCAGTGAACACAAAGTAAGCAATATAAATCAAGATAGAAATGCAAATTCTTGATGATCTGAACTGATCAAAGAGGAATTCCTTCTTTTAGGGGACTGAGGGGCATTAAGATTTATGAACACTAGAGGGAGACATTGAGATCACAACAAACAGCTCACATTCCTCTTGCTTTCTGCTTTATATCAGAGGGGCTCTCTGAAGGCTCGCTGGTGAGAGAATTATCACAGCACTCTCTCTTGGGCCTGACTGGATTGAATATTGATGACAGACTGTAAACAATATTGTATATGCATTGTGTTAGTCATCAGGCTATTTGCTGAAATGAGGCCTGGTCATTTTTGCTCCTTTTTGCTCCACATTTTGCATTTTTTGTTGATTTCTATGTTTTCTTTTGGTGCAGCCTTGGAGCAGTGCTGCGATGTTGCTCCAGGGCATACCGGTATGATACTGCTGGTCCTGTGTTTTATTGATTATTCTGCCATGCTGCATTATGCCGAGCATGGTTCTGGTGACGCTCTGCGGTCAGTACTGTAGCCCAGTTCCCTGTGGTGTGGTTGGCTTGCTGTCAGTGCCACAGCACAGCTCCCTGTGGTGTGATCAGCATGTTGTCAGTTGGCCTGTGTCAGACATCTGGCCAGTAGGTGTTTTCTTTCTTTTTTTTCTCCTCATACCACTGTATCTCTCTGCACCCTAATGCTGTCTAATGGCCGTAGAGCTGGGTGCTGTTCATAATCCCCCGTCCCACCCAGCTCGGGCTTAATGGACACTGATAGATGATGGAGTCATCTGGAGGGGAAGCAGAGTGCTCTGATATCCCCCAGCCACAAACCCCCAGTGTAGCTGTGGGCAGTCTGCATTGTGTGCTGCTCTCACTCAAATGGCTAACAATTTTCCACCCAAAAACCAGTGTTGGGAGACACGTTACTGTAATTCCACTACTTTTGGCTCTAACTAAACATGTAACTAATTACTTTTTTTTAAATTAAATAATGCAATTACAATAACTGAAACTTAAATGGGCTCATTACATTAAAGTAGTGGACAACTGCAGGGGAGAGCAAACAAATGCAGCATATTCCCTGGATTTTTTTGCTTTATGATCCAGCTCGACAGGCAGCTCACTTTTTGTCATTGTTTTGTTTCTAATATAAACTGGCATCATATCAATAGTATTAACTGTAGCAATGCTTGGTTAACTTGTACATCCAGCATCCTGTAGGTCTTCTTCTACTAAATCTTACTGTCTTACCCAAGGCAATAAACGTGGAGTTTGCAGTTAGGAGCACTAGTGTGCTGTTTGCTGCTCTCTGGTGGTTGTTCAATATAATAATGGCTATTATTTAAGCTACAATAAAATGATATGCAATGAGTGCATTATTAAAGCTACAACAAGGAGGTTTTAACTTATAAAAGTCTCAGTTTTATACTGATGTTTCTGCGTGAGCTACATTAGTTAATGAGACCATCAACGAAAAGATTAATCATGAACATTCCAAATTTAACACAGAAATTACTGTCCCTAGTAACTAACTACTTTTTATATGCTGTAATTGCTAAAAGCTATTAGATTACTTTTGAGAAAAGTAACTAATAACTGTAAATAATTCCTAAATTTCAGTAACTTGCTCAAGACTGCCAAAAACACATGGACATGAGCGTAACCATTGTCAGGAAGTGATGCCCGAACTCTCTCCAATGTTACTATAATGCTTTGTATAATATTTAATGAGTGCTGACCTAATCTAATATGTTTTCCCACTCAGAGGGAAATTGTTCTTCCAGCAGAATGATTCATATATGCTTATTAATAATGCCCACACACTCTTTAACCCACAGCCCCCTGGCCTAATTTGTTCCTATCAACTGTTCCTTTATCCCCATCTCTGATTTATTAGACATTTCACTTGGACCAGGCAGGGAAGGTACTTGGCGTCCCGTTTGCTTGGAGGCAATAGGGAATATTTAATTTTTAAAGTGAACAGAAACAGGCTATTCTGGTCTTGAATTATTTAACTTAAAAACTGTGAATTATTTACTTGAGGTCAGTCACTCTAACCTAGGCCTACCTGTTCATTCTTGTTTCTATGTATGGACTACAAGCTTTTACTACCTATCCTGCTTTATGGCAACGCCTCTGCAAGGTTAAACATTTTGTCATTCCTCATGAAATGTTATGTGAAGGTTGTATTTAGGTAAGTATGCCTGTTAACATGCTGAAAGCCACTTTATGGTGCCTTCACTCACTGTTGGTTTATCTGTCAGAGGAGCAGCAACCCTCTCTCCATCTCAGCCTTCATTACCAAATGAACACCAAGGCCATGGCGGTGGTCTTTGCCTGTTAACCAGCTCTAATCAGCAGACCTGCTGCTGGACACATCTTTCACTGGCCTGACTTGTCTATTAACTAAAAGCACTGTGAAGCTTTACTCTCAATTACCACTCCCTTCACGCTCCCCATCAATCAGCTGTGTTCGTTTCATTAGAGCTCTGGGAAAAAGCTCCTCACAGACCACCACCTCTGGATAACCGACACTGTGAGTGAGGCTGTCCAAGTGCCGATAACAGGAATGTGCCTTCTCTGTTCTTCCTCAGACTTAACAGTCTTTTTGCACATGAACATGTGTGGGCCAGCTCCTGCTTGCCAGCGACTCTCTTGATCTACCTGAGGTTCCTCTGTCACTTTTTAAACTGAATTGAGTGGCAGATTTGGGCTCCCCACAAGCATTCAAAATGCCAGTTATTGGTTTTAGTTGAAAACCAGTTTAGTTGATGTATCTGACTGAGCCCAGAAATAGTTTATACATCGTTTCCAAGGGCCCTTTTAAAGACTAAAATTCAATAATCTGAATTTTAGACCTTAAAATGTGTTAAATACGATTTTAACTGGTCTTCAAAATTGATTGGATTATGAAGTTAATGTTACTTTTATAACATTTCATGAACTCGTCTTGCCTGACTTACTTAATGTGTTTTTGGAAAACTTTGCAATGATCACACTGAAACTACAAAATAGGGATGTTAAGATTAATCTTTAATTAATTAATTGCCATTAAGTATTTAAATGATTAAAAATGTATTAATGAATAATTTATTGATAGTGTAGAAATGGCAATAACTGTGCCTATTTTAACATTGCTTTGTCTGGCAGAGCCAAAAAAGGATATTATTAATATTGATTGTTAGCATTTGTCATCTGTTACTACAAAACAAAGCCAACATGGAGCCAATTACCACTAATGACCCTCATATGTGGAAAGGACAAAATGTCTTAAATTATGCACTTTTGCAATTTGGTAGATTTCATCAAGAGATGAATTAGTATTAAGTAATTAATAAGAGGTATATTAACATACTTCTCTTGCACGTATGAACATGAAATAGGTCTTAAATTGCATTCATAAAGGTCTTAAAAAGTCTTAAACTTAATTTGTTGAAACCTGCAGAAGTCCTGTCATGTCACAAGCCTCAAGAAGAAAATACTAAAACAAATATGTAATGCATCCTTTTTTTTATGTTGCATTATTCAGCTCATATAATACAAGGATTTTTGCTGCATTTTTTAGAAAATTTCTGTGGTATTTTCTAGGTTTACTTGAATACTGTTCAAATATTCTTACATGTATCAGATTTCTCTTTTTACATATCTATTTATTTTTAAACCTAAATTTCTATTTGCACATTGTGTCGTTCTTCATGTTTGTGTTTATAATCTCTGTGTAATCTTTCTCCGCCCTGTTGGATCTGCTTGTCTTTAGGAGGTGTTGATGATGTTGGACAACTACGTACGGGATTTCAAAGCTCTCATAGACTGGATCCAGTTGCAGGAGAAGTTGGAGAAAACAGATGCCCAGAACAGGTGATCTTCAGTTTCCTTTTCTTTATCCTTCACTCTCATTCTCTTCCCCATGTTCAATTGCTCCCTGAGGTGAAACTGGAAGTGCTGCTGGTGTCTGGTCCCTGCCTTTGAGACACAAACAGAATGGATCAATAGCCTTGGCTTTAATTCAAAGAGATCCATGAGTTTATTGGCTTCTCTTTAACACAGTGACCACTGCAACAGTAAATTGACTAAGAAATGAAATTCCCAGTGCTGCCTCCCAATTTGTTCATTTAAAGCGTACTGTTAATCAATAAGACAACCTGTAACTTTTACACGCTCCATTTATTGCATAAATCGCTGCGAGTGAATCAGCCATTTAACTGATTTGCCAAAGTGTGAGCCAAGTCTTCGTGTGTGTGTGTTGGCAACTTGGGATTGTAATTAGTGTTAGCTAAGTCATGTTAACCACTTTCACTCTGTTCAGGCCCACATCTTTAGCCTGGGAGGTGCGTAAGATGTCTCCGGGACGTCATGTGATGCCAAGCCCCTCAGCAGACAGAATGGTTCCTTCTCCAGGGGCACGTCGCAACCTCAACTTTGGGTAAGTTCTGTCTTATGATGCTTTCACACCCAACCTGTTTGGTGCATTTAAAATGGAAAAAAAGTAAAATTTGTGAAAACTGGTGTGGACCAAACAATCGAGCTGAGACTGCTTGAAAAGGTGGGTCTCTGTCCAGTTCCCAGTGGACTCTGGTGCAGTTTGCTTTCACACCACAAACAAACCAACCACAGGATTTTATATTTACACAGTGGTGTCAAAATTCTCCAAATGTATGATCTGACTTTTGATTTTGAGGTAAAAATTCATTATTAGTAAAAAAAAAATCTGTAATGGTTTTTCTGCACTGATGGCTATGGTAAATGGACTGTATTTATGTAGCACTTTTCTAGTTCACTTCTTTACGACTGCTCAAAGCGCTTTACAACACACATTCACCCTCACATTCATACACTAATGGCAGAGGCTGCCATGCAAGGTGTGTCTGCTCTGAAACTAACCATTCACAGACACCTAGGGCTATGCCTTTGGGGGCAATTTGGGGTTCAGTATTTTGCCCAGGGATACTTCGACATGCAGACTCAAGGGAGCCAGGGTCGAACCACGGATCTTCTGATTAGTGGACAACCCCAACCTACCACTGAGCCACAGTGGTAGTTACTATTGAGTCTTGATTTGTAAAAGTCAACAGATGATTGGTTTAATGCCCTTAATAGTGACGCCGCTAATAGCAGATATGTGACTTTTGTATGACAGCTACTAATAAAACCAGCTGCTGATCTTGAATACTGTTCAGAAAGTGATCTTATAATTGTTCTGTGTAAACCATGTATATATTTATGCAAATCATTTGGTAACATATGCATGTCAGCTTGGATATTTTTCCTGATTTAAAAGGTCAAAGCTGTGAAAAACTGCCATTCTTATATCCTACTCTGTGTACTTCATAAGTTCATTAAGTCCTTTAAAAAGTGTGTGACAGCAATCACAGAGTAATCAGCCCTGAATCACTACTGTACAAGATGCCTCCTTTTCATCCTGTCAATATCTGTTAGTCATTATTCATTACATATTGGTTGAGATGCAATTTAATAATAGCCTACTAGTAATGCTTTTAAGTTATTCCTTGGTGAGCTTTTTGTAACACCAGAGAACATAAATACACATCAGAATACACATCATCACATGAAAGTGCTGCATGAACTTCTGTCAGGCACCAGACTTTGATTTTGCACATGTGGGTCCTGATAATGCCAAATGACAACAACAAAACTGTCCAATTAATGAGTTACTTCTCAGTCTGTATGACTTCATGTTTACTCCTCTAGGTTCGTTCCTAAAAAGGTGTTGTGAACAGGAACCAAACAAGAACTAAAATGCATGTTTTGGACCAACTGAACCAAACTGCAGTCTTTATCTCTAGTTGTGCTTTAAGGCCTGTGTGCTGCATCAAACCCTGTTTTATCCCATCACCATTAGGCTTTTGATTTCCTTTTCAAGATCAACACAACATTTTATTTGGTTAAAACTGTATCATAAGGCATCTTGTTATTAACCAATCAATATTTTAAATGTATGCACTATGCCTGTTTTTGAAGGGGTTAGAAAATGCAGACTATGTTATCTTGCAATACAGCTATTGATTGGCGATGGTGAAGCATTTGTTTAATGCAATTTGTTGAGTCTCTCACTCGTTGGCCACAGAATCAGTGGAAGGTGTAGATGAAAGTGTCAGTTAAAGACTGCTGAAGCATCGGTTCAATATGTGCACTGCTCTGTAATTGGATGCTGCAGGAAATGGATATTGATCATGACGGAGGCCTGTTGTCCAATACAGTCCTGTGCTGTCTCAGAGTGGAGAGTGCTGGGGTGTTAGATAGGCACTGCTGAAGCATCTTAGACAGACAGGAAAGTAGGAGCTGCTCAGAGATTAGATGTGATGGTGTAATAAAGTTGAAAATCCTACCTGCTGACAGTCAAGGCTTCACTGTACAGGTGTTTGTTCTCATGCATGATCTGTGTGTGTCTTATTCAGTGGTCCTCCTGCTACACTGGCTGCAGCCCGCCTCTCCCACACAGGCCCCAGCTGGGCAGACCGAGTGAAGTGCACTCAGTCCGTCCCCAGCTCCAGTCAACCGACCACCTCCTCGGTAGAAAAATTGGGTAAGAAATCTCTTCCTGCACAGATGCAGAATATACTTAAAATGTGATTCCTCAAGTCTGGGGAGGAGAGGGCAGGGAGAAAGATTTGCCTCAACCATAGATCGGCATTCAACCAGTTAAATACACAGTCAGTGACTTCTTTTGGACTGCAGTGCTCATTTTTAGACACACTATTGTTACATGTTGCTCGATTAAATTTATTTAAATGGTGACATTAAAAAGGCTTAAAGTCTTACATTTAACTTGCTGATACATGTAGACACCCTGACACATCTTCTTTTCCTTGATTGACTCAGTACCTCATGTGTTCTCCAGGTAAAAAGGATGCTGAAGGCTGGGAGACCGTCCAGCGAGGACGTACTGCCAAACCTCGTTCTGCTGCAATAGTTGCCAAGGTCAGTCCTGTCTTGGCTCATGTCGCCACGAAACAGGACAGCGCCAAGTCTAACCAGTCACATCCGCCACCTCAGGAAGAACAGCAACTCCGTCCTCAGGGTCCCCCAGAGGAGGATGTGACCAAGATGGACACTGAGCAGCAAGTCCCTGCAGAGCCTGAGCCCCCGGAGAGGGAGGTTGGACGTCCAGAGAACGGGCAGATGATGGAGGTACTGAGGTTCAGTACCTTGTGACGTCTTTCTCTCAGAGCAGCCCCTGGATATCAATTATTCACGAGGAGTAGAGTAACACTAGACCATTTTATCAGCCACATTTGTTTTTGTTTTGGGCTCCATGGTATTCATAGACAGACTGTCCAGACAGGCATATCAACTTTAAGGCGATTGATTGTATGCTGACATTTCAGAGGCAGAAAACCCATTTTCACTCCCATGAAATAAATACTCTGTCGATGCCACAGCACACACTTGGTAAGAGTGTGTTATAGCCATCGGTTGATTTTTGAAATACGAATCAGTATTTCCGATCTATCAGCTTATTTTGATCATAATTGGGTGTTTAGGGCATGTTAGTACCAGCTTTCCTGCATGTTTTGTGTTTTTAGCCATAGAGACAGAGTGCAATTAAGCCCCGCCCCAACTGGAGGGAAAAACAATTCATCGCTCTCCATTGACTTTGTATGAAATGAAAGTGCCCCTTGTCACTGCTACCAAACAGCTGAAAAAGGTGTAAAAGCTGCTGTGTGGTGGGATGTACTATCAACAGGGTAAAGAGCCCAGAACTAAGTTTTTTATTAGCAAAAGCAGATACAGACACGTGAGACATTAGCAGAATGAATGGAAAAAACTGTGGGATCCTGACTGTCTAATAGATTTGCTAATTTGTCCAGGCGAACTGTAGAAGTTGAAGTTAATTAAAGCTGGCCCCACACTACAGGAGATTTAAAATCCAAATCTGGTTGCATCACACACATAAGGAGAATCTTGACAGATTCTCTTCTCTTTAATCTCAAATCACACTACAATATTTGACAAGCGTGCACTATCACGATCTTGCGTGATTTTACAGGGAATGTGATCTCATGTAGCGGAACAACTTGCTGTAATAATGAAGGCTTTGCAGTGAGAAAAAACAAATGCATAAATTGATGATCTTAGCTGCTGATTCAATCAAATAAGTGTAAATATTAAAGTATTTCACTTCTGTCCATTCAGTGAGATCATTTCTCCAAGAAAAACAAGTTAAGGAGAAGGGATACTGAGATTTACAGGCAATACTGAGTTTGTCAGTAACTTTTCCTTTTCGGAAGAAACAGGGTGCTAAAACAATCATTTGACATGCTGAAATCTAATCTAATTTTTTAACTAGCTGCCGCATTTCAGCCTTTGTTTGCTTATTGTGGTGCAGATCGTTTTCCCCTCCGGTGGACGTGGTTTTCAGAGTATGACACGTTGCACTCTGTCTCTGTGTGTTGAGTATTGATTGGTTTGATGTTTTTTTTTGTTATTGCTCTCATGAATTGCTTGAAATATGCATGTCTTAAATTGAGTTTGCGTGTGTTTGTGTGTGACTGTCGGTGCAGCCCCCAGCAGAGAGTGTACAAGACTCGGGGCAGTGTGTCGACGCACCCTGCGAAGACGCGCCTCCCCCTCTAGCAGCTCCTACCCCATCCCAAGCCCCAGAGCCCACCCCGTCCCCAGCCACAGTCCCCCCACCAACAAACATTACCATATCAGTCCCAGTCCCCGCTCTGGCCCTCTCTGCACCCCCAGACCTTCCCCAGACGGACGGGCTGCGTGCACTGTTGGCCTTGGGGGACACTGGGGCTGAGGGGGGCGCGTTGCAGGGCATGGCCACATCTGCTCCAGGACAGGCTGAGACTCCCATGGCAGCGGTGAAACTGGAGAGTGTGCTGGACCCCACAGAGCTTTCTACTGTGAGTGCTGAGAGATGGAGGAGCAGAGGGAGGGGAGGGCGGGGGGAGCAGGGATCCCTAAGGGTCCTTCACCGCCTAAACAAAGTCAATCTTAAGAAACCTTCAGACCAAATGTGTGGGCAAGACTGCATAGCTCTGTGCAGTCGTGTTGTAGCACCGTTCACTGTGAAGAATAGCTGTGAGTAGATGACTTTTGTATTCGAGCAAGTGCTCCCAGGGTGTCGCCCAAAACAAATCTCAACTCGTTGTAGTCATTTTGGCCACTTTTAAAATTCTGTGCAAAAAAAACTTGACTGACTTTCCAATTTGTGTTCAAGCCAGCATCAGATCTTATGCAAACATTGTCTGCCCACATCAGGTGTTGTCACTATTATTAAGCATCATGGAGTGTGTAAACACAGAGCTCCATATACTTAATCAAGGATGACTACACCTCCAAGTGGGATACTGTCAGATTTTGGCAGGTGGTGAATGAAAACATGTGGAAAAAACTTGAGCTCAAATCTGCAGTGAAAGATATTTGGCCTCAAATTTAACACCAGTCCAGTCTTTGACCTCGATACTTGTGTTCTTAAGATTTAGAACTTTTTAACCTTCTCATACATGCGTCATGTAAAAGACTTGCCGCTCTGGAGTAAACTGTGAGTCATTCACTTATTATTGCCATGTCATGAAAATACATATAAAACACTTAAATAAAAAGGTTGAAGTAAGCAGTTTCTTAGCACAAAACCATCAGTTGCCTCCTTCCACCATCTCTTCATCCTCACAGTAAATGTGACCTGCATGACTCTTGAATGCTTCCTCACTTGTGATTCTTGTGATGATTGTGTGGTACAAACTGTGATTGGGTTGATATGGTGTTCCCCTCAGTCTTTGGATCGTGCACTCAAATACAAATCAGACCAACTGCACAGATGCTAAAATGCATTATTACAGGTGCTTCACACTGGATGCTTTTCATTCAATTCCAATTATTCACCACATTTTTATGTTTTTTAATATTTTGTCAACATAATTAGAACCTTCTGAAATAATCTAATGGTGAAAGAAAGTTAAGTTACAAAAAGTCACATACGGTGGCTCCATTCTATTCAAGTGTCCTGGTAAGTCATGACATTGTGACAGTGAACCAGCATGCACAATACCACGACCCTGAAACAGAAACGGCTAAACTGAAGTCAGTCATCATTAATTTTACTATTTATCCTTGTTTTTTCTAACGCAACATGCTAAAATAATTTCCATGAAAAAGGCCAATTATATTACAATAAAAGGTTTCTGTTTTTCTGGTCCCTCAGTGGTTGTTTGCATGAACATCTACATTTTTTAAGTGTGAAATGCTGCATGTGTGAAGTGGTATCTGTGCTGCCATGTGTTCAGCCCCAGTCCATGGCAGAGGTCCTTGCCAAGAAAGAGGAACTTGCCGACCGCCTGGAGAAGGCCAACGAGGAGGCAATAGCCAGTGCCATCGCTGAGGAAGAGCAGCTGACCAGAGAGATTCAGGCAGAGAACAACGACCTGGAGACTGACAACGAAAGTGACTTCTCTGTAAGATTAATCTTGCTCATTTAGAGAGTAAATCTGAGGCACCTTTTGTTTGAAAGCAAATTAAATTTTGGATTTAGATTTTTTTTAACTTCGTTGTATGTTGATGTGTAAAAATTACAAATCTTTACCACAGGCTAGCATCGGCAACGGAGGTTGTGGAGCCAATATAGATTGGAGTGACATGCTGGCAGATTATGACGGTACGGAGGTCAAGAAAAAATGAAAACTGAAAACACAACTCTTGTTCTTTGCAATGGAAAACATTACTCTAAAGTATATTTATTTTCCTTGCTTTTCTCTCTTGTAGCTCGGGAGCCATGGCGTCAGAGTACCTCATGGGGGGACATGGTAGAAGAGGAACCTGCTCGGCCCCCTGGACATGGGATACACATGCACGAGAAACTGTCCTCACCATCACGCAAAAGGTGCAAAACGTTTTGTAGTTGTGTGCTTTGACTAACTCTACTGCAGATTTAGACTAAAATCTAATGGCTTCAGTTAAAGTGTAATTTCCTGAAGAAACCTCTCTTATCCTATTAAACATTAAAATTATGTATACTACATTTCTGCTCATTTCTCCCATCTTATAAACAATAAGTATACTACATTTCTTCAAACAAGCATTCTTCCTTTTATGACATACTATTACAAACTTTACACCTATTATTTTTAAGGTTTTAATTGATCTTTTAATTTGAGCAAATCTGGGTCATTCACTCGACCACTTCTCTGATCAGCACAGGACAGCAGTGGTTTCTTTTAGCTTGTATTGTATTTCAAGGTTATAAAGAACACACCAGCACAGGTAAGCTTGAAAAACAAAAACATTTAAGTGTGTGTTTACTTTTTCATGAATTTCAGGATGACTTGTCTGCAAATGTTCCTTAAAGTTGTTGTTTTTACGGGTGATTGTTGCTCCATATGGTTTACAAAGGGCCTTGTTTTTTCTTGACATCAAATGTGAAATTTATCCATATTTCTCTCTTCTGATTCTCACAAATGCTGACCTTTCTGTACAGTTTAGACGTGCAGAAAGCAAAGGCCAGTTGACTTCCCGGGAACATCACTACCATCCAATATATATGCATCTAACCACCCTACCACACAAAGAGATTTGATCTCTTTCCAACTCATTGCTCTCTAATATTTTGTCCTGTTTTTATTTCGTCATAGTTTTTGTGTCATTGACAAAAAAATATTAGTCAACAACATTAACACTGGTACAGTCAGTTTCTCTATTTATTTAGTGCCGTACTCATTTGCAATTTTTTTTTTTTTTTTTTTGACTTAACCCAACAGCCTCACAAGACTCACAGGCCTACTTACTGAGTCTGACCTCTTTCTTTTTTGGTTACTACCCAGAACATCTAAACAGGCCCTAGTGCCTATCAGAGTATATGTCTGCCTTGCACATTGTTGTTAAGAGGGAAAAAGAAAGAGATGAATGATTTGTTTCCATGTTTTTGACAGAACCATCGCAGAGTCAAAGAAGAAACATGAGGAGAAACAGCTGAAGGCACAGCAGCTGAGGGACAAACTCCGGGAGGAAAAGACGCTCAAACTGCAGAAGCTCTTGGAGAGGGTGAGTGAGCTGTGCAAAGTTGACGGAAAGAAACTCAGTAGAAGCTAAGCCCAGTCTGGCTCGTAACGAGAGGTTTTGTCAGCACACTGCCTGATAGAATCACTAAATATTGTAACCCCCCTCCAGTCGCATCCAGGCCAGCTGGCCGCAGACAGTCGTGAGAGAGACCCCTGGCCAAAATCAACAGCCTTTCATGAAGTTTGTTTTTGTTCCCCAGACCATGGCGAGATGAGTGAGTCGTAGAATAAATCAGGATTAACCACATAAATACATGAAGTGGTGTATATTCGCATTAATCCCCATGTGGACACAGTGGAGAGGGTAGCAACTGATAGATTAAGAATCCATTGTCTGTGTTGTCTGTGTTGTCCTGGAGAATGTACGTTATTCTTTTTTTTTTTTTTTTTTTTTTATTCACCCGCTCCCGCTCGTCACTCTTCACTCTCTGCAGGAGAAGGAGGTGAGGAAATGGAAGGAGGAGTTGTTGGAGCAGCGTCGGAGGATGATGGAGGAAAGGCTGTTACATGCAGAGTTCAAGCGAGAGCTGCAGCTCCAGGCTATTGTGAAGAAGGCCCAAGAAGAAGAGGCCAAGGTAGAGGAGGGGATTCCCTGAAAAGCAGTAACCATATGTGTGTGACAGCTGAGGAATTCTGTGAACTAAGTGGGACGTTTGCAGTCATGCTTTTTTCATTTTTCAAGTGTTTAATTGGATTCATAAATACACAATGTCCCAAAAAAAGACTGCTGTAGATTGGGGTTGTCAGTTTGGCTGTTTCAAGCCAAAATATTGCTGTTTTATTTTAACACTTTCGTAGGTTAGAATGTTTAGGCTGGAGACAACCCGACTGATACCAGGGTTAATTTTAACAAGAATTTCTAATTTACTTTAGTTTTAGTCCTTGTCGCTCGACAGTTTCATGATACTGTGATGGATTTTCTCCAGGCTATACTAGCCTACCTTGTGCTGTGTTTTGTCATCTAGGCTGAGAATGTGTTACTGTAACATTCTTTCATATCATATCTGCATTAGTTATTATTGATGCGTCATTATTGGTTATCAGACACCAATAATGTTTATAACCAGACAAAACAAGCTTAAAATATATTACTTAGGTCTTCTAGTAAATTCAGCATCATGTTTCACTCAGCAGAAGATGAGCATCATCTGGGAAACATCATGTTAATTCACTCTACATGGAGCTAAAATTAATACCAAATTATGTGAAATGTTTGCTGAATGTCTGTTTGAGTCGTAAGAAATCATAAATCATCTTTTAGAGGGAGTAGATGTTTTCCATAAGCTCAGCTCTGTTAAATTTTGCAGTATGTTAATCGGGCATGGCATTGAATTGATTGGCTGTCAGATAATGAAATAAAATGACATCAATGAATACTTGTTGTCAAAATTGTTGTTGACAGTATTAACTCACCAATCAAACTGTACATGCATTTATGTTTATTTACATATTGTATATTGTGTGTGTGTGTGTGTGTGTTTATTTCCTCATTCCTAAGTACATGTGTCTTTACAGGTGAATGAAATCGCATTCATCAACACTCTGGAAGCTCAAAACAAGCGGCACGATGCTCTGGCCAAGTTAAATGAGTATGAGCAACGTCTCAACGAGCTGCAGGAGGACAGACAGAGGAGACAGGAGGAGAAGCAGGCCAGAGATGAAGCTGTACAGGTGCAACAAAAACCAGCACTCAATTTACATTTCATTTTTCTTTTAATAATATTCACATGTAGATGCATCTTCAATCTCTTCTACTCCCTATCTCCTAGGAGCGTAAGCGCGTTCTGGAAGCAGAGCGGCAGGCACGGGTGGAGGAGCTGCTGATGAGGAGGAAAGAGCAGGAGGCTCGTATTGAACAGCAGAGGCAGGAAAAAGAGAAAGCCAGAGAAGATGCAGCGCGGGAAAGGGCCAGGTATGTTGACCCATTATTTGATTCCAGCAGCCACTTTGATGAATGGGAGACTTGTATTGACATGAACAGTTGTTTCACCCTGCTTTTCTCTTTCCTGTCTGAAGAGACCGAGAGGAGCGTCTGGCTGCTCTCAGTGCTGCTCAACAGGAGGCCATGGAGGAGCTGCAGAAGAAAATCCAGATGAAGGTAAGCTTATATCGCACCACCTTGCGTCTCCATCGGACACCATGCAGGAATTCCTAGTTTCCCATATGACCCCTGGTTTCTTGTTTCTTCCGTAGCATGATGAGAGCAGCCGTAGGCATATGGAGCAAATCGAGCAGAGGAAGGAGAAGGCCGCTGAGCTCAGCAGTGGTCGACACGCTAACACAGACTATGCCCCCAAACTGACACCGTACGAGCGCAAGAAACAGTGCTCCCTGTGCGGCGTTGTGGTATGTGCAGTTTCATCCTGTCAGTCTCAGGTCATATTGGTGTCCTTAACTCATAAACACATTTAGAATCTAGTTTTCATGATAGGAATGTTCAGAAAACAGACATTTTTTGTTAACAACCTTCACATTGTGCTGGTATTAAGAAAGTCACTGTCACAGGACAGTGAAGATGGAACTGAAGTGAGGTCTTGCATGAGTACTTAGATCATTAACAGTATTGTATCATTTGAAATACTAGGTATCAAAAAGTATCAAAGTATTGAAACTTTGGATTAGAGCCCAATCAATACTGGATTTTAGTGGCCAGTACTGACAATAGAGTTAAATAAAATTTTGATATTGATATATTGGCCAGTATTCTTTACAAGATGAGATAATTTTGTTAATCCTGAAGGAAATTCATGTGCCAGAGATTGCTCCAAAATTACAGTAACATAGGAATAACAATAATGAAGTATTAAAAATATAATGAAATATAAAGTATAAGGGCTAAATGCAAAGAAATCCAGTACCTCCAGTTCTCTACTTCAGTAGTAGTACTAAGTTTAATTTAACAGTACAACGTCCATGGCCTCTAATCGTGTAGAAATGGGATGCTAAAAAGTCCTCATTACTTTCAAATGGGTTTGAATTGCTCTCCAACTTTTAATTTAATTATTTTACTCTCCTCTCCTCTCCTGAACTAATGTGTGTGTCTTTGGCACACATGGATGTGAGGAAAAGAAGATGCTGCAGTAGAACAGCTCTGGCAATAACAGCACTGGCAATTTCCCTTTGTTATTTGGCAGGCTGTGTATATACATAAAAATGCCGATCGGAAGGTGATTCAGAGGATTTTTGGAAGAGGGCACATTTAAATGAGGATTTAACTGCATTGATTAAACATGGGCTCTTAAAGAGATTTATGACTGGGCATGACAATTCTTTTTCAAGTGTCAGTGGCAACAAATCCACAAGCAGACACATTTATCTCTGACAGAACGGCTACCACGGCAACAAGGGTGGGACACCTTGAGTCTTCAGACCAGCATCAGATAGAGGAGGGTCGGGGGGGGGTGAGAGAGAGGGAATCTTGTTAAAATGTTAGATGACCTTGGCCAGGATCTGACACCAGAGATCATGGATTGGTCAGCAGCAAGCACTTAATTTAATGACATTAAACACAAGCCATTGTAAATGGGCCTGTTTCCAGAGATGGGAGAACAACACTGCTGCCTGTACACCTGCCTCTTGTTGTGGCCATTTCTCAGACCTGCATTTATTTAGACATACATGAGTCCACTGCTGTCCTCAACTTGCATTTTGTAATACTTGACTGAATGGCATTGTATAGAAAGCATATTAAGTGTATTTTGCATGTTTTTGTGTCTAAATGACTTATGGGGACGACTATTTTTTGAATTTAATCGATTTTTGAGGGAGCATACTGCATCCATCAGAAGCTAAACTGAGCTACAGCAAAACCCCTCTGGGCCACTGCGTACCATCAAAGTTCGTCCACTAAAAGTGCTTCTTTTTGCCGCTGACTGACTCAGATTGTTATATGTGTCAGACAACATTATGGAAAGGATCACTACAGAGAGAGACCTTCTTTAAAGACTAAGATACGTTTTGTTTAGTCAAATGGCTGTTTTATTGCTCTTGCCAAACTAACCAAACTCCCTTTATAAAATGGTTATTTTAACATTGTCATCTTCATTCATTTCTCGACAGAAATGTAATAAAACTCATCAGAAATGTCATGGCTTATCTTTCTACTGCTTCAGCAATCAGAAAGACAAACCAAGATATTTTTGATTTGATTTTGAGCTTGAGTTTCATTTTGTTTCTGTTGATTTTGAATGAAGATGGTGATGTCAGAATTAGCGTTTTGTAAAGGGAATCTGGTGGCTTTGTGGAGAGCAATAAAATAGCTCAATCAAAAATATATTGTACTCTTTAAAAAATGTCCATCTCTGTGGTGATCCTTTCCATAATGATGCCAGACACTTATAATAACAATCTGAGCCTGACAGTGGCAAAAACAAACACTTTTAGTGGCCTTATTTTGACAGTGCCTAGTTGCCTGGAGGGATTGTGCTGTAGCTTATTTTTGCTTCTGCTTGCTGCAGCGCTCCCCCTCAATACTGGACCAGTTTTGAAAATTGTTATGATTAGTCACTTAGACACAAAAACGTGGGAAAACTGGGATTAGGTTGAAAAATACTGAGGATACCCTTGAAATATAAAAATCCCAGAAGAGTAACGGGTTGAGCACATAATCTCTTGTAAGCTCTTGTTGTAGGCTCAGTTAGCATTATAAAAAAAACATAAACATAATGAAATACAACCGTAAGTGCATCTGTATCGCCAAGTTACACATAATGTGTTATATGTAACAAATCACATTCCCTTTTCTTAATCTTGGCTTTAAACTGAGGTTCAGTAGAAGCAGGTCATGTCCCATTGACAAACCCATGTGGTATATTGTTTCACCAGCGTCCCATGGGGCTCTGTTGACCCTTTCCTGCCTCTGTCTCCATTGTGTCCGCAGCAGTGACCTCTGACCACAGTGTTTGTGTTTGTAGATCACCTCAGAGGTGCACCTGTTCAGCCACACCAAGGGCAAGAGGCACCAACAGGCTGTTCGAGACAGTAGCAGCATCCAGGGACGGGAGCTCTCTGATGAGGAAGTGGTGCGTATCTCTCTCTCTCTCTCACACACACACCACACACACACACCACACACACACACACACACACACACACACACACACACACACACACACACACACACACACACACACACACACAACACACCCTGCCAGGAACAAACATCCACTCATCCTGTCAAAGAAATACTGCCCCACTGCTGCTTGTGTCATGTAAAAAGACAAAAGAGACACCGTGGTTTCCTTTTATGACGTGGCCATTATTATTGTTTATGCATCCCCTTATAGACTGCCATGGCTCTGTTGCTGGCTTTGTGAGATTACAAATGGGCCTTGAAATGTACACAGTTAGGGTTCAGTGCTTCAGTGGAGGGGTGACATCACCCCCTTGTCTCCAGGCTGTTTTTGTCATGGAGCGCCTTTCCATGGGAAGGCAGCTCGTTAATGCAAGGTAACCTCTCAGGCTGCAATATGAGATTGGCTTTTCAGCAGTGCTCATTGTGAGGCTGACAACTGTTGGTGCTATATGCAGCACCTTTGGCCCCGGCAGCTCCTTCATTCAAAGCTTTTTTCAGTGGGGAATAATTGATACCCCCCTCCTTCCTTTCCTCTAAATCATTTCCTTTCCAAACGCAGGTCATTTTTTTCAGTTTGACAGCATGATAAACAATGCCAGCAATGGAGAGAAGCACTTCACCAGTACAGCACCATAAACAGTTCATATGTGAGCAGTACTTCATATACATTTGCAGTATGTCTCCTTCCATATGATGTAGTTTAGCAATTAACCATAATATTGAGGCTTTTCTGTTTTCTTACCTTACCAAGGTGGCCACAGATCCAGATGAAAATCAACCAGTCAAAATAACAAAGATAACTATGGTCAAACACGATTAGACTAAAGCTGAAGGATGTGCACGAGCTGCAACAAAACAAACAAAATGAACTACAAAATGTTGAGAAAGGAAATATTCTTACAACTATTTTCAGTATTAAACAGAAAAATATAACTGTACACCTTCTGAATTCAAGTTTGTCTCTTTTACCGAACCAAGACGAGCTTTAATTGCCTTGTGGACACCATAAGAGACACTTAATATAACAAACGATGAAGTCATGACCTGCCCTACTCCAACTCTGATTAACTACAACATGTTGCCTTCGCTGGGTCCGGTCCTTTGGGTTGGGTAGGTAATGGGTGGATTTAGGTTTAAAAACAGGTTGGCCATACTTTCTGCAGTCATTGATGAGAAACAAAAACCCAACAAACTTGCTAGCTAGTATTAGCTAACATATTTGCATACACATAAACTCTGCCCAAAAAAAGTCCTAATGCTTACCAATAGAAAAAGGGTCTATATAACTTCAGAAGAGTATACTTCTGTTTTAATCTGCATTAAGACACCCTGCTTACATGATGTCTTTTTTTGCCAATACTGATCAGTCAAAGTTGCTGATCTCAAAGTTATCTTCATCCTATTCTGCATCTGGCTAAATCTAAATGATGAACCTGACAGTTTGTATTAAGTGTGTTATTACTGAATTGGACTATTACTCATTGCAGTATCTGTAATACTACTTTTTCTTACTCTATGTGAAAGCTAATCATGCTGTCCAATAGGTCTACGTCTGGAGACTTTGTTTAGATAGGCTTATGTGGCCCCTTGTTATTTATATCAAAGCTCATTTTGGTGTCCACTATTGAATTCATACCACTGCCAACTATTTTCCAGACCGCAGTTCCATAACTCTTCCTGCAACGAAAGATTTTTAATTAAAATGAAGATGGTTGGTTCAACTGTGCAGAGGTCACTCCATGATGTCTCAGCAGAAGCGAGCGGCGGATGCCCTGCACCTTCATATTTGGTCATTTTCTCTCATTCTGGAAGACTTGCGAATTAAATTGAAAATACAAAGATTAGCAACAGGGTGGGATTGACGTATGGGGAGAGAGCTACAATCACTCTTTTTACTTGCCATCTGTCCTGGTTTAATATGATGCAGGTAATATCCAAGAACCATGGCTTGTGACTTGATATACTGATCATCTTTAGACACAGCAGTGCAAAACATTGTCGGCTTCTCTGAGAAAAGACTGTTCTTGGCGAGCACGGCCAGTAGAGGGATCACAAGGCTGCAGAGGGTATCACAGCTGACCTCCTAGATGCACTGAATAGTCCTAAAGGTCTTGTAGTTAAAGCTACAAATTGAGAACCGTGATGATATATCCAGACTGCCAGCTGAAGCGAGCCTCTCCCTCCCCACGCTGTTATGAGATCTGACATCTTGTCTAGTGAGAGCAGTGGAGCTGCTGTTGAGAGATCCAATGAATAGTTCTGTTTTTTGGGGGTTTTTTTGTCTTTGTGTGACTTTTCTCCTCCTTAAATGTCACTGATAGGCTGCAGTTCAATACAGAAATGTCATATGTCATGTAAACCACTGTAGTGATGGTAACTATATCCAGTGTAGTATCATATCTTACCTAGTAGCCAACATGAAATGCAGCTGCTTGTTTCACGCCAAATGGAAAGCCTACCTCTCAGGCCTTTGTATGTGACAAAAGAGGCTGTGGATGAACATATCTCATAGGATCTGTATTTGTGTTAGCCGCCTTTTTAGATCAGTTGTAAGTGTGTTTGTGTCAGGAAAAGGGAGTTATCTTCAGATTGGTATCAGATTACTCGCAGTCTGTGGTATTGTGCCGTAGCAGAGCCCTTAGGCCAGCATCTTTACTGCTTTGTTACAATGGTTCAGTGGTAGACACCTGTCTGTCATCGAGTCTGATTGTCTCAAACACTCAAAGTCTGCACAATCTCCGTTCAGACCAGATTCGTAGCACCAAGAAATGGGATGTGATCATGGTGACTGGGTTGCACCAACAAAGACTAATTTAAGATTCATTCTAATCAAATTAAAACAACAATTAAAAAATGAATTTAAGTTTTGTTGGTAACTAGTAAGTATAAATAAAAGTATAGATATAATCTTACACTGTTTGCTAGCTAGCTAAAAAGGGAAAAAAACGTTATATTGTTTGCTATCTAGCTGAAAAGACTCTGAAAACATAACTTTACATTGTATGCGAGCTGGCTGAAAAGTAAAAAACAAAAAATGTATAGTGTTTGCTGGCTAACTAAAAAGTTCTGTGTCTGTTTCTTAACTTGGTTATGTTTCTCAATTCATCAGGAAAAAGCAGCCATTTTATATTATATTAAACCTCCTCAAGTTCAGACTTAATACTGGATCACTGTTTAAATTGCAGTTTAATAGTTTGGTGCAATAGAATTAAATTTATTGTAGGTTTAGAGTAAAAATTAAAGTGGTGTTTATGAGAGGTTTCAAATTAGTCTTTCTTATTTTCAAGCTAGTTTTAAGTTTGTTTAAACATAATTTAAAGTTAAACCATGGTTTAATATGGTTTAAAAATTAATCCTTGTTGGTACAACCCAGCCTATATATTTATTTGCTAAAGGATCATCGTCTATGTTTCAGCATTATTTTGTATTTGACAGTTCAATATTTCAGGTACCCTTTTATATTACCAGTGGGATTTTTGCAGAGATGTTTTGGATGCGTTACTGAACTGATTCCATTATGTGAGTGGCCAGTACACTGGATAGCCTCTCAGAGAGATTACTGAACAGCTGCCTCCCCTGTGAGGGACAGCTACGGTCATGAGTCATGACTGACCTGTAGTCTCAGGGAGTAGAGGGCAGAGGTGTGCGCATACAAATACAGACACACACATCCTTCCCAGGAAACGTAATACTCTTGCTCACAGTGCCCTTTTAATTTCTAAAGTTATCATCATCTAATTTCTCCTGTTTTACTGCTGCTAGTTTTAGGCTCTGAAAATGCTAAAACATTATTAATCTCTGTTGCTTACTTATTTGTAAGCTACAACTAACAATTAATTATTTTTCTTATCAGTTAATCTGTCTGATTTTATCTATTAATTGACAACATTTTAATAATTTTCTGACATTTTATGGACCAGAGTCCTCCAATATTAGATATTAATTTTACCGTCACAGGAGGACGAGAGAAACGAGAAAATGTTTACATTTGAGAAGCTGAAATCAGATAATTTGGACTTTTTTTCCTTAAAAAATGACTCATAGCAATTAATTGATTATCAAAATAGTTTGTGGTTAATCAATTAATCAAAAGTTTGATTAATTCATAAAAGTTTTATGATACTTAACCTTATAAGTCATTATAAAATGCTTTGTAATGTTTATTATTTAGTATTATTGTTATAAAGTTTTATTAATATTTATGAGTGCTTGTAAGTATAATTGTACATATACAGCTTTAAGCAGACTAGGTGTCATAGAAAATGTTATTGAATGATCATTACCAAGTATGCAACAGTCAAACTCTTCAAAAAAAGTATTGCATTTAATTTATTAGGAGTTTTACCCCCATTTTGATTGAAATATTACTAGATCTTGATTTGGCGCCTGGAAATGTGACACTGCCTTTTCCCAGTGGAGTCCCACCCACTTAAAAACCACTGAACAAAAGCACAGACAAAACTAAAATCACTTTGAAAAAAGATCCATTATGTGAAATAATGAAAACTGGTAGTAATAGTTAAGAAAACAGGCTTTCATGGTCTTTAAGTCAAAATGATAAAGACACTTTTCGATTCAGTCTGTAGTTTTGTCACACTAATTCACTTTGGCACACTTCAGCCCACCTACAGACACCTGTTTTTCCAACAACCCGAAGTGAACACCCCTTTTCAGGCAGCAGGTGCACTGACAAGACTTGTGACCAAAGGGTATGGCATCCCACACGCAGGTTAGCCTGACTGCTGAATGGAAGGCCTTTATCTCTGAGGCCATCCTATCCTCTGGGGTGCTGGATGACAGCATAATTGGGTAATTGGTTTCTTGCACATGCATCATGTTGTTCAAATTGGGTTACATTCCCTTGTCTCCTGGTGGAAGTATCAGAATCATCTGACAGGGCCAGACAGGAGGCAACACCTCCAGTCTTTTAGCATGTCCACGGGCGGGTGGCTTCAAAAGACTGTAGAGTGGTGGAGATAATTACAGGATACAATGGTGTTATTGAGACAGATAGATGGGAGACAGTATACTTGGTGCCACGTCTTAAGTGTATAATGTCTACTTATAGACATTTAACAAGGATTATATTTGCTGCTCTGTTTCCATAGTAATTTTGACTAAAATTGTTGTTGCATTATCATTTTCACTTCTTATAATAATAATGTTACTGTTGTAATAATAATCATATAAGAACTTTATTTATATAGCACAAGTTACAAATTGTTTTACAAGACAAAAATACAAGTGGTAGACAAACACTGATGAAAAAGATTTAAAAACAGTAAAATGTTATACAACATTAAGCAAAAGTAACCATATGAAAAATAGTGAAATGAACAACAGAAAATGATTAAAATAGACAATTAATAATGATAATTAGTGTGTGATAGACACAATTCTATCATTAATACTCTGACAGTATTTATATTTATATCAGTGGAGGAAGAAATGCTACTACTTTAGTAAGATTTACAATGTAGAACTTTTACTTGTAGTGAGCTGGGATATATGGACAAAATCAAATGTCACAGTATTTTTTACTAGATACTTTATCGATATTGTGACAACATTGAAGGGATGACTATTCACAAAAAAATATTAACACAAAGAAAAGTTTTAAATCAGTAATGTGGAAGTAATGACTAAGTGGCTAAAGTCTGTTAAGTTTGGAAAATTACATCACTTCACTGTAATGAAGCCTTTAGAAAGCAGGAAAAGATAACACTTATGCCATATCACAACACAGTAGAACGACATCCAAAATGTAGGACAATATCTAGTCTCGTATCACAGTATCAGTATAATATCAATATATTACCCAGCCCTAGGTAGAACTACAATGTCATGGAAAATGGAAATAATCCAGTAAAGTGCCTCAAAACTGTAGCTAAGTACAGTTTAAAAAAAGTACAAAAGTAAGTGTACTTATTTACTTTCCACCACTGATTTTTGTGGGGTTTTTTGCAGCAAAAAACATACACAGTAGTTATTTTAAAAGGTCATTATCCAAAATAGTACAAAAAATTGCCAGCAGTGTTATTCATGTATTGATTTTGTCTATTCTAGGAGCATCTTTCCTTGAAGAAATACATTGTGGATATTGTGACGGACAGCTCTGTGTCCTCGGAGAGCATGAAGGATGGAGAAGAGAGACAGAAGGCTCGGAAGAAAGCAAAGAAGCTCCGCGCCAGGATGAACTCCAGGTAATACATCCTTTTTCTCTCTCTGTCAGTCTATCAGCCCGCCTCTCCTTCTGTTTCCTTCTCTCCATCCTCTCACAGGCGCAGAGGACAAAACTGTGCCAGGACTTTTTTATGAGTGACAAGGAGATGGAAAGCAGATGTTATGTGCATCCTGGCTGTCCACAAGCTAACACTGATGAGCTTAATTTATGACCACTTTCTGTGATTGGGCAGCAAAACTGCAAATCGATCCATAGGGCCCTGGCTTTCACCTGTAAAGAGCTTTCCTCCAAATTGCTGCCAGGGCATTGCCAAATCTGAAGCCTTGCTCAGTGTTCAGGATGTATGTTAAAGTATGTATGAGTCGTGCCTATTTTTCTTCTTCTGAGCTATTGATTTTTAAATGAAGTATCAAAGAAAATCAATAGTAATCAACAAATAGGAGGCAGAGCTGCTGTGTGTCAGAACCTGGACCTGAACCCAATCAATTCAACCGGCTGTCACAACAGGGAGGGAAAGGAGTGGAAAGAGACACAATGTTGACAGTACTTACTGTAAGCTGTTGTTGATACAGATTATTGGATGTTTTTCCCACTATAGGCATGATAACATTAATATCTGAGATTACACTCACTAATTCCTTTTAGTCTGCAGCGTTTCTGTCTTTAAATAGGTTTAAAGCAAGCTATGGCCTGTGTCAGCCTCAGTCAGTGGCTGGTCAATCAATAACATAAAGTAAACAATAGCTGCATTTACATGGACCCTAATATTACACAAATAGTCGGAACAAAAGTGCCTCATTGTGAACACCTCAATCGGAAGAGACTGATCCGTTGTGGCTGGATTGGAAAGATTTTTCAGTGGGGTAGTTGAGAGCGGTGTTGTAAACCTTTTGATTATCCGTGCAATACGGAAATAATAACCATGTTAACACTTGTTCTGGTCGTTTCCCTGGTTGGAATAAATATTTTCTTTCTGCGCATGTCTGCCCCATGTGGCGGTAGGTGTCACAAACAAGTTTGTTGGAGGGACAGAAACATGCTGGTAGCAAAACAGATCAGGTCAGTAGCGGATGCAACTTTTCTGTTGTAAAGACGCTAATATTATTCCCGGCACATGATGAGGGTCCATTTTGACAGTTACTACTGGACGGAAACTCTTCTTCTTCGTTACTGGTGAATGGCAAACTGGAACTACTTTTTCTTCTTCTTCTTCTTCTTCTTCTTCTTCTTCTTCTTCTTCTTCTTCTTCTTCTTCTCCCCTTCTTCTTCTTCTCCTTCTTCTTCTCCTTCTTCTCCTCCTCCTCCTCCTCCTCCTCCTCCTCCCTCCTCCTCCTCCTCCTCCTCCTCATTCCAGATTAGATGCTTCGCAGTGGGCAGAACCAGTTTGCGCATGTCAAAAAAGTTTTATGGGGTCACTTTATTTAGCATCCATGTAAACAGATAAGTTTGAGTTTCTTGTCAGAATGATTTAAATCAGATTGAAATATTCTCCATGTAAACATAGCTACTGTACACAAGTACGGTAGCCTATATGTAATTAAGTCACATTTTTGTAGTTCAGCAAGCAAGCTAAAAAAAGAATAAAAGTTCAACAAAAATGTCCAGATGTGATAACCACAATACAAAAATGTTTAACTTTAATAAGCTTTTTTCTATTGCTTTTAGCTTGGGAATGTTGTAGCAGTGTTACTTCTCATGAAGCATTATCCTCCATCTGTTTAGAAAACAGAAAACTGGCCCTGAAAGTGAATTAAAAAATTCATTGGTATAGTTCAGGAACCATATCAAAACAACAGTGGTATATTGTTAGTTTTTGCAATAGAGCTTGAACATGTAACAAAATAAACACAGTGTTAACGCGTACCACTGCAGGAACACATAAAGCCTTTATATACACAGAAAAATACCAACTTGATGATGCGGCTGTGGCTCAAGAAGTAGAGCGCATCGTCCATGAATCGCTGGGTTTGTGGTTTGATCCCTGGCTCCTTCTGTCCACGTGGTTAAAATGTCCTTGAGAGAGGCGCTGAACCCCAAATTGCCCCCAGTGGCTGGGCCAGCGCCTTCTGTGAGAGTGTGTGCATGGGTGAATGAGAGGCATTGTAAAGCAGCTTTGTCCCCCTCAGGTTGAAAAGTGCAATACAAGTGCAGTCCATTTACCATTTACGATGTAATGGAGGACGTGTTGATAATGTGGTCTTAAAGGTCGAACAAATAATTCAACTGAAATAATACAGTTTATACGGTTAGTAACAAAAAAATCAAATAAGCATCCAGAGAAAATATGTACAAGAAATACAAAATGTTAAAGTATAAGCAACATATATAAAAATATAATAATAAAAAATGTAATAATGATATTAATGAATTTGTGGACTTAAAATACTGAGCACACTGAATCTTCAAGATCTTGAATAATTGTGAAACAACTAGGTAGGTTTGGCCGATATATAGAATTTTTCCCAACCAGCCACCATCAGCCCATCAACCGGCAATTGCAGATATATTCCCCCATCCCTCTCTTCCCGTTCTCACAAGTCTCAGCTGGGAGAAGTGTGCGAGCACTGAGCTCTCTATATGATGTATGTTCACTACGTACGTTCACCACGTCCATTAAACAAAATAAACTCAGAAATTGTCAGTAAAGTAAACATTGTCATACCTATTTTCCATATTAAACAGAAAAACACAACCATACACCTTCTGAATCCAGGTTTCTTCCTTTTACCCAACTAAGACGCCTCGTTAACACATTGTAAAGCACGTTTCACTCAAACTTGACAGAAAAACAAAATAAAACTCACCCAAACCATTGTTGTTTGTCTTTCCCCTCTTCTAACAATCATTAACTCTGGTTTTGGCAAAATAAATCCTTAATTTACCACGTTAGATGCAAGATAAATATGGCTGTTTTCCTCTCACTCATCCTCTGGCTCAGTGGATATATACTGTACTGCCAAATGAGAGTGAAACACTGAGCCATGGCTCTCACGCTGCAGACCATTATATTAGCAAAATTAAATGACAACAATTGACCAAAAAAATGGCAGTGGACTGAATAGCTGATATATTCGTTCAATTGCTCAACCCTACAACTTGGCAACACTAACTGAAATATTACAAAGAATCTGGTTTTTATTATCTTAATTGGGATTATGATTAAAAATTAAGATTTTTCACGGGACAACACCCGCGCATTCCTCTGATATTAACATCAATTTTGGTATTTCCAATTTCTGTTCACCTGTAGTCATTTTTATTGTTAATTGCATTGTTTTTTGTGTTTTGGGTTGTAACGATGAGGGGAAAAAAAACTCAAAAGAGGAGTGGAGTTAGTGAGCAGTCCTGTCTGAATGACCTCTTCTGAGCATCTTTCAGTCTTTTGTACAACTTTTATGTCTGGCTATACTGAAATACATTTCTTTCTTTGAGATCACAGTGGTCAGACTTAATGATCCAATCTCTTATCATGATTGACTGGCGGATATGAACCTGAGTGTGATATCTAAAAAGCGAATTCATTATTATTATCCTTTTCAGGAGAAAGTATTTACTCAGAAGAGGAATAAGAGGGAGCTACAGGCTGAAAACACCCATTCTACTCCAGCACTTTACTCTCAGTGCTGCTGTTTTTGGCTTTGTGGGGCTCAGTGGTACCGAGAAAGTGACAACATGATCTGCCTCTGTTCACCGTCACTCCTGCACAAGCCCTGCTGAGACTAGCACTCAAAGGCAGCAGGCTCTCAGAGGTCATAAATAACACAGAGCCCCCTGTAAACATAAAGGTGAGCCGCTTCACCACCGGGTGGAAATGAACCATTTTATTGGAACACCGTATGGTGTCCGTAAAACGTGAGTGGTTCTCACTGGACTTTTCACCAGGACAACATGCAACCCTGTTCTGTCATAAAGCAGTGCACACATGCATTTAAACCCACATTTTTCTGTGGCTTGGCTAACCTTATCTAATAATAAGTGTTTTGGGGAAGGAAAATATGCTGTTAAAATATAATGTACATAGCCTGTCAGTTACTTTCAGGATGAGTTCTGAACTTGGAAACCAAAGTCTCCGGTTAAACTCAGGTACGAGCTGCCAGCCTGTAGCTGGTCAGTTGTGGTTCGCTCAGCAGGGAATAAAGTGGGCTGTGTGCGCGCGCGTGTATGTGTGTGTGTGCGGCGGTGTGTATACAAAGACGCTCCTGTATGGAGTATTGAACACAGTACGAGGTGGTAAGCGCAGTCCTAACTAGTTTTCCCCAGGCTGCTGCTTTAGATTAAGGGGAAAATGTCCTGCTCTGACCATACATCATTAACTATGCACATGCAAGCTAATGGGTTTTAAGTATATTGAATGTTAGTATTAGTATAATTTTAGGTGTCTGTAGGTTTTACTCATCTTTATTGCCATTGAACTGATGCCTGGCTTTCTTTTCTAGGTCTGTGTTTGTGTACACTGTAGTCATAGCTTGAATAGATTTTTAAGGCACTAGAGAAAAGTGTGTATTTAAAAGAATTAGGGGTTATAAGGACTTGAGATCTGTTCCATTATGATCTGCTTACAGTCTCTCTAAATGCTGATCACTGATATTTATTGCCTGAAGCTCATTTAACATGAGCTCCTTCTGACATTAATTAATTGCTCAGCGATTGCTCCTGTTTAATCTGGTTAGGCGTAAACCACTGACTGTAAATAAAGGTGGATGCCACATCTCCACATCCTTGTACTGTATACAAATTAAGCCAAAACATCCTGGATACGAGTGATGCCACCTTGTGATGTCATTTGGAGCCTGCGCAGTGGTGATCAGGGTTGGAGCTGCGGTATCGAGTTCCCACCCATATACCCCGCCGTGAGCAGGGCTCAGCTGTTAGTTATGATGTGAAACTCTAAAACCTTAGAACTGAACTTATCAGTCAAATGAACACCTGAGCACACACCAGCATGACAACAACTACCTAAAATGATTAAAAACTAGAAATTATTTGACGTGTATTTTGATTTCTTTTTTGTTTGGCCCCTGTCCCCTCTGTTAACATAGAGTGGATGGGATTTATGACCTATACTGCAGCCAGCCACCAGGGGGAGGATTGAAATGTTTTGGCCTTGCTTTTGGGAAACTCTCATGCTGTCCATCTTGACCAACTTCTGTCCCCGGAAGGAGGGAACCAGGTTCAACACATATAGCATGGGATATCATGCCCTTGTGTGGTCTAACTGAAGACACCTCTATTCATTCATGCATTTGAGGCAGATGATCTGTGGTGATGTATGTGCAGCCCTGCCTGTGCATGTATACCTGTCATCACAGACATCTCTCAGGTCAATAGCTGCTCCTCACCGAGCCCAGCTTCACAGCGGGGCAACCAAATGTTGTACGTTGTTCCTCTCCCTCAGGGGTCAGAAGGTATAGTCATGAAATTCTTTTTGTTCCCATTCAGTGACTTCACTTGGACAACAAATATAGTTAGGTTTGAGTATTGTTTAAAAGTTTTCCATATGATATCATGACTTCATCACCGATAGAGACCGATACGGATAGAAAAATAAAAGTACATTGCACATTATGGTACAGTTACTCACTTTGAAAGGGGAAGCTGGTCAAAGATCTTCAAAATAAACAAGTGTAAAGGATTATTGAAGAAGATGTACGTACAGTACTGGGAAAATAGCAGAATGAGAGTGAGAGCTCTTATTTTGGCTGAGCTGAGCTGTTAGCCTGGGTCTGACGAACATGTGCTTAATGGCTCACTGACGCTGATGAGATTTACTCCTTAAGGTATTAAAATTTGGCACTAAATGATGAGGCATTATTCAATACTCAGTAGGATTGAAGCAGTTCGGTCGGTGCTGTTGTTGCCCCACAGAGCAGCCACCCAAAAACCTCCAGCACTCAAGTGCATCATAGATCCAACAGAAAGGATAGAATGAGCGAATGAGCATCGAAGGGTCTGTCACATCTAAATGGTAAAACTGAATAACAAGAGTGCGAGGATGACCAACTGGCCGTGGCACGGATATAATTCACAGAGCTGGCAGTAGACTACAGAGCAGACGGAGCTAGATAGCTGCAGCTGGCTAGCCCAATTCGGCTGAGATGTTCATAGTGAGGCGAAGAACTGTGGGATGACCATGATGAAAGGGGCAATGCCGAAGAGCGCCAATGTATATTATAATTCACAACATAGTCTGTTGACATTGATATCTAATGCAGTAGGAGTGTATTTTTTTTCTCTTCATTTTGAGAGTAATGTGGCTGATTTTGTGGATTGCTTTTGTAGGCTTTACATTTTATATTAATTTAAAATGTAGTATAAGTATTTGAGACAAGGCTGCATTTTTTATTATAGCCTTTATTCAGATAGTAAGTACACTATTAAAACACAACAACAAATTAGCAATAACTATCTTTCTGAATGCTAGAATATTTGCCCCTGTTGGAGGGATTTTAGTATCTCAGTGTCCTGGTCTAACAATGAAGTGAGTTGTCAGTCAGATGACTGCCCTTGGATACAAGAGATTGTGAACAGAGGACAAGGCTTTGGTTGGTCCATGTCCGTCCATGTCCGGGACAGGTCCACCTGTCGTCTTCCAGGAAGTGTTTGATCCTATCAGTGTAGTGATGGGTGACCGGAAGGCGCTCTATCAAACTCCAATCAATAGTTACTTATCATGTCTGGGAATGCCTGATTGACAGATAGAATCACCCACCCAGTTTCACACACACAGACACACAGTTTCTCAGGCTCTCAGTCTGAGTAGTGCCACCAGTCCCCTAATGACCATGACCTTTTAGGAGGTCATACATTGAAAACACTGGCCGCGTTGCCTGAAACCCCCATTTACTGTTTATTTGACAATGAGTGAAGTGAAGAACTTGAGCCACCCTTGTTAAAAATGACTCAAAGGACGGAGGATTTAAAGGTTGAATCAAGTCTTCATGATAATAGTCGATGGCAGTGAAACACCCGTCCCCTCAGAGCTGGTGTCTTGATTATTTAAAGCCAGGTTATGTGGTGAATGGCTGATGAGCCAAATAAACAAACTCAGCTTGAACCTCTTCCCTTCTCTCTTCACACTTTCATCCGTTGTGTTCTTTACTAGACAAGCCAAACGCTTTTTTCCTGGGATTCAAAGTCTTTTTCCTACCTCTCTCTCTCTGCAGGGCGAAGGAATATGAGACATCAATGGAGGCAAAGACACAGGTCCCTGACTCCCCGTACAAGGCCAAGTGAGTGGTTTCCTTTTTTCATAATTTGGAGTTTCATAGTTGATCCTTATTTTTGTTTGTATGTTTTATTCTAATGATTATAAAGGTGTGGTGTAGGGCTGCAATTATTTTCATAACCTTCTGCTTATTCTCTGAATTATTCAATTAAAGTCCAAAACCAAAAGATATTTGTTTTATTTTCATAAAAGACCAAGAAAATCTTAACCTTTTAGAAACTTGAATCAGTGAACTTATGGTGTTTTTGCTTTTTGAGTGTTTGGAGATTTTTCATTTCTATTCAGATTATTATTCTGTCAGACCAACAGTCCAGAACCAAAATATATTACATTAAATATATTTACTGTGATAGAAACCAAAAACAAGCAAATCTTAACATTTAAGAAGCTCAAACCAGTATTTTTTAATATTTGCTTGAATAATGATAAACAATTAATTGGTTATACAAATGATGGCTGGATTGAAGTCAGCTGAGGTAGCATGGAAACATGGATTAAGAACTGGTGTTTCTACAACAGACTCGTGATAACTATTTGCTCCTGCATGTCCAGGTTGCAGCGCCTGGTGAAGGACCTGTTGAAGCAGCTGCAGGGCCAAGACAGTGGACAGTGGGCCAACAACAAAGTTTCTGGTCTGGACAGAACTCTGGGAGAGATCTCTCGCATCCTGGAGAAACAGGTAGAGTAACAAACCGATCACATAGATGCAGTAGACAATGTGACATGATGCAAGTTCAGGGTTCCTACACAGTCTGGAAAAGTATGGAGTTTGATTTTAGTAATTCAGAGGTCTGAATAATTATGGGAAAAGAAAAGAGAATGTAAAAATATTTGTTTCCAGGCTATTGCCCCTATTCTGTTTTAATATAAAATTCACAATTTCTAAAATACAAATTGATCATATGAGCAGAGTGTTTTTCATTGCATTTGGAGCCAAAATGTTACCACTGTAACCACTCTGAGCAAGCACGGGCCAGAGCGAGCTTGATGTCTGTGAAAGCACGGCAAGAATTATGGCATGCAACTGAACTCATTCTCTTTTGCAGAGCGGGCTCTACACCTGCATCTATGCCCCAAGTATCTTTACCAACTCCAGACATCTGCGACCAATGTAGTTTGGTAGAAAATGTGGGAATATCTTTGAATTGCATACATAAAGCATCACAGATAACCAAATATCAAGCTTGTGTGAACATTTGAGTTCTGCAGTGATGTGGTTTTATTTTTACAGAAAAGTAAACATTTTCTGTATAAGGAAACCAAACCATTCTGTATGGCTGCATTCATCATTGTTTCCATGGTTGCAGTGAAGACACAAGGATGCACAGACACCGTGAAAATCTAATTATTTAACTTTTTTCAACTTATTTTTGGTTCTTATTCATTAATGAGACAAAAAAATAGGGGAACAAAAATATGATATTATTTACTTTACATTACTTTACTTCCTCTTTGGGCAGAAATGTTGGGACGTAGTCCAAATTTCTGGAGTGTGCAGAGTGAACGGCACAATGGGTAAATGCAAGTTTTCTGAGGGCTGGCTTAACAATCCCAAATATAAAACCTGGCTGGCAAAGGATTCTAAGTGGGAAAAGAAAGCTGGATAGAAACTTCATGCAAAACATTCAACATCTCCAGCCTCACGGAGGACAAGGGGTACCCTGCAGTACTGCAATATTACAATACAATATTCTGGCAATTATTTAGCAACGTAAAAACGTACGTAGTAAAATATAACACACGTGTTGGATGATAAAACCATTTATTTAAATAATAAACTAGATTTGTACTCAGATGTCAAATATGGTCTAAGAAATCTACCAAGTCTGGAAAAATGAGTCTGGAATTTTGAAATGGAAAATGTGTAGGAACGCTGGAGTTATGTCTCATTTCTCGGTGTAGAAATTGTTATTTTCATATACTGGTCATGTATTCCAATCATTTTTATGTACCTCCCCCTCTACTTTTCTTAAACGAAAATACCTATTGCAGTAGTTTGAAGTTGTAAACACTGGGGCCGTCCTCTTTGGTGTATTATGCACTGGTCCTGCTTTGTCGGCTTGTCTATCGACCAACAGTCTGCAGCAGTACACGCGGGTCATGCCAGCCCTTTGGCATGTCTCTTCAGTGATGAGTTGTGTTTGGCTGCGTCTCCCTGTGTCTCACCCTTCCAATGTAGAGTATCGCTTACTCCAAACCAACTTGCCTTTGGTTATTGGCTAATGAAGACCAGATTAACTGTGTTTTCAGTCTGCACATGGTACCAATAGAGGAGCTTCCTAGCACGAGAGCAAGCATTGTCTCCTGTCTATGCAGGCTCGCTCGACTCAGATGTCACTGGTTTAGACAATGGTAAATTGGATTTCCCAATGAAATGCCATTGATGCACAAGACTCTATTGAACAAAGGCAAGAGACTTTGACAATTGTATATATATTTATACAGCTGTAAAGAAGTGTAAGAAAAAGCTAAGTCTCAAAAAGAATGTCAAATGTAATGGCAGACATTTATAACTATGGTCGATTTGAAACATCTGTCTCAGAGGTTTTGTTGCGTGACGTCTTTTTTTTTTTACAGTAAAACTCACATCAATTTGAGACTGAGAGGAGGAATTAAAACACCTGCCACCGTGTTTATGATGAGGAGAATATACAGCCCACTTCCTGTAATGAGGCATAAATTTCCTGCCAAGTTGTGGTTCGAGCCATCATAACATCCCACTGTGCATGCCTGTGGGCGTGAGGATGGAGAGATTATGGTGTCCCATCAGCGACGAGGGGGACGGCTGGAGAGGCTATTATTGAATTTCCCCAGAGAGGCAGAGAAAGAGGTGGCTGAGGTGGGTGGCACGGCGTCCTGTAAGGAGAGAGGAGGAGACCAGTGTGATGTGAGTAGCTCACAAGCTGTCACTACATGTGGGCTCCTCCCTTCAGCGCCGCACAGTCCCAGTGGGAGGTCAGAGGTCAGTGGGCCATAGGAGATGTGCTCCATTCAACAGCAAGGAGGCAGATCAAGGCTGGCTGTCTGGCTTTTCTTTGTCTTTTAGCTCATTTTAAAACCACATTTTTAAACTGTTTTGTCAAGTTCTGCTTCACCAGCTTCTTACAGAAATGTCCACCCAAAGCTGAGTGGAGCACTGTGATTGGCCGTTGAGGCAGTCTGGGGAGCACTTCCCTCTCTAATCCCTGGACAAAGTCAAATAAATAGAGTCTCCGTCAGCATGGCTGTCTGGCCCCTGAGTCACGTCAAGTTGGGACCGTTTAGATTATTTGACCTAACAAGCATCTCTCATGTCATTGACTCACCTAGAGATTTGTTTTTCTCCCTCATATCTGATTCAGTCTCCACTTTCTCTGCTAATTCCTTAGACAACACCCGACACTCCCCCTCCTGCACTGCTGTTTGGGTCCCACCCCCCTCACTCCTCCCCTGCTTTCTAGGCTGCGTCTAGTCTCTGACCCCCGTGTGTTTCTCCCTCTGTGGCCTCTAATGGTTTATTTTGTGTCAAACCTGATTTTTTTCTTTACTTTCAGCGATTGAGAATACCAATTTTCCCAATGCACTGCTCTTTTCTTTTTGCTGCACACTTGCCCTATTATTAAGCAGTTGTGTTTACCGCTGCATTCAGTTGAAGCCTGTCCAGAAAAGAGCAACATGTATGACAGGTAAGGAACTGTCAGGAGCTTGTTGCTGTACATTTTGATTTGCCAGCTGTCAGAGCCTGGTGGGGCCGACCAGTGGGACCAGTGGGAGTTGTATCTGGGGACATTGGGGGAAGGTGAAGGGCAGAGTGGCAGGATAATAAAGTTTCTTGCATGGGCCTCCAGCAGACTGACAGATACAGCCCAGATCAACACTGTCAGAACCTCGCTAGAGATGGCAAAGTGAACAGCATGCTGTTCAGGTCAGTTTAGAAATTTTCCATCTTTATGAGCAAAACGTGCTTCCTTCACTGTGGAGAAAAAAAAAGGTTGATGACGAAAAAAATCATTTGAACCGAAGAGGTGTAAAGATACAATCAGCAATAAAATAATAAAATCAGCAATACAGCAGTTAGTTATAGATAGTATCGAGTGCAACAATAAAATAAAAAACAAACGTAAGTCACTGTAAGTTACTATAAAAATGCAAATGGATATGCATGCCAAGACATAGATTTAAACATAGATACTAATGTATATACTGTACATACATGCACCTGCACACAGCTGACACATACTGTTATACATGCATAGATACACATACACAGTAAGGAACAAAAGGTGGTAACCAAAAATATAATGTACTGACATAAGCAGCTTGCATCCAGTCATATAAATTGAGCCAGGATTAGGACACTGAAAGATGTCTACATCTTTACATCATTATTTAATGGTCGGTAAATAAGGAGGATTATAAAGACCAAAACAGCAAACAAAGAATGAAGAAAACTCAGAAACACCGCTCCTGATTTACAGTGTTCCTGTGTTGCACATCACTTCTTAGTTTTAAGAAAACTTTGAAGAATTACAAAAATACAAAATTTCCTAGTAAAACTGTGGAATATTTAGTTTAGTTATTATTTGATTTGTTCCGTCGTTAGTTACAGTAGTTTTAGTCCATTTTAAAATGAATTGTATACCTGATCATTTTGTCAGTTTTCATAAATGATTCATTACTCATGTCCATCAAGCCAAACTACCAAACATTTGTAAGTTGGAGCTTGTAAATTTGCTTGGCTTTCGTACCTTCATATATTTGAAATGGGACCATTTTTAACAGATTACACAGTATGAAGACGATTAAGATGAAGATTCCTTTAGCTTCTGTGATGGACATTTGCCATTATGTTGTAGATTTTAAATGAGATAATTATTAACATAAATAGTAGATATTAATGGGATATTTAATAGAATATTTCATTAATAAAATAATCGTTAGTTTCAGCTCTGTTGTTATTGTTTTTCCTCATTGTAAGCTGTTATTTGTTCCCAAACAGACCTGTTTTTGTTTTCTTCCCACAAGTCCAATAGAGAGTGAAATGGTTCTAAGTTTCTTTGTGTGTTAGTTACAACTAGGGGCTGTCTGTGGTTTCTGTGGCAGGTTTGATTGTGCACCACACTGGGCTTTGATTAATCTTGGTTCATTTTATAGAATAAACACAGTTTGTGGGATTATCCATTTCCATATTCGCCCTGCACTCACATAGTCTACTAAATCATGTGCCATTAGGTCTTGTAAACACACAAGTTTATACTCGACCTTAAAATGTTTACTCCAGCAGCCTTGTTGTGGTTTACAGTCGACTCGGCCCACAGAGCTTTGTTTACCAGTCTCAAGCTTTTCTATAAAGCTGTATAATGATGAAACTCATGCGAGGAGAGGGTGATCCGTCATACTCGTCCCTGTCATTGTTAGGTTTTAGTTGTGAATGAAGGAGTGAACCCATGACTTGAAGGTGCAGATCAAAGTTGAAGCCAGTCCTTAATGAACTCTGCCAGTTGTTGTCCATCTGCTGGTGGGGCAGGACAACTGAGGCTGTGCCCTCCTTTCTGCTTTAATTAAACTGTCTGGTGGGAGGAGACTACAAAGTGCAATCTGGCCGGTCTGCTGGTGTGTGGACAGGGTCGCAGGAATTGCCAGCTGCTTTGGGCTTCCCATCAGCTGGGTTAACAGTGGTCACTGTGGACAATAATTGGATAAGATTCCCCTTGTTGTATTATTCAGGAGCCATCCTTCTCACTTGTGTCTTAATGCTGGCCCTTGTTGACTGTCGCTTTTTTTTTTTTTTTTTTTTTTTTTTTTTTTTTCTTTTTTCTTTTTGAGAGACAATTAGTTGCTCATCCTGTTACTGTGTTTTGTTGTAGCTTCTGCTGGTGTTTGACCAGGCACAGACAGATTGGTGCTTAAAGAAACACTCCTACATGTTCAGAAATATGATTTGTTGGCATCTCAGAATCACAATATACATTTCATCTCTATGCTGTCAGTGCAGAGGGACTGAAAATCTGGGACATGTTTAGCCTAGCTCAGCGCAAAGATTTATGGGTTAACAGTTGGCCTACATTAAAAGAGCAATTTCAATTCTCACTTGAGTAATTTTTCTGAGACCACAGATGACATTATACACCTGTTTTCAAAGGCTAGTGGTACTCCTTGTGACTTTGACATGTACAATCTGTCCAGTGGACATCTAAAAAGTAAAACAAGACTATATACAGCCACACTAACAGCTCTGTGAGTTTGCACAGGGGGCTTTGAGCTGACCAGCTGACCTCTGACAAACCGTGCCATTCCAATAGAGCCATGTCAGTAACACGGTTGAAAAATATGCTCTCAAACAATTCCAATCCTTTATTACTTCAGTTCAGTTCATTTTATTCACAAAATCATTAAATACAGTTTAAGGCAAGGCAAGGCAGTTTTATTTATATAGCACCATTCGTACACAAGGCAATTCAAGGTGCTTAAAATAAATAGTACAATCATGTAAGACATAATCAAGACATGTGAAATAAGACATCTTGATAAGCTTGAAAGTGGAGGCCCAGAAGCAAGTATTTAAAATTTATGTTTACTAAAGTGTCCAAATTTGAAAAAGTGCATCTATTATGTTATGTATTAGTTGCATATTAAATTCAAGATTCTGTTTGGTTTTATTGTAGCTGTGAGAGTAAAAACCCTGCAGCAAAGGAGCCAAGGTAGACTTAAGGCATAAGGAGGAAACTGATAACTAATCTTCTTATCTTACTTTGCAAACAAGTGTAATTCCCAGAGTGTCAGAGTATCCATTTAAGAAAACATTGTTTTCATCCAGTTAAGTTTGTATGCAAATTCAGCTTAGTGTGTATATAGACTGTCACTGTATTTACATACCAACATGATTTCAGTTGCTCCACATGGTTTGCAGAAAGGATATATCATCACTAGATGCTGCTTCCAATTTGAAATTAAACTGCTTTGCACGAAGACCAACATTCACAGACCTCACAGCTGTTATCATGCAAAACAAACCTGCACTTCAAACTTTGTGGTAGTTTGTGGTGAAATGTGTGTCCTCACAGAAATACTCTAGTACCTTCTTTGTTTTCTATGGACCATTGCATGCACAGACCACCTAAAGATAGTATGTCAGGTAGTTTGAGCTAAACCCTCTTCACTCGTATTGTTCCATCATCACAACAGATAAATCTGTCAGCAGACCAGACAAGGCCCGGACTAGCCAAGAAACTCTCGTCTTTTTTCACAGGAGACAGCCAGGACTGGGCAGGCCCCAGTTACCCCCTTTAATACCGTTTGATAAGCTGCTATGAAAGAGCTGCCTTTTCTCATTTAGCCTCGGAGCTTTTAGGTAGGTGTGTTGATGGGAAGGGTTAAGAGAGGGGTTAAGCCAAGATCAGTGACTGAGACCCAATTGATTAGGCCTGAAAACCATACAAAAAGGAAGTTATAATGAAGGTATTTTTACAAACATTGCTTAGACCCTTGAGACTGTCTTTGAGATATTTGTCATTATGTTGAAGGCAGTGGGTCTTTGGCATGTTTGTTAATGTTTTTGTCCCAAAGCCTGAATGATTGCTCAGTGCATCTTGTGAGCGTGTGTGTCTAACACCGGATTCGAGGAGCAGTTACCTCAGCAGCGGGCATGAATGACAGATGAAGAGCTTATCTGTAATTTGGTAAAGCGCTTCTCTCTCAATGTGTTCAGGCTTGTTGGCAACTTCCCATTTGTGGAACAAAAGCGCTGTGAAGTGGCTGGGTTTTACTGCTGTCACAGCACTGAGGAGCCTGTAACCTCATTAGGTGGAGGAGTGACCTGTAGTGTAACACAGCCCTCTGCAGTTGTGTGAAGACGGCCCTCCATCAGCAGCTCCCCTCCAGCTCCCTTTCCTCTGTGTCGACCCAGGCACAAACATGCCTCTGACAGTCAGCGCTCGCTCCTGGCTTTGTACTTGTTGATTTATAAGACACTGTAGCAACAGCATCTGACCTACTGCCAATTACTCTATCATCACAGGAGGGCAGGACCTAACTATTTACACGTGTTCATAAATCTTATGTACTGTATCGGGAGAAGTGAGGAAAAAAGAATATAATGTAAGATAAAAACGACAGGAACCAATGGACTTAACTTAAAGTAAACAAATAGTCAACATCCCTTTATTCTCTTATCAAATCCTCTTTACAGAAAATTAGTTGAATGAGTAGGAAAGAGGAACGCACTTCAGTGTAGGAGCAGTGTCAACCACGATAAAAGTGCCTGCGTGAAGGAAGGTAGTTGCACATTCATAGCCACAATGCAAAAAATGTTTTAAAACATTTCGACATAATAGTCTCCTTCAGGGGCCTGTATGCAGTGTTCAATATGTTCCTCCACACACAGAAAATTATTTGAAACAATGATTACAAACATGTTTTTTTTCTTCTTATTGTATTATATGTTTGGCAGTTTAGTTTATTAAAGTCCTCACTGACTAGAGGAACAAGAAAGTTGTATAGGGGATGTGTACCAAATAATTAAGCTTCTGAAAGTGTAGACTAATAGTTTATAAAAATAAGCAAAAAGGAGTCAAGCAGGCTCTTAAGAGAGTAGTGAATAAAATAGAAAACAAAGTTCTTACATAAAAAGCAGTCTAATATTGAATTTCAGAAGTTTGCGGAAGCAAGAAATATGTTACTGATAGCTTTAGTCGAGTTATAAGGCAAATTACAATATGAGAGTGACTAGGAAGTCAGATGACATTAATCTCCCTCATCACGTCTCTTTAAACGCACAATATGTAAGTTCTGTTGCTGGGGGTCTCTCTCTCATTAAAACATACAATACACAATAACAAAAGATGTAGTTTAATGATGTCATGACTCAGGCAGAAATCATGCTAACGTACAAGGTAATATTAAAGTTTTATACACCTTTACGTTTAGTCGTATTTGTTGACTTTCTTGCTTGCTTTCTGACATCTGATGTATCCCATGTTTTCACTGACGTTAAAGCAACAAGCTAGCAGGAGAAGCAAATTGTACACAACTCAACAACATATAGAAAATATATCTAGCATTTTCATACATTTTAATGCCACAATGTTACATATTGGTGAGTTGCTGTTTGTTGACAAGCTACCATTTCCAAAATGCAATAAACAGGGCACATTTTTTATTTATTTATTTATTTAACCTTGTTAACATTTTTCCACATGAATTTTTTACATGAGGGGGAAAAAGAACTACAGTACCTTTCAACTTGTATCCCCATTTGTCTAAAGGTTTACCATCATCAACAGTTGGCCTGCTATTTATTGTGAGATTGTCTATTAATTAATTTTCCAATAATAACAGCTGGTGTGGGATTTATACCCTTTGAAATTGTACTGGTATATTATTGATTTGAGAGCCTTAAATCTCCAGTTTCTAGCAAATAATGTGTTCAGTGACATTACCATGTCTACTGTTGCCTCATTTGTATATTTGAAAACCTTTCTGTCTGCACCAACATCTTAAGTCTAAAATGAAATAAATTAGACAATGTATGGGGTTGAAAAGAGCCATCAGATGCAAAGCACCACTTTTAGGTGGGACCTTTTAGTCAAACCAACAACCTGAACCTGAAATCAGGTTATAAGAAAATTCTGCTATCAGTGTAAAATTGTAAGATTTTGCTAATAGTAGGAGAGGAGCTCCCCTGCAAGTGTGAAGCTGCATAGTAGTAAAGAAACAGGATTTCACAACTCTTTAATCCTTGCACATGCTGACACAGTATAGGTGAAGAAATCCAAACACTGTATCTTTCTCACCTCAGATTCTTGTCATAATCACACCTAAATTGATAATGCATTAGATCTACTCGTGTTTGTCTGTATCCTGTCTTATTAGAATGATTGTCTTAATTTGAAAATTCTCTAATTGGCCCTTTTTTTTTTTTTTTTTTTGGCCAAGTGGCATTTTTTTCCAGTTTCACTTCAGTCTGTGGTCATCCGCAGAGACCACCCTGGTGCTAACTGGAGCCTGCAGAGCATTTGCCTTCCACTGAAATTTGACTGCTGTGGGGTGGAGCCGGGTTGTGCACTTTTGAGATTAAACAGGAATACTTTTGGGATCACTTTGTGTCAGATTTCAATCCCTCGCCCCTGTAGGAGAAAGAGAGGTTCCCTCTCTGGTGAGAGCCATGTAATCCCCTGTCCAGCCTGTGGCTCGTTGTCCCTTGACTGTACCTCTGTTTCACTCCGTCTCCTTCTCTCTCTACATCCTCGCCTCAACAGAACAATGCAGACCAAGTGGCCTTCCAAGTGGGCGGCGGCCTCTCGGCACTGGAACAAATTCTGCAGGTCGTCACTGCTGCTTCCACACCCACTGCAGTTCCTCGTATTCCTCTCAAGTGAGTACTGTCACCAAATTAAACTATTTACTTTTTTTATTGACATAATAATATACTTGTCCACGTGAAAGTAGATGGTGCGCTCAGGTATTTTTATGTGCTTTGACACACAAGTCAAAAAGAAAGAGTCAGAAAAAATCAGAATCAGAAACAAAACATTGTCATAATACTCAGACGTTAGGAATGGCATCTCTCTATGCATTAGAAAAAAAATAAACATTTAAAAATATAAAATGTATAAATAAAACCAGAAGCTAACAAACAGCAGTAACAGCAGCAGCATTCAAATAGATTAAAGGTTATATACATTTTACAGATTTCATGCACATTTTACAGGTTTTACAAATTCACAAGCAGCTGATTATTAAAAACTTTAATAATGATGCTCTTATCTTACATTTATTATCATGACTTCATCAAGTTTCTGTTTCAAGCCAGTAGGGTGAGCTGTCCCTTTAGCTTATGATGGGAACAGTTTGATTTCTGAATCGCTGAGCAGTTGTTGTTGTTGAGATCAGTGGCGATTTCAGCCTTGAGTGAGAGTGATCTGTTTGACAAGGTGTAAGAGTAAATTTAGTTTCATTGTCAGGATTAGACTGGGTGTGGAGTGATTTTCTGCGATGACAGACATTCCCTGTGAGCTTGCGTTTATGAATGATCTACAATAGACAGTACCTGCATGATGACCCCATTGACAAATTACTAGAGTCCGACCAATGTATCGCTCGACTGATCAGTCCAATATCGCCCAACATAATGCAGATTGTTTTTATTTGTTAACTTAATAAGCATCTTTTTATGTATTTGTTCTTTTTTCCTAATTCAGGTTTAATATATACATACATTTTTCTTTATTTGTTCTTTTTTAAATTCATAGTTATTTATAATTACTAAAAATATTGGTAAAAGTTTACTGTTTCAGTGCCCTGATATAATTTGGACAATAAAGGTTATTGTAAAACATGTTGTCACAAGTGTTCACCACTTTTGAGAGATCACTTTAAAAAAAATCTGTGCTTATGTATATTGTATGGTCTGTATATTATATTATATTTTGTATAAAAATATCGACCAATACATTGACATAGGATTTTTTTATTCCCTATATTTGATATTGGCATCCTAAACTCCAGTATCTGAGGGCCTCTACAAAATATACTTTCCACTTTCTTGTTTTGTTAGTTTGCCTAAAATAGCGCAAAAAACTATTACATCACTCTTGATCTTTTCATAAATGTCTATCCAATTGTGTTTATTGAATGTTAGCTGATGTTCTGATGCAGTCTTATATTAGACTAAATAAATCAATAGCTACTATCAAGGTTGTACTTAAATAGATTATAAAGACACATAGGACTTACTTGACATATTTACTAGTAGAAAAAAAATGACTATGCATTGTTTTACATGTTTTTATTACTCTATTTATAAGGGTGTCACTATTCTTTCAATTTAAACTTTTTTTCCCAGGGCTGTTGGCTGTGCCATTGTCAGACTATCAAGTTCTCACCTGCAAAAAGCCACCAGCCACCCTTTAGGGAGGGTGGCCTTGTGGGTAATGTGAACCCTAACATGTGGCGTAGACAAGAGGGTTTGTTGTAGGAAGCGAGTCTGTTCCAATCCCAGTGCGCTGATGCAGTCACAGAAGAGTGCATGCCATAAAGGGTAGTTAGACGTACTACAGGGAGATTTAACTGGTTATGAAACTGTCTCAATTTATTGCTTATGCCTCCATATGACCTACATAATCAAAAGGGGCCATCAGTGAGAAGATTTCTATAGAGTTATTCTGAATGCTCATGACCAGATCAGAATGCAAAAAATATTGGGAGAATTGCTGATCCTGGTTTTGATTTTGATTATTGAAATTGAAACCTCATTTTGGTCCATTTTCAATTTAGAATTTAAATGGTGACATCCCTACATATGAATAGTAAATAATATCGAAGAAACAGAAAAGGATTAAGTTATTTATGACTGGGAGTCACCTCAATCACTGGGAAAAATGAAAACAGTTTTACTCTTCACAGCCAGAGCAGTAGAAGAATAGAATTAATATTAACAGATTTCATTTTATTTCTGATTGTATTTACAAAATGTAAGTGAGGCACTTCAGAGTGATCCATACTGTTTAATGTCACAGTCTCCTCTGTGCTGTATATTCACTTGGCCTCGAGCAGCTGTTACAGTCCTTCTTTCCAATGACTTCTCTCTGACTTTATCCTTTCTCTGACCCCACTGACAATGCACTTCTTTATTTCCTTTTTGCGATTGTTTTTGCAATTGCATGAAGTAAGTGAGCTAATCTCAGCTCACCTACTTCATCACTGTTTATAATTGCTTCATCTCAATAAATATCCTCAAAATGCATTAATGAATAACAGTGCTGCCCGTCTAGAAATGGAAAGCATTTCATTTCCGTAATCAATTTGTGTTCATTCTTTTCTCTGGAAACACAAAAAGCACATGTGTCCCATCTATCATTTAGAGTGCAGAGTATTTTTGAGTTGTGGGTCTGGCGTTTGCATGGCCTGCCAGTAGATAACCTCAGAGAGGCTGCCGTACTCACTAGTGGGACTCTGTAATGGACTCGAATGGCCTTGCACACCCATTCATTAGCATTTACTGGTCGCTGAATCTCTGCTAATGGACAAATGCTTCTTATATTTATAAGGCTTTTAAAGGACATCACATGTATATTGATTTTTTTGTACTCTCTCTTCCTCAATCATTGTAATCTGAGGGAATTTCAAACCGACTTCTGAATAAGAAGAATGTTATTATCTTAAATGGAGAGACTGTCTTCTCGTACAAAGCGTTTGTTTGCTGAGTTTGTTTGCTGAGTTTGTTTGCACATCCATGCATGACGGTGTGTTAGCTTAAGTACACACAATACCCCCTCGGCTTTTAAGACATCTTCTTAACATGCTGTGGTAAAGAAAAGTGAGGTGAAGATTAGATCCTTGTGTTTCTGTCCTCTGCACAGGAGTCCAATCAAACTCTGGAGTAAGTTATGAATAATTAGAAAAGACTGGTTATGTTTTTTTATACCTAAACCTTTCCCACATGGCAAATCAGGTTTCTCTGCAGAGTTTTATGCATGCCAGAGATTAACAGCAGTCACACAGCACTATGGTATGTCCAAGGACTAGTAGTTTATTTTAGTAGCCTTTTTAGAATCAAGTTCTCTTCACCGACTTGCCTGTCAGTTAGTCCCATGCTGCTGGACCCTTTAGAGCTTTTCCAGCAGAGAGCTGAGAACTGAACCGGAGATAAGCCCATGATGAACACATCAATCCAGCCCCATGGTGACATCTATCCTTACCATTATGAATATGAAAAACAAACATACAGTATTTATCGTGATTAGGACTGCAACTAACAATAATTTTAATGTCTAATTAATGACAATCATTTTCTTGAATAATCAATTAGTTATTTAGTCCATAAAGTGTTGATCAGTGTCTCCCTAAGGTGACGTCCTTGTTTTGTCCACAACCCAAATATATTCAGTTTGCTGTCGTAGAGGAGTTAAAAAATCACAAAATATTCACATTTAAGAAGCTGAAATCAGAGGATTTGGACATTTTTTCTTAAGAAATGATCAAAACAATTGTTGATCATCAAAAATTTAGCGTAATTGATAAATCATCGCAGCTCTAATTGCTATATTATTAAACAAAAAAAAGACGACTTAAAAAAATGTCCTTTATTAAATAGTAAATCTGATGTGTACAGGATTTTTTTGTTTGTATAAAATTCATTTTTTCTTTTAACTTAAAATGCCTCTGTTTCCTTCTTAATGAAATAAAATTCAGTTGCCAAAAAATGGCCATGAATTGTCTTTGCAGAGAAAAAAAGGAGGAGTATCCGCACAACTGAATTAAGGCTCCCAGCTTAATCAGTGTGCGGATATCTCCTTTTTTTCTCTGTTTGGATCTCCTGATTATCCGGCACCTGACCTAAAACAGATTGGATGTGCCACAACTACTCTGTTTTCATGAATTGTCTTTGGCCATGAAGTGAATCATATTTGTGCAATTGCAAATCAAAACAAAGCAGCAGTCAGTAGCAGTCCTTTTATATAATGAAATAGTTAATAAAATAATTGCAGAATGGAATTGTCCAAATTCTACTAAAACATATCTCAGTGATTCATATTTTCTTTGTTGCCGTTCTGTAAACCAAGTAAAATGCAGGAGCGGTCACACTTTAACCTTGTGATGCCGCTCAGTCAGCTCAGTCAGGTCAGTGTAGTCAGGAGCTGGTGACGAGATGCAACACAAGGACGCAGCCCAGCTGTCTACTTATCACTATCCGTCATCTGGATTGCTGTGTGGCCTAATGGGCTGCTGCTATACGGACGCTAGCCCCGGAGCGCGCTACATTATCTGTTTACAGTGATGCTGCCGTATTGATCACCTCCTCCTACCAGATAAGCAGAGTGATTTACAAAAAAAGGCAGCTGCGGAGATGCTCCTGCCATATCTCTCCCCCGGGAGGCTGATTCCATATTGTTACCATTACATTAATGAGCTAATTCCTCTACGAGGCTCTGCTAATGTCCTGGTGTAACCCTGTGGTCACTGGAATGTCTCAATCAGGGTTTGTGCAGCCACTGTCAGTAGCTTCAGCTGGAGAGACTATATCTCACTAATAACATCACACGTTAGCATGTAGTTTTTTTGTGAAAAAAACAAAATTCATTTTACTTAACATTCATTTTATTAGTTAATTTGATTTGCATTAAATTAAATATGTTATATTATTATTTTTTCTTATAATTCATATTCATTGCGTTTAATATGCTAAATCACTTAATATTGTTGTTCGTATTTATGTCTGTCTTAATATTCTTAAGTAGGGGTGCAACTAACGATTTAGCTGCCAATTACTTTCTCAATTAATTGTTTGATCTATAAAATGTCAGAAAATAGTGAAAATTGTCCATCACAAGTCCCCAGAGCTCAAGGTGATTTGATTTATTTGGATCTCCTTTAGCTTACTAGCTAGTCCACAATGTCCAAAGTCCAAAGATGATGTCTTTATGTTGGCTGTTTTTATCCAATTAACAGAAACTTTAAAAAAAAATTTAAAAAATTGAGATACTATCATTAAAGTCTGTGAAAATGTGTAAATATTTCAGTTACTGCAACCAGTGAGTTTTCGTATTTTTGCTTAAAAAAATACTTCAAATCATTTTTTTAATTTGTTGCAGATTAATTTTCTGTCAATCCACTAATCAATTAATTGACTAATTGTTTCAGCTCTATTATTAAGATGACCCCCCAAATTTTTCTTCTTGCTATTCGTTACTTGTGCTTATCATCCATTCAGATTGGTTTGGTGTGAGTTGCAGAGTTTTGCAGATATCAGCCATAGACATGTCTGCCTTCTCTCAAATAGAGGGCAGCAAAATGGCGCTCGGCTTGTGGTGCTGAAAGCGCAAAAAAAATACATTTGAAAAACTCAGCAGCAATATCTCTTTCCAGAAATCATGACCTGATTACTCAAGATAATCCACAGCCCCTGTTGTGAGCAGGTTAGGAGCTACTTTATTTCTGCGGTATAAAGAAACAGCTGAAGCTCGGCAGCTCACGTAAAAAGTATAGGTGTGTTGAGACTAGAGGGAGCAGACAAGGTTATTAGCAATAATTAATAATCATTTTTAATAATTATTGCAGTCAGGCTTTGAGGCCCAACAGGTGGATAAATAGCACTACAAGTAAGAGGTAAGATTTTGGAATTTGGGGTGAACTGTCCCTTTAAATTAAAATTGTACGTATAAATTGTTACCTAGCTATATATATGTAGTGTTGTACTGTGTGAAGTAACCATTATATATATAATATATACCAGCATCTGCACCAGTAACATATATAATCACTATTATGTAGCTGTGCTGTTTTGTCCCAAACTGTGTAACTAGTATGGACCAAATAAATAAAGGAACCAACTCTTGCTTGTGTTTCTATAGTTAGTGTGGATAGAAGACTCCTTTTTTGTTCTGTTATGACTGTACCAGCCAAATCTAGCGTCAAAGATGACAGTCTTTTTTGGCTTGTCCTTCTGTGTTCCTGTAGGGGTCACTGAAGACAGGAGAGAGAGTGTACATACTCCGTCTGCTTGTACACAACTTATACTTTTGAAAACCAAACAACAAAAACAGTCACTCGTCTGTGATCATTTGGGCAGCAAAAATCTAATTCAAAAGTTTACATTCTGATGTTTTACTCGTGCTGTCTTTCCACATGATTTTTAAAAAAGAAAAGCAGGGCTATGATGTGAAGTCAAACAGGTGATCTCCAGAGAAGGTTTGGACATTGCGTGTTAACCCAATTTGTATTCCACTTCTGTCTCACATGACCTGGTGTATCCTGTGAAATCAGACCTGCTACCTGTGGTTTTATTTCAGGATGTTTTCCACCATTTGTGTGTGTGTGTTGTGTGTGTGTGTGTGTGTGGTGCGTGCGTGCGTGCGTGCGTGCTGTGCGTGCGTGCGTGCGTGCGTGCGTGCGTGTGTGTGTGTGTGTGTGTGTGTGCGCTTGCACTCAAGCTTCTGTGCATGATGGTGTGTGACGGCTCATCAGATTTCTCCCCCCTTCATACCTGGCCAGCGTGGCACGACAGACAGAGTAGATGTCTTGGAAGCACTCAGGGTATCGGAGAGATCAACAGCAGAATCAAATTAAATGTCATTTAGATAGCAGTGAATGAAGGGATTGTTTGACAGCACAAGGAAATGGGTTTGCTCCTCACCTTTTATTTTGGCTTAGGATTCTTTTTCTTCCCCTGAACACAAATTTACCCTGTTTAGGAGGCAGGGACTCAACCTGATCTGGAAGTTGGTCAGATTTCTGCAGCGTTGCTCCAGTCAGGCTTGACTGCGCACATAGGAAACACACTGAGAGGGCGAGAAATGTGAGACTCAGGTTGAGGAGCACAGATCTCAGGCTTGATAACTGAAGGCAGTGACAAAAAGCATAAAGAGCCTTTTACATGCTTGTTGTCCTGTTGTCAACTGATGGAGAGCTGGCTCTTCACTATAATAAATGGACTTGGTTGAAAGATATACAATCCATAACCGTATATCTCCCTGCTAGGGAAACTGTGTTTATGGGTGTTACTTCTGATTTATGCTGCAGAGTCAGTGAAGTCTGGATGCTTTTTGAGTCATACCGTGAACAAATCCTGACCTTAAGTGATAGTTTCATTTTCCTTTGTCTCTTTTCTAGCCTTGTCCCTCAGCCTTTATCTCAAATTAAGTGACATTTGAATATTAGGATTTTAAATTCAGGGGTTAGTTGCACTCCTAAACTCCCCTAAGCCCCTCCACCTTATTGTACAGAGGCCTGTTGACCACCCAGGCAGAGCCCCAAAGGGCTGCAGGGGTGAGACAGGATCAGGTATTCTCCATCCCTTTACCTCTTAGCCTCATTTCTCCATAGTTTTGAAGAGATTTACAGATAAAATGCTTCTGTGAGGTTAAACTATTTTTTGTAGGGGTGCAGGTTATATCACTCATTGTTTTTTCTCTCACTTTCTCAATTTCATGTTTTTATCAGGATTATTTTGGTCCACCAGTTAAAACTTGTGACTAAGCAGGGTTTGACAGGAGCAGGAAATCACTGAAAAGACATGAATTTAAATGTAATGTTTTCAAGGTTTGAATTAGGGTTGCAAATTCTGTGGATTTTCCTTGACCTTAAGTAGAAAATGCTAACAATGCATGCATGTTTTTTGACGTTTTTTTCTCATAAGCCGAAGTTCAAGTTTCCTTATTCAACAAATGGCACCGCCAGACAAAACAATGTCAAATAAGGTACAGTCACTGCCATTTCTAGACTATCAATTAATAAGTTTTTAATCAGTTAAATTCCTAAAAGCAGTTATTCGATTAACCCTTTTTTTGAATAGCATGTAGGTTTTGGATAAAGTACTTGAAACTGCTTGAAATTGTAATTGCATTACTTTGATGATAAATCATACTCTACTGATATTTGCCATAAATAAAGACTTAAAATTAGTCAGCTGTAGGCTCAGTCCAGGTTTGTGTACTTACAGGTGACACAGTTTGAAACTTTAAACTTTGCTGTGAAATAATCATTTTGAGTATATGTAAAAATATCTGAGTCACCACAGTTTTAAGGTGCAAGAATAGCTTAAAAATGCACCTTGAAATTCTTGAAAAGAGCTTGAGTTTGACTTTGGAAAAGGCACAGTAAACTTGGAATATTTTTTTGACTACATTTTCAAACCAGAGTTGTTTTAAGAGCGATAGTGCACTGGATGGGCGGTGGGAGATGGTGTCTGTGGTGAAGCACAATCTCTCAGTGTAATGGGAACCCCATAGTGGTGTAGGTGGAGGAATGTGGCCTGCTCAGTTAAACTGGCACACATCAGTCCCCACAAAGTTTTTGTGCAACATGAGACGGGGTGGCGTGGCACTTTACCAAATTGTTTCTTAAAATCATTCACTGGAGCTGTCATTGAGGGGTATTGAGATAGTGAGATTCCCAGAGAGGGCGAACTATCAGGTGTCAAGCTCATCAAGCTCAATTAGGTGGGAGGAAACCAAAGACAGATCACTGTGATGGTTCATTGTACGAGCTGGTGTAAGGGCATAACTCAAACATGCCACTGACAGCCTCCTCATTTGTTCCGAGATGACCAAAGACAAGCCTGATTAGCTGTGTTACAAAGCAATTGCATGCTCATTACATGAGCAGTTGAGTGAGTTGACTGTTAGGGCCAGAGGGCCTGATCTGTCGTGTCGACAGAAGTGAAGTGATTTAATTAGAATATGTTAGTCAAGATGGTAGAGAAAAGACACCCGTGCCTTGAATTCAAGTTTTAAATATTATTTTTAAGTATTTGTTCTTTACTGTTCATAAAATCCAACTTTTTTCTTTTAAAGCTCTACCCTATTTACACTGATATGATGTGTGTTAATTCCAGTTAAAACAATTGTTAGTACATGTATGAGATCCATGCATGTATGTATACTTTGAAGAATTCCAAATAGCAGAAACAAAATGAGGAAAATTATTTTACAAAAGCCAATTAATTGAAAAACAGCATGAACACAAGCTACAGTATATCTAAACTTAAATATAACAAATGACTTTGGGAAAAGTCTCCAGAATCTTTGCACTGTATGCCAAACGTTGACAAATTGCATTTAGACACTTAAAAGTCGCTTAATGTTACAGAACTACGAAAAAATGAATTGAATGAACACACCGATCATTTGGAAGAAATTTTCATTTTAAGTTTACCAAAGATGATGTTTATGGCAACTCTGCCATGTGGAAACTGCCTGTATCCAATAAACTAATGACAACAAAATGTCATTTATGAACATGTCTTGGATAGGAGAAATTTTGTTTTATATTGTTTTTTTGTTATTGTTGTTGTTGTTGTTTTAAATTATACAAAAAAAGAAAATACATCCATGCTTTGAATTAATCTTTAAGATAAAAATGTTATTTATCTGGTGTGTAATACTACTTTCAAACTACTTGTTCCTCTTTCCTCTTTAAATGATGCATATATTCATTATACTTTGTGGATTTGCATGTATCTGAAACAAAATAAGGAAACATTTTGTAAAGGCCAAATAATGGTAAAACAACATGAATAGCAGCTACATTGTGTACATCTAAATTTAAATATACCAAATTTTTATGACAAAGGGAACTATCTTAAAAATCAATGCACTAATGCCAAACAAACACACTGCAAACTGCATTTCAAAAGCTGAACAAGAGTAATATTAAAGGTAAAAGTAAATAGTCTCTGATATACAAAGACAGACAGTTAAAAGTTGCTTAATATGACAGAACTACCAAAACAAATTTTAGTTTAGCAAAGATGGTGTTTATGGAGTTGCCAAGTGGGAACTGCCTTTATCCAGTGACATCAAATAAAAAGATATGATTTATGTACAACCTGATTATTGACACAAAACAGCATTGGGAGAAGGCCTGGGTAAAAAAATTACAATACCAGTACCCTTGAAGTGATACTGATACACTGATCCCAACAGAGCACCTTTTTGATAACTTTTTTTCTACTTCATTTAACGCACATCATGTGAATGGGATCATTCCTGAAATAATGCTTTCACATGTTATGCAGTTATTTTTATGAGACGCCACAGGCATGTAGTATAGCCACACTGTTTTTGTTGTACTTGTAGCCACTTGTATACCACTTGTAGCTGCTGTGGTAGTAGGCCAATCATATACTATATTAAATAGAAGAAATGTTGCACCAAATAAACTGTGAGCAAACCCATTGTACAAAAAGGATCAAAGGCAGGAACTGTTTGATAGGGGATGTATTGATCCTACTTGGAAATGGGTTATTTTTGGTCAGTACCTTAAAGGCATCAAGTAAATCCCCAGCCCTTATGGGGAGAGAGGGGAAAGACATGTAGCAAAGGTCCCGAGCTGGAATCAGATCCATTTTGTTGTGACCAGATGGTTTGCATCTTAACCACTACACTGTCAGGGTTCTCTGACAAGGTGCCTCTTTTGGTAATTTACCCGTTCTGTTAAAGAATCCAAAGAGTGGTCTCATGAACACCAGGATGCGTCAGAAGTTCAATATTTCATTGCTATTGCATGGCAGCATTCCAAGGAGGATTTGAGCTTTAATAAAAGAAAAGGTAGCACTTCGGTTTCTCTGGTATGTTTTGTAAAATTCATAACATTTGGCAAGAAAAGAGCACCAAATCTCAGTCATCGCTGGTATGACCTGAGTGTGCCATTGACCAAGTTGAACTTTATCTGGCTGTTTTGAACTCTCCTCCTTGACAGTAATCAAGTCAGTCCTGCCTAGTCATTTTATCTTTGATAGGTCATACGATATCCCTGCCATTGTGCACTACTTTACTCAACAGGGACATGATCTTAAATGCCAGGATAGTGACTTAAGGCACTTAAAGTAACTCCTGTCCTTTGCAGGAATGTACGTGGCAGGTACCGCAGCTTGAATTTCATAAGCTGTGTGAAGCATGTAATTATGCAACAGTATTTGAGAAAAAGTCATTGAGTTGATCGTTTTGGTATTTGCACAGAAGCTGATCTTTGTCCCGCGTTCACTAGAGAGTCAGAGTCCTGATGCAGCATGGCTGCACACAGCATAGTTTGGTTTGGATCTCATGTTACCTCACCTCTTGCTCCACACAGACTGCACTTAACCATTATGGCTTAACTTTTTCCACCATCCTTACACTTTAATAAAATTACTTTCAATGTAGCTGCCATATAGGACATTAACAATTTGCTCTGCTATGTTATTGTTTTCAGGTGGACGGAAGTGAACTTTGATGTCGGAGTTGGACACCATCCGATCACTCACAATATAGTGCTTCTCACATTAACACTACATTCCATGTCTGACAGCTTTACTCTGCAATGTCAATAATGATGCGGCGAAACGACTGATCTGCCCACAAGCAAATGCAGAGCACAGAATAGAGGAAGTTATTGACAGACTTGGGTCTGCCTCAGCCTAATCTATTTTTCTTGACTACGCCAGCGTGGTTTGACCGAAAACGCACAGCAGATGTGAAGGTTTCGGTAGATATCAAAATGTTTACCAGTTGAAATAAACATGGCCTACTTTAGGCACTGGAGAGGCAGATTCCATTCTTCCAGTGAGCAGATAGGACACGCCATTCCGCCAATGGCTAAAATATACAGTTGTCAGAAAATATTAACTGATGAAACAGGGGCGAGGGGGAGTAGCAGTCACAGCAGAGCGATTGGTCAGTTATCTGAAGCATTAATCTTCTCTCGAGCTTGTTTTAGAGCAGACATAATACAGAGGCACGCTGACTGGCTCGGCACTGGCCGCTGCCTGGCGGCCGTGAGGAGCTGCTGAGAGGAATAGTTTTATCTCTTCAGCGGAAATGCTGCACCATCTCAGCCAAGATGGGACTGAGATTGCGCTCAGCTCCTCTGAAGGTGGTTGCAGAAAGGGGAGTCTCCGCATAAGTAGCTGATATGAGTGTTTTATTCCTCAAATCAGCTTCCTTGCTCGCGCTGTCAGTGAGATATGCTTTTGACTTGTGAAGACAAACTGCACCCTTAAGGAACCACAAATACAGAAGAGTGTGTTTGGTTTCCTGATGACTGCAGATAGTCTTGTCAGTGCCCAGGGCTACACATCTACATCCCACTAGTAGTGTTTCTTTAACAAATTGCAAGGGGAGCAGCAGCCTGCCTTGAGGTGTGTTTTTTTGTCTTTAAAACCTGTGATTAATAACATTTGTCATCTTTCTGTGTTAGATCCCTCTGTGCTGCTGTAAATACCTACTACCTGGCATGTTCCTGCTGCCCCCTCAACTGCTCCTACGTGCTGTTCAGCAACAAGATCGCGCTCCTCATGGACCTGCTGCTGCATCAGCTAACAGTAAGTTTTTGCATCACAGCACACGCCCATGACTTAAATATGCCATCACAAACAATATGTTTCAAAAATGATGCAATGAAACCAAACCAAATTTTAGGCCTAAAATTTTCTCTAAATATCTTAAATACAATTTTGACAGGTCTTAAAAGTTGATAGATAATGAAGTTAAAGTAACTTTTATGAAGTTGCATTAACTTACGCCTTTTTCCTATGTGTTTTGGGGAAATATTTGTGTTGACCACACTGTAACAACTGCAAAAAACTGCAAACTGTACACCCCAGTTCTGTGGTACAGTTATGGCGTGTGAGCTAATGTGGCATCTGCTCACATCAAAGAAATAGCCTCTTCTAGAAGTATAAGTTAAAATTGTTTCTGTTAATGGTACTTTCATCTAATATCGGTAAGTGCAAGTTCAGTGAGATCTGGCTGGAGAACAGTGCATTTAGTTCTTGGTTGAAGCCTTTTGAAAGAATGAAAAATAGAAATTTGAAGCCTGCTGCACCTTGTGCAAGAAAACAAATTAGGAACTGGTTTTAGGGTACTAGAGTCACATGGAAAGTCAGAATAACATTAAGCTGCCAAAAAGCCAACAGCAATCGCTGCCATCACCCAATATTGTTATGTATTCACACTGGGAGTATCACCAAGGTTCAGCCCTAGTGTGACCAACTCCATGCTGGAAACTAAATGTCAGTCATGTAAATTCATATATTCCGTACTGTACTTTTTTTTGCCAGTATGGACATGAAATAGATCTTAAAATGCTTATAATGGTCTTAAAAGGTATCAAAGGGGAAATCTGTAATATATTTACTGTAATAAATCATACAATGATGATGATATGTCATCAGAGATTAAGCAAATATAGGCAAGGCAATTTTATTTGTATAGCACCATTCATACACAAGGCAATTCAAGGTGCTTTACAAGAACTTAGAAATAAAACATAAAAATTAAGTAAGATGAAATAGTCGCTTCTGACAACAACGCTACGGTGTCATACTTTAAAATGTAATTTCTGGTCTGTAACTTGTGTTGTTGTTTCCCTGTTTCACATTCATTAGAGTTCAAATTAATGCCGAATGTGTCACAGAATGAGTAGGCGTCTGTTTATGAGTCATAAGAAATCATTAATAATCTTTTATAATGAGTAGTAATGTTTATAACGATTAAATTGAGCGGTATATTAATGGAGTCTTGCAGGCATAAAGGCAGCCAGTCACTGAACTCCAACTCCAGAGTGTCTATTTTCCTAGCTGTGGGCTTTTATTTTCAGGATAACAGGCTTGGCTTTACATCGACAGACAAGCTATAAAGGCTTTACATTGTAGGACTTGTTGTCGCTTGTTATTGTCAGTTGACAATCTTGCTCTCGTCTTGCACCCCAGCAGTGTTCCTGCAGCCTATCTGAACTTCCTCAAGTCTGGGGAGGACGGGTGGAGGGAAACAGCTTGCTTCAACCTTAGATTGTTTATTAAATAGGATTTCAACCTAATATACTATCTATGGCTCCAACTCACTACTTGGACTGCAGTGCTCATTTTTGGATGTGCAATCGCTACATATTGCTCCTTTTAAAAGTCTTAAATTTAAATTGTTAAAACCTGCAGAAATCCTCAAATGATGCAGGGAGATTTAATATTGGTGTAATATGTTTGTGCCAACACGGTTATTTCAGTTTATATAAACTGCAGTAAGTGTAAAGGAGATGCTGAATATGTTTGGATACAGGATCAAACAAATAGTATTTCTACTGTAGCCACACAATAATATAGCCTTTTTATTTAACCTTCCTTGTTTTCTTTACATATATCTGTTGATATACAGTGCTTTGACCACTGAGAAAACCCTGGCTTTTTGCTGGTGTCAGTTCCTGCCACAGTGTTAATGAAAGACAGAACAAGACACAAGCCAGCGAGTAACAAGCCGTTGCCCAACCTCTCCACAGATGCCTCCTGACTGAGGGAATGTGAGAGCACAGTCACTCAGGCAGGCAGGCAGGCTGCATTGCGGCGACATGTCAGCCCATATCCTTCAGCACTCTGTACGAAGGACTGTAAACATCAGCTCACTCCAAACATCTAACGGTGGCGGCTCGCTGGGGCCGCTGCACTCACAACACAGACGGGACACGGCACAGGCACAGGGTTGTGGTACATGCACAAACTCTACTGGGGCTTCCTTCTACCAGTGCCGAGTTCCAATCCAAAGCAGTCATATTTCCTTAGGGCACACAGGGAGAGGTTAGCCTGTATGCTTCAGTTTATATAAAACATATCCCAGCAGCTGCTCTGCTGACTGACATATCCAGCAGCACTGCAGGACAGGAGACAAACTAACTGTTCTCCATGTGTTCGATGCAGATTAAGAATTGGGCTCAAAAATTATTCACGCTCCAGCACACCCTGCCTTGATAAGTTGTGATTTAATTAAATAACTCAGACAGCAAAGTTTAAAAAAATCTTAGTATTTGTTGTGTTTGACTGTTTAACTGAGTGTGCATTCATGTGCGTGTCTATGTTCTGGTATGCGTGTGTATGAGCAATAGAGCAAAGCAGTGTGGGGGTTGTACTGCCATATGAGCACGTCCCCTTTTAATTAGATTTGTGGAGAATGTCGGTGGATTTACCTATGCTGTCAGCATTCACCCCAACCATTAGACCAAATGAGAAGGTTTTACCTTTGCAAGGTTCTCCACTAAACAGTACAGCTATATTTTAGATGTGGTCCTGTGCCTGTATGTTTCATGAAGTTCCTCTGGAAATTCAAATAAGAAAGAATCTGACTACACTGTCTAATTTCTTTCCTCATCATTTTTACTTTGGCATGCATCTCATTCATAGTACTTCTTTACTTGTTTACACCAGCCTTCTTGTCGTTTATGTGGCTGAGAAAATGCCTTAAACACCTACTATGTGCCTTTTATTGTAGGTATTACAAATCAAAAGAGTTTAATCTGCTAATTTGTGGCCTAAAGCTGGTGAATAATAAATTCATTAAACTACTATATACTAACAGTGTGGGAAAAGCCTTTTACTCCACAAAAAGGACATTTAATGTCTGCATTAATTGAATGGCCATTAATGCGGCTGCTGAAGGTTAAATGGGCCTGACTTTTGTTTATCTTTCTACACTCTGTTGATATTGTGTCTAATGGTATTTGATGCAGTCTGGTTTCTGAGGCCACATTCAGACAAAATCTGATGCCAAAAGAAACGCAGCGGCGTGCGGTAGAAAAGTTTAAAGCAGAGTCAACTTTTGGAGAAACCCAATTCAATGTCTTGCTGCAGTAGCCTAAAACGTAATAGTGATCAGATTGCTCCACACTCAGCCTGAAATATCTCCAAAACCTCCCAGTTGTGTCCTGGCTTGGTTTATTTCATGTACCTAAGTTTGATGTCTGGGGCAGGCTTGCTGAAAAATGACGACATGAAGAAGCTTTGTCTGTATGGTGTCCAAGTGTTTGAGAAAGGTAATGAGAGAATACAGCTGCAGTCTTGCAGTAACTGAATGAGGTGAAGTAGCACTATTAGTGAGAAAGCTTGTGAATCAGAGAAATAAAACATTGTTTGGGGTGATAGAAGTCATTTTAGCATGTATGACATTGTTTGACACTGCGATGACACTAATTGCTGCGGCAGATGTGACACATCATTGGGCTGAACAGAAATTATATATGGGTGACGGGGGCAGACTGGCAGTTCAGTAAAATCACGTGGCTAATAAACTGCTCTTGTTGTTGGTAGAGGTAATCTTAAGTTAAGTTATATGTGGCAATATTTTCCTAATTCCATATCTAGTCATATTTAATTAATTAGCCAACAGAATTACTATTTGGACGTATAAAATATATAATTGGCTGGTCATATCTGCTCTATAGGTCTTTTAGCTGAGTTTCCATTTTTAATAAATTCATTTAAGTTTATATTTTTATTTTCCATCAATTAAAAAAAAAGGTTGCAACTTCTATGTTTCAGATAACTTTATTTGTAATACTGGTACTGAAAATTATACCTTTGGGATTTCTAAATATCCTGCTATTTAGTAATACCTTGATAACACCCAAACCCACTAACTTCTGTAAACTTTCTTTTTCCTTCTCCATTTTTTGCAGCTGTATGTCCCAGATGAGGACAAATCTATTTTTGGGCGCAGTGTGAACAAACAGGTCTTTGAAGGTTTGACGACAGGCCTGCTGCAGACCATCGCTGCCATCCTGGGGTCCCTGTGGCCGCATACCTCTGAGTCGGACAAGGCGAAAAGACGTGGATTTCCTCCCCAGATGCCAAGGTCAAGAGCTCTGCCACTGAGTCCTTCAACACTCGTACTCAAGACCTAATCAGGTATTTTCCCTCTGACGCTCTGCACTCCTCACACTGCTTCTCCTCCTCCTACATGGCACCTCTTTTTCTCATCTCATGACCTTTTTACCTCCTTTAGTACATCCCTCCTCCACTCCTCTTCACGGGTTGAGAGTTGGTCAACCTCTGATTTCCTCAACAGCGTGCCTTATGTAAAGAATAGGCTGACAAAATGTCAGATCTCTTGGAAATGCTCCAACTGGTGTCTTGTTAGAATGGGAGTGGTGTGAGAATGAGGGTGTATTCTGGCATCCTTCCAGCTTGTACTTTTTCCACACATTCAGTGCTGCGTTTCAAGTAAAATCGGTTTCTTGGAGGGTGGGGGTGCACAAAGTAGCATAAACAAAGAGCACTTCCAAAGCTTTGAAAGGACTCCTTGAAGCTAGTGTTGGAGTTGGTCTGGGCTGTAGGAGTCAGGGCTGTGTTGGAGAAATGTGGGCTGTGAGGAAAGGCAGGCCCGGCCTGATGAAGCCGTGTGGAAGAGAGCAGTCTTTCCAACATCCCTCCCACAAGCCATGATTCATCTGGACGAAGCAGCTGCACAGGCCCACCACTCTCATCCACTGACCCAGTCGTAACCCTGGAGACAGGGGAGGGCCTGAGAAAAATGGTGTCGTCAGACTGGTAATCCCACGTACGAGCACAAGATTTACCTCAGCTGCCTTGTATAATGTATATGTTCATGAGGAAGGACAAAAGATCAAAACAGTTTTAGGTTTTGCAACACTCTCCCATCATGCAAACCTATATATCACACAGAGGGAGATGGCTATTTCCTTTCCTCTCACTACCAACTTCTCAGTTTGGCTTTCAGCGCTTTTAGTCCCTTATCATTCTCATAAATGTTTTCAATCCATACTTGTGAGAGGAGATACATCAAGTGGCAAGTTCGACCACCAAACAGGTTGTCAAACAGAGAGCAGGCACTGAACAAAGCAGTCAGTGTGAGGAAAGATCCTTTCAACCCAAGTAAAGCTGTGGAAGAGGATCAAGTCAAAACAATGGTACTTGGTTCAAGTGTCAGATGACCCACAGTGGAGGCTGAAAACAGTCATAATCACCTGTTTTGAGAAGACCTCAATGAGTGACAGTTTGAACAAAAAAAAGGTATGTGAAAGAAGCAAAGAATCAAGACGGTGATACGATGAGGAACCGTGGCTTCATACTGACCACATCAGCTTCTAGACGGCGTTGATTGGCAGCTGTAGTGCTCTATAGATTTCCTTAAGATGCTGGAGCCTGAGCTGGGGCCCAAAGGTCCAGGCATACCGGAGCTGCGAGAAGACGGCCCTAGGTCAGCAGACTGTCAAGGGCCCAGAGCTGGGCTGGCACAACAGCCCTCTAATGACACTATTAGCAGTGATTTGTGGCTGAAAGAGTACAGGGAACATGATCATGAGACCTGTCATTGGCAAAGACAAATTGGAGAAATCACAGTAATAGCAGGGGGTGGAGGGCTTAGGTGAGGTATCTGCTTTCAGCTGCAGTCTGTGGAAGTATGCACAGTAAAGGTCTTTGTTTGCCTGTGTGAGATGAGCTCTTTACAAAGGAAGTCTCCTAGAGTAAATTTGTTTTTAGTAGGGGTGTCACATTTCTTCAAATCTACAATTTAACTTTACTTACTGGTTTAAGTTCATGATTTGACTAAATTTTTCTATTTTAACTTTTTTTTCCCCCTGATGACTAGGCAATTATTAGACTATCATGTCTTGATTTGTAATTTATATGTCATTTATATTTTCAAATTCTTCTTTAAAAAGAGTCTAAACTTTGAAGGTTTGACATGTAGACTTTAAAAGTTACATTGTATGAAGTGTGATATAACAGCCAGTGAACTACACTGTGTCGTCTTTGAAGTTTTGTGTTTTTTTCTTTGGACATGCATTTGGACACAGCAAGTAGGCGAGGTTGGAGAAAAAAAAATATTGGAAACTGGCGATTCTGCTTTTGTTTTCAGTTGTTGAAATTGAAAGCTCACTTTGATTGATTTTCGATTTAATATTGAAATTGGGACAGCCCGAACATTTAGGAAATATGCTATTAATCACAGCATGTTTTTTTTCCTCTTGTGTTTCTTCCAGCTATGTAGTAAACATGGGTTTGATCGACAAGCTGTATGGATGCTTCTTGTCGGTCCAAGGTCCTGTTGACGAGCACCCTAAGATGTCTTCTTTTCTCCAGCAAGCCTCAGCTCTGCTGCACAGCATGTGCAAGCTGTGTTTTGTCGTAACTGGACGGTAAGTACGTCTCTTACTCTGTTACACACCTGAAAGGGATAGTTCTGATCATTTGAAGTGGAAGCAGAGAGGACTACCAGCATGTAAGCTAAGCAATTTACTGCTGTGGTCCACCTAAAAAAGTCAGTATCAGTTTAAGTGTATGCTATATTTAGAATATTTTCACTGTTTTACCTTGCTGTCAGAGAGCCTTTTCTGATGGGAAACTGCTGTTATATAAGCCAAATATTATTCTCTCCAAACCATCCAAACTCCATGGGCAAAAGCTGATGCTGTGCCGACCAGAATTTACTTTAGGTAATATGTTGACTATGAATAAGTACCTCATACAACCCATCTTCAAAAAATGTGAACTATCCCTTTAAACATCTCTGTGATCTCTTGATCTTCTCCTGACAAACACACGCGCACACACACCTCTCTCTGTGCATCTAATGACAGAGACTGAGTCACTGTCAGTTCTTAAATGTCAGAAGGATCCATAAAGACGGGGCTCACGGTTACTCAAACAAAGACTGTGGCTCCCCTGCAATCAGCGAGCAGGTCGTTTCCTCCAGCCAGCTCACTGGCTAAGCTGTCGTTACTGCAGATAGAGATAGGCATCTACTTGACCCAGCGCTCTGTCACTCACCATAAACCTTAGCCTGCAGCGTGGGGGGAGCCCACCCACGTGTGCTATAGTGACCTCCACTCAGAGAGGTTCAGTGGCGCCGCTGACAGAGGCTAAGCACACAGTCACACCAAGGGACATCAGGACCACAATTCCTCACTTAAAAGGAAAAGAAATGCTGACCATGATGGCAGGCTCAAAAATGCTTTGATGTAAAGAATTGCAATAAAATCTGAACTTGAGTAAGCTTGACCGAGGTATCGATCGAGCCAAATTTCGGCTGATACTGACAACCGATAATTCCCTGTTTCTGATGGCTGTTACTGATAAGATAACCAAGGATTCTCCATTTTTGTATTTTAAAAAGAAGTTCCTATAACCTGTAGTTTATGCACACCTGAGGGTAACAAAAGCTAAGATGTAGTGAGCAAAGCTGATTTAATATTCCAGCTCCAACTGAACCAAATCTAAGTCACACCACAATGACAACAAAAACTAAGCACAATGCTGACTTTGCAAGTATTCATTTATTTTCGTTAGTAAAGTACTTCAAAACATCACAAACATACTTTGGCTTTTATAAAGAATTTTGCCCAAGAATTCTAACTAAATGCAATGACATAATCTCTCACATCAGATATTACTATAGCAAATATGTATCAGCTTTAATTTCCTAATCAGAATAATATAAACAATATAATCGTCCCATTATCAGCCGATAATTCATTGGTCCCGATAGTATAGTGCATCCCTAACAAGGGTTTGGCAATATGTTAAAATATTCCCAGCAACTAACGATCATACCTATAACTGAACACCTCCTCTGCTTTACCAAATTAAGACGAGCTTTAAGTGTCCCGTTAACTCTGTTAAACACCCACACACAAAGAAAACTCGCCCAAACCATCTTGGTTAGTCTTTCCAACGTTATTACACTTCATCAGGTTTAGTTGAAATATATCCGTAAATCTGAGTTCACTTTGAAAATAGTCTGGCTCTGCAGACTGGTTTCTTCTCACTTATCTGTTCTGTGCCGCTGAATGCGAGTGTGTTGCTGAGCAGTAGCTCTCACTTGTGCAAACCATTAAATTAGCTACATAAAATGACAAAAATGACCTAGAAATAAACAATCTGCAATGGATTGCTGATATTTGATGTATTCATCCAATCACCCATCCTTAACCCCTGCAAAAGTTTTGTTCAATGACAGTCCCGACTCTTGGCTGTATTTGACTCCAAGATCTTGTCACTGTGTTTTAACTGTCACCTAGTGTGTTACTGTACCTTGCCAGCTGCAAGGTGCTGCAGTGACAATGACCAGCTGCTTCACACCAGCACAGCAGAACACAGCTACAGTGGGACTGTGTTTGTCACTAAATATCTGTGAGAAAACATAGCGTCAGACTTTACAGGTTTAATGAGACCAGTGTTATGATCAATACAGCAGCCAGTGAGCTCCATTCTTCCAAGATTTTCTGTGTGTCATATACAAGAATGCTCAGTAGGCTTGTAGAATATTTTGGCCATGCCAGTTGCTGTGTCAGGGGATTATAATGGCATTAGGAGGCTGTGTTCTTGCCTAGCAGCATATTTCACGCAGAGCCTGTTGGCTAACATCAAGTATCAGCATGCACTGTAGGTTCCATCCAGAGGTCACACACCCTCCATTCTACATGGCTGCAAATCATTGCTGCTGCTGCGGCAGTCTTAAATTGTCTGTCTGCACCAGCCGAGGGTTTTCACTGGGGTCTTCTGCATTGCGACTGAAAAGACTTAATAACATTATTGCATTAATGTGTGGTGCAGTTGACCCTGCAGGCACTGATATGGTTAATTAATACTTTTTGTAAACTGTTCGTTTGATTTATTCCCCATCTAAATGTCTCTGTTTTAAAGCTCCGAGCATGACAACTTTAAAAAACCGAAGCCATGAAAATGTTTAAATCTTCTGCACTAATGCAAAATGGCTTGGTCAGATCTTTGACTTACTAAATGGAGCCTTTTCTCCACACTGTCAGGCTTGTGTTCAAAGAAACTTGGTGCCTCCTCTTTCCAACCATCATTATCCCTGGCTTTGCTGTAAAATGTGATGTTCAATGAAAGGATGGTGTTAACCAACAGGGTGGCATCGTGTCAGAGCCAAACAAACATATCACCTTGAATCCTTTCAGATGGGCCTTGATTAAGTGTGCCAAAGCACTCAGCACCTTGTCAGGCAGCTCAGTACAATCCGCCAACTTGTAGTCACTGCCATGAGCTTCACGTCAGGGCATTACTATGTTTACTGTAGCTGGAGTGGGAGCGGAAGAGCTGATCTTAAATCTCAAAGGTCCAACTCTTCAGCTGCAACCAAATTGACTGGCAATGAAGTCAAAAAAGAGAATGGAAGGTCCTTTGCGTGCAAGCATTAAAAAAAAATGAACAGAAGCACATTAAAGATGAACTTAAGGGCAGCTGTGATCCAACTTGTCAATATGCAACACATTTTTAACTTGGTGCTTTTCCACTTGCTGCAGTCAGTTAAGTCAGGTTAATACAGCAGCGCTAACAAGGCAGTTTCTATTATCTTAAGGGAGAGTCGTTGCTAAGCTCTTGTCTGTTGGTAAATCTCAAAGTCGCCAAGGTCTAGACTGTTGCTTGTGTCCTCAGTCTTGGGGACAGTACAGACATTTTGTTTTGTCTTTTGCATTACCAGCAATAGAAAGGAATAAAATAAAGACACTAGGCTAAAATGAATGCACCTGATATCACTTTTTTCAAACGAATGTAGGTACAAGTACTTGGTACTTGTTGATACCAAGTACCAATATGAGTACTTAATAATGCCATTAAAGTTCTTATAGTGACTTTAAAAATCATTTTATTTTACACTTTTTATTCAAAGAAATTTTTTATGCATAATGCATATGAAAGGAAAGTATGAAGAGGGAAAAAACAAAGAACACAGTGTGTCCTCAGACACAAAGTCATCCTTTCCATTATAAAGATTTCTTTGACTGTCCATCACCTGCTTGAGGTTCTTAATGATTGCTTTTTAACTAGCAATAAACAGTATTTTACTCAGGTACCAGTCTTTTTTAAATTATGAATAGAATAATGAATTTCATATCCTAATGAGAGCTAAACATATTCTCCCCAAAATGTTTGAATTTTTTGACATGTCCAAAAGATGTTGGAGTGAATGGTGTCCATGCATTTGCACCGTCTCCAGCACTGCTGTTTGTGACTGTGATAGTTTACATGTGAGGTGTGATGAAGACTGATCAAAATCAGCCAAAAGTCTAAATCCAAGACTGACAAATTCAGGTCCTTAAAGGTCTTAAATATCCAAGACTGATCAATTTAGCCAAAGCTCCCACTTTTGGCTTGTGATGATGCTATGTTTCTACATTGAACTCCAATCCCATTTTTTTTTCTCACCATTTTGCTTTAAGAACACTTACCTTATCTTTGGTTTTACTGACCACACTCCTCCCCTCTCTTCCTCTCCAGTGCTCCCAGTATATTTGACAATAAACGCCAGGACCCAACTGGATTGACGGCCCTGCTGCAGTCCACAGACCTGGTGGGAGTGGTGCACACACTGTATTGTATCCTGCTGCACAGTTTTGCACCAGAGTCTGCTTCCCATAGTCAGGAGCCCTACGGCCCCTGGGGTCATCCAGGTGGCTTTGCAAGGCATCCGCTTCCTCAACAGTTTTGCCCTGCTTGACCTGTCCGCCTTCCAGGTATTCGATTAGATTCAGAATATTTTCTGTTTTCACTTTTAACAAATTCAAAATTCTGTAAACATTTACCAGATTTTGCTATTGCTGACAAATGTTAGTTAGATTTTTCTTCACAGCTCAACGCCTTGTTGTTTGTTTAACATATTTTCTGTATTGTAGATACAATATTATACTATACTACACATATTTTATAGAATGGCATTCACAATACATCAGGGTGCATACAGGTCCTTAAAAAGTCTTAAAATATCCAAAATACATATTTATTAATAAAAGACCTCAAAAAGTACTCAGTACTACTAGTACTTAAATTTGTATTTATTTAATGCTGTGAGCATGGACTAAAATTCACCCCAAGCACAAAATGACTCTATATTACCTATTGAGATACTGACAAGAGTTGAATTTGATTGCCCTGTTGTTCGTTTACAGTTTTTTAGGTTTTTGTTGCTTGTGTTCTTAAATTTTGTCCCCTGATGACCACCATAGCGTCTGTCTTATATAGTGCAGCTATATTTTCACATTACACGTTTCACATTCACGTTTTATTGCAAAATTGGTCTTAAACTTAACTTAAACAAGCCATTAAAATGTCGTATATTTAGCTTGCTCATACATGTGTACAACCTGCACATGGGCTGTACGAGGAATAACTAGTATCTTGGCATTAAATAACTGTAGTACAACAGAAGTAAAAGCAATCACAAACAGCAGGATGTCATAAAAATGCCTACAAATATTTAAATTATCCTCCCTGGATTTAATAAACATGGTCAGATTGATGCTGGGTCCTTTGTTAAGAGCCATTAGAAGAGGAGTTACTCTCCTCAGGACAAAGCTGACCTGTGGACATAAACATGGTTGCCCTTTGACCCCATGTCAGTTGCTGGGGCTGACTAGAGCCCGGTGGGTCAGCAGTTAGGACGCGCAGCGAGTGATTAGCACTGTATGCAGGGCCGTACATTACCCACCCGAAGGAGGAGAGGGCGACAGCTTCACTGTGCGTAGATGGAGAGGCACGCGAGCGAGCGAGGACGCTGTTAATTATTTTAATGTTTCGTGGTAATTACTTTGAAGCAGCTTCCTCTCACTGACCCGCCACATTCAGGCAACTCGAAACAGCTGGAAATGAAAGCGTTGCACTGCCGGAGTTTTATGAACATTTTAAATAATGTTTCTTTTTCTGGCCGGGGGTTGTAATCACCTTGTGTTTCACATTACCTCACAGCAACGGCTAATATGTGCTGCGGTGGCTCATCAGAATTCAAGTACGTTAACTCAATCTACTGCAGCATCAGCCCCCAGTAAATATGTTTAGAGAGGAATTTCAAAAAACTTCAATGCAGTTTAAATAAATGTGTTATACTGTGATTGCATTTTGGCAGAATATGCAGCACCAAACAGGATTCAGTGTTACTTGTGTTTTTTCCCCTTGCCCAGTCGGGCAGGTGGGTCAGAAATCTACTTGCCCAAAATCAGTTTTTATTTGCCTCTGTCCATTTGGTTTTGTTTAATGGCAGTTATCAAACCAAACAACATCTAAATAATAAGTCATGCTTTATTGCAACACAGGGCTGCAACGTCATATATTCAGTTTAATATGATAGCACACACAAAAAGCAGCAAGCATCTCCACATTTGAAAGGCTGAAAATGCATTTTCTGCCATTTTGCATGAAAACTATTAATTTCTTAGACCTTAAAGTGTCAAATGATTTTGACAGGTCTTAAAAAATTGATTGAATTACGAATCAACATTCCTTTTATGAAAGTTTATTACCTTCAGTCTTGCTTTTAATTTGTTTTTGGAAAACATGTTATTGATCATGCTGGTAACAACTACAAAAAAAACAAGAACTTTGACCCATAACACCTCATGCATACTGTGCTAATACGTTTTGAGTTTTTTTCAGTATGGACATGATATAATTAAATTGCATTTATCATGGTCTTAAAAGGCTCTTAAAGTCTTAAATTTAACTTGTTGTAACCTGCAGAAACCCTGAAAAAGGACAATCAAACCAGAAACGCCCTTTTCCCTTCTTGTGTAGCGGTTCTTGTTTATCTTTTCAAACTGTCAGTTGATTTTTTTTCTTTTTTTTTTTAATCAATATCACTTTATTGTTAAACAACATTTGCTTTTGTTCTGTTTGACAGCTGTTTACATGGTTCAGTGAGTTTAATATGTTGCATAAGTTATGAGGCCTGAAAACAGCCTTCAGCTTGTCAGGTATTACGTCTGTGGATGTTACAATGCTAACACACCCAAACTTCCAGTGGAAAAGTGATGATATTATGGTGCTCGGTCACGCTGACATGTTTAATAAATACTGTCTGTGAGCTGCTCCTAGCATCTCATTTCTGAGCAGGATTGGGCTGTTTTATGGTGGGACCCTGCTTCAGTTGCTTATACTCTTACACCGTGTATGTTCCCACCAGCAAAACATATAATCTTTTATCACTTTGTATTGTTATTGTAGTGAGCTCTTTGTAATCACAATCATAGACAATTTATGCTTTAATTTGCTGTGACACACACTAACATGTCTTGTCTGTGACCCGTCAGTCTGTTCTAGGAGCTGAGGGCCTGTCTCTAGCTTTCCGACACATCGTCAGCTCCCTGCTCTGGTACTGTACCCAGCATTCCTCTGAAGAGCTGCTGCACGAAGTCATCATCTGTGTGGGATACTTCACTGTTAACCACCCTGACAACCAGGTAAGCCAGCCCAAACCTGCACTGACTGCACCAAAATAAATTAAATTTATCTCAGTTTAACAAACCAAACTATTCTCAACATTCAGATATATTTTTATTACAGTGGAAGCTGTAACTTAAAGTTGTTTTTGTTATAAATCAATCGATTGAATCAATTTTATTTATTTGTCAGGCCAACAGAAAAGAACCAAGTTAAATTGTATATATATACATATATATGTGTATATATTTGTGTGTATAGATAGATAGATAGATAGTTAGATGTATAGTATAGATATATAGATAGATAGATGGTGTGTGTGTGTGTGTGTGTGTGTGTGTTCATAATTTGAGAAGCTGGAATCAGAAAATATTGGAGCTTTTTTCAGTTTGATTTTCAAAATAATCATCTAGTAACTTTCTGCCAAGTCATAAATTAATTCATTTATTGCTTCAGTGCTACTAAACAAAGTAAATCAATCGTAAAAAATTGAAATAGATACTTTTTCTTTCAATCTACTAATTGTTAAATTGTTTCAACACTAGTTACATTTAATGCTTTCAGTGGTGCCTCTTGAGTTAGAAGAGCCTTGTAATATCATCTTGCTATTGTTCTGTTCATGTATTATTTGTCAGAAAAAGGGTGTAGCTTTGTAATCGTAACAAAAAGCACCCTTTTAAAGATTCATGCCTTGGCACCTTCCTGCTTTTGGTCCATGTGTCGTCTATTGTCCCCCAGAGTGACTCATTGTTCCCTCGTGGTAAAGCAGAGCAGCGTGCTGCTCTCGGTGTTACAGCTACTTAGGGGGCTCTGTGGAAGTGAGCAGGATGTGATGGAGCAGACCTGGCTGCTGTGTAATTGGCTGTCATGCGTGGCCCCGTCTACCGGGCCCCTGATTAGCCACGCTACAGTTGGCTGGGCTTTGATTATATTAAGCCCGACCCACACAGGCAGCAGCCACAGCTTCAGTCTCAAACCTCTTGATATGTCATTTATGTCCGCACGGTCACAGTTGACCCCCATCACACTAATTTATAGGCTGGTTACTGATTGTAATTCACCAGATTTTTTACTTCTAATTAAAGGATCTTCCTCCAGTCTTAGCTTTCCTTTCAGCTCCCATCCAATTTAATTATTCTGATGTACAGAATTAGCATTTGTTGGTCATTGTAGATCCAATTTGCATATTATATTGAATAATTGAATGAGGACTGATGATTAAATTAAGCGGGTGACAGATGATTCGTCTTTGTACACCCACAGCGATGTTAACTGAGCAGTTATGCTTCACTGAATTTGGTTAAAAAAGAAAAAAACATTTGCAAGTTGCTAATTTGATGCTAAATCTGTCATTCCTCCACAACTTTGCCACTGCCAGAAAGAAAGTTTTGTGAAAGAGCAACACAAAAAAATGATCTTACCTTGCTTTTGGGTTAAGGATTTAGTTTTTTTTTTTTTTTTAATTCAAGTCTAGATTGTCGGGAAACAAGATCCCACACAACCTCCTCTGCACAGAGTTGATCTTTGCCAGTGGTCCAGTTCCTGGAATGCATCCATTCAGTTCCGTACCAAGATGGATGGCGTTAAGGAGAATATTTAGAGCAGCTTGAGCTTTTCTCAAGCTAATGTAAGCATTGGCAGGACACAAAAGCGGCCCGACCCAAGGCCTGCGCGGTCGCGGGGACTGCTGATTCACTGTCGGCACACCAGCTTTTGTTTATATGTACGCTCTAGAAATAAGGCTGCTCATAAAAAGCAGAACTTTGAAGCAGCACTATACGTAGTGATGTATTCCCTCCGCTCCGGGGGCATGAATAATTCACCTTGTCACACAAAAAGCCATTGGGAGAGTGACATATGTAGGCTTGTGTGTTTTTCAAGTGTGCCTCTGCTCAGGGGGAGCCATGTAGCCATATGTTTCATTGTCTGAAGGGTGCATCCGTCGAGACCTTTTTGACAAAAAAAAAAAAAAAGGCAGAACAAATGACACCTATTTTGTAACTGACAACTGTGCTTCCTCTTTCCATGATGAGATATGTGCCGCTAATCTCCTCGTCTTTAGATACAGTGATTCATTTGTGAATCATCCACGGTGATGATCTGTTGAATCTTTGAGCTGACGGGTCTGTAATTGTAAACTGTTGACATGTTAACCCACCTGATTCCTGCTTGCTCTTTAGAAAGACACAAGCAATTTGAGAGTGTGGAAATCTTAAGAAAACGTTGCTTTTTTCCAGTGCATGGAAAATGGCCACACACACGCAAAGCAGAGTGAGCTCCACACACAAAAACACAATTGCTGTTGCCCCCGTAACACATACACATGCAGAAGCTGTAGTTATGACACTTCCCATTGATATAGTGAGAAAACAGTTATTATTATTAAAATAAATTGCCAATCTAGCTAGCTAATTTGTGTGAAATTAACTATTAAATTGTGTTCCATGGCTCTTGGATTATTTTTGAATTGCTTTGCATAGCTGTCAAGTTGCATGGAAACTACGTTACCATACAGTTTGCAACCTGCAACTACTTGCGTGAAAGTTTCACTGCGTAAAGCCATCCTAAGCATCACATGAGCTATGGATGGTCTCTTACGCTGAACATCCCACACACATCTCCAGAGCTCAGCCTTATCTCTGGGGTCATTCTTCTTCTTCCCAGCCTGTACGAGGGCGTTTCCTCTGCCCCGCAGGCCCAAGCCGAGCTTTAGGCCTGTAATTCCTGTTAACCTGATGTTGAAACGCTCCCTTCAGCAGTCCATTACTGCCAAGACAACCAGGCCCTCGCTGCCTTCAGGGTAAGTGCAGCTCGTGCAGACCATAGGGAGCCAGCGCCGGGGAATGCACACTCTGTATCACCCAGCAGAGTAAACAGAGGCAGAGAAAAACGCAGACAGACACACTCGCCGCTGACTGGCAGGAGAGGGCCTTATTGTTAGCTCGGTAGATGATTTACACTCCGCCTCAAGGGTGAACGCAGGTCCAACTGACTTTAAGTGAAGCTGAGGACATTTTTATCCCTGCAAACCTTTCAGTGAGGAGTTTCCATTTGTCTGTAACACTGTCGTCAGGTTAGTTTCACAGCAAAATTATCAGTGAGTAGGATCTTGGATGGAATGACAGTGTCAGCTCATAGAGATAAATAAAGAGTTATTAAGCTTTATTTTCTAAACAGCAGGTTTTTTATGGGATTTTAAAACAACTGGCAATTGCCTTAAAAGTCAAGTTGGACTGTGTATGTCAATGTCTGAGTCGCTATGATCCAATTGTCCAGAGGCAATTTACACAGCGTCCTGCTGCTAATCTCAATGAGCCATTGTAAATGTTGTCAAGAAGCACTAAACAGTTATTTGACTAACTTCGCTTTGTGTTGTCTGCTGTGCTGCTCATCTTATCAGTGAGACAGTTCCACTCTGATGGATCTGGTTTATATTGTGGATTCAAGTGTCAGATATATGGCCCTGCTCTGGTTCCTCTGAGGTGTTCTGACTGTCTAGACGCTACGACAAATGGAAATTCTTCTTCACATTTTCTTCTGTGTGACATTAAAGGGATAGTTCAGATTATTTAAAGTAGGGTTGTATGAAGTAATTATAAATAGTCAGTGTATTACCTGCAGTAGATGGTGGTCGGCACACCCCCAGTTTGGAGAAGCAGAGAAGAGAACCAGCACTGAAGCTAAACAATTAACTACTTTGGACGGGTTCTGCAACAAAAGGCATTTTAGCCACTTAAAAAAGGCCAGTCTATAAGAATGAAAATCATTTTAAGTGTGCACTATATTTTGATTATTTTCACCACTTTACTTTGCTGTCAGACAGCTTTTTCTGATGGGAAACTGCTGTTATAAGACAAACATTGCTCTCTCCAAACGAGCCAAACTCCATAGGCAAAATCGATCATTTTAACTGACAGAACACAGGAGTTGCTGGTCTACCGCTGCTTGGAACTGCTAGCTTGTTTGTGCTATTGTGCGACTTTGGTGTTTTAAAATGATAATTTGGATTCACCATAGTCACACAATAATGCAAATAAACTAACAGATCAAGGCAGCTGTAGCCCAGCACCTCCTGTGTCCTACCAGATAACAATACTGATTTTACACATGCAGAGTTTGGCTGGTTTGGAGAGAGCGATTTTTGTCTAATATAACAGTGGTTTCCCATCAGAAAAAAGCTGTCTGATAGCAAAATAAAGCAGTGAAAATATTCTAAATATAGTGTACACTTAAACTAATTGGCCTTTTTTAAGTGGCTAAAATATCTTTTGCTGCTGAACCTGTCCAAAGTAGTTCATTGCTAAGTTTCCATGCTGTTGCCCCTCTCTGCTTCTCCAACTGCTGATCGCCATCTACTGTAGTTAATACACTGACTTTAAAATTTCATAATTAGGTTTGTGCAGTAAGAAATTAATAATACTTCTTTGTCTCATGCAGCAGTGCTGCAGGCTTGTGCATATGGGCTGATTATGCTGTTTAGGGGTATGAATTTCTTTGTCTCTTGGCACCTTCTGAGGGCTGTGATGCAATTATAAAACTATTGATTTATTTTGGTGAATCAAAATTTGTATCTCTGAAGAGCGAATCTGAATGCATCGAAGAATTAATTTTTTCCCCACCACGATGCTGTTTGAGATGTATGCTTTACTCTTCTTTTTGCTCTGTTCTTAAATCTTCTTTAACTCTGTTTCCGCTTCAACCATGGGTTTTCCCAGGGGTTTGTTTGCGTTTCAGAACATTAACTTTACACACTCTTTGTTGTCATTGTGGACAGTGAGGAAGTTATGTAATGGAAGTGTCATAAAACCCGGCACTGTTTGAAAATGCCAGGTCTCTGAACTTAAGAAAGAGCAGAGCAGCCAAGACACTTGAGTTTTTACAGGGTCTCTGTGTTATACGCGGGCCAGATGCACGGGTTCACATGCTTGTTGTTAGTTTTATGATGTCAGGCTTTGAGCTGCAGATACCTCAGCTGAGCTGGGAGAGGTAACGCCACAGTATAATCTCTAGTTGGAAACCATTTCGGGCTCTGGTGTTGCTCTTCACCTGGTAGAGGTGCGGAAAGTTGGCAGGGGACTCTGCTTCTTTGTTACCTCCAGACTCTTGCTGCCACCAGGCTTTTGTTTTATGTCTTTCTGCGTCAGGCACTTGAGGGTGGACAATTTGTTTAGGCAGCTGAAGATGGAACTGTGCGTAGTGGAGGATTATGAGATCGCGGGGTGATTTGTGGGTTGGATCTCCTCAGAGCCCCGGCTCAAACATCCAACACTTGCCATGGTGTTAAATTATGACACCTACACCATAAATGTTCTGGATTAAAAAGCAAGAATGAATAGATTCTTTAGCTTTTGCAGAATCATGGTTTTTGGCTTTCTAATGAGTCCTGCTGCATAAATTTATGACCCCCCGTTGCTAGTTCGTCTTTGGGCGGTGTTGCAACAGGAAGATGAATATGATGGTGTAGAATTTAGTGGAAAGTAGCACGAAAATGCTAAAACTACATGCACTGAAAATAAGCAGCTCTACTTTTGAAAACAACCAGAGCTTGCCCTTTTTTTTCCTTTCCTTCAGTGGATGAATTTGTCCCACATTCCTTTCTGAAAAACATTATTGAGTCAGTGAAACTGTAGGGATTTTGTTCTTGCTCTGTCAGGTACATATATATTCACAGCAAACTGTAATGTTTCCAAGACCAGGGCTGCACGATATGGTAAAAAAAAATTGCAATTATTTTGACAGATTTGGCAATTGTAATATGACTCATGATTGGTGGGAATGATCATTTTAGCATTACAATTTCCTGAAAACAACTTTTAAAATGATGATGATGTGACATTTATTGGGTTCTGTACCAAAAACAAACATGTTTTCTTACATCTGGAGAACAAGATTTGTAGACCAGGGCATCTGTGCAGCACTACTTCATTATAATGTTTTTCTCCTTTATCAAAAAAGTGCAGCTTCTGTGATTTGAATATTGCACTTGGCCATACTGCAATTTAGATAATACTTTGATTAATTGTACATCCCCGTTCAAGACGATTATTTAATTCGATACTGCACTCGGTAAAACACACCAGAGCAGAATGATGTGTTCTCTTGGCTTCTAAAATTAACACTGGTTGACAAATTAAGCACTCTTCCAAAATTTTAAACATTTATAATGCGTTAAAGTTCAGATAGTTTGACCTGTCCATATGGTTTCTTTAAACAAATACTGGTAGGAAATGGCACTGTTTTGTGTCCCTTTGAACGCCGCTGTGGAGGGCAGCTCTGAGAAGCTTCACCTTGAACTGATAAAAGCGGTGAATTATCACTTTGTTTATCCTGCTGCTCAAACTTGGAGTGCATTATCAAAGGAGAAGTCAGTGGAAGAGTATTAGAGAGGGTATTTTTAAAATCTTGTAAATCTCGTGAATTTATGTCACTTGACTTGGGGACCTCACCTCGCCCTTCTGGTTTCCATTGGCATTGAGCCCCCCAGTCCCGTCGTCTGTTCCTGTAAAGCAGTGCAGCCAGGATTTAGCATGCTGACCTTGTCGCTCTTCGAGGGGTGCCGATGGTCCCCAGGCTCAGGGGAGATGACCAGAGCATTATGCTGGGACCCCTTCCTTTGCACCAGTCCCCTTTCTAATCAAATGAGGCTGGGGGTGATTTGGTTGTAATACCGGTGGCCCGGATGTGATTGTGCATGATTGACGGGCTGTGATGGAGAGCAGGATGTCGGCGGGGTGAAAATACCATTAATGTTATTGCTCATTTCTTAAAGTGGGGGTGGCCACAGTGTTGGTGGAGGTTCACTCACCCTGCCTTTTCACCCCCCACCCCACCCCTTCATACCCCCTCTGTTGCACTGTGAATGCCCTTTCAACCTGAGCTTCACTCCTACAGGGCCGAAACAAACATTTAATACCAGGGATAGATGCTACTGGACCCAAAGGACATTTAAGGGACAACTCACCCCAAAATCAAAAATACACATTTTTCCTCTTACCTGTAATGCTATTTATCCATTTAAATGGTTGTGGTGAAAGCTGCCGAGTTTTGGAGATATCAGCCATAGAGATGTCAACCTGCTCTCAAATATAATGAAACAAGATGGCACATCCATGGTGCTAAAAGTGCCATAACACTGAATTTGAAAAATTCAGAAATCATGATCCAGTTACTCAAGATAAACCACAGAACTTGCTGTAATTCTGTGGTAAGCAGTTTCATGGAGGAACTACTTTCTCTCTACGGTAGAATCATGGAACTACTTTCTGCTAAAATGTACTGGAACTATTTTCTTTCTATTAGAGAGAAAATAGATCCTAGTTAAAACTGTTCACAACAAGTCTGTGGACTATCTTAAGTAACCGGGTCATGATTTCTGGAAAGAGAAACTAGTGTTGGCGCTTAGTGCACTACATGGCGAGTGCCATTTAGTCCATCAATATCACAAAAGAGGCAAATGCGTGTCTTTGATTTGGGGGTGAACTGAAGACCCTAAATTTAGTGTTTCCATTTTTCCCTTGAATTGTAATGCGATGTTTCCTGAACGCATTATTTCCAGTGGAAAATGAGCTAAACTTCTCAGCTAGCTGTGGCCACCACAGTACATTATGTCCTGTAAGGATGTGGGCACAAAAGTATCATATTCTAACCAGATGAATTCCTGCTTCCATTAACTGCTAGAATTTTCATTGCTGTATCATTTCTTAATAGTCTGCCTTTTGTCTTTCTGGTTCTTCTGTGAAGACTGCGTCAGCAGTTTGAGTAGGTTCGTAAACCCATACTTCATTAGCCTCGACTTATTGGTGGCTAGCTGGCAACAAGCACTGTTTGCTGTTTTTGTTGAATGTTGAACTAAAAGGCGTGAAGGAATCAGGAGTTTTGTGGATGTGTAACGTGTGTTGGCAAAGGCTCACGGTTTGAGGATAAAACTTGGTGGCCACAGGGGGTCACTGACGTGGAATATTTGCTGACCACAGAGTGAATTTTTGTGTCCACGGGCCTCCGCGTCATGGTTAATGTCAAAATCTGGATTCTGTGCTTCAGTGTTGCAGCAACAGCTTAACACCGAACTTGAAAGTGAAGCTTTAACTGCTGATAATGACATCAGGTCACATCCCTCATTTTCCTCTTGTGTTTTAGCAGCTCTGCTATTACCGCTGGTACAAAGGAAGAACAAAACATCCCATCATCATGTTTTATAGCCCATAATTGCGTGGTGGGAGGCTGTGCCCCACAGGTCTCCTCCTAATGGCTGTTTGTGTGTTGTTTTAGTGGCAGATTTACATGTGGGAGGGGCACGGGGGCGGTGATTTACAAGCAGCAGTGCCACTGACTGGCCGCCTGACTGGCTTAGTGACTGACTGGCCCTGCTCCCTGCGTGTGTTCCAGGTGATAGTGCAGTCTGGCCGCCAGCCCAGCGTGCTGCAGAAACTGTGTCAGCTGCCCTTCCAGTACTTCAGCCACCCGCGCCTCATCAGAGTGCTCTTCCCCTCCCTCATCTCGGCCTGCTACAACAACTCTCAAAACAAGGTCATCCTGCAGCAGGAGATGAGCTGCGTGCTGCTAGCTACATTCATTCAGGTAAATATGGGAACATGGTAACACATGCAGTATGTTTTGTGCACATAAATAGATCATTATCACACACAACGGTGGACCATAACCAAACAAATCTGTGATTGAAATATCCAAACCATCAAAAAAATTAGTGATAAAATTAGGTGTGCCGCTCTAATGTGGAAAATGTAGTCAAAAATGCACAAATAATCAAAAACACCTCTTTGGTCTTGAAAGTTTCATGCCTCTAAACAAAATAAAATAACCAAAAACAACAAATTTCTTTCACATCTGAAGTAAACCTCTCCTCTCCCTGCATCGGCTGATTAACAGTTGCTCATGTGGGCCCCGGTGAATCTGTAACAGGAAGGCTTTTACAAAGATAAATGGCTTCCTTCACAGTGGATTTACCTGCCACTGGTTCGACTCCCAGTAAACAGCTTGTCTCCTTCATCTTCCTCCTGACAAGCTGCCCCTCACCACTCTGCAGCCACCACTGTTTAGACACCGATTAACTTCCATTCAAAGGGAGACAAGCTATTGTCGTTTCTTTCAAACAAAGCAATAATGCATGGCGTCTTGCCCCGCCGCCCTCATTGTTAAGTTAACCTCAGGAACATTCCTCAGAGTGAAACAATTTGATCTAGGTTTATCACCGGTTACACCAAAAACATTTAGTTTGATTAGTAAATTAGCGATGTAGTAACAGCTTTACATTTTTCTTTACAGTTCATGGGTTGTTTTGTTTTTTCGGTAATGTTTTTGTTAGAAGGTTGAATTCATGTTAGATGGGGCTGCAACTAACGATTATTTACATTGTCGATTAATCTGTTGATTAATTTGTGGATTCATCGATTAGTCGTTTGGTCCATAAAATGTCAAAAAATTATGAAATGAAATGTTAAGTGTTTCCTAAAGCCCAAAATGACAAACTCAAATGTCCTATGCCCACAACCCAAAGATAAAGAAACCAGAAAATATTCACCTTTAAGAAGCTGGAATCAGATAGTTTTGATCCTTTTTATCCCTTAAAAAATAACTCAAAGCAATTAATTGATTATCAGAATGGTTGGTGATTAATTTAAGAGTTGAAAACTAATCAATTAATTGTTCCAGCTCTAATATTAGATGAGAAACATGCAAGTATACACATACAACACTACTAGTAACTAACAGTATACTGTTATAGTGGCACTAATCCTCCTTATTACTTCCCCTAGGACTGTGCTGCAAATGAGAAAGATTCAGACAACAAAACAAAGCAAACAGGTAAGTTTTTTTCTGATAAATGTATCAAATGCATAGCAAAAAATTGACTAGATTGCATTGTTTTCACATTTTTCATTGTAGAAAGATATTTCAATGGTTTTAAAATGCTGTTTCCCATGTAAAAACAGCTATTTCTGACGTGAGTTAATTCCAGTAATATTTGTAATCGACTTGAGTATTGAGACAAAAAGGAATTTCTCTCAGCACATGCTGGGCCTTTTTTTTTTCTCGAAATTTTGATTTTTTTTTTTTTTTTTTTTTTTAAAGGAGTAAGGATTTCTGTTGGACAATCAGTGTAATGTAGTTATTCTTTTCTCTCTGTGCAAAGTTTCCCAGCCGCTGGATTACTGCGAGTTGTCGAACCGCTTTCCAAGAGATCAGTGGGACTCAGCGCTGCAGTTTTTTCTCAAGAAGCAGGAAGAGTGATGTAGCTGCACACTGTCCTTTCAGAATGGTTAAGCACAGTATAAACACTATCAAAAGAGACTTGATATGTGGACTTGTTTTGGGGGATTTTTTTCCTTTTTTTTCCTGACTTAAAGTCTGCACACAAGTAAATATTTTCCTCAAACTTTGTCAAATGTAAAGATTGTGAAGCCTTATACTGTGTTACTGTTTTCATTTCTTGAAAATCAGATTGCTGTTCATGAGGATTTTGCACAAAATGTCTTGTTTGTACATTGTAGTCAGAACACATGCACAACTATTCCATTTAATGTCTAAACCAGCCATTTGTTTCTCTTTTTGTTTCTGTTGTAGATAGAAACAAATACATTTTTAGTGCATCTAAACCTGACACATTACATATACTGTAATTTATTATTTGCCAAACGTTTTCATCAAGACTGTTTTGTGTTAATTTATGTTTAATTTTTGAATGTGAATGACCAGAATGTTACATCTAGTCTACGTTATGCCAGTTGCAAGTTATATTTACCTGCCTTGATTGCAAATATATGTTAAGAGTTATATTTTTCAAGTTTATATCTTTTTCCTTTGTTTTTCTCTCTGTTAGGAGGAACTTACAAATTAATATAATTTATTGAGTTATTTACCTTTATCATGTAAAATAAAATTCTTATGGATATGTATTGTTTTTCATCAGTTTTATTCTGTGTCGGGTTTATCAAGTTTAAATTCTCATGAGTATGACTAAACAAACATCAACACTTACTTCTCTTCTTTGGCTTTGAAGTGAGTTAGACCCTCTTGAACTTAGATGATGAAAATGTCCTCATTTGTTCTATCCAACTAACAAATATTTTCATTATCAATTAATCTGGTGATTTTTTTCACAGTTGATCATTGAATATATAGAATGTCAAAAAATTGTGGAAAATTCTCATCATAATTTTGCAAAGTTCAAAGCGATGTCTTTAAATTGCTTGTTTTGTCCAACCAAGAGACCAAAACCCAGACTCTTCATTTACCAACACAAATGACAAAGAAAAACATTTAAGAAGCTGAAACCAGCAAGTGTTGGATGTTTTTAGTTGAAAATGACTGAAATAATAATTATCAAAATGGCTGGCAACTCATTTTCTTTTGACTGACTGTTGGATTAACTGACTAATCATTTCAACTCTAGTCTATATTTTGTTGGACAATTTAGAGAAATTAAACTCCATTTATAAGTCTCAAACATACATATGAACTAGTCATCACAAACTGACATCCACAAGAAAAGCTTGGTTTTCAGGTGTAAAAAATATAATTAAAAAAACTTCTGAACCTACTTTTACAAACCAGGAGTGTGTGTAGCTGCCTTAAAGTCTTGAAAAATCACTAAAATGTGCACACAGTGTGTAGGCCTGCTTATTTTAAGATTAGTACTAAGTGTATCAGATGTCTTAAGATAGCCCTAAATGTGCTGTTGCTACTGTTGTACTCTTGCACACAGTTTAAAGATTTAGTTTATCACCATTTCTTAAAGACTTAACAGGATTTTGAATTTCAGTGAACCTCCCGTTTCCCTGACTGATAAAAGCCGATCCTCCCAACAAATTGTTGGGGTGTAGTGTGTCAGTCCCGGCTTGACCTGCTTGCTCTCTTGTCCAGCGGCTATTTGCCGTCCAGGATTCCTACTGGAATGAAAATAAACTCAAGACACGCCAGGATGCGTCCGCAGGCTGCAGGAGTCAGTCTCCTCCTCAGCGCTGCAGCGCGGCTGTGTGCGCGGTTTGTTTTGGGTCCATTCAGTTTAGTATCCTTCACAGGTGATGCCAGATGCAGATAAGCGGCCGCCGCTGCCTGTCCTCTGTCTAGACTTGTAACCGTGGGCCTCAGGTTGGTATGGGACTATGACATGTGTCTACATAAGACCATTTTTATCGCTGATGGGAACAAAACATCTCTACATTTGCTGCAGATATACTGGGCACAAGCTACTTGGATGCGATAATTAAACAAAACAATCACACGAGGAGGCGAATTAAACAGGCCTCAACCTATTGTGTTGCATTCAGTGACCTGTGACACATGGGCCAAATGGTTAATAATATCTTGTCAGCCATCAGTCACTGATCCACTCGACTCAGAAATCGAGCAGGCCTAAATATAAACAGGGTTTCTAGGTTACTACCTCAGGATTTGTGAACTGAAGCTTACAGCGTACACTGTAAAAATAAACTTTTTTTTAAAAAAACTTAAATCTTTATTTAAGTTGACCGAATTAGAAGAGACAAGTTGAGGCCATTTTGTAATTATTTAAAACAAAATGATATTAATTCAGCCGTGAAAGCTTGCCAAAATTTTGCAGTGTTTCCATTATTGTGAAAACAAGCAACCCTGACTATCCCCAAGTTTTGACTATCAAACAATGCACGCTTGGAAGTCTGTGAATATGATGATTATGTTTCTTTAGAAACTTAATTTAATGATTTGATTGAACTCGGTACATTCAATCAAGTTAGAAGAACTCGTGTTTATAAGTAATAGAAATTTTAAGTTTACTTAACTTATACAATAAAACTTGAGAAAAGATTAATTAATTAATTTCACTAAATTCCTGTATGTTTTTTTTTTTTTTTACAGTGCACTGACAGAGAAGGGCATCAACAATCTGTGCAACATGACATTTGTAACACTATTCAATTCGTGGCTGACAAAACGTGTATTTATTTTATGAATATCTTCATCTCTAACTTCCACTTAAAACAGTGTAAAGCAGCATTATGTGTTTCCATGTACCTTAAAACTGATTTACCGACTAAAAATCTCATGAAGGCTTATGGAATAAATGGATGCATTTCGCATGCAGTAATTAGTTAGAACTATTGGTTTTATTGATAAGATCGGCTATGTCTGTCCTCATAATAAATAATAATAACTTACTTTCTGTTTTTCTGTTTCATTCATTTACAAGAGTCGATATTGAAACTTACAAATCATGCACATCTACACAGCTTGTGTCATACTGTAAGCATTAAAAGTTCAGGCGTCCACGTGTTTGAATCCCATAACATGGCCAGATCACGCATTGGCATCATGGTAGAAGGCAAGTAGAAGATGTCCATCAACAGCTGTGTGTCCTGCCCTTGCTGTCCTTGAGCAACACAGCGAGCTAAAATGCCTAAATGTAAAGGGAGTAGTCAGACCTCCGATCCTCCAGGCGTCACCTGAATGTACCCTCGAGTATAATCCATCCTGGTCCTTTTGTTCGTGTCTCTTCATTGAATGTCACTGAGGTGTGTGCGCGTCCTTCCCAACAGAGGACGCATGGTTGGGGGCTCCTGCCTGCTGACCCGGAGGCCTCCTCACGTGTCGATGGGACTGGGCACCATACTGTTCGGTGTGTCCGGTAACTGTGAGGACAGGGAGGTCACATCACTGCCCGACGAGTTTCCCAGAGAGCCCGATTCAGAGAAAGACACCTGGAGGAGGACACAGAAGGAGTCAAAATTAATCAAAATAAGTTATTTGTGTTATTTACGCAATTTGACAGTTGGTCCATCTCTGCGGACCTCAAACTGGCTTGTAACCAGAGCCATGATGTAATTTAGTCTAAACAATAGAGGTGCACGGTGACATCATTATCTGCATCTGTTTAAGCTACAAAATGATCTGTCTCTGTATCTGTATTTGGATAAAGTACCAAAGTGGGCGTGGTTTACGCCGGAAGTCATGCTAAATTACTAAATATTTTATTTCCTAGCCTAAAAAGCGCCAAGAAGCATCAAAATTATTTAACTTAGGCAAATAATTTAATATTTCCACAGCCTCATACTGTAGTTTTCATCTCTGTCTCTCTTTTTATTTTTTTAGCTAAACTGAGTTTTCTGATGTGCCTGAAGCCCACCACTTATTCCACTTTAACTGGGTGAAAATCTGAAACTGGAAAAAAAAAGTATTCAGAATACTTTGTTTTGCACAGGAAATAAGTCCTTAGTAAAGATATACAAGTATAAAAACATCTTCAGTTGAAGAGAGTAATCTTAAGCCAGTGATTCATTAAGTTAGATGCAACCTTTTTTAAATCCGTCGCTTATTTTTTCACAAACTTCATTACTATTCGGATTCAGGTGCTTCCCTACTAAATATCAAGCTGGTTGTTTCACCTGCTGGATGAAAATGACCCGCCAAACTAAATTTGGTGCTTCTTCTCTCTTTTTTGAGACTAATGTATTTTGTACTCGGTCCCTCATATAGGCTAAATAAACTTTATAACTAATGTCAAGAGTATATAAGAACTCCAGATGGATGTGGAATTATGTTATTATATATTTCTCTTTTTCCCATGGTATTGAGCCTATCTATTAAAAACATATGAAAACGTATATCACTTTATCAGTCTTGAAAATCTCATGAGACCCTGTCAGTGCACGTGTGACTCCACGTGGGGGCTGCACAAGGTTGTGAAACAGTTTGGCACAAGAAACAGCTCGTTTGCACTTGAAGCTTAAATTAAAGGCGTCAGTATAATTTGAATCAGGTTTAAAGGCATAACTTCGTGATTACAACATGTAACGATTGTTTCTGGCTGTTTTGTTTTTATCCGAAAGCCCACCATCATCCTTGCAAAACATCTTGATCAAACCAACTGCTTATTCTGTGTAACTCATTGTTTTTTGTTTTTGTTTTTGTTTTTGTTTTTTTGTTTTTTATGAATGAGGCTTCACAAATCCGTCTCCATTTCCTTTATCTTTCTCTCTGTGAGTATGAATGCAAGCCTATCAATCCATCGATATTAGCCTACTTTTTAAAGCCTATGATTTATTTGTGACGTTTTATTTCGTGTAATCCTACCAGCTGCTGGAAGGCGGGCTGGTCCAGGTCGCTCTGCAGGGCGAAGTCGCTGAGGGTTTTCCACGGTGGCTGGTAGGTTTGAACCTCCACAGGATTCCCCTGCACGGTGTTGTCATGCCGGATAGGACTGCCTGCCACCAGAGCTGTGCCTGTCAGGCCCTGCAGATTCTGCAGGAGCAACGAAAAACACTCGAGTTAAACAAATATTGCCCAGTGATGTAGTCTGGATTGGGTGTTTATGCACTTTTTATCCTTTTATTCTTGTATTTTATCAATTTATTCTTGTTTTAATCGTTTTATTCTTGTTTTCTGTTGCTGCTAGTCTCTAATATCAAACATAATTTCAACAAACAAATGAAGGAACTATTTTATGATTCCATACAAGGAGGATAAGTGATGTACAGACAACTTAACATCCAGACAGCTTGTGAACAGCCAATTTTGCGCGTCAACAAGCAAAAATGCAGAAAAATGCTGAACTTTATGACCATTAATTAACCACTAACCTGTAGAAATGCACAATAAACTTGTATTAGCCTGTGAAATTGCCTAAATCTAATTCTGGAATAGTTGGGTAATTAAATTTAAGAATAATCCAATTCAATAATTCAATTTACAATTATTATCTGATTCATGAAAATATGCATACATTTAAAATGAAAAAAGAAGCTGTTGTTATGGCGTTAGAAAGATTGACGTTATTACTTTCTTTAAATGAATCATTTTATTTTGTGTCTTTTTATTCACAATTATCAGTCTAAAGGGATTTTATGGTATGTTACCAGCACTTTAAGCATCAAACTATTTTTTTCTCTAACATTATTGTCGTTTAATTTTTATTTTCTTTTATAACTGTCGAGCAGAGGTGAGTTTTCTGTTTTATTTTATTATTTTACACCAAAGGGGGTATTAATCACGTGTTTTGCGTGCATGGCAAGAATGATTTAAACAGCAGTATAAATTAGAAAACATGTCTGATAAGGCCATACACATGAGAAACGAAATTGGAAGATTAATCCATATTTTTACCACGAAAAATGAAACATACTGAACTCACAGTTTTATCGCTGAGTTGCTGTTGCTGGAGCTGCTTCATCAGGTTGGACTTCTTCTTGTCCTTGCAGCGTTTGTTCTGAAACCAGACGCGGATCACCCGGGGGCTCAGGCCGGTCATCTCCACCAGCTGCTCCTTCATCAGAGCGTCCGGCCGCGGGTTGGCGTTGTAGCAGGTCCGCAGGGTGTGGAGCTGCTTCTCGTTCAGCACCGTCCGGACCCGGGTCGTCTTCTCCGACTGCTTGTGGACGTGGTTCCGATGATGAGGAGGATGCCGGACAGAAACAGTGTCTGAGAAGAAGAAGAAGAAGAAATCAAATCAATACTGAATCAACATGGCTGATTGGAATTTGCCTTGGTGATCTCACTTAAAGACAGAAAAAGACAAAAATATTAAAACAATTCACCCATGAAGCATAACACAATAGAAGTGTAAACATTTCCAACCCATCAAAAATCATAAAAGCGTAAAACTGTACAATCGATTAAAATCAGTTCAAAAATCGATCAGAAACTCAAGTCACTTTTTTCAAATAAATAAATAAATGTTTAGGCTACGTTTATGAGAAACTGAAGCAACATAAATTAGACATTCAAGCAACAAACGCCTTTGGATTTACATTTATTACAGTCTGCAGTTTATGAAAAATAAAAATTAGGCTACGGAAATACCAAATATTATTAAGATCATTAGGTTTGCACTAAAATACGTTGTTATAGAAGAAAAGAGTGGATTATATTGACATTTCTGGCTCAATTTCATTTTCAATTTCATTTTTATTTTCAGAGTAGGCCTATATGCACATAAAATGTAAAACTTATTTAGCTCGACTGTTCAAATTTAGCCTAAAATATAAAAAATAAAACCTTTTCATTGAAGATAAACAATCCTCTTAATAATAATATAATAATAATAATAATAATAATAATAATAATAATAATAATAATAATAATAATATAGTATGCACGATTTTGTGCATATCCACGTAATTTTCCAGTGTAGTACTGTTAGCTTTTTGTTATTTTTTTGCAGTTCAAGTTGTTGTTTTTTGGGGTTTTCCATTTTATAGTCAGAATGATGCAGCAGCACATTACAGTAAGTTAAAGAAGAACTGGCAAAGGTAACAAATAAAGAGATCTTGCACTATAGTCGAGAAAATAAAAGAGAAAAGAGGTTTACTTTTTATTACTTTTATTACTTTTTTTTTTAATTATTACTTTATAATAACCCAGTATGCAGCCTACCTGCGATGTGCAGCGGTCTGGTGTGGATGTTCCCCGGGCTCAGCGGGCTCCCTGCAGAGGCCCGCTCCACCAGCAAGCCGTGATCCGCCCGACAGAGCAGCTCGTCGTCCCGCAGAGAGAACTCGTCCCCGGGCAGAAGGTGTCGGCTGCACACCGAGCACCGGAAACACTCCATGTGATAGACGTTGTCCCGAGCTCTCATCACCAGGTCGCTGCTGCAGAAGCCCATGTTACACTTTGCACATTTGATGCCAAATAACCTGGAAAGGAGCGCGGAGACGTGTTGGTCTCATGCAACTAAAAAGCCCTAATAGTTTTTGAATTAAACGAATCTGATATTGATAAATTCATGTTCCAATCAAGCAATAATAATAATAATTTAAAAAAAACAAACAAAAAAAAAAAAAACGGATGGCTGCTGCACAGATCTGATTCAGTCTGCTGTTTATGATGCACACTTGTGCGCACTTTACGCACTCTGCACATGTGCCATTGAAATGGACAGTATAATTGTGGGAATTTAATTTAATCTCAGCTGCACCCTTTTATATTCATTATTTTCTCTCCAACAGTCCAACACATGGCCTTAAACATTTAGGAAAGTGTCCTACCTTGCATAATCTCTTTTACAGTAAGTTTTTCCGTCTCGGACGAAGCAAGTGCACGTCTCGTCCAGGTACTGGCTGCACTCTGCACACTTGAGGCAGGCTGCATGCCACTCCAGGTCCGGGGACACTCTCAGGATGTACTGGTCGTGTATCTGACTTCCACAGCCCACACACATTGCGATTCCCGACTTCTCTGCGTGAGAGGGGGCGAATGCATTAAAGCAACACGGAGTGTGTGCGCGCTCTCATTTAATCCCCATGACATCCCTGTTAAAGCTCCTTCACCCCTTCACCTTAAGGAGCGAAAATGTTGTGCACGTATCACAACAAACATCTAGGTCTTTCCAAGAATATTCTATAGCCTACTGTATATGTGTGTGTATATATACCATTATAATGAGGCCACAAGAGCTAAAAATATCACAAAGTAACCTTCGGCATGGGCCACTTTAACGCACGCCCACCATAGTTAAAATATAAGTTTATATAAGGATCTTTTATGTATATTACAGTGTTTTTTTTTCCGTTAGAACAAGTCAGTCGCTTACATTTTAGATCTTAAACTACAAACCTTATTCATCAACTTTAAGAGACTACACGCCGGTTTGGCATAAATATGAGATTTAAAAAAGTAAAAAAATAACCCTCCAGAATAGTCCTGCAGGAGTAGAAAGATGAATAACTTACTTTTTGAATGATCCCCCATATCATCCAAGAAAGAAGTGTTGAGCAGAATATCCACCATACAGGAGAAATAACCCAGTGCAAGAAGCCGACAGATGGAGGAGAGGAGCGGCAGAGGCAGAGGAGGAGACCGTCCCGTCCCTGGTTGGAAGATAAACTTGTATTCCTCCACCGAGAGGTGGAGAGAAAACAAAGATCCTCGACCAGTGACGTCTGCAGACCTGGACCTCTGTGGGACCGGGGAGAGGGTGCCTGCCATGCAAATCTCTCCTGGACCCCTGCTCTCGTTTTTTTTTTTTTTTTTTTTTTTCTTCTTTTTCTTTTTGCTCCTATAGCACTGGCTGTGAGATGAGTTTTTTTTATACATCTTTTTGTCCCAGCACGCTGTCTGCAGTTCTGTAATTTCTCTGTTAATTCACAGCACAATTACCGGGACTTACTGTGTGATATCAAGTGTGACTTTAGACGCTGTTGTTGTTATTTCCTTTGGTGTCATATTTCCTTTGTCTTCAGGGTCATAATACGTGTTGTTTATGGTAATTAAACCTTGTCATATCTTATATTACATTGGTATTGTGTTTTATAGTTGTGTTGTGAGATGTTTTTTCAGTAAATCCATCATATTTGTTTGGATAACTAAAATACAGTCTGGAAATAAAAAAAAAAAAGTCTAATATTACTGGTTATCATTTTGTTTTTGTTTTTTTTTTTAGAAATGACAAAATATTCTTCTCCTCCTTCTTCTTTTCCTTATCATCATTATTGTTATTTTTATCATTATTATTATTACTATTATTATAACAAGTCTGCGTATGTTTCTTGCAAAAGTTTCGCTGTTTTTTTCAGTCAACTAAATAAATGTCAGCGTGCATATATAACTCTAAAAATGAAAAAAGAAACAGAAAATGAAAATGAGTAATTAATGTTTTTTGCTGGACGAGTGATTGTTTATAGCAAAACTATTTTAAAACAGGTCTACTGTTTGTTTTGTTTTATTGAGGAGACTGTTAGTGTTCTCACCATACTCTAGAGAGCCCTCTACTGGATGAAATAGCCTATCATGTAGAGATCTTGGATTCACTGAGCGATCAATAAATTATAAAATGCACCATTTTAAATAGGATAATATGGATTATCCATAAATGTGTGCATGCGAGCTGCATAGATTTTGTGATTGATAGCTGATAGGAAGCCCTGATAAAAATAAATAAATAAAATAAATGCTGTGAATGTGAAGGACCCGATGGATGACTATTAATAACTCTTTTATACACTGTCAGCCTTAATATTCGATCGTATGACAGAGAGGTGGAAGGAGTGAGAGTCACACAACAAAGTCAAAGCAGATTTGTTACTTTTTTTTTTTTTTTGTAATTTGGGTTTTGCTTTTGTGAAAAAAGTAGATCTGTAATATAAAACAAGTTCAAGTTATTTCAGTTAAAAATTAATTTCAGATAAATCTAATTAATGTGTGAATAAATCAGTCCGAGAGCATGGGCCAACTCCACACTTACGCGATTTGGATCTCAGCAGCGTTCATTTATTTATTGAATCAAAAGACTATTGTGAGCCAGGTTTTTGTAGATATCTGTCAGTTTTGTCTTCTCCTTCTCTTTCTCTCTCTCTCCCTTTTCACAGGCAGAAATATGTAGCTCACTGACTATACAACACAAAGTTGATTATTCTTTGAATCAAACTTACACACACAAGAAAATCTTTCATGACAGTCTTTTGATATTTCCTCAAATATAGATTCCCGCGAAAGATAAATTTATTAAAGTAAAATATGCAAGTGTTGGTAGATGTGAGTCGCTCACCATCCAAAATAACAATACAAACAATCTATTGAGTGGCTGGTAAAATTTGAACATTCACCATCCATTAGAATTTTTAAGATTTTGATATTAAATATTTGATTTGATTAAATAGGCCTACTCCACACACTTTTGGATGTATAGCCTATATGTCGGACATATGAGGGACGTATGTTGAGGTATTGATAAATTTAACAAAAATATCTTTTTACACAGAAGAGCTCTGACAAGGGAAACTTGATTTTCATACATTGGATCCTCACATATTTGTAATATTGAATAATAAGTTTAATTCTATTTTTGGTCAGTAGTTTCCGGGTTATTTGAGTGGCTGTAACAGTTATTAAGGATAGACTGAAGGGCAGCCAAACCTATAAGGTGTTTTCCTACATTATTTAGCCTAGTCTTTGAAAAAAAAATTTAACAAAATTGCACTCAAAGCCTCGAAGAATTTATGACACTTATGAATCAATTAATTGTCTTGAATGTATGCATATGTTTAACGTATTATCATAAAGCATCAATGTAGCCTAGTTTCTATTTACAAAAAAATATTGTTTGCAATTGTTTGATTTTATTGAATATCAAAAAAAGAGAGAGAGAGAGAGAGAGAGAGAGAGAGAGAGAGAGAGAAATCAAGTTCTCGTTTTTGGTCGGTCAATCTCGCGAGAAGTCGTTGCAGACGTCAGACAACCTTTGGCACAGTTGTTTCTCTGCAGCATAGAGGAGTAAGCAGCAGCCAGAAGGGTCCAAGATGAACAGAGCTTTAAACAGAACCAACCTGAAACAATTGGTAAGAGTATGACAATTATAACTTCACACCATACACGACATTGCATTAATGTGTTAACTTATAGCAGGCTAAGAACATGAAACCGAGCTAACTCGGGCTTTTGGCAGCAGCTGCTAGCTGGCTAGCCAGTTCACACGTAACCCTAGTTAGCTAATGCAAGTCCTGCTCGGCTAGTCGTATCGTTTCTGTTTGGAATTTGCACGTGACAGCGTTGATTGACTTATTCTGGCATTCACTTTATAGTATGATGATATGACATGATTTAATATGACTATAAGTTAACAGCGTTTGTTTTTGAGCTAATGCTAGCTGATGTTAGCATAGCTAGCCTAGCGGTTATGAAACCTCGTAACAAAACATCAGTTACAAAACTTCAAGGTTGACACTGACGCAGCAGCTGTTACCAAACTGTTACCTAATGCGTTTAGTTTAATGTGTGGAGGTATATAATAGGTTAATAAGTAGCATAATGTATTTTATATGTTCTACATTTGTTTGATAATGTGAATGACCTTTATAAACTGATGGTGTTCACTTCTGTCCAGATGAGGCTGGTATTAGCCTGCTTTACTTTGACAGATCCTGATACAGCTGTTACAGAGGTTGCACTGTAGATTGTTTGCCCTCCACCTACATGCTCACTTCCAATAATTCAAACAATTTGCATGTATAGTAATAACAATTCATTTAATGATAACAAATTTTAACCTCAATCTCAGTGGTCTACCTGGTTAATTAAAGGTTAAATTAAAAACTAAGTAATAACAAAATAAAATAAATTACTTAGAGCTGATTGATATTATAATGCCTTTGACAATGTATAATACAAACAAATGAATATCTTACATAGTGCATGCTTGACCACCATCATCACCATCACCATCATATATATATATACATATATACATATAAAGGAAGACATGTTTTCTGAGGTAAATGTTGATAAATTGCCCAGCCTGGGCAATAAAGCTGAAAAATATATCATGATAAAATGTTTCATTTCAGTCTGTATCTATAATTACTGATCATTTCTATGCATGATTTTTTAAGAAAGACCAGGGAAGAAGGTTGAATTTAACCACTTTATTTTGAATTTAACTGACTTACTTTTAATTTAACCTCTTTATTTATAAAGGCAGGCACACAGGTAATAGACTTAATAGACTTAAAAAAAAGTGCCATAATGGAAAGCTGACCCGTCCTTTTTTGTAGACAGTTTCTTTACTGTCTGCACTCATTTTCTCACTCCCTGCTGTTTGTGTTGTTATATCACATGTCAATGGTGCAACTGACCAACAGACCTGTAAATGATTGGCTGTTTGTGTCACTCGTGGCATGCTCCATTATCAAGGGATATGATAGGCTGTTTATGAGCCAGGGCATTTAATGTAATTAAGCAAAACTATTGGACATTTTATTGAACAATTTTGTTATCGCTATTTATGAAGTGTCTATGGCTGATACATATCTGTACCATTTTTATCTTGCTCAGGCCTACGCCTTCTCCATGTTTATTTCTTCAAATAACTCTTCCAACAGACTGGCCTCCTTCAAAGGTTTCAAAGCACCTTGGTGGTTGCAGAGCACAACAATGAGAAATTGACCCCCATCACACTAAACACCATCACTGCTGCCAGTAAGCTGGGTGGAGAGGTGTCATGTCTGGTTGCTGGAACAAACTGTGCAAAGGTAGGAAATGCTTGTTAGACTGAATCACCCAAATGTGTTGCATTTATGACACAATTTAGATGTTATCTTGGCATTAGCGTACTACGTTAACATGTGGATAAGCAAAAACACATGGTAGTTAAGAATGTAGTACAGTACATCAAATTACTTTCTATCTTCTCAGGTTGTGGAGGAGATCAGCAAAGTACAAGGTGTGAAGAAGGTTCTGGTTGCTCAACATGATTCTTACAAAGGTTTCTTGCCAGGTATGTGACATGAAGGAAACATGATCCTGTATCCTATTTTTTATTTAACTTTCACTGATAGAGCAATGCATAGTCCTACTTATTTACAGCTGGATGTTGTAGTGCTTGCCTTGCACAAGGGCATCTTGGTAGTAACAGCTAAGGGAGATAGTCTTTGATTTCACTCTTTACACGTTCTCAGCTGGCTGAACTGGCATAGCTGCAGTCACTGGCAGGCTTATACCTACCTGATTTTGTTTCAGCTTTCTGACTCTTATTTTCTTTCCACAGAGGAATTGACTCCACTTATCCTTGAAACACAAAAGCAATTCAACTTCACCCACATTTGTGCTGGTGCATCTGCCTTTGGAAAGGTAAATCATGGATAAGAGTGTTACCTTTCATCATTTGCATTTGTATAAAGGGTTCATCTGCAAAATGAGATATCTCCTTTTATTTATTTTCCCAAGTCATTGAGGAAAAATAAAGTTAAATCCGTGTTGCTGTTTTTTTAATATCTATTTTTTTATTTTCATAAATGATTTTTACTGTGCACATAGGGTAATATTGATTAAACTGGTAGTTCATTTAAGAATGGTGTGAAAAACGTCTCATATAGTTCAAATGTATTAATATGCTAATTAAAAAGTGAGGACGAGTCTCTCTTCTACTATATACACATCAGTTCTGAAAAAAGCAAAAGTTCTTGATTAAAATATTTTAATTTTCTAAGAGAGACAACAATTCACAAAACTTTTTGTACCCATCACTCTGTCAGTCTATCAGTCCATGAATTTAAGTTCTTCTTTCTCCTTTTCATTCTTCATCACGTTCAATCAGTGCATATTTCCCTGCTTATTCACTGTTTTGTTCTGCAGAACCTGCTTCCCAGAGTGGCTGCCAAGTTGGATGTCGCTCCAGTTTCAGATATTATTGAGATCAAGTCCCCAGACACTTTTGTCAGAACCATTTATGCTGGTAAGGCCTGTTTTTATGTTGAGGAAGTAACAAATGTTTTGTCTTCTCATAAATTAGCATTGACATGCTTCAGAAGAAGTGTTAAATCATGATACCTATTTGGTCCAGACTTAAAATGGTGCAGCTGTAGCTTAAACACCACTCAGTTTTTGCAACAGGATTTGGCTCTGACAAGTTTCCATTGATGGAAATGTTAATAATATGTCATGCTAATAATATTTTGATTATATAGGAAATGCTCTCAGCACTGTGAAATGTAATGAGGCCATCAAGATCTTCACGGTCAGAGGGACATCCTTTGAGGCAGCCTCAACAGAGGGAGGAGGCGCTGCATCAGAGGAAGGTACAGTAGCACACAGATTCATTCAGAGAGTTCTGATACACTGCATGCTACCACATCATGACAAATATATTTTTGATACAGCATCCGTCCTCATCATTTGTGTTCCCCTGATCTGTTGACTGCAGTTGCTGCTTCTTCTCCCACTGGGGTTTCTGAGTGGGTGGAACAGAATCTGACAAAGAGTGACCGTCCAGAGCTGACCAGCGCTAAGGTGGTGGTATCAGGAGGTGGGAAATCTTTTTGTGTTTTGAATTACAACAAATAGAGCCAAAGCAGTGTCACCATTTGTTTGCAAAGTCAGTTTATGTGTGTTTTTTGTCAAAGCACTGTTCACAGGTTGGACTGATTCTTGTATTGCTGGAAGTACTGGGGCTGTCTAAACCTGCAGTAGCATCCTGTTCTATTACAGAATTCAGCAGCATGTGTGCTTTTTCATATTTTAGTTTTTTTCACCTAGTAGACTAATGTTTTTTTCTTTTTTAGGAAGGGGCTTGAAGAGTGGAGAAAACTTCAAGCTGCTTTATGACCTTGCTGACAAGCTGAATGCTGCAGGTATTGTTTTGGGTTAATTACTATATGAGCATTTAGTTTTACAAAGGTCGAGTTTAAATTGCATGTTATTCTTTTTACAGTTGGTGCATCCAGAGCTGCAGTGGATGCTGGGTATGTCCCGAATGATATGCAGGTTGGACAGACGGGCAAAATTGTAGCACCAGTAAGTTATTTCCCTTCTGAAGTGTCTATTTGCATTTATGTCATCCTGTACTACAACAGCAGTTGAATTCAAAAACATCTTTGACACTCAGCTGCTTTATCAGAGTGGACAAATCTGCTGCTTTTGACAAATGCCTGTTTGCCTTGACGCAGCATGCCTGCAATCCAGTGTGATCAGAGCGGCTGCTCTGCCCTTTTTAAAAAGGTTAACTTCCCATTATGTGATTCAGCCGGGTTACCCCAGCTGTGATTATCTACACATTAGGCCCTGCAAAATGTACTGGATGGCACATTTAGGGGCCTAAATGATTTAGCTGATCCATTAAAGCAGAGTGCAGTGGATGTCTGGTCAGAGCCTCAGGTTGGACCAGACTGTCCAAATTGGATTTTCCAATTGTTATGACAAGCTTGTTGAATCTCACTAAGTTAATCAAGTATAATTTAAATTGGGCTGTTTCTTACCTTACTAATTTAAAAATTTATAGGGCACTCTGTAACATAAAGGATTCACATTTTGTTTACATGTATGCATTTATCTCACCTCTGCTGATTAAAGTACAAATTATCATATTAAAATTGCATGTTAACATCAGATCACGATTCTTTGAACAGTGGTAGTGTGTTTAAAAACATCTTGGCAGTGATAAGCACTAAAATATTCATATGGCCGTGCATTAAACTGAGAGGCAGAGATGGTTTTCCCAATGGGTTTGGGAATGGCTGACCATGTGCACACTCACCCCAGCAGCACCCTCTGATAGATTACACACCCGTAGTCATTATACCATCAGACAGCTCTGCTGTACTGTGTTTCTGAGGTGTACATTTTCCGATAAGATTACACTTCATGTCTATGAGCAAGTAACACTTGTCTTGACTGTCTTCTGTTCATGTCCACAGGAGTTGTACATTGCTGTTGGGATTTCTGGAGCCATTCAACACCTGGCTGGAATGAAAGATAGCAAGGTAAAGTCACTAGAGCCACACGAAAGGCTGTTTTTTCTCCCCATATATTAAAATAAAATGTTGCACTTGCAATATAGATTTTTATGTAAATTGATAATACCAAGCAGCTTTAGCCATCTTGAGTTTGGTCACAGACATTTGGCAGAATTTGTAAAAATGTTTTTTCCATGCACACAATGAGTTCACAGCAGCCACAAACATTATTATAGTTGCTATACCCTTTATTATGTTATGATGTCTCTTTATTGTTTGCTATTAAGAACTAAATATTGGGCTGTTGTCATAAAATATCACTTTTCTGTGAATTCTGCATTTAAGTCTAAATATATAAATATATTATAGTTGAATGATCATTCATTCTTTACATGCTTTTGGCTAAGCTGAAGACATAGGCAATTAATATTTTAGGCTGTATGTTCATTATTTTGTTCTGGAGGGGTTCAAGCTGTAAAATTGGTTGATTAACTGATTAGTCAATCAAAAGAAAATGAGCTACCAACCATTTTGTTATTCATTTAATTGCCTCAGTCATTTTTCGAGCAAAAATGTCAAATATTTACAGGTTCCAGCTTCTTAAATGTAAATGTTTGCTGTTTTTCTTTGTCACCTATGATAGTAAATGGAAAGTTTTGGGTTGACTGTTGGTTCGACAAAATAAGCAATGAGAAGATGTTGGATTCTGGGAAATTATAATGAGCATTTTCACAGTTTTTTGACGTTCCATTGACAAAATGATAGATGGTGAAAATAATCGTTAGTTGCAGCCCTAGTACAAGTGCTGAATATGTTGTTTTTTTATTCAGACCATCGTTGCCATCAACAAGGACCCAGAGGCTCCCATTTTCCAGGTGGCTGACTATGGCTTGGTCGCTGATCTTTTCAAGGTAAGCGTCTACGATTGACATTGCTGCACTAACACCGCTATCATCTTACATTAGAAAACAACCAAGCTGTGGGGCAAAAACACGCTCATTCACTTTCTGTCTGACTTACTCTGCATGTTTTGATAGCTCAGAGTCTAGAGTGACAGTCAGAATATAACATTTGCTTTCTCACTGATAAATTTTGCACGATGCCTTATTCCACCTAATGGAAATGTGCAAGTGTTGAATTATTAAGTCCGTGAATTAATCAGAGGAGAGTTGTGGCTGAGAGAGAGAAACACATGAGCATCTCAGAAGATCTAAAAAGTAGTTAGTCAGTAGTTACTTATGAGGTGACTTCAGTTTTATATTCACTTGCCAGACCTTTTACACGCTTAGTTGCTTTCTTGTATCTAGCTGGTACTTGTGGATAGTGAGCCAGGAGTGTTGGCATGACCAACACTGGAGTCCAGTGCTGCTTGTGAAAGGCTAGTAGGTTATATTTTCATGTGTGTCCTGTTAGTCATGTTTTATTTAGCCCCTCAGCAGAGCACAAGCAGCCCAGGTGTTCTGGCAAACTGCAGAAGTGATTAGTAATAATAGCTAGTGGCATTAGAGTTGCAACCTACTGGGTGAGATCCCCTTACATGTGATCACTCCTCAGATAGCTGATTAAAATGGATGGGCTTTCTACTTTTTCCCCCAAATGGACAATTGATACCTTGGACCGACTCAGGCAGTGGGTGGTGATTCAGTTCTGAAGTTGCTTGACTCACAAGGAGATCTATTTTAATAACTTTGTGACTCATATTTACCATAAAAGGCTTTTAAATTTACTGTCTTTAAAACTACACGACTTGCATTATCAGCCTGTTTATTTATGAGCCAGATGCCTCTCGTGTACAGTCTTGCTCTGTATTTGTCAACCTTGCAAACACTGTGATAAATGTTTGTGCGCCTGCTGCGGTCTTGATAAATCTCAGGTGAAAGTCAGTGTGTGCTCATTTATATCGTAAGCAGCAGCATGCATGACTGTTTGTGTAATAAACTCATAAATCTCATTATACGGAATATGCTAGGGATGGAAATGACAGGTGCTGGCGAACATTTATCCCCACAGGTAAAGCCTGGAAATATTTCAAGTGGTCCCAGCAGTTATTAATAGACAAAAGAATAGAAATGGCTTGTACTTCATCTAAATACCTAAAGATTTCCGCAGTGTATTTAAGTTTAGTTTGAGTCATTGATCTGAAAGTACACTAGAGCCATTTTTCAGGACAACAAACCCCTGCAGTAAATACACTTAAAGGGATATTTCAGATTTTTTGAATTAGGGTTTTATTAGGTACGTATCCATAGTTAGTGTATTACCTACAGGAGTAGGCAGCAGGAGTCCTGGTGTAGGAAGCTAAGCAATGTGTTGCTGTGGACAGGTTCAGCAGCAATATTCATTGTAGCTACAGCCAAAAAAAGGAGCCCACCTGAAAAAAGCCATCAGTTTAAATGTTGCTTTACCTTACCATTAGACAGCCTTTTCTGAAGGGAAACCACCATTATATGAGCCAAATATCAATTATCAAACTCCATAGGCGAAGTCAGCAATGTTACCATGCAGAACTTTGGTATTTTAAAAGGATAGCTCAGATTCACACAATAACACAAACAGACTACTACATTGAAGCAGCAGTAGAGTAGAAATTCCCAAGTCACACGATTACTCAAACAAACCAGTGGCGGCAGCAGTAAACCTGTGAGGTTAAATTACTGGTTTTACATATGGAGTTTGGTTGGTTTGGAGAGAGTGCCATTTGGCTTGCAGAATGGGAGTTTCACATCTGAGAGGGCTGTCTCACGGCAAGGTAAAGAGGTGAAAATTTGACTACATCTACCAATGTTGTTTTTAGGTGGGCCAGTCTTAGGTGGCTAAATGCCTTTTCCTGCTGATCCTGTCCACAACAGTATATTGCTGAGCCTCCTGCGCCGATACTCCTGCTGTTTCTCCAAACCGGGGGCATGCCGACAGCCACCTACTGTAGATAAAACACTGACCATGAGTACCTCATACAACCCACTTCAAATAGAAGATATTCACTGGGTTCAGTCCTACTATAATGCCAGTATAAAATGTTGGTCTGCACTGTTTTTCTCCTCAGGCTGTTCCTGAGATGACTGACGCGTTGAGCAAGTGATGACAAACAGACCCACCAAATGTCCATCGCACAGCTGGAATCCGCAGTAAGAAGCATTCAGAGATCGACCACAGGAACGCATAGCCACTGCCTTAATATATTTCTGAAGCTGTGAGTGTTTGCGTAGAGAAATAATTATTAACAACATCTTCTCTCTGACTGTACACAGAAGAACATTCTCAATGTGGAAATAAATGCCAGTTTTTATAAATACTAAACAAGTATTAAAAATTAATGAACAAGAATTTACTTACCTTGGGGGGTGTTTTATGCCTGTAGTACTGTTCGTAATTTGTATTTAATTTTCTGGTACAGTATAGGACATCTTGATCTCTGACTCGCTGTTGTAGTCGACTGTAAGATGTAGCTCTTCATGCTGTGGGTGTGTACTTATTGAGATGCTCTTGGGAAATAATGTATTAAATTGACAACTAATAGTTTTCTCATTTTGCCATGGTTTCCCTTTATTGGATTCATTTTGCAATGCCCTCTTTCCATGATCAAAATAGAAAATGCCTATTGACAGTACAATAAACAGGGTTAGTTTCGATATTTAAGAGGCAAATCTTAAAAGGTTCATGCTATAATTTTCTTTTCGATATTTTATTATAGCTCCACTTCAAGTCCCTCACTATTTTTTGGCTGTGATATGATGCTCAAACCCATCCTGAAATATTTACACAGCTTCCGAACATTAAAATCATAAAAGGTAACGTTTTAGACCTGAATGATGTCAAATCTATCATGTGCAGGTAGATTTTCAAACAATTCGGTGCGTGAGGGACATGCTGTAGTTAAAATCTCAGTAAGCAACTGACTCAGATGGGTTTGGTCAGAATCCAGTCATGGCACCTGGATTAAAAACTCTCCTCCAGTTGAAAGTTTGCTGCACTCTTTCCTCTCATTGAATTTAGATAAAAATGTTAACATTGCTAAGATAGAAAGACAAAAATTAGAAAGATCCAATGTACCCTGCAGCAGTCCCATCAAAGAGGACTGTTCTTTGTGAGTTTGGAGACATTAGACCGACTATCAAAACAGCTGTTACGCCTGCACCTGTGATAAAATCCATGCCTTGTAGCTTGCGGGAAGTGATTCACAGTTTGTGGCCCTCCAATACATGATCTCATCAGTTCAAAGTATATCAGAGGAACCAAGCCCTCAGCACCATCCCCTCCTCACTCGTTTCACTTCCCAGAAATCAAACCACAACTTAACATATCAAAAGCCAGATTTTTTTTTTCTGCACAGACCAGTTATCTGAAAATTCTGGGCTCAAGCCCTGTTGCTGGTTTCTTTTGGTAAAATTTTCTCATAAAACTCAAAAAGTGTTTATGTGAATGTCATTTCCTGATAAGTGGTGCCTGATACAGAGTCTCCGGTCCTCCACGCCCTCTGTGTTTGTGCTGCTCTGGTGGTGAGTTCATCCTCTCAGTCCCAACAGTACAAAGAGGATGACAGACATACAGTTTATGTGCCAGTGACTCCCAACGACACCAGAGTTTAGTAGAGCATTAATTTTTGCAGTTGATCTGAAGAGCCTGTGAGTCCTGTAAAGCTTCAGAGTCTTATGCCTCTGACAGACGGTTGACTGGGGCGTCCACTGGCTCCATCATCCTGTACTTCTCCTCTAGAAGAGCCTCGTTGCCCTGCAGGTGGATGAGAGGCTTGGAGTGCAGGCCGACTCTGCTCTCCTGGTTCCTCTTGTTGTAGATATTGACCCTGTGCTCCAGCTCGGGGCTGGTTTTGGTGGAACCTGCCGGGCTGGGCGGTTTCAGGTTGACAGGGTCCAGACCCTTCTGGGTGAGACAGGAGTCCTCGGACAGAGAGGAGAGCAGCTCCTGCACCACGGCGCTGGGGCTGCCTCGCGGCTGAGTGCCCAGTGCCAGAGGGCTGCAGTAGGGTGGAGGGTAGCAGCGTTGGTCGCTGAAATCTGTGGAGGTGGAGGCCTCGCGCACGGTGGAGCTGCAGTCCGTGGTAGAGCCCAGCGTGTGGCTGCTGATGCTGTGCTGGCGGGCGCTGAAGCTGGTGCGGGACACCGTGGTGGTGGAGGCTTCGCTGACCGAGCTGCCGGTGCGCTGCAGACGGCTGGACGTCACCGCATCAGCACTCACCAGAGAGGAGGGAAGCTGGCTGGGGTTGTTAGGCAGGTGAACGTCTATGGCTGCTGTGGTGATAACGCGTGCAGGGTCTGGGATCCCCATATCTACAAGAACAACACGTAATACATAAGACCTCAGTCTTTTCATTAGATTTTCTTAAATTCTGTCATGCAACAAACCTTACATACTGGAGACTTTATTGTCCAGTCAGTCTAACTCAAAAAGGGCCCAAAGCAGGATAAACTGCAATAGTAATGGTGCTAATATCCTCCTGTTTCATATATGAAAAGTATTACTGGATTTAGCAGAACATACTTTTTTCATGGTGAAAAGCAAAGTTTCAACATTTCAGAGTGACAATAAATGGTGTTCATATTGGAGGGTCAATCTACACCTATCCAACGTATTTGGTGTCTTTTCCTAAGTTTTTGGGGTCAGTCTTTCTGTTGAAATATTGTGGTGTTGCATGGGCTGTACAAAAGAGTGAAGCAGGATCGTTTTGATGCTCACCACTGCTCGGCTCACTGTAGTATTGGCTGATATAGTTGTTCATATCATCTTGACCGTGGTGATCTGAAGAAGATAAAAGAAGATCATCGTAGTTAGTGTCCTAAAACTCTGTGGAGATACCACACTAGTTTCATAGTCCAATGTTTGAAAAGTAACTTATAGACTTTATTATAATCCAGGCAACTTGGTTATAGTTAGATAATAAAAGTGGAAAAACTTTGACACACTACATCAAGTCAACAATTTAGCATCAAATTATCAAACAAATTCCTGTTGGTTTTGGACTCCTGGTTAGACAACACAAGCAATTTGAAGATATCAGACCTTGGGCTCTGGAAACACAATTAATTGTTGTAAAACATATTTCTAATAATATAAAATTCGACTTCATAGGTGAAATTATAATTATTGATGAATACTGTACATAAACCCTCAAAAATGTTTTTATATCTGCTTTCAACTACATCATAGGGATGCAAATTATTCAGTTTTATTTAATCATTAAACTATAACAACAATAATAATATGTAAAACAATATGAATGTTAAATAAATCTAAAAAATAAATTATTAATCCAGATGCCAAGGTGTAATGCCTTAAAATTGCTTCAGATTGCTTATTTTATTTAAATAACTAGTCAGTCATAAAAATTGTTATTTTTTGTTGATCTGTTGATAACTCAATCAACAAATTGTGTCAGCACTACCTGAATGAGCAACACTTCACAGATCCTAGATCAGTCCAGGTGTTTCTCTTAAGTGCCACCCAAGGTCTCACAGGACTGTTAAATGTCTCGTAATCATTGATGTTTGGGTTCACTTTTTCATTTTATGAATGTCTTAGGGAGGGGCCGCTCATTGTTCAGCCTTAACTGTGACAGGGACCATCTCCAGATGATCAATACGACATGAGTATGTGAGGAGCGGCCCCGGTTAAAAGGATGTCTGAGTAGAAACAGCGTGGCTCAGACATATGGCGGGCCACGCTGTGATTTATAGCTTTGATAAAGGAAAAGCCTCAGTGTTTTGAGCCCTGACATCACCTACACTGACAGCGCTTTGTTGCTTTAAGCCCTGTAAGTTATGACCTATCACTGTGTGAAAGGTTTATAGTCCATCAAGGTGTGGCAGCAGAATTTTTATGTGGATTGTGAGACGAATGTTTTTGAAAAGAGGACACCAACACTGCTGTAGTGTGATGTCCACTATTATAATACTGTCCTCCAACATGGAACGTGTTTATTTTACACTGTCTTAAATAACCTTTATTAATAACTTCTAATAGTCATGACTGTCTCTGAAAAGACTAGCCTACATATGTTATATTCCTTTGAGACATTATTGGTATTGTGTTATTTCTGACACACCAGTGTTGCGCTTAGGATAGGAGATTTTCACTAGTCTCAGTACGATTCTGAGGATGATATTAAGCATTGACACAGGTGATAGGTGTGTTACAGTAATTTTAAATGTCTTTTCAGCAGCTAAGATTGTCATTAAGCTGTAGGAATCAAAACAAAACAAATGCATTATTTTAGAAATCTTTTATCACAAATTCCTCCCGCAGTGGTGGCTGCACTCTCTGTCAACTGGTTTAAAGAGGTCGAATGACATCAACAATCCATCATTTATGATAGCCTGATTAGTGCAACAGACAGACAAGTGAAAGTACATTCAATAAAATAATACTCTTACATATTTTACAAAAACCAACAGGACATTTTTTAATAACTAAAAGCAGGAATTGTAGCCTACATGACTGATTTGATCAGAATATTCTCACAAATTCACATGTTGTTCATTATCTGTTACTACAGTGATGAATTTTTGAGACAAACAGGACAGGATGTGGGATTCAAGACAACTGCTTGTAATTTGGGACTGTCTTGAATTTCCAGGACATCTGGTCACCATAGATTACGGTGCTTTGAAAAACTCACACTAAATACTGTCCAGCACGCAGGATGTGTCATTGAGAGGTTTTCAATATAAAAGTTGGTGAAAAGATTTCAGTGTGTATCAGTATTTTTTCAGCACATTTTAATAATATAATGATACTGTGACAATTTTGGTCACTATAATCATGATATGAAATTTTCATACTGCTTCTCTACAACCTTCCATTATGAGCCGACATCTCTTTCTTAGTGAGGCTTAAGTCGTCTCTGCATTCAACCATCCACTTTGTGTGGATACCATGTACCATTGATAGCCTGAATTGGTCCTTTGGTCTTTGATAGCCTGTAATACAATGGATTCAGGTGTTCCAGACGGTTACCTGCAGGCCCCCCAGGCTCTCTAGCTTTAGCTGGGCCGTGATGCTCGGAGGCCCCGGAGGCCAGTCCGTCCACCTCCTGGAAACTGCTGCTCTGTTTACCCCACATATGGTGGATCTGCATGGCTGCTTCACGCTCTGCTACCAGATCCAGGTCCTGCTGGGCCAGGTGGGCCCTCAGCTGCCTGATTTCAAACTGGAAGGAAACAGGGACAAGTGCAAGAATTTTTTTTAGACGTTCAAAGTAAATACACAAAGAAAACAACATACTGTGTATTCTACTTCCTGATATTCAGTGTCCAAGAATTTTATTTTTGTCTTTTGTCCTTGTTTGATTACATTGCTGCATTGATTGCGTCACAGCTTCCATCTACATATGCAATATACATATGCCAAACTGCATTTCCAATTTCTCTAATAGTTGCAGTATAACTTTCAGACATACAGTTCGACACTCTTTTCCTCTTCTGGGTCGACATCTGAGAAACATATCACACTTATGAAGTTAGACTTATTCTTCGGTGGAGTAATAAGACTTAAAAACAATAAAAGAGCTACCGTTATTACATTGTGAGGTGGTCAATAGATTGAGTTGAGATAATGCACAGTGCTTGTCATCTGATATCCACAAGACTTCTGTAAAAGTATTATATAGTGATAAAATGCAATCTGTTTAGAAGGTATCTTATCCCTTTGAGTACATTTTTGTTTTCTTTCATAGGGCTTTACTGCCCTCTACTGGTTACAGGCAGCTATAAATTGTAGACTGCAAGTAGGTGAGAGATATGAGACAGAAAAGAGGACTTTACTGCCTGCTCCTGGCAGATCTGGGTGAGCCGGTCAAGTTGTTCCTCCCTCACTGCCTTGGCCTTCTCATACTGCTGGATCTCCATCTCCATCTCCACCTTCACTTGCAGCACATAGGCTAAAACAACAGGACAAACTATAGTCAGCTATAGTTTAGCTTTAGTTCAGCCTCAGGTACTAAAAATAAAGATTCAAATTTGCGGAATACTTAAAGTGGTATATAGTGTACATACAAGAAGTGTATTTTATTTTAAGTGTATTCTAAATTGTGCATTAGTGTACTTTTGAATGGATAAATTGCAAATACTTATGATGGTAAGTTATTTTACTTTGAAAAGAATAATACCTTTGTAATACACTATTAATATGCTTTATATTTATTAGTATGCTTAAGTGTACTGTAATTTCACATATTTAAATATGCTTACAATAATTTTATTTTAATATAATTTTAATTAAAGAAGCTGTACTTTCGTGTACTTTGAAAAAGTAGCCCAAACAAGGTAAACCTTAATTTCATTAATCAAGCATTTATGTGTGCTTTTATACAATTTAATTACAACTGAAATGTGCAAAATTAGTTGTTCCAAATTAGCAAACTTCAAGTTAATTAATTGTTAACATAGCTTAAGTATACTGATTATTACTTTGACTGCACGTGCGCTGAAGTATGTTAAAATTTTATGTATTTAGCATATTTACTTTTCCCCAGGGTAGATTGTGTTGGTGTCGCATTGGATTGTGTTATATTTTAATGTGTTAAAACTACATCTTTTGAGTAGTCAATGTAAGAGGTAACAACATATTTTAAACTGCTCACACTCACCAACCACCCCTTTGAACATGTAACTGTACTATATTCAAAAACCACAAGGGGGAGCAACATTGTTAAAAAGCATTCTGCCCGATAAATAAAATGCTCTATATGCACCTATAGGATAAAATAATTTCCAGGTAGCAGCTTTTGTATGAGCTCAAGCCACAGGTTCATTTCTACAGATGATGTCCTACATCATTCGTGGTGGAAAATAATGAAAAAAAGAGGAAAAAATAAACCTGAAGATTAAATGTGGCTGATACCGCAGAGAACTCACTGCAGTATCTATCTCTGTGACCTGACAGTAAAGGACAGGACGCAGGGGACATCAGCCCCAAGCCCCTCCCAGCCTCACCATCAATGATCCTCTTGACCCTCCAGATGCGCAGTGTGATGATGAGACCGATAGCGTCCCAGGGGCTGCTGGGGCCGTTGGCCACTGTTGAGGCCACCATGGGGGCCAGAGAGAGAACGATGACAGCTCCATCAAACACCTGAGAAAATACACAAACACACACACACACACTTAGACAGACACTGTTACTGTGTATGTGGCCTCCACAGTGGTTTGACATTGAGGGAATGACACTGCAGTGAAAGGGGCCCTGAGTAACAGGACTAATGGGACCCATGGGAGCTTACCTCTACTTTGTTCTCTATGTAATCCCATATCCCCAACACCACGATCCTGAACACCGTCTGAGACAGACAGAGGGACAGAGGTGGAGACAGAGAGCAGGTTACACATACGCTAAGATGGAAGTCAAGTTTGCTTTATTTATGTAGCACATTTCATACAGCAGGCATAAACTCAATGCAGCTCAAAACAAAGATAAAGATACATCATGCACGACGAGGACATGAAATAGCAATAAGATAAGAAGGTATAACATACATAAAAACATAATAAGATAAGATAAAAGCATACAAGATAAGAAGGCATCATTATTATTATTAGAAGGCAAATAATAAAAAAAAATACTGATTCTAAAATAAACACTTTAATCTTTAACGGACCAATATGTAGCAATTGTGCATCCAGAAATTAGTACTGCAGGCCAAATAGCGAGTTAGAGCCATAGATGATATATTAAACAGGTTGAAACCCTATTTAATATACAGTCTGTGGTTGAAGCAAGTTGTTTCCCCCTGCCTGCTCCTCCTGAGACTCGAGAAAGCTCAGGCAGGCTGCAGGAACACTGCAGGAGTACAAGATGAGCAATAACAAGCGATGACAAGTCCTACACTGTGAGTTGGTCAGCTGTTTGTCTGTCAATGTAAAGCTCAGCCCATCATCCTGAAAACAAAAGCCTACTGATCTGAAAATACACACTCTGGAGTTGGAGTTCAGTGACTGCCTAATTTACTGTCTGCCAGCCTCCATTAACATGTTGCTCAATTTAACCGTTTTAAACATCTACTCCTTCTAAAAGATTATTAATGATTTCTCACGACTCATAAACAGACACTAGCTCATTCAGCAAACACTCTGAATTAATTTTAATCTAATTAACGTGCAACGGGCAAACAAAAATACAATTTCAACTTGTTTCCTTAATCTCTGATGACATATAATGGGCATTTTATGATGTATTACAGGAAATACATTACAGATTTCTCCTTTATACCAAACTAAAAGCTTGCAAAAAAGAAAGCCAAACAGAGAGAGACTTGAAAATGATGCAGGCAGGGTAGTATCTCCCAGTAACAAACCTGACATTCCCAGTAAACGGCATTTGCAGTTGAGATTCAGATTTCTTTCATCCCTCCACTGGTAATTTTATCAATGACATCATATTCACACACATCACACAGACGGCGCGATAGGATTTCATCCAAACAATTAGAGACGCCACAATTAGCTCCTTCTGCTGATGCAGCAGGGGCTGCAGAGGGCAAACAACTCTCCTTTTGTCTCCTCTGAACATCCCCTAGCCCTCATCCTCATTTCACAGATACTCCACTCTGCCTCCACTCTGTCAATGTATCACTGAGAGGCTGCTTTTATTGATAAGTAAAACTCCAGCAACACAAAAGTTAGCAGCGGGGTGGTCGAGTGTAGGGAACTAAGACAAATGTGGCTGGCTGTAAAGAAAATGGTAATCAATACAGCACACCTGCGGCCTTGAAATTATTTAAAACTAGGCGCACAGAAAAGCTCCATCTGCATTTTAAAGAGTTTGTGCTGCGGATCAATCGAATAGCCCAAGAGGGACCTAATGTGCCAGCTTTAACAACAAGTTTTTTTCTTTTTTTTTTGTACCAGAATACTGATGTAGATGTTTGTTGTGTGATTTCGCTGTCACTTCCGTTAACATTAATGGAGCTGTACACAAGTTCACCTCTACTAATCAGAGTCTAATCAAGCAGTGACAGAGGGCATGAGGTGTTTCATGGTGCTGTTAGTATTCTAATGAGGATCTGTCGGTGTACTTCACTGGCCCCACATACTGCACGACATAGCATTAATCGACAGGCCGCTGCATCAGCTGTAAGTGAGACTGTTGTTGTGTTGAGCGAGGGGGAGATGGAGACTCACCTCGGTGAAGAACACAGAGAGGATAGCCAGGCTGATCCAGTGGATGATGCTGGCAAACTGGAATGCATTATTAACTGTAGGAATACAAGCAGAAAAACTGTTTCTGTGACATGAAGTGGTGAAAGGTGGATGCTGCTGTATTTTAAAGGCATAGTTTGGATTATTTGAAATGGGGTTGTATGAAGCACTTATCAATAATAAGTGTATTACCTACAGTAGATGCTGGTCAGCATGACCCAGTTTGCAGAAGCGAGAGGGAAGCTGAGCCATGTAAGGCTGCAACTAACAATTATTTTCATTGTTATTTACTCACTCAATTATTTTTTGATTAATTGATTAGTTGTTTGGGTGATAAAATGTCAGAAAATTGTGAAAAATGTTGTTTATAGTTTCACAAAGCCCAAAATAATGTCCTCAAAGGTCTTTTTTACCCACAACCCAGGGATATTCAGTTTACTGTCATAGAAGGTAAAGAAATCAGAGAATTTTGACTCTTTTTTTCTTAAAAAATTACTCAAAACAATTAATCGATTATCAAAATAGTTGCTATTATTTTAATAGTTGATAAATAATTTGTCAATTGATTCATCGCAGTTCTAAAGCAATGTACTACTGTGGACAGGGTTGGCAACAAAAGGTAATTCAGACAAGAAAATCAATAGTAAGTGTACGCTATATTTTCACCAATTTACTTTCCTGTCAGACAGCTTTTTCTGACAGGAAAACCTCATTATAAAAGGCAAATATTAATCTCCCCAAACCAGCCAAACTCCATAGGCAAAATCAGTAATTTTACCTTGCAGAACATGGAAATTGCTGGTCTGCCTCTGCCTCGATCTGTTAGTTTGTTTGTGATACTGTGTGACTTTTGTGTTTTAAAAGCGAATAATTTGGATTCACTGCACAATAAAACAAATTAACCAATCAAGGCAATGGTAGGTCAGCAACTCTCGTGTTCTGAAAGGTAAAATTACTGATTTTGCCAATGCAGTTTGGTTGGTTTGGAGAGAGCAATATTTGGCTTTCTTTTTTTTTTTTTTTTTTTGGTTTCCTGTCAAAAAAGGCTGTCTAATGGTGTATAGTGTACACTTAAACTGATATTAATGCTTTTAGGTGGACCATTTATAAGTGGCTTCAATAGCTTTTGTTGCTGACCCTGTCCTACGAATATTGACAATTACCTCTTACAACCCCACTTCAAATAATCCAAACTATCCCTTTAACACTGACATGGTGCATTAAAGTGGTAAAAATGAGATAACGGACAGACACATGAAGCGCATCATAAATATGAATTCACCACATACTGTACATGCATGTGTCTGTAGCCACCCATCTATTCATCAGGCTAATTGTGGACAGCCTCAAACAGCACTCGGCTGTCAGCTGAGGCATTTCTCTTCATGCGCCACCTCTCCCTCCATCTGTCTTTGTTTGCCATGTTCAGTGATCTGTCTATCAGTCCATTCATCTTCCCCCAGTCCTCCCTGCACTCATCCACCAGCCAACTCTGTATCGCCTGCTTTCTTTGCTAATCTCCCTTCACGCATTTGTCTTACTTTTCCTTTGTCTGCTTCGTCTTGTCAGTCAGTCAGTCAGTCAGTCTCAGGGGAACAGTAAAGACTTGAATGTATTTGGATTCTGCTGGAACGACATTTCCGCCATGTTTGTTCTTCACTCAGCCCAGCAACATTAAACAGGTCACAACCTCTGACCTTCCATTTATGGTAAATGAGGATGTCTCCATCACGCCAGATGATGTAGATGAAGGTGATACTGCGGTGACACGGGCCACAGTGGTATGTCAACCACCTGACATTTTGTGTTAAGTGTGCAAAGCTAATGGGAGGATTATATTCCCCAGACCGTGATTGATCAGAGCCTCAGGTCCCCGGATAGATCATCAGTGACACAGACTCATTATACAGTAGACACATAAGACCAGGATAGCATTTAGTATTTACAGACCATCTGCACATGCTCACACACATGTTGTACATCTATTTGTGCTCTGTCAGATCCAAAGCATTATTACAGTCACACAGAAATGCATCATATAGACTGCTAATACTATGATCAAGTAACAGGAATATGAGGATAAGATAAGATGTAATAGACTGTGTTGACGGATGGGGCTAAAATCATCTTTTTTGGTCATTGAGGTAATTTTCAAAAAGAAAACTTAATCCATGTAGAATGCATGATAGTCTATATCTACCACTCTATAGATAAAAACAGCTCATTCTATGGTAATGAAAACATAAAGATTCTTATTTTCAGATGATTATATACTAATGAAAACATACTTAATTCCTGCATATTTTTAATAGATTCTCCTAAATGTCCTTAAATCTTACACATTGGACCTTGAATTAAAAAGAAAAAAAAAAAAGTAACCCACTGTGCCATTTTTCAGTTGATAAACTCTAAATTAATTTCTTTTTGGTGGACAAAGTATGTAATGGAGACATTTTCTATATGACCCTTTTTAATATTTATTTGCTGTCATAAAGTTTATGGATACACTGATATATTTTGCAAAAGGCTAGTATTGTATCATTTTTTACAGCAGCCATATTGATAGGAAATAGCAGGGAAAACACAAATGTTACAAATGATACTAATTAGGGTCTTGTTCCACTGAACAACAAACATAAAAGGCTAAAGAAATTTTCCCATCTTTGATACTAAGGTAATCTAAAAAGAATGGAAAATAATCAAATTACATTGCTTTAATATTGTGATCTTTGGATTTGGTTATTGCTTACATTTTTAAACAGGTAATTTGTATCGGAATACATTTTTAAAGTAATCCTCCCAACCCTCTATATTATTACAGCTTAGCATAGTTGGATTCTATGCTTATGTTCTGTGCTGTTATCAGATTCAAACCACCACTGTTAATGTTATCATTGGCTGTGGTAAATTAAAGGCTGCTTGCCAGGGAAGGTAGGTGACAGGTTGCTGCTTGTTTACAGCATGTTGTTAACTACTGCTACCTGTGTTATATTCCCAGGTGCAGGTAAATTGTGCCTGTTGAAGAATATGAAATCTCTAGTCTCACAACTGATTTTTGTCACAGTTTTTTGTTTCCTTATTCTTTGCTTTATAGCTTTATAGCCACTTCTAATCCTCTTGCCAGATCCTTTTCCATCCAAACTGCAGCTCAGTCTAACAAGATCATGAGTACATGATCTCTCTGCAGCTTACTTTTTGTGCTAATTAAGTTCTTTCTCTGTCGTGGGTCCAGAGTCTCTATTGGCCCAGTGCCTTTGTATAGCAATTAGTAAACAATAGTGCTGAGTGGTCCACTTTTCTCCCTTCTCCAAGAATGCTATTACAGTCAGGACCATAAACAATGAGTGTAACAAACCACATCCTTATTATGTGAGGTGACGTTTCTACCACTCACACTGCAACAGCTTGGTGTCTATGAGCAGCTCCAGCGTCAGCAGCAGCACCACCAGGATGACACAGGCCACCAGGAAACAGTTGAAGCCCGCTGACAGCAGACAGACCTGCCACAGCGCTGCCCTCCGCCCACAGCACGGCTTCAGCCAGTTTGACCTAACCGGTGGGGGGAGAGACGGGGGGAGAGACAGAGAGGGGGGGTGGTGGGGGGGAGAAGAGGCGGTTAGAGGAGCTGTGGGCACAAAGATAAATGGTAGGTCTTGTTGTGGTCTTATTTTAAAATGTAATCCTGGTACAGAGTGCAGATCTGACAGGCAGCATCCAAGGTCAAATCAATAAAACACAAGAAACGTCAAGATACACAAATCGTGGGTGTATTCAACCTTGACTTTCCTTCTTTCTCTATCAGTCAACGTTCTTTTAAATGTTTTTCAGCAGAGGGCACTATTCTGCATACAGATTCAGAGCGTGCATGCTGAAGTTAATTTACACTCTTGAATTTAATGTGAAGTATAAATACATGTTCTGCTGGCACTGAGATGAAATATTAGTATGAAGTAATTCTGCTCAGGAATTCATGGTGTCATTGCTTCTTTGTCCCTTTCCACATGTCCTCATGAAACCATTCATTCTGCAACCGTCCTCTTCCCATTAAAGCTCTCCTTTTGTGCATCATCAAGCAGTGTAGTCTACTTATATTTTAATAGCCATTAGATATTTGTGCCTATTTTTCATTTTTAGGTTACGTCATGTTTCCCAAATTTGTTTTCTGGGGACCCACTTTTTAAAAATGACAACCATTGCAACCCAATTCACATTAGGCCTCATCAATAAATATTGTGAAAGTTAATTTGTGCATAAATTAATGTTCTCGACCATTTTCACTGCCATTTCTGCATCACACCATATTATCTTGATGCATGTTATTGAAAACATGCATAAATAAGATATAAATGCATTTAGGCTGCGTTAACAGGCCATTTTATTGTTTTTATTTCTCTCACTAGGAAAACACAATGTTCTAGCCTACTTGATAAATGAGACAAAATAAATGCATTTAGGCAGAATTAACAGAATTTTACTTTTTTTCCTATTATCAGTAAAACATATTTACATATATATATTAAATGGTATATAGGAGGTTTAATGCAGATATAAATCTTAAATTTGGAGAATTTCTTACATAGTCTTTTATATTTTTGGGGATCCAAATAAAATCTCCTGTGACCCCCCTGTGGGTCCCGACCCAGTCTCTGGGAATGACTGGATTACATGACGTCTGTTGTAATCCATATATAATAAGGATGTAACAAGATATTGAAATATTACTGTACTGGACTGTGACAATATGTATTGTGATATTACATGGGTAATTATTTTGTTCTGAAAAGTAAAAGAACTGCTACTAATTGCTGCATTGTTTTGTTTTGCAATTGTATGTACACAAATCAAATATTTATGGCCAGACAGTTCATGCCATTTTTTTTTTTCATAGCTGGCCACTTTTATTTTATTATATTAAAGGACAGCAGAAGCACTTTAAGTTAAAAGGAAAAAAATAATTTTATACTCTTATTATTTAAAACAGGACATTTTTTCTGGCTGTCATTTTTCTTTGTTTCATAATATTGTGACTAATATCATATGGTGGACTTTTTATTGTGATATTATTATACCTTGAATTTTTGGTATTGTTTCTTCCCTAATATATGAACATTAAATAATTTGTTTGTCTTGTCAGAAAATACTTATATGTATAGCACTAATAGATTTAACATCTGAAATATCAGAACATCTATAGAGGAAGTGATACCTGGCTCAGTCTGTGTTTTATATCCTCTATATTTCTATAGACATATTACACATCTATAACTTTAAAGGCAAACTATGTAAGATTTTCCCCCAAAAAATGCATCAGACTCATACAAAAATAATCCCTCTCAATCATCACCCATGAACCATCAGAAGTGTGTGGCGGTGCCTGCATCAGTAGAGGCCCCACCCTCTGCAAATACCTTCTACTTTATTCACTCTTTTGCTGTACTCAGATTCTTTATCAACCCAAAACCTGGGAATGAGACTCAACAATCAACTATCTTTCCCGTGTAATTACAAACGGAAACTAGCAAATCCTACTTATTCTACCTTTAAAGTCAATGAAGTGTGTGTCTGGAGATACCAACATTTCCTGTGTTCAGTTCCTCTCCCCACAGCTTCACCGGTTGACAGGACTCAGGTCTCTGGGTGAAAACTGGCTAGCGGACTGGTTGGCAGAATGCCCATCTCGGCGACTGTTTTGCTAACAACCAGGCTGGTAGTTAGCTCACTGGCTCTATACTCCTGTTTGAGCTCTGGATGACTGACTTTCTGGCTGACCGCATGATGTAGCTCTCTCGGCATGACAGTGGGGCTGCATGTGCACCATCTGGAGGGTGCAGTCGCACGCAGCCAAAAAGATGATTGCTTAACTGAATGACAATGGCTTCATCTGATTTGTTCATGACAATGTTTATTCTCTCATACCTGCGTGCCCGGCTGGTGGTATAGAGATCATGAGAGTGAAGGGATCAGGGTAGGAATAATAACAATTAATCCATTAATGATTAATTGGTCATTAAGAAATTGAGCCATCAAGTAACATTTAATTGATCTACTATCAAATAAAGATCTGAAATATGACAGAGATGATTTTCATGAGTGTTCTCCACATGTCATCCGATATTCAAGTATATGTGTTTGATATGTAGGCCTATATGCCTTTACACATTCCATAGGCTATGTAATACTGTCGGATAATATGTAATATGCTTACTGAGTGGAAAAAAAGCATTTGGTATTATTTGGTGTAAGCAAAGTTATGTTAACAAATCATTAATGTTACCAATGATCGATTAAGGAGCATGCTTACAATTTTCAACCCTCTGTCAGAGTAATTATAGCTTTATTTTCATGAGATTTTATTTTAATTTTGTTTTAAATTCAGTGTAGTTTCAGTTCCAAAATGTTTAGGTTTAGTGTAGTTATTATTAGTGTTATCTTTTGTTTTAAGTATTATATGTTTAATTATTATATTATTTTGAGGCTGAAATCTTAATTAATATACGATCTATGGTTGAAATGAGTCCCCCCGATTTGAGGAGGTTCACGCAGGCTGCAGAAACACTGCAGGAGTGCAAGATGAGAACAAAATTGTAATTTGACAATGACAAGCGAGGACGAGAACTATAATAACATCGGAAGGAATAAGGGAGCAATTTGAGTTAGTCATAATAAAACCTATTACCTAGAATCTGTGTTATACACACGGTTATTCCTACCACTGGTTCAGCAGCTACTGCTTTACACGTCTTCCTCCACACTGCTATATATTTTCCATTAGTGTGGAGTGAGCAGGTGTCCCTCGTGTGCTTGCTCCTTGTCCAGGTACATTGTGCCTGAAGATGTGAGTGTCAGACCTGCCTTAAATCCATCCCCACTTTCTCCTTCAAGTCCCTCCACAATCAGAGACTGTGACTGACGAGACTCCCGGATTTAGTCAATAAATAATGACAAATCTCACGAGCACACTGGCTTTCCCTTCCTGTTACAGCTCTGCATTACACACACACACACACACACACACACACACACACACACACACACTACTCAGGTGTACTCTTAGAGAGCCCGATGCAGAGAGGAAAGTGTGTGTGTCCCTTCTCTGAGGCAACACTGAAAAAGGCAGTATGTTTCTTTGAAAATAGCAGGTATCCGTTGTCACCTGTCCCCCATAGGGGGAAAGCTACGGGCAATGTCTGTCAGAGGACAAGAGAGGATGCAATTTATTCTCCTCTCCTCTTGGTTCAGAATGAAGGCAGCAAACACTGAGAGAGGAAGTGGGGTGCTGCCGGTTCAAAGGCACTGGGACTCATCCAAAAGTGAACTGGAGAGAGAGCCAGAGAGGAAGAGGGGGGAGCTGGAGGAGGAAGAATGAGAAAGAGAGAACAGAGAAAGATGCAGATTGAGTTGAAGGATTATTCCGGCTTATTGTAACTTGGGTCTAATCATCCCTGTTGGTAATAATAGTACTAAACTCATTGAGTCAAATACCAGGAATTTGTGAATGTGGCAACATTCCTTGAAAGGAGTCCAATGGGGCATGAATCACAAGTAGTCTAACAATCATACAGGTTTAAACAAACCCTCAAGCTAACGATTATTTATCAAATGATCAATTGTTTAGACTATAAAATGTTAGAAAGTAGTGAAAATACTCGTTACAATTACCTGAACCACAACATGACATGTTCAGGGGCCGCATTACAGAAACTTCCCAGTCTTAAGTTCTGTAGAAAGAGTCTAAGATAGTATTTTTCCCATTTTGGTATTTGGTATTATTTTAGGAATCCTATCTTATTTCATTGTATCCCATTTTATCTCAGGTGAGGAAAATCCAACATTACTTATCAACCTTTATGTCTGTTACCTAACAAGCTCATCTTGCTGAGATAAAAACAACTTTCTAACTGTTGTTTTTTCTAATTCAAACATACTGAAACATATATTGAAACATACAAAAAAAAAAAGGAACAAAAATAACAACTCGCACTTAACTTCAAGACAGATGAGTTAGAGGTTTTGGCACCTTTAATTTCAAAAACTTTACAACAACACGAACTTGGGAGATAAAAGAAATAGAAAGGGCTAAGATAGCAGACACAGTCTTCATGGATTAAACAAGTTAGCCAACACTACTTGGTGGGAAAGTGAAAAACATCTTAACACTTATCCTAAAGTCTAGGGATATTTAAGATTTTGAGACATGAAGATACTTGTGTAATACACATTTCCTATCTTACGTTAGGTTAAGAAAATCCCCCTAGGAACTGTTCAGGTGTAATGGCTTTTTCCCTATCTCAGATCCTAACCCTAATTACCATGGTTACCGAGTAGTTAGGATAGGATTTGCAAACTAGGGAATTTCTGTAATACGGTGGCAGATGTCGAGTTTATCTGCCTCACAGTCCAAAACCCAAAGATTTTCACTTTACTATCATGTAAGACAATAAGAACTAACAAAGCATCATTGTTGAAAAGCTGAACACAAGGAATGTTTGGTCATTTTGCTTGATGCATAACTTAAAAGGCAAACAATTTATAGTTGCCAATTGTTACTCAAATTATCCATTATCAAAAAACAATAACAGTTTACTTTCTGGTGCAGCTGTGACCAACTGTGCACTGAGGAATCATCATTGACAGTTTGGGCACACTTACTTCTGGTTAAACCCCCAAAACAAGTCAGCTTGTCTATAACGTCTCTGTTGCTCTCTTGTTTCTCATACCATAGGACTGCATTGTAAAGATGTCAGAGGTGGGAAGTTAGGAAGTACAAATGTTATGTTACTTAAGTTGAGTTCAGGTATCTGTACTTTACTTTTTTATTTATTTTTCTCCCTACATTTAAACACAAATATCTGTACTTTTCCACACCTTACATTTTCAACAGATAAAAGCGAGCTGTTAGCGTTCTGTTAGCGTTACACTGAAACATCTAGTAGAAATGTCCTTCAGAAGGCTACTTTTTACTTTTATACCGTGATTACATTTCAGAGCCAATATTTTTTCACTTTTACTTGTGTAAAGACATTGATTCATTGATTCTAATCTTACCAGAGTCTTCTTTTACACAAGTATCTGTACTTCTACTTGCATAAAGAATGGGCGTACTTCAGCCACCTCTGAAAGACGTCCCCATGTTCCCAGATCTCTGCAATAAATATGTTGAGTTCAACACTACCATAACCAATAGGAATCATGACCAGCGCTATAAAAATAATGGCTAAAATGTAGTGAACTAGATTTAGAGAGGGGATCCTAGTGAGTGGCGTCATTTTGCAGTTGCAGCTACACATCCTTTCTACATCCTTCACCAAGGTCAGCAGAGAGGCTGGAGCTCGGCCACACTGTGTCAGTGCTCTCCCAGAGGCTAACCGGTGCACTCGGTCCTCTGCAGCAACCCTCAGTACCAGCCAATGCCAACAGATTAGGAGCTCAACACCCGGGGTGACAAAGAGGTGGTGGAGGGTAATGGTATCATTAGCAGGTACCATGGAGACTTTCCCCAGCACCGATTTGTTCCCAAGGAACAATGTCAAACCCCATCTGCCGGTGGAGGAGAGCCAAGAAAAAGACACATTTACCTAATGACACGCCTAACACACAGTCACCGGACATTTGTGGACCATTAGTTAAAAGATGGAATGAGCAGCACACACACTCTCAGAGACACCTCGCGTACCTTCAGGACTGAAAAGCATGATTTAACTCATACTGTGTGGAATCATAATTCATTCAGACCTCTCCCACAAGCCAGGCAGAAAAGGTATTAATTTAATAAACCTGTAAAGAAAAACCCTGTCTGGAAGCAGAGTAAATGGCAGTGATGGATTACTCCAAGCTCAGAAACTTAATTTTAGGGAAATCACTTTAAACCTTGAACGCTGAGGACCTGAAGTATTTATGAGGAAGTGAGACTGCTTCAGTGATGGAGTGAGTGCAGGAAGAAAATCACCTCACTCTCTCTCAGGGTCACTGCAGGTGCCGATCGAACGGGTAATACCTTAAGGGTCGGTCACAAACGCATGTGTGTGTGTGTGTGTACAAGTAAACATCACACACACACACGGACGGATGCGAGCACTGTGTGCGGAGGAAATGAGAGATGCATGTTGGCATGTACACTCTTTGAAATAAGGGTTCCAAAAGGGATCCTTCTGAAGGACTTAGTTTCTACGAACAACCCTTCCTAACCCTTTCTAGGTCCTAAAGAATTGTTGAAATCTTTGAAGAACTCTTTCATCAAGGCTTTGCCAAGGGTTCTTTGTAACATGATACAAAAAGGTTCTCAGTCGAATCCCCTGCGTGAGGTCTGGATAAAACCCATGGAATATAAAAACATTCTTGATAGAACCCCTGGATGGATTCTAGATAAAGCCTTTGAAATATAAAAGGCTTCTGGGTAAACCTCCCTAAGTGTGTTCTAGTTAAAACCCTTGGAATATAAAAACATTCTCACTAAAACCCCCTGGGTGGGTTTTTGTTAGAGGGTGGAAAAGTTCTGGACAGAACCCCCAGAGAGGGTTCTGGGTGGAACTTTTTCACCATAAAAGGGTTCTTTGTCGAACCTCTCGCTGGGCATTCTGGGTGAAGTCTTACAGATGGTGCAGGGTATAAGCCTTTATGTTTGGTTCTAGATTGAATTCCAAGTGAAATCTTTACAAAAGGTTCCATCAGTAACTAAAAAGGCTCTCCTATGGGAACAAGCAAAAGAACACTTTATGGTTCTAGCACCTTTATTCTTCAGAGTGTATTGTGGACAGGTTCATAAAGACATCAACAGGCCAGCGGCTGCAGTGGTAACACACTGAGGGAAGATCGAAGTGCGGCCGGCAGCAGCGCAGAGCGAGGGGATTAGATCATGAGACTGATCAATAGTGGCCTGAGATGGAAGTGATGGCATGCTGTACAGCGGCCGTGGCAGCAGAATGGCCAGACAGACAGGACAGAGCGGACAAAGACATCCGGCAGAGTGACTGGCACAGAGGAAGGTGTCTGGTCGCTCTGCTGGGGCCCATTCACACAGACAGGACAGAGCTTTGGCTGCAGCCCCGGCTAAGTAACTCTCAGTGAGGTGGGGAGCCTATCACAAGGAGCATCTCTTTCATTATACTGTCTGCTGTAATTGAGACAGGATAAAATACAATGTAAACACATTAGGTACAAGTTAAATGGAAATTAAATCAGAGAGGTGGTGCTCTGTTTGTGTGTCTGAGTTAAGCGATGGAGTGAGAGGGAAGGGAAGGGCTGCAAAGGGAAAAATTCATTCACAAGTAATGAGTCTGAAAGACTCTATCAACTCGTCAGAGGTATTGATCGTAACACACACACACATTCACACACACAAACAGCCAATGAACAAATGCAAACACCAACCTCTCCCTCAAAATGTTTGCGAAGGAAGGCCTAAAATAGTGTCGCTCGCACTGCTGTGCAAGGCCTCTAAATAATTGATTGGAACTCTTGATTGATGTCTTGATTGCACATTTACAACAGAGCAACTTTGCTCGGTGAAAAACTCCAGCACATTAGGGTGTAGACCTGTGGCAGCTGCCACACAATTACATTTGCCTCCAAAAACAATTTATCATGCCATCTAGAGAAAAAAAAAATCTCCACATGGCGAAGACTCAGATCACTGTGCCTGCATGGCAGGTCATTCATTTATTAAAGCACACCTACATATTATTATTAAAATATTTAAATTATTTTTAGGAGGAAACCTTTTCCAACTTATTTTGCCCATGCCCCCCAAAACTGAATATGCCGTATAAGATTTAAAATGTATCTAAATTAACTGACTTTATAGATTAGTTTGACAAACTATGTTCTTTTTCACGTGGCAGACATCTTACAAATGTCTTAACATTAAGTGAGAAACATATGGACACTGGGGGAAAATGAACGTATCTTCTTTGAAGGTGTAAGGGGCGATGTTGGATACTACTCAGGCAGCATTTTAAAATGATACTACTTGACTCAGGTTCCTCCAGTATAAGCTCCAACCAATTCACACCAATCTGCTGAACTCAGCAGGCTCAGGCAGGGGAAAATGGAACCACAACTGTGCACCTGCAGGCTACTCAACAGCAGAGGTTGGAGGACTTCATCCCATTCAGGCTGTTCAAACTTTCTACGTTACAATTGTTCCTTCACTTACTTTAAACATGTGAAGAAGAATTATATGCCTTTTTTTTTTTTTTACCTTTCTTCTTTTTCCTAAGAGAGCACAGGTGGGGCATGCATTACCTGAAAGTCAAGACAAATGCCAGCATAACAACCGGCTAAATCCTTTCCTGTGTAACCGCTGCTGAGTCATCTGTGTTATCACAGCCAAAAAAGCAAAGAAGCCCTGAGAGAGGAAAACCAGCTAAGCAATAAATATGCTGAATAAAGTGAAGTTATCATAGGTAATCAATTGTACATTTTAGAGCTTCCACGTCTCATTGCTATTAATCTCTTCCACTATCATGCCTGGGGAATTAGCAAACACTTTCGTGGTAAATTAACAAATCAAATGAAAAGACCTAATCAATTACAGATGCCAATAAATAAAGTTTAGGCTTCAGCATTCCCTTCAGGTAATAGGTAAACTATTTTTTTGGGTTGCACTTTATTTTACAGTAGACCAATGAGACATAACAAGCCATATTTTGTATGAAATTAGACAAAAACTATAAATAATATTTATTATTTATTAGACAGTATTAGGCAGAGCTGTACTGTAAACTAAACTGTATTATTTCGCACTGTTAGACCCTTATTGGACTTTCTTAGAGGATAATTTGGTACACATTACAAGAGAACTGTATTGCAAACTAACATGAATTGTTTTAACTACCTACGAACAAAGTCTAATAAGGTTTAATTGTCTAATCAAGAACATATTATTTCCAGTTTTTGTCGAATTTGATACAGTACAGTTTGTTACGTGTTATTAGTGTATTGTAAAATAAAGTGAAACCAATTTTTTTTAAATCTCCTTATGAAAATACATGTAGCTTTCCAGTATGACCAGACCTTTCCACTGGTGTCTGAGTGTGATCAGCCATCATTGCTCCACTCCTTGCATCCTACACCGTGCTACAACCTAGCAGAGGGGACTCGGAGCTGGTCTTTGCCAGAGAAATGGGCCACAGATACTAAGCAAATGGAGATGGATGGGGCTCCATGTGCAGAGCAGCAGACAAGCTGTCCCTGATAAATGGGTTTTCACCAGGACACTTGATCTCTCTCGCTCTCAGCCTAAAAAGCAATCTCACACTTTGCATGTCTGTGAATATTAACAAACCCTCAAACCCTGCACTCAAATGTCATCTATTGTGTCGCACATGGTGCCAGGCAAGAGAGCCAATTTGATGGAGAGGACTGTTCCTCTGTGTGTTTGAAATAGAGTCAGAGGGGGGAAGAAAAAGAGAAATCCTGCTCTCTTTTCAGACATCCATCAACACAGAACAGGTATAGTATGGCTCTCGTTCCAAAGCCGCATGAAATATTGCTGCTGCCAAGATTCATACTAGACTCTGGCAAGCTCCCTCAGTGCTATATTCTGCGGTCTACATTTTTCTAATTATTCCATTTTCTTCAACCTTGAGTATTGTCAACCTAAGTTTGAATATGTGCATGTTGACATACTGCTGTATTAATGCATTTTAGTGAGTGAAAAGTGGCTAGAGAACTTTATTTCACCGGGGAAGTCTGAGCACTCTGTAGTAATTGAGTAATGTAATAAATCTAGGCTGGCCGGGGCACACTTAAGCTTATCTAATATCCAACATTTCAACTGACACTGTATCAGCCAGCAGCTGTGGCTGTCACCATGCAACATGGCACAGGGTTAATCCCACTCTACTGTCCAACATGGACAGATATGACATTCATCAAATGGAGCCATTTCCTTGTGATCTCTAGCCGGCAGCTTTGTGAATGAAAGTGTGGAGGAGGGTCGTCTGCTCCATTCCTCCCTCCATCCTTCTCTTTATCCCCTCCACCTCCTCTCTCCTACAGTCAAAGCGACAGGTTGACCCATATGAACCATCTGTCATTGATGCAGAGCCTCACACCTCTCAGTGTGGCTCCTGGGGATCAACGGCATATTGCTGCTGCTGCTGCTGCTGCTGCTGCTGTGGGCGGCAGGCTGATGTGGGGATGATAACCTGGGGTAAGTGCAGGTTGTGCGGGCCTAGGGTACAGAAACTGGGCCCAGGTAATGTGTTCCACCCAGGCTGAAGGTCACAATAAGAGGTCAGGATTAAAGATGCAATATATTAAAGATGGGCAAGCTGCTGGATTCATACTTCAAATAAACAGGGGCCAGCATATAGGGCTGCCAATAGCTAGTTAGCTCAGTTAGCTGTGCAGCTAGCAGTCCAGAGAGTTGGTGTTTACACTACTACAGGACCTTTGAAGCAAGGGGAATGCTGGTGGGGAGCAGCATCAGAAGAATTGAGGCTGGGTGCACAAGCAACAGAACTAGGCTCAGCAGCCACCCAGTGAACATGGCCATACCAACACAGCCTCCAAGACCAACAGAGGCCAGTTTGATGACTGGGAATACAGTACCAATGTGATCTACAGCACCTGTACTCTTACTCTGGGGACAACAAAGACACAGCAGGTAGACGGGGACAGGAGAGGTGAAGGGCAGGAGGAGTGAGAAGAAGGTCAAGAAAATCTCAACACACCACCATGCTGGTGCACCTTGTTGAGACCCATAAAATTAAACTGCAATTACACGTGCAGTGTCAAATAAAGAAATGCACAGCCTCATCATAAAAGTCCTCTGAGTGTGCTGAGTATCCACGATGTATTCTGAAACGACTCTAGCAAAGTATTGGTGACATCCAAGAATAACTTTTGGCAAATGCAGGCAAATAAAAATGAAAACAGATGAAACAGATGCACACTGCATTATGTTGCCGCAGTTTATTATAGCCTCCAAATTTTAACCACAGCGAAGTACCAAAATATTTTAAAATTCAATTTGTGTATGCTTTGCACACACAAACAGCTGTAGTCATTTACACCAATTACACACATCTATTAAAGACCTGCTGATTACCTTTTTGAAAACTCTATTAACCATGGTTTGCTGCAAGGTTGGTTAAGTGGCTACAGCTTAATCAAAATATAGAAACATAGGAAAATTCAAAAATAAAAGGTGTGTACATTATAGTGAAGAACTCCACTAAACAACAAAAGGTGAAGCATCTAATGCAATTCTACCACAACTGCCAGAAGCAACCAGCAGAGATTTGCAAAGTTCTTAATAGTGTTTCTGTATATTATAGTCTCATTTTTCTTTAAGATAGTGTCACAACCTGGCTCAATGGTAAGACAAAACATGGAGACCACACATGACTCTTTAAAGCAGAAAAACATAAATGCATTTAAATAAACTAAATTAAGTATGTATGTAAGTCAGTTCATCAGTAATGTCTGTAGTGTGTGGATGTGTGAATATGTTTGGTGTAAAACAACAAAGACAAAATAACCCAAAACCAAACAAACCAAGCGACTCAAAGAGGAGAGAGATACTGAATGCTCACATTTATATATATATATATATATATATATATATATACATATATATGTATACATACATATATATATATATATATATATGTATACATATATATATATATATATAATATATATATATACATACACACACATATATATATATACATATATATACATATATATATATGTATATACATTATACATACATATATATATATAGGTGACCATTCACACCAACTCAGGTGTTTGCCATCTCTCCCAGTCAGCCACTCCCAGCTCCTAGGCTAAGTATATAAAATTAGGTCACAAAATCATGAAAAAATTAGCAGTTTTTAACTGCTCTGAAACGCCGGGGGCGTGTCCGTTCTGTTGTCTCAGTGTTGAACACCACTACGACCTGAAAATGACCTGAAACATGGACGCTCCGTTTAGCAGCTTAATTGGACATGTCCAGACATGTTTGAGCCACCAGAGTCCGAGGACAGAGATAGGATGGTACTTTTTTCTTCTGTGCCGGGTTGTTGGAACTCAAGTGAGCTGAACTGAACTGCTGGGCTGATTTGGAATGTGAGAGTTGCTGAGAGGTACATTCAGAACTGACCATTGGGGAGAGTGAGGTGGTGTAGTTGGTGTGTTGGTTCGTGGGTTTTATATAATGTTGGGGGTGGGGGGGGGGTGCATGGCTCTGGCTATCGGGTGTGGAAATAATCTGCAGATGCTCCAGGTTAAGATGAAACAATACGTTTCGATGGATGTCAGTTTTTGAGCCATAACAAAGGCCAAAATGTGGCCTGCAACAGACTAGGTAAGCCTTGTATTTAGCCTAGCAGTTGTTAGCCCCCTACTGGCTGGTTAAGAGGACTGATGAGTCAGCAGTTTGTATAAAACAGAGCACTCAATAAAATAGTTTTTTTAATTTTTTAATAAAAAAAAAGAATCACAAGAGGTCCTTGAGCGTACAACCGTAAATGTGAAAATAAATATAATTGTAAATATAAATGTAAATATGAGGCTGATGAGTCCACTAGTATGTGAGACAATAGATCCTTTCCCGATCGTTGGCTTACATCCTAGAAGTTTGGTAGCTATAGAATCTGATATTCTTTAGCTACCAAATAGTATGCACTATTAAAAAGACGGAAGTATAAAAATAATCCAGTAATACAAAGAGACAATAATTAAGTGACCAAAGGTGGATTTGAAATCACACCACCCCCAACTTGGACTTTCCAGCAAGTTCTGGAAAAGATGGTGCTGCCAAAATCTATTAATATTTCCATCCAACTCACCACTGCACAGAATCTGCAAGTACTGCGTGTGCCCCTTGTAGTCCGCAAGAACATCCACCTCCTACATAAATCGCCCACGTCTCCTGATAAAGAGCCATGAGAAGCTGCCATGCAAGACTAAATGCGCATCTCTGGTGTGTATTCTTCTGCTCTTTTTTCACAATCATATGGAACAAAACAAAACCAAGGCCTCATCATCAAAGATTTAGGCTCAATTCACAAGTAGTGATCCCTTTCTTTTCCCAACTCTGACCACTGGTATAAAGCTATTTCTTTCACTATGTTAGGATCCAAACCAAAGCACTGACCAGAGACCAATGTATATGTTACAAACCAAACAACAGTCATTTTAATGATCAAACTGAAATCAAAACTGCTCATGTATCTACTACCACAGGAGAGACAAACATCATTACTAACTTACTAACTAACTAAATTACATAAATATGATATAAAAACATCTCAGGAATGGAAGTCATAGTAGCTTGAGAGCTGTTTATCTCTAAAATCAAAGCACAAAGCCACTGCAACACCAGCAGTGAGGAAATGAGGGTTTACATTCTTGTACACAATTGTTTACAAAGTGCTAAAATTTGCCTACAGTTTGCAGAGGAGTCGCGACTATATATTCTAAAAAACAAGAGAAAAATAAAATAGAGTACCAACAGGGTAATGTAAATGAGTCTGTTTATTAATTAGCTATTCAGGCCTTTGATAGTCTTGATTAATTTAAGATCTTGCAGCATTCAACACATCCCACCTTTGTGTCATTCCTCTGATGTTACACACATGAGTCACAAAGGCAGCCAGAACCTGTGACGACGAGCTGGCTCTGTTACTTTTCCCTAGAGCTTCCAAACAACTGAAACTGTGATGACAGGTATGCCTCGGAATGTCTGTGACCTTAGAATCAGGAATTCCAATCTAAAAAGCTCACACTGAACGCTCACGCCAGGTGACATTTTGTACACTGTTTTCACTCATCTGCTGAACACCTCCAACCTCTGGACTCTGAAGAGAGCGTTCCTCTGATCAGAATGAACGCCTTCGTACTTTTCATGAGAAAGAATATACACATTGTTGACTTGATAAATCCCTCAGAGAAATGCCTTGGCACCACACAACTTTTCCACTGCATGATGCCAAATCCCAGGGGACCAGGGTGTCATATGGTGCCATATGAGAGTGTCCACTGTGATGGTAATTTTACGGGGCTGCCAGATCCTGCCTTCTGCTGTGGCATTGCTATGTGTGTTTTCTGCCCTTTTTGTGAGCAAGACAGAGTGAGAAAGATACAAGGTATGATGAAAGAGTGGGTGTTTGGGACAGGACCCATCTGTCCCTGCCCTCTGTCCCACAGAGCCATCGGGCTGGACGGGGCCAGACCGGGCAAAGTCCAGCCGGACATGGTCAGCTGACACACCAGGGCTTGGATGGCGAAATGCCGGATGCTCTAATTAAGCTTATGCTGTTTGTCGACTTTCTCTGCATGGATGCCAGCATCGCAGCATGCCAAAGGGTTGTGAGTCACGCTTCCTGAGTGGAGAGCCATGGACACTTGCTACAGGGGTGCTCTTGGAGGGGCGTGTCCTGTCCTGAGAGTACTGGGCCTGCAGCATGGCGATATGGTGATAAGAAAACAACATGAACCCTGGCCGTGCAGGCCTCGTGAACAGAAACAGCACCGCCACGGGGCTCTGACATTTCAGGAAAGCTATGGTGCTAACAACACTCTTTGTTTTCTGCCAGAAATCGACATTAGGAACAGAAGCCCGTCTGGTAGCGAGAAATTGCTGTGTCATTGAGCTGAAATGAACACATCAGTGGAGACATTGTCCATTTAACATGGTGACACTAATAAATTCATCGCCAAATATCCCCGACTCCCGGACTCTAATATAAAATGAGGGGTGATTCAATACGCCAGGTGTAATTACCATGTGCAATAACGAGCAATGGAGAGAGTGACGGCAGAGCTTTTCTCTGCCAGGGTAGATTATAGATTGTAGTAATTGCAATTCTGCCTTAATTATGGATGTAGCACTTCATGCAACAAGCAGAGACAATGTCTCAGACACCATATTTCTAGGGTCTTCTTAACTGTGGTGGCAAACATCAGAAACATCAATCAATATGTAATTACATTTTGAGCTTTTTATTATACAAATTAATTATAAAAAGATTTCATTGATTGATTATGCTACTAATTTGTTTCCTGAAACAGTTTCATGCAGTTTCAGAATCAAATTGTGACCTTCACATCACCTGAACACCTATTTCATACAAGCCAAACCAGTCACAAGTTCTTACTAATGACAGAATCACAGTGTTGTGCATGAACGCGCTAAAAGACTGTTGTTCATTGAACATGCTCATATTTTTGGTAAAAAGTGTAATGCAAACTTGCAGCAGAGAGTTCTGTTAAAAATTTATTTTTTAAAAAAGGAAGAAATGAACGTGAAATAGTAAATATTTTGGGAGTGTGAATTTAGTTCAAAATCTGTGGTGTCGGGAGTGAATTCATTGGGCTTACCCCTCTCTGTTGTCCTCTTCATCTGGGTTGGAGATGAGCTGGGATCCAGCGAGGGAGATGTCCAGGGCAGCCAGAGGCAAGTCCCTGTAGGCGAAACTGACCAGCTGGACAGGAGCCACGCACTGGTTGTCCTCCTCCACCTGCTGGGAGATCACCTCCAGCTCTGAGGCTCCGGCCTGGGGAGGAGCCCTGTAGTACACACACACACACACACACACAACCAGAGCAGCATTAGACACAAAGGATGGATGTGTTGTGTCACCCATGGGTGCATGTTTTATCTCATTATAGAGCAGCTAAAATTTGTATCTGCATGATTTCACCCTGTGTAGTGGTGTGAGGTCAAGTCTCAGTGCAAGCTTCTACGGAAGTGTGCTGTTTGTTTAAATTAGCCAATGTACCTACAGGTAGCAAAGTGTGATAATAACAACTGGGACTATGCTTAATTTTGATGAATGAAAACACAAACATGGTGTGAAATTCCTTGTTTCCAGTGTTTTCTGGCACCCTCAACAAGGACACATTCACCTGGCAAGTGATGCTGATCTACATTTCTCATTAGCAGGACACACAGTGAAATAAGTCTCAAACCACAGTAAATATGGTAATTTACATTCCACATATATGGAAATATTAAAGGGATAGATCAGATTATTTGATATGGTGCTGTATGAGGTACTTATCAATAGTCAGTAAACGTTATTGTCCCCAAAGGGAAATTTGCCATGGGCACAGTGCTACAGTCCATTGCTTCACATAAAACAAGATAAAAACTTCATAGAAACAGAAACATTTGACACAGAGCTAGACAGTTGCTTCACATTAAACATCCTAACAACAGTAGCACAAGCCCAGGTCACTACAGAGCAGCATTAACGGATCAACTATGGTCACACACAATAACACAAACAAAAGGAACAAATCAAGGCAGCGGTAGACCAGCAACTCCTGTGTTCTGTGAGGTTAAATTACTGATTTCATCAAAGGAGTTTGGTTGGTTTGGAGAGAGTGATATTTGGTTTATATATTGGCAGATTCCCATCAGAAAAGGCTGTCTGACAGCAAGGTAAAGTGGTGAAAATATTCTAAATGTAGTGCACACTTAAATCGATATTTATTTTTTCAGGTGGCCCTTTTTTAAGCGGCTAAAACACCTTTTGCTGCTGACAGCGTCCAAAGCAGTACATTGCTTAACTACATGCTGGTTCTCCTCTCTGCCTCTCCTAACTGAGGGCGTGTTGACAAGCAACTACTGTAGGTAATTCACTAACTATTGATATAAGCCTGCATAAAATAATCCCTTTAACAGTTTCTTGATTTAAAAGATTATAAATGTTAGCTTTAACTAAAAATCACAACTACTTTCTAAAGAATTCATTAATGTCTGGAATGATTTCCCACCTTCCGGGCAGCCATTGGTTTCCATTTATCACTTCAGACCTTTTTTTTGCCTTTTGGGTTAAAAATATGCTCTTGCCCAGATGCCAGCAGTTGGTGCACGCAAGGATACTCTGATATTTCAGAACTGGTTGCTGACCAAACTGACATAAATAAATGTTGTTTCAGCTCTGTTTTTTCCATTTTGATTTATCCACTCTATTTTCTCTGTGAGGTTAGCTATATTTGGCACAACCAGACAAAGTGTCATTTTATCTGCCATTGAGGTCCTAAAACTTAAGCGTGTAGGGGGGGCTGTGATGATCCTTCGAGCTCAGCCAATAGCAGACAAGGAGAAGTCACCCTGGAACAGGAGTCTCACACGGCTTGGCAGCCGTCCCAGTGCAGCCAGTGTGGAGACATCAATAACTCCAGTGCTTAACAGTGGAGGAAGGCATTGATTACAAGACAGAGGGAACAAAGGCCATTGGGTTGGTGAATTGTACAACCTCTGTGCTGGAGGTGAAACAGAGTGGGAGGAAACAGTTAGTAGAAGATCACTGAGCAGACCCACCTTCCTGTTAAATGTTAATGTAGGCAGGCCTGGAAAGGAAAATAGGTCTTCCTTTTTCCTGACTTACTTCTTGACTAATAGCTGTTTAATGGACTCCCTTGAAAGGTTATTTTGTTATTCTCACAGGAAACCAAGAATCACTTGAACTTGAGCTATATTGCCTTAATGTAACAGAGGGCTATGCAACACAAACTCTTATCCTCATGTCCTCACAACATAAAATGCTTTGCCCTTCCACCCTTTAAATAACCGATCCTTTTGTTATGCGTGTCCTGCTAGATGTGTTATTTGGCTTGAGGGTCAAATGCCCATATATTAACAGCTCACCACAAAACACGCCTGCGCCTCCCACTGTGGACTTGGCACCTCTGACCAACCGCAACAAGGACGCTAATCAGTCATGACAGACACAAACTGTTTAGTGCATCAAAATCACATTTCCAGACAATCACAGAGCAGGCCAGGAGCCATTATGTGCAGAGCCCAGTGGAGTGGCTGGTTGCCATCCTGGGGAGGGAGTAGAGGCTTCACATCTGAACACTTCGCTCCCTTCAACAATGCAGGCAAGGACAGCCAGCAGCATGCTAAAGCCTGGGATCTTTTCAGAGGCATGTGATATTAGCAAACGCCACGAGGAAGCAAAAAGGTTAACATAGAGCACGCATGGCTTAGGGGGAATTCTCACACCCATACAGAGTAAGAGCTAAGGCTCACCATGAAGCTCAAAAGGCACAAAACCATGCTTCTACATTAGCCATTGTTTCTGAATGATTGTTAGGAAATGTTTTACATGTTATTGTTATTATATAATAATGAAAAACACTAAAATAAAACTAAAGTACAACTTTCCCTTACTTTTCATCTATACAGACAACAGTTACAGTAACTAAACTGTTACTACACAAAAATATCAACTTTAAAACAACATTATGTAACTATTTTACATTGAAACAACTGTTCCAAAGTCATTTTGATGCTGCACTGACTTGTAGGGTGAATGGTGCCTGTCATCAGCTCATAGCCCTGTTCTTGCACTGTATAAATTTGGTTGTGGGTCGAAGGGTGCATAATACTTTACAGCACCAAGTCATACACCACCAACTATGTCATTAATTTTGGATCATATTTTCTGGAGAAAATGTTTCTTGTTTTCCTTCTGATGTCCACCTGCTGCTTTGCCTCAGCTCCCTTGGTGAGTTTCCTGATGGACACTAAAGTTACTATGACTGCTGCTAACTGTAACTTAGCTTCTATTAGCTCATTAGCTGAAGCTGTACTGCCTGGATCTGAAGTTCAGAGCACTGGGGACATGGACGTATTATATAAACTAAACAGTGGACGCAAAAATGGTGCCCATTCAGTCCAATAAGAATTGCTCACCTGGTGTGAACAAGAACAAAACAAAAGTTTTCTAGGTTCCAAGGTTCCTTTCGTGTTACAAGGTGCACTGAATATGTGCAGTTGTGTTTCTCCCATAGACATTAACATTGTGATGATGCTACAGATCTTTAAATCACTTTCCTTAGCTCTAAGAAAGTCTTACATATATGTATATGGGGGAACACTGGCAGGGAATGGTGTAGGTGTCATGCCAGAACTGGAGCCAGGCACAACAGCCACTTAGTTACAGACATCATGGCAGACTGAAGAGGACGCTGAAGCTAAGTAGAGAAAAGGAGAGCGTGATTGAGCAACAGGCTGCCGGGCAAGGCAAGAGTAAAAGTTGGAGTTGTTGGAGGGGGCTTCATGAAATAAAAGGCTGTAAGACAAATGTCAGTCAGAAATACTACAGGTTTTAAGTAATATATTGCATATAGTGCTGTTTGGTTACATCTTGTGTTGTTGCACTTGCTTGATGTTTGGCTGTGTTGACAAAATTCTAAGTAATCATAATAATCATAAACATAAGTAATGTAATCATAACAAATGCACATGTACAAGTGTCAGTCTTTATGACAGCAGTGTATAAATGAACTGCACAGTAAAACTGGGGGTGCAGAATCACAAAAAAATACCAGATCTTATGAAATGTTGCTTTTCATCTATACAAGACAGCTATTACAGCATTACTTTATACTGTTACAACACAAAACAAGACACCTTAACTGGTAATGCTGATTAAACTAAATGGATTGGTCAAAGATACTGTATATGTTCGCCGGAATTTATAGAGCTATGCGGCAATATAAAATGGTGTTTCAGAGAGTAGTTTTAAAAATTTGTGTTTTAAAGGAGGTCTTTTAAAGGAGGTCTATTTCATCCCTGTGTATAATTATTGCCAGGGGAGGGAAGGATTATCCCCTCCAAACTGACAGCGATGCATATTTATTCCTCCTGTATGTTTACGTCACATCACTATAAGTCAACATGCAAATGATCAATAGATATATAAAAATATAATATCCTGCTGAGATCTCTTCTTCCCTGTCCTAACTCATTGATTAGACAAGTTAGTGCTGTTTGTCGCAACATGACAGGCATAATAATTATTTACCTTGAATAGAAATCTACTTATAAGAAAATATGCGATCAGGTTTCAGTTCCGGATTGGCCGCCTGGAAAGTGGGCAAATACCAGAAGGGAGGTTATCTGCCACCACCCTTTTCACTTACAACAAGGTATAACCGAGTCACACACTCCATACAGAGACACTCCCCAGTAACACATTTCTTGGAATACGTGCAGTGCCTTTTTTCACTTGGACATTTTTAATAGGAACATCTTCTTGGCAATACTCAGAGATTCCATAGATCTGGAATTTAAATGAATTTCACTTGTAATCTATTCTAGCCTCAGTTTTCTGCAGCTTTTTGTGAGAAAGGTACTCAAATACCCCTGAAGTCCAATACTGCTGAATCCCACAGAAAGCTAAACTAATTTATATCTTTTTACTCTGAATACTAACACCAGTGCACATAAAGGAGGCTGACATAAAATACATCAGGAGGGAATATGTTAACTTCCAGAGCTGTAGATGGGGCCGTGTTAACTGTCAGTCAAGAGTGAGACTCCTCGTAGCAACATGGAAAGTTTAGACAAGATTAAAACCAGTTTTAGGCAAAAACTAAATTCAGAGTTCATATAATCTTTTCTTTAATTTTGGTAACACTTAATTTGAAGTGGGGTGCATAAGACTGATATGACTCCATCATAACCCGACATGACACCTGTCATGTCTTTATGAATGTTTATGACTGGTGTCAGTAAGTTTCATCTGGTCAATTCTGTCTTTTTACAGGACAGCTTGACATTAACAAAACAACATAACCTGTCAATGTCTTTGTTATAACAACTTGACACCAAAACCTCTTTTCCTGTCATCATCTTTGTTATGAAAACTCAACATTAACCAAGACAACATAACTTATCAATGTCTTTGTTATGACAACTTGACATTTACCAACTTAACATTAACCAAGACAACATGATCTGTCAATGTCTTTATGATAACTCGACATTAATCAAGACCACATAACCTGTCAGTGTTTTTGTTATGACATCTTGACATTAACCACAACAACATAGCCTGTCAATGTCTTTGCTATGGCAACTCGACAATAAACAAGACAACATAACCTGTCAAAGTCTTTGTTATATTCACCAAGACAACATTACCTTTCAATGTCTTGAGCACAACAGTAATTCATAAAGGCTCCTTCATGCTTATGACAGGTGTCATATCAGTCTTATGCACAGTCCTCCAAAAAAGTAATGTCAGTCCTCATGAATGTGTTCAAGTTGTATTATTTTGTATTTTACTTCTTTTTGTTATTTGATTACACAGACACTGGTCTGAGACAAGTTTGAGATGACTGGCATCGACACCAAACTTTTCTCTGTACTGTATCGGCAGATAATAGTCTTTTGGTGTAAGAGGCAGTTGTGGCTAAGTGGTCTTTATTTTCAATTCCCACAGTGGCTGTGACACTGTAGCTGGCACGTCCTTATAGCACAGCACTCAACCTTCAGCACCCAGGTGTGACTGTACAGCAAGGGAGAGTGTGTGCAGGAGTTAACTTTCCATGAGCATATAACAGTTAACATAAAGAAAAGTCAAACTCAACATTGACACCAGCTAATGATTGTCAGAATGATATTCAATTCCATTCCAACACGGGACAACAGCAACGACCAAATCGAGTATAATATCCCTATTCTATAAAGGTGATGAGGGTTGAGACTGATGCCCGTCACATCATATTTTAAATCACCTATTCTGAGCAATAAATTCCCTGCTTCTGTCACTTCAGTGGATTTTAAAGTGCAGCCTCAGCATGAACTGGTGGTTTGCAGAGGGCATCGGTATCATTGTCATTCTGAGTGCTCACTGCCACGGTATTTCTGGCCGGCTGTCTACAACACAGACGCTCTGTCTTACCCAATAAGTTTGTATACGGACACTTGGCTACCCCTCGGTGCACAGCAATTCACTGTCCTGATATCATCAGGAAAGTGGGACCAATGTGCCAAATCACTTATATGGGCACCGGCCAGATTTCCCAGCAGCAGCAGAAGCCCTGACAGAAGCTCCTGACACAATGGTACGTTTGTAAGATCAGATCTTTTCGGCAACGCCTGCTATTTCAAGGTCCGCGGGGAAATTACAGCAGTTGACAATTCCACTGCATCAATGAAGAGTGAATGTGTTTTGTTGGTCTTTAGAGTGCTGTTTTTAGTGTTAATAGAGAAAAAGCTTCGTTTTATGTCCATATCACCTCAATTATTAGGCAGAGATGGTGACGCCTAAAACATTAAGATTTACTCTGCAGATGTCCCAACAGCAGCTGCTTGATCTTAAAAAGCAAGTGCCAGGCGCAAACATTCACGTAACCAACTGTAAGTGTACATTACATATGGGCACACAGTAACACTTAATGGTAAAGCAGTCATTATTACCTCTGCCAGAGAGGTTATTTTGTTTTGTTTTGTTTTTTGTTTGTTTGTTTTTGTTTGGTTTGATTACTTTGTTGTCTCCTGCATGATTCAGAAGAATTTCAATTAAATACTTTCCTGCTTCCCTACCCTGTCTGTGGCACTCAGCCCCAAGTCCAGTCATTTCCACAAGTTTTGTCTTAAAAAGTACTTTAATACTTTAAAACACCAAAAATATCTGGACAGTGTTGTTATGAGCAAAAGTTAATCAAACAGCACCAATAGTACATTTGTTTGGACTATTTACAGCCACGGATGAATGCCCATTTGATACGCTAGTGAGTATTTAATGCACCAGGACAGGATATGGGATAGACTCAAAATAAACTATAATGCCCAAGTTCATCATAATGGAGAAACATACCATCCGGTGCAACAGTGTGCCTCTGTGATGTGTTTTTAATAGTTTTTGAACAACAATGGAGATCTACACCACCGCGCAATAAGAATAAATTACAGCATATTAGACTGTATTTGTTAGTAGAAAAAATTCATTGTTAGTTTTGGTCTCCTCATTCTTTTCATTTATTAAGAAAAACTAAAACAGAATATTCTCAGAGTTAATCTTTACATCGTGACATTTAGTGAAATTAATTAATGAATATGCTCAATGTATTATCTAAAGATAAATATATGTTTGAAAAAGTATTTTAATATAAAATCAGTACATTTTACTTAAAGGCAGAATGAGTAGGATTGAGAATAGGATTTTCCTAAAAAACAATTTATAAATTTATACAAAAATAATCCCTCTCAATCATTGCTTATGACTCACTAAAAGTCTGTGGTGATGTCTATATCTGGAGAGACCCTGCCCTCTGCCTGTATTTTTTTTATTTTGCTGTGTTTGTGACATCAACCTTTGGGTAGTGGATGTGAAGTCGTGCAGCGTGTGAGGTCGGGACTCTAAAAATGTAGTGACTAGATGCCGGATCGTAAGCATGCATCGAAGAGGAAATGTCAGATGGAGCTCTGAAAAAACTAAATCATAGCAAGGTGAGAGTGAATCGCAGGTTGGCTTTCAATCTCTAGCGAAGGTGGGGATGAAGAGGGATGCAGAGTTGGCCTGTTTTCTCTTAGACAGGTAGACGCCAACAGTTTGCTGATTTGGCTTGCAACAGTATGCTTCTAGGGTGGTTAAGCTGGGGGGAGGGGCCAGATTTTAATGTTGTGTTTACAAATCTCAACCAACAAATCCAGCACATTCTGCCTTTAAGGAATTAGAAGAATTGATGTCTTTAGAAAAATCCACTGGATAACACAATAAAGACACATTATCGCATGTTGGAAAAGGATGCCATTCAGAGCCTCCTATTAGATTAGAAACTGTATCTGAGCAAAATTAACCTCCAAAGGATTGTTTCAAGAAAGGCTTATCAATAGATTTACTAAAAAATAGTGAATGTGCATAAAACGGAAACCTACAATTCTAAATTCAACTGATTTAAAAATCTGAACGATGAGATAAAAAAAATAGTTGCTCAGCAGTGACCTGCTAATCAGCAGACTTTATTCTAGTGATCGGAGAGAGGACTTCATTATGCTGAAAAATTAAGAGCTGCGTGGCACAGGATCATGTGACATGGACGTCGGTTACAGTAAATGTTAGCTGACCTGTTTCAAAGCCACTGGGCTCCTTGGCATTGTGTGGTGACCCTGTGTAAGTTTCTCTTTTTTAATTTTTCTCTTTGCATTCACCATATTTGAATGTAAACTCCAGAGAGATATGTTTTAAATTAAATTGTTATGTGAAACATGTACAATAATTTCTTTGTTCTTGTTGTATTTGACCATCTAATTATGAGAGAGAGAGAGAGAGAGAGAGAGAGAGAGAGAGAGAGAGAGAGAGAGAGAGAGAGAGAGAGAGAGAGAGGATTTACGGCAGCATCAAGTGTAAGAGAGCAGGGGTGAAAATAACTCCAGAGACCTTTCTCTGCATGAGAGTTTCCCATCTGTCACTTCACAGAGAGTCACCAGTATTCAGCAGCATTAAATCAGGCCTCTGAACTACTAACCAGTCAAAGCATTCTCTGTATTATCTGGTTACATGTATTTAGCCCGAGCGTCCCCTCTCAAATGGACTTATGGAGGATACAAAAAAAGTAACTGTATTCCACTACAGTTACAGAGAAAAAGACGTAATCGGATAAAACTCTAAAAAAAAAATTTTTTTCCTAGAATGGCGAAAACATGACCTGCCCTACTCTGCCTCTAATTGGCTTGAGCGTGAAAAATTCATCCAGTCACAGTGAAGAAATATTTGTCACAAGGAATGTCTAAAAGTTGTGCTCAGTGAGCTCATCATTCATTCATTCATTGTAAAACTGATAAGTAGTTAATATTATATGTGAGAAAAAAGCAACAGACTAGGAGCAGTTGCTGATCATTTTGGAGGTCAGGATTGAGCATCTAACGGTATTGTGAGGGTCAAGCCATGCTTGTAGTGCTTTGATAGCTCGCTGTGATAAGCCTAGCTAAATATTGACTCTTTTTTGTTACCTCTGATTATTTTCTCTATTCAAACTTAAATGCTAACGCTACCTACACAGAAATCCAGTTAGCTAGCTAAGCTGTCAATAGTACTACTGAAAACTATTTGGGCCCTGTACTGTAGCTGGTGATGCTACTGACTGGAAATAAAAACAGAAGCCCAACTCTGGAATAAGTTTATTGCAGTTTACTTTAAGTTTGAAAGTGAATAGCTAAATAACAAAGTACATTTAAATGTGCATTATTACTGCTACTAATCTAAATGTTCATTTGCGCACAACAAAGGAAGGAATAGATGAACAAAAAAATTTTAAACTTAGAATAAACATAAAATATTATATTAGGCAAAACAACTTCACCATATTTGGTATTAGGTAATCTAAAAGTAACAAAGTAATCAAGTTACATTACTTTACTATTGTGATACTTGTCTTAAGTTACCTTAATTACAGGTAAATTTAAATTGTATCAGAATACATTTTTAAAGTAACCCTCCCAACCCTGCTTTTAGAGGCCCGGACAGAGATCTCTGTTGGTTGGTTGGAAGCAGCATCCTGTGCCTTTAATCAGAAGATGCAGCTGACTGAACCCATTTTGCATTCACCCTTCACTCCACTCCACTCTACTCCACCTCCTCCCACTCCACTCCATTCCCCTGCTCCCTCTCTTTTTTCCCTTCTCTTAGCCCCAACCCAGGCTGTCATCAGAATGCAGGGCCTGTCTGGAGGACCACACACAGAGTAATTATTAATAAGAGAAGATGACAAGTGAACATCCCTCCTGAATGCTAAGAGATGCCAGTGGAGACTGGAGATGGCCGGCCGGCCGATTCTCTCACTCTCAGAGATGCTGGACGAGGCCGAGCGAGCTCCGCTTTCCCGCTGATCTCTTGCTCAAAGTCATTCACAGGAGGAGCATGAGAATATGCAGGTCCCACTCTGCTAATCATATCCTACCACGCTGAGATGCCCTTTGCATAAGACTGCGTGTTCATAAATAGAGATTTAAGATTTCACGCTCTCTCAGACATGGTTTCAAACAAGACTCTGGCGGGTGTTATACTCACTGGGGGTTGCTCATGTTGAGGTCTTGTTGCTGCAAATAGACGTCCACACTAAATGACCCCAAGTGTGAAATGTGATTTCACCACTGCAAAGACCTGGCTCCTACCACACCTACAGAAAATACAAAAGAATCAAGAATGGAATTACTACAGAAAAAAGGAAATCATGAAACAAATAATGCTAAGGAAGACCAGGAGATATGATTGGGAGCTCCAGAGCAGCGATCAATTAGTCCTTTAGGGGAGACTGTTTTGCTAACTGCTGTTTCCAAGGTCAAAAAATAAATGTTTAATCTCAGAATCATGAAATATCTATACACAGTTGAATATAACACAAATGCATGCAAAATTATCAATGAAGTATCAGTGGTTGTGCTTTTTCCTGAAGGCGCCCTGTCCTAACTTCAGCTTTAGCCATGCTCTGTTCAACTATTTTCCTGGGGAGCACTAAACTGTAATGGATTTTAAATCTCCTCCAATATACGCTCCGCTCTGTGATTCAGGGGCTGAGGAACATCACACCTCTTGCATAGCAAGTACAGCAGGATGCTAGCTCTTTGTGCCACAGGATAGAGAGCCATTGATGTCAAAGTCCGCTCAGTGAAAGCCCCACTCCAGCTGCTTTGCAGGGAACAGACATGACATGACCAGACAGGAAAGTCACAAACACATAGCCGCTGCTTTAACATGAAAACAAAAACATAAAAAAAAAACAAGCTCAATTGTGAAATCAGCTGTCAGCAAAACATGAATTATAACTGCAATGAAGGGCTGGGCAATATGGATTATAAATATATTAATATTTTTAGGCCAACATATATCTTAGCATACACATTTTGTCTCAAATACCACACAGTAAATTCTCAAATAGTGCCAACATATGACTTTATTGAATATAATGCACTGCGTTAGATTAAAACTGGAGTAGGCATGTTGTTTTTGGCATCACTGAGCAGAAGTTCCATAATAAGCTATAAACATAATGTAATTTCAGTGGGGAAAAATTGACGTCAACCTCTCCTCTTGGTTTTTCTGAAAATCTAGCCCGTGACGGGAGACATTGGCCAGTCACAGGTTTGTAAGATAGTTGATTGTTGAGTCTCCTTCCCAAAATGTTGAGTATTGCACAACCTGGGGCCTCATTTATAAAATGGACTTACAATAAATTATGATCTCAAATATGACTTAAGCAGAAAACCATGTTTAAGTGGTTATTTATAAAACCTTACTTTGGCATGGAAATGATTGTATCTCTCAGCAAAGTCTGGATGCAACAAAAGTGATTTTCCTGCTGGTTATGTTGGGGTATTGCAGTTTGGGACACACATACACCCAAACGTGTGGTGAACTTTGCTTTAGCTTTATGAACAATGTGATAGGAATTATCAATTAAAGGTACGAGGAATTAATAACTACACACTCCCAAGGAATGTGTTTGTCTTTGTTGGTCACCCCACTTTTTAGTCCACCGAATAATATGTGCTGCCTAACTTCAAACTCCTCTACCATCACTGTGATCTAAACTTCCAAAAAATTGGCTTTTCTCTTTTGGTCCATGGCTAGTCCTGAATAAACATCATTTGTGTTGGCATTTTAAGAGGGGAAATCACTGCTTTTAAGGCAGGGGGCTTCTATTTTAAGCTAATTTGAGATTCATAGATCACAGGTGCATATGTTACAAATTTTCTTCTAAAACCCTGTGTAAGCAAGGATTTTTATGCTCAGAATTTTTTATGAATCGAACTTACAATGAGCTTGATGATCTCAAGACTAAGTTCAAATCTAACAACATCTCTATAAATGAGGCCCCTGGGAATGAGACTACAATAATCAACTAGCTTTGTTCAGAATCACTTTTTAATCACTTCTGCACCTTTGCAACAATATTGTAAGCACGACTATTGGTGTCTTCACAGAATATAAACACAAGCAGATTTTTAATCAATAATTATCAATAATGTGGATATAATGACTAAGTTGGTAAAGACAAATCATAGAACAGCTAAACAGATGGTAAGTAGGGCCGGGCAATATTTCAATATTACATCAATATCACAATAGGAGACAAGATATTGTATTAGATTTTGTATGTTGCCATACCGTGTTACAGAATAAGTATTAAGTCTTTTCCTGGTTTTAATGGTTACATTACAATAAAGTGATGTAATTTTCACATTTGCATTGTTTACATCTTCATGACTTGCCCAATATTTTATCAATTTCATGGAACGCGCAGCGAAGAAACCCTCAGACATGGAGAGGTGAGGAGTCAGCATTCACAGCCGCAAGAGACCACGGCAGAGTAATGTAGTGAAGCACAGCAGATTAAATGCTACTCAGGATAAATCAGCCCAGGTCATCCAAGGGCTGAGAGTGACACTGTTTCACTGCAGCAGCACCCAAAAAAAATGTGCTCATTAGCATCATAATCAGGGGGAAAAAAGGCATGCTGTCTGGATATAAGAGGTGGTTAACATAGCCAAATGACTTGCATAGGTAGGATGTAGGTGCATCACTTTTTGTAAAGTAGAGGTGACCAGAAAAGCAAGTGGGTTCAGGTATGTGTTTGTTTCTTGGAAGTAAATTACTGCAGAGCAAAGTATTCTTGGACTTGAGTAAATCACAGTATCAGTTACCACTTATTACTTTAAGTACAGTCAGCAGTAAGTGCTTCATCAGCGGAGGTGGTTGTCCACAAGGCTGCAATTTTTACTATTTCATTTCCCCCCAAACCAGCACTGGGGGCTATTTCAGTCCATGCCTTCCTACATTTAACCTAATCAAGATGCATTTGCAATGATTTCTTACCAAGTCCTGTACAGCTACATAAACAGTTACGGTGCTGTTAACATTTTCTCACTGTGCTTAGAGGCCACACAGTCCCTTTCTGGTCTAAAGCAACACAAATACATCAACTACCTCACTGGAAAAGAAGCACAAAGGCACACTAACCTCTTGTGTTTTCGTGCTCTACATTGTGTAAAGTGTGGTCGTGACTCCTTTGCCCTCGCAGAGATGATGATGATGGTAATATCTCCCTCCTCGCCGATGATGATGATGATGATGATGTTGATGATGATGATGATCAGTGTGAGGGAAGCTCGGATCTTGCTGTGTGTAGGCTGCGATTCCCCTTAAATTTGCGTTGGCCAAACAGCACCCGTATCGCCTCTGAGAAGACAGCGCACGACGAAAACACCTACTCCGGACCGAAAGCAGCATCCTTCAGCGGAGACGACGATGAGGCTGTCACTGAATCAGGATGAAATGAACGACATCTTCTTCTTCAGAGGAGGAGGAAGAGGGAGGCATCATAATGTGCTCGCAGGGCTTCCCCCACAATCACACCAGGGACTCCATGTGCCCGGGAATAAGAAGAAGAAGAAGAGGAGGAGGTTCACGACCGGGAGCTGTCCAGGTGCTGAAAACGGGATTCCAGCGGCGACAGATGTGTGACGAGCAGCGCAGTCAACGCGCAGGAAACCGGGCTACATTTACATAAAAACATACACATAAAATAATATCAGTTAAAGCATACATGTAGTCTGTATTCCCGTTAAGCCATGAGAACCTGCAGACGTCCCTGATTCTGTGCCACCCTGGATGCGTCGACGTAGAAAAACACTCTCGCTTCACTTCACCTCTTGAGCTTCAGAGTTCCTCGCGATAACAACCCACCCGCACGAAAAAAAAAAAAAAAAAAATCACTAATACTCTGACAGGGACTTCAAATGTTTTTATAGCCCTCAACAGTCAGCTTAAATGATGACTGAGTCATCTATCAGTCTGCAGCGTCACAGACATATTCCAGTTGTATCCTCAAAATGTATGTGGGTCGTCACTGATGTTAACAAATATGCAACCATTTTCTAATAAGGAAGCAACCTTATAAGTTGGGACCAAAAGCTTTATTAAAGGCTAATAAATAATTAGCTGCATTTTAATTTATAGTAAGATGTAACAAGCCGTAGTTTGTATTAAAATAGACAAAAATTAGAAATAATGTGCTCTTTAGACAGCAAGCAAACATAAGTATACCCTCATTAGACACCATACTCCTAACGGTACACTAATGAGACATAGCATGTACTTTGTCTCATTTTAGACAAAAATGAGAAATAATAGATTCTTTATTACATTTAGAGCCTTTTATTAAACCCAACTCGTTTATTTATTTAGTAGAGGGTAACTTAGGACACATCACAACAGAACTGTACTGTAAACTAAAGTGAAATCACATATCTGTTACTTCACCATTTAAATACAACATGTGGATCAGATCTACCAAGTAAAGGCCAAGATCATAGAGGTAGAGGTATATTCTGTATCTGTGTGGTTTCTAATAGGGTATAGCTTTGTTTGTTTACTGTCTAATAAAGATAATATTGTTTCTAGTTTTCATCTAATTTGATATAAACTATGTCTTGTTATGTCTTATTAGTGTGCTGTAAAATAAAGTGCAACCAAATAATTGACCAGCAATTCATAGATCAGTTACACTCATTAAAAGACAAAATCTTTTGGGTTGCCAGAATATAGAAAAAATATATAATCCATCAATAAATGCTCATGAGGTTCTGAGTTTCTGATAGGCAATCAAGTCTGCAGTTATAGATGTTAAAGGGACAGTTCACCCCCAAATCAAAAATGCATATTTTTTCTCTTACCTGTAGTGCTATTTATCCATGTCGATTGTTTTGGTGAGCTGCTGAGTTTTTGAGATATTGACCACAGAGATATCTGGCTTCTCTCAAATATAATGGAGCTATATGGCCCTTGGCTTGTGGTGCTAAGGCGGCAAACAACAACAACAACAACAACAAAACTCAACAGCAGTGTCTCTTTCCAAAAATCATGACCTGGTAATCCACAGACCTTGCTGTGAGCAGATGGAAGCATGCATCTAGTCATGGACAAGAGGCTTGTGCTTGTGATAACGCAGGATGTAAACATGAATGGCATCTTCTTTGGTGGGGCAGTAATTTCTCATCCAGAACAAGATGTATGCCTCTTTCTATGCAGTGATGGGGTTAGTGGATGTAGTTCTGGAGAAAGAAAGTAGTTCCAACATATAACTGCTCACAACCAGGTCTGTGGATTATCTCGACCAACCAGGTCATGATTTCTGTAAAGAGACATTGCTGGTTCTTTTTTTGTTTTGTTTTTTTGGCACTTTGAGCACCATAAGCCAAGTGCCATCTAGTTCAATATATTCAAGACATCTCTCCAGCTGATATCTCCAAAACTCAGCAACTCACACCAAAACAATCTAGGTGGATAAACAGCACTACAGGTAGGAAGAAATATATGTATTGTTGATTCTGGGTGAACTGTCTCTTTAATATGTCTTTAATAGAGTGTTTTTAGAATAATTTATCCAGTGACAAGGAGCTGTAAATGTTAATAAGTTAATAAATGAATTTTGTTCAGTATTTTCTGCAGCCATTTTCCATAAGGTTAGTGGCTCACAGAGGAGCTCCACATGATGAACAATGGAGCTGTATGGAAAATTAGAGTGAGCTGGGTGCTTATAACTGTGCTATAATGAATTAATGAATGATTTTTATATGTTAGAGTTAATTTAGTAATTAGTTACAAAAACTACACTTTATAAAGTGTGTCACATTATTAGCTAACTGAAATATAACTATGCTTGGCCTATAAAATGAGGCCTTAAGTAGCCTGCTCATAACATGATATCAAATGATTAAACACTAAACAGAAATGTCTTCAAAATCAATCGAGCATCTCCACAATGTTGCTTGATTGCGGCCTGTGCAATCTGTGCCGCAAAGCCCGACTCTTATTACCTGATCACTACGTACATCATTTCCTAATAAGGAAGCAGTAAACAATTAACAATGACTCAACTAACGGTTCTGAGCACACAACAGTAATTACATGTCTGAGAGAAGTGGTGTGATGTGTTCTTAAACAAAAAAGTTCCCACGATTCCATTCATGCCTTCTTCGCATACCAGTCATTCAGTTGTTTCTAAACCAAACCCAGACACGCTGAGCTCACATGCACAACAGGTAATTCCCTCACCTATCCACAGTCTGATCACATGATGCAACAAAACCTCTGAGAACGAAAACAAAATGTAATCTACTCAAGTTTTCATCCGATAGTCTCACACAGAGCTCAACATTGTCAAAATGACATCTGGGAAACTTTTTAGGCCACCGACAGCTCTTTATGTATTGTTCACTTAAATGACACCATTTATGACATACTAACAAATTACCTGCAATCAGCTGTTAGTATCCTGACGTTTAGCTTGCCATTTACAATCTGGACAAACTGCAATCACAACATTTTTTTAGGCCAAGGGAGGAACACGCCCACATGTGTCTTCTCCAACAAAAAGCAGTTCTGAGCTACTTTGAAGCGTCACTATGAGTCACCCTGGGAAGCAGCACTAACGACAAAAAGCAGAGATTTCACGAGCTGGTAAGGACAAATTTTTGATTTATATCAGTCAGGTTGATGATATATTCTGCTCACAACTCAACATGAGTTCATGATACCTTTTAGATTGAAAAAACTGTTTATATAGGTGGGGTTGCTACCATTTTTGGCATCAGGTAGTTATGACATACTTTCCCTGGCGGTGAGATTACTTCCTTTTGTGACAAGAATGTTTCTTGTGTTCTCAGGAAACAGCAAGAAAAAACTTTACAAATGATGGCAGGTAATTATGAAAAATGATCAGAAAAGACATGAGATAATTTAAAAAAGCGATTATTCAGTCCTTTTAGAGCTTTTCTTTCTGAAATGTTGTTCTGTCTGTGTAGATCATGGAAACCTTTGTGATGGGCAGGAGGCCAGCTACTGCATGAATGGAGGCACCTGCTATAAAATACCCTCCATGAATACACTCTCCTGTGTGTAAGTGAAATACAAAACTTAAATTTTCAATTGTCTTTGATATAAGAAAGAACCTGGAAAGGAACAGTTCACCCCAAAATCAAAAACACATATTTTCCTCTTACCTATTGTGCTATTTATCCATCTAGATTACTTGATGTGAGTTGCAGAGTTTAGGAGATTAGGCCATAGAGATGTCTACTTTCTCTCCAATATAATGAAACTAGAAGGCACTCAGTTTGTGGTGCTCAAAGTGCCAAAAAATACATTTTAAAAACTCAAATGCAATGTCTCTTTCAATGCCTAGTTAATCAAGATAATCCACAGACCCTGTTGTGAGCTGTTTAATGTAGGAACTATTCTTTCTACCAAAATACACCACCAACGAAGAAGGAAGCATGCATCTACTGAGGTTACAGGTCAGCTGAGGAGGATGCCATTGAACACACAAGATGTAAACTCTGTCGCTAGGGGTTTGAGCTGAACTGTCCCTTTAACATTTATGTACAAATTGCTGCTGTTGTCACAACATGGCAATATTGTGGACACATCTCCTCCCGTGCTAACAGACTGCCAACATTATTGTGTGTCATATATTACTTCAGGTGCAATGAAAATTACAAAGGCAGCAGATGCGAGCAGTTCCAGCTCTTCAGCGTCTCCACCAAAGCAGGGGAGGCCGGGTTAATTGCAGCCGTGGTCATTGTTGCCCTCCTCATCTTAGTGGTGCTGGCAGTTGTTATCTACTACGTACGCAAGTAAGTACATTATGGATTAAGGATTACCAGCATTCTCAAAGCGTCTAAAAATAGATGTGGAAGCGTTTTATGTGTTATAAAGTCTTATTGTACTTCAGCCAGAATATATTCTTTTTAAGCTAATAACCATTACTTGTGTCCACATGCAGGATGTTAAAAGCCAAACAGCAGAGCCAACAGAACAATCAGCAGCCGTATTGGAGAGTACAACGAAGAGTTTGATTGTTCCTCTGGTGTGCATATGTGTGTCTCTTTTGGTTGTGTGTTGGATGGGATGTCAGAGGACAACTTGGCACCGTTTTGGATATGACTGTAAATAACAAATAGACAGAGGAGAACTACTGCACTGACGTTAACTTAAGTCAAGGCAGGTGAGGAGTTGCTAGCTCAATTAATCGTCTCATGAGATTCCTGGATTCCACGCAGTTTGCTACCGAAAGGTGTAACTCATTAACACACACACAAGCAAGGTGTGAAACAAGTGTGAGTGGGTGGGAATTGAATCGCACCTTGCACAGTAGCCTTTCGAACACAGCTATGAAGTAGGCACTGGTGTTACTCGTGTTAAATCACATTTCAATCTATGTGCTTTGACTGAAATGTATTTACAAAGCATTGTTGGACTATGTAAAAGACAAATGTGAAATATTATTCTAAACATTATACTGGCAATATGGAATTACGAGTACCACTTCATAATAAGACTACTCAGGGCTGGAATTACAGCATTTGGCCTTTCGTGTCAATCTTTTGCGGGTACAAAGTCCAAATGCCAGGGCAACAAGGCCATCAAATGAAACAATTATTTTAAGTTCACGGAAATACTGAATCCAACTTAAAGGTTAAGGACGATTTTATTTCAAATGGATGAATGAAATGGATTTTGTTTGAAATAGGCCTAAATAAATAAAAAAAATATTTATTTCACAAAATAATTTATTATTTACAAATGACTAATATTTATACAAACTCCTGAGTCAGAAGTTCAGAATCAGTGGACTTGTTTGAAGATGGGATAGGGAGTCAGGGGGCCAAAGTTACATTTGCTAACATCAACGTTACAAACATTAGGCTACAATACTTATTAGGTTTGTGAAACTTCTTAGACCATTGGGTCAGCTAAGTCACCGTAACGATATATACAATACGAAACATTGTATGTTAAGTTTTTTGTCTTATTTGTTATGTTATGTTATTTGTAAATTGTCAAAATGAATTATTAAAACGGGCATATCATTTTTTGAGGGGCAAAAGGCAAAACTGAGGGGGAACAGCAGCCATGGCCTCTATGAAATTCCTGCCCTGAGACTACCCTTATAAATGATCGTTCATAATTTGGTTGTAAACAATTTAAAAATCATGAATAAACAATTATAAACAAGTTATATCACAGTACATACATCAATGTGGGCTCACTATTTAGCAAGATCCAGTTACTGCTTGCTACTAATCAAGCTTACTATTGAGTTACTAACATTTATAACTGGCTAAAAGGAGCCTAATTATAAAGTGAACAACACTGCATGCTGATAATGTCAAGTTAAACAATTTGCCAAAGCCTTAGTGTATGAATCTAGTAATATGATATGTTAATTTGCCAAATATAATTTTTTGACTATTAAGATATGCTGATGGTGATCAAATGTTGGTAACTTATTGACAAATATTGGAGGAAGCTGACACTTGTAAATGCTAGCTGATGGAGAAGACAATTAAGCAAAGTAAGCAATGAAATCTGAAGCTTAACAGTACAGATAAATGTGGACTCAATATTTGTTGGCCTTTTATCTAATGTGCTGCAATACTTTAATGATTTAAGTGTTTACAATCTAATTATAAAGCATTTATAAGCATAGTTTTATGTGAAGTGGTGTCAAATTCTGAAATAACCCCCTGTGTGCCTAATGTGTTATTAGTAAATATTTTCAAACTGTGTAAATACATGAAATGATCCCTACTGAATGATTTTGACTGTTATTTATGTTGACCGCACCCACACCCAGACATATTTGTGTATTTGTAAGGATCCTGATGAACTAGTCATTTCCCCATCCTCTAAGCCTAACCATCATAACCTCATCCTTTAGCCTATTCTTAACCTAATCCTAATTCTAATCTTAACCCTGAACCATAATTGCCCCTTAAAGTAGGCAAGACTGGTCAGGATGACCTCACTTTTCAAAAATGTCTTCCCTCTGCCTTTTAAAACCCAAGAGTGGCTCTGACAAAACTGGACACACACTGCCACAGCAAACTTAGTAATGCACTGTGTGTGTGGGAGTCAGTCTGTATAATTAGAGTATCCCCAGCCATTCATCAGTCTCCTTAAATCTAAAAACAGGGGCACTGGAGATCCCAAGGGTTTCATAATGAGAATGGTGGCTTCAAATATGCTTCAATTCAGTGAGCTAAGGAGAGAATTAAAATTTGCTGGACTGCATTGCCAACAGTTTGTTAGTGTTTCCATTTTGATGCACTTAAAGTATTCTCAAACAGATGCTAACAACAAACTATGGAAGAAGAAAAAAATATATTCGGACAGCTGACAGCTTAGTTACTCCCAAAAATTCTTGTCATCATTAATGACGTCGCTTTGCGAGACACTCATTCTGGCACTAATTATTGTTCAAAGACAAAGTCAGGATTGTACTCACTGGCTGAAGTCAGTTTTTACACTGACATTGTATAAAGCGATATCGCGAGTCAGCTCAGCAATGAAAATGTCACAGAATCGATTATTGACAGGGTGACAGTATCAGAACAACACACAACAGGGACTTTCCAAAAGCATCTCATGTTGCTATGAGGACATTTCTGTGCAGGGTGGGCCCTCGAAAGTCACCACATGTGACGTAGAAACTTTTCCGTGCTGCTTTAAATAGCAACTGACCTCTTTCCATTGTGTATGAAAGGTTTTTATTTCTCTCAAAAGCAGAAACATATATATTAAAATGTTTTTATGTTAGCATTCAAAAGGTAGAAAGGCAGAAACCTCTGTAATAGACCAACAGACTGATATCATGAGTCAGTGGCCTTTTTCTGTTCAAATATTGTGATTTGCTTCCACCTAGTGGCAGTTTTGTTTCCCTGTCATGTGTTGCAATGGGAGGTAAGCAGAGTTTATTTGGCAAAATTTATCACATGTATATAAAATACATGTTTATAGATTTATTCCATTTCCTAAAACATCTTTTGGAGCTTTTAAAGATGTATTAAAATACATTTTATCTGAAATGTAAACTCACTCATTCCTGTAAACAACTCACTCTTACAGGTTTCTAGCTTTGTCAAACTCATGTGCAATTTTCAACGCTGTGCTATTCAGTCCTACAGACTGCATGTTAGTGATGATGGTGACCACCACCCCCTGTGGGAGGACGGGGATCTGTCCTCGGCACTGGTCTGTCTCCTCACTGGGTAACACGAGGAGGACACTGCTGGCCCCCACAGCGCCTCCTGTGTGCGACACGTAGTGTCTGCGCTTCCTGCACTGCCCATATTTCTGTAGTTTCTCCACTACCAGCCAGCCTTGGGCGTACAGTCCTTCCTTATCCCAGGTGGGATCTGTCCTGTCAACGGGTGCCCACAGGTCTATGACAGTCTGAGGTTTGAGGAAGCCCGGCAACAAGCCCTCAGTGTCCTTCAGGTGGGCCACCTGGTAGCTGTAGAGGAGGGCGTTACCGAAAAGCAGCAGGTCACCCACAGTGGAAAGGAAGCCACCTCCTGCCCACTTGTAGGAGTTGTCTACGTACGGGCAATTCACAACACGTCCTTTCTTGTTGAGATGATAAAATCTGTGAAGGAGAATCATCGATTAATATGGACTCACAAATGGATTTTTAACATGTTGGTCACTCAGAAAAGAAACCTGAACAATCAAAACTCAGGCATGCAAACTGGGTAAGGGTGCGGAAGGTGAGAAGGAGAAAAACACAGACCCGCTGAAGGGGTCCGGTTGAATGCTCACTCAGATATGTTTTTTAAATAATGTACTACATGCTCATTTATAGCGACTTTTACTATCATTCTGGTCTGGGACTGGTCACAAGCTAACAAAATCACAAGTTTGAGCAAAATAAAGTACCAAGTATTAATAAATAATAAATATGTTATGTTTACATCCTGTATTACATGCATTAACTCGTTTTTATCAAAAAGCAGAGTCTTAAGGATGTCAATTAAGCATAGATCAGACAAACACTTGATTATTTGTGAATTTGTATTTTTCTGGCCATGATTGTTTAAAATCTAAAAAGTGTTCATTTGGCCCCTTTCTGCCCTGCAGTATAATTAATAAGAACACATTAGAATATATTCCAGACAAAAGTTGCATGTAAATGCTGATCAATCAGTGTCATTACCCCAAATGTAATATTAGACACAGGTATGTAACAGAAGTGTACAGAGATGTCATTATTTGTATCTGTGTCTGTTCAACCAACAAAATTGTCTGTCTTTGTATCTGTATTTGGATAGAAGACCAGAACTGGGTGAGGTGTATACTGTAAGTCACATTAAATTGGGAAAATGTTTTATTTTCTAACCAATAAATGCAACTGTGGTGCCGACAAAGGATCAACATGATTTAACATAAATCAAATATTTCCACATCCTCATACTCTACTTTTGATCTATCACTCCTTTTACTTTTAGCTAGGTTTTATGAACTGAACCCCTTTAATTGAACAATATATTTTTTTAAAAATCTGAAAATTAAAAAAAAAAGGTTCATAGATATTCTATTTTGGGGTGCCCCTGTAGCTCAGCTGGTAGAGCAGGCACCCCAGGTACTGACGCTGTTGGTCCTCTGCAGCGGCTGCCGGTTCTGCTGTGTGTCATCCCCCCTCTCTTGCCACCCCCTTTCCTGTCATATATTCAGCTGTCACTATCAACTAAAGGCAAAAAATGCCCAAATAATATTTTTAAAAATTTTAATTCTGTTTACATTGTTGCATTGGGAATAAAAACGGTTAAGATATATAAGTATATTAAAAAATATCCTTCATTTAAAGGGAATAATCTTGGTGCATTAAGTCAGTGACTAATTAAGGTAGATGTGACCTTTTTAGGTAGTCATAGTGCTGACAAGTAATAATGCACAACTTCAGATAAAAGAAATATCTGTTTCTATCGCCTCATCTGTGCGGGTCATGCCTAGTATGTAATATGAAGGAACAATCTAACAATTAAAAACAAAACTTATATTAGTTAGTGATTGCAAGCTGGCAAAATAGCCAGCTGCCTTGTTAATTTATCTGGTCTATATACTGAATGGACAATAGACTAATTAATGCAAAAACTAGCAGCAAAATAAATAAATAAAACCCACTTTTGATGTGTTTTCTTCTACTTTTGATAAAAGCTAACTCATTCTTGCTTCACGTTTAAAATAATTTCAAAAGAAATACCAGATCTCTACTCTGATGTTACTGATGCATCTCCTCTGTATTGTAATTTGGACATAGCTTGAGATTGATGATTATTAATTACCTGGAGCGGTGGTAAATAATTGGGTCGTTCTCATCGGGTACAGTATTGAGCATTCCCAACTCACGGAACATGCTCATCATGAGATCGAGGAATCGCTGTCCAGCAGCTCGCTCCATAACAGCACTGAGCAGTGTAAAGGCGTGGGTGGAGTACAGAAAAGTGGTGTCTGCACATACAAAAAAACCCACCAATCTTACTAATCAAGACATTAAAACTGAAATTTGAAAAGGTGATGAGCAAGCAAATATGTGCTTTACCAGGTTTGAAAATGAGCGGGTCATCCTTGAAGAGGTCCAAGGCCTGAATGACACTGTCAAAGTTGTCCTTCAAGTAGTATTCCTCATGCTCAAACTCTTTTTTCTTCTGAGCCTGAGTGGTTTCTTTGTCTTTGGTTTTCTGCTCTGATGCAGATTTAGCTTTGTTTTCAGATGAGCTCTTCTCATCCTCTTTCTCTTTTGTTGGTGGCTTTAAAAGTCGCTTAGCTTTCTCCTTGTCCTCCCTCACTTTCTTTGCATCCTTCTCATAATGACGTATACCACTTAGGTGGGACAGAATCATACGAGGGGTTATTGTCACCTGAAAGAACAGAATAAATGATGTGCACATGTGCTTGACAAAAAAAAAAAAAAAAGAACAGCGTGATTATTACCGATGTGAAAATTTTGTTAATGTAACTTACATCCTGTCCGTCAAATTGTTTCTGGGGAAATTCTGGGACATATTTCTGGACTGGGACATCAAGATCCAGTTTGCCCTCCTCACACAGTCGTGCAGCAGCTGCAGATGTGAGGGGCTTACTGATGCTGGCGATTCGCAACACTGTATCTGGGTTGCATGGCACGCGATTCTCCAAATCAGCATAACCGATCCCTGAATTACACGAAGAATTTAAATGAGTCATATAAGAATATTTACGTGTTTACAGTGGAATATGTTGGTGTGGAGGGCCAAAAGTGAATCTTAAAGGGATAGTTCACCCAAAAATGAAAATTCAGTTATTATTTACTCACCTTCATGTCAGAGGCTTGGAGACTTGGATTACACCAGACGAGCACTATGGAGGCATATTCTGTTATGTTTTTTCTTGTTTGTTTGTTTTTTTGAGTGTGTTTTTCGGTTTGAAAACTAGTCACCACTCATTTAAATTGTTCAGGAGATTCTGCAACACTGTTTTCCCGTGAAACTCCAGCAGTGCTTGTTGACTAAAAAACTAAACCCTGCCTTCAATTGGCATGAGGGTGCATAGATAACAACTTAATTAATTTATGGTTGAACTATCCATTTAATTGACTGATGTCCTGCACAGTGTCACTCTGCCCGCAATGCTTAGACAAGGAAAAATAATTAATAATGAAATATCCTACATATTTAAATTGGATTTTTACCTCACAAAAATCAAAAGAGCACCAAAACAGCTATTTATAGTCTTTATTCTTTTCACGAAGGCAAAATCGAGCCTTATAGTGGGCAAACTTTGGCCCGCAGTCCCCAATTTGTGCAACCCTGGCTCAGCATTTGCTTTGATAGAAAATATTATCTAATATTCAACACTTGACCAACATTAACCTGTGTTGTGGGCCAATGTTTCACCAGCTCCTGGTGCACTGACCCAACCAGTTGGCACACGGTTAACCAACAATAAAAAGTTATGCAAGTCAAACCAGACTGGCTACATTGGTTTTTATTGTAATCTGTATGAATGATACATGTAGCACCTGTGAAGTGGACTTTGCAGGCTTGCACCAACCTTCACACCAGACTTGAGCACCATCCACAGAGACCCCAACCACCATCCCTGGTGCCCCGACCTCAGCCTGGGTGATAACAGATACAAACAATGAGCTGATAACAGGTGGCACTTAAGTTAGTTGAATCATATACCAATCAGTCAACACAGGCCTACCTCTGTGCCTACCTTTATCCGCTCCACCAGCTCCCTGCTAACTTTAATGGCATCGATATATCGATCAGTCCTCCGCGGTGCTTCTGGTACTTTATCATCGCAGTAAGTGTTGTCTGTGTCACCGAGATATTTCAGCCCGACAGCTAAAGAAATCCCGACACCGACCCCACACATCACAATCTTGGACTTGAACCTGTAGACACTAGAGGCTGAGTTTGACCCTCCGACGTATCGTCTCTGCTGTTGAAGTAAAACGCTCCGCGCTGCAGCGGCTTCACTCGCGCTCCCCACAGAGGAGATCCCCGCGCTGATGTTCGGATACATTTGGCACAAAAACGATTTGGCAAAAACAACCGGGACATTGTTAACGTTTGATTTTGTTGCTTCTCTTGCCTTTTGTTGGCAGTAACGGTCCCTGGTTAATGAGCTCCAGTTAAAAAAAAAAAAAACAACCCGCTTCCTGTTTGCGACCATCGAGCCAGACCAGCTTAATCAAACCACGATCCAAACAAAATCGAGCGAGAGAGATTCTTCTGTTTCTTTTCTTCTCTTTATTTTTGCATCTGCTTTGGCAATGTGAACATCTTTATCTACCCAAAAAAAGCCCCTATGAGTCTGAATTTGAGGATAATCTGCTCACCTGATGTCAAGGTATTGCTGTTGAAGGATTACATGGTGTTCCTTTAGTACACTGCCCACCTGTTGTGTTTACTCAAGTCCTTAAGTGCAAAGGCAAGGTACTTGTACTTCACTTGAGTATTTCCATTTTATGCAAGTTTATACTTCTCTACACCTCTGAGGCAAATATTGCATTTTTTTTTTATTCCACTACGTGTGCTTGGCAGCTTTAGTCAGTGGTTACTTTCAGATAACAATTCGGCATACCCTCTGTCCAGTGAAAACCATGTATTTCTAAATGTGATGACTTCGAAATAGCATTTTTCTGATTAAGTTTAGTGCTCCATTATGGATTGAGAAACTTCTACTTTTTAAGATAAGCTGTTTAAAGAAAACTTTTAATGACATTTTTATGATAATACTCACCTACTTTTATACTCAAGAAGGTGTGGAAAACAGGACTCTTACTTGTATGAGAGTATTTTTTTTTTATCATTATTATATTTATACAAAGAATGCAATTGTGTATGAAGATTTTTAAGTTCTAGACATTATGTTTGTACAGCTTCAACTAAGCAGCTAAGCTCAAGTATAACAAAAATAAAAATAAAACTGCATTTTAATTCTACAAGACAGGGCTAAATGATAAGGTGTTTCAAAGTAACTTGACAATGCAGTCAGTGTGAGGCTTTTAGGGACTGTGAAGGTAAGTGAATGGACTGATTTTCATTGACATATTTGAGTGTGACCAATTCTCAGGATTAAACTTATATTTTAACCATAATGCATACACAGGCTTTACTCCAGGACCATATCACACATGCACATAGACACACACGCACAAACATACACACACAGCCTCTTATCTGCTCACTGGTACAACAAAGGACTTTTGACAGAGGTCATGCTAACTACTTAACTGCTGTCAACACACATGAAGATCATTTTTTGTTCAACTCCAAACCTACATAAGCTTCTGAATAATACTGTGTATGGAGGCTACTGAGTAAAATAAGATAGCAAACGTAGGCCATGATGAAGTCATAGTTTATGACTGGAGTTTAAATAACCTACCCAACAATATACTGATAAGCTAAGGTCCAGGCACACCAACACTTCTTAAAAGTTAATGCAAAAATAATTTAGGAGCATGCTTTAACTTTGATACATAAACATAAACTGAATGCACGATCTTTAAGTTACTGTGTTGTTTCTTTTGCTCAACTAAAGACTTTTAGAAAGTTTTCCACCATTGCTACACTGGTTTGATTATCCTGAAACTGAACTGATATGGTCCAGTAGTGCTCAGTGAGCTCCAGTGAACCACAGAAACACATGACAGTGTTTTTCCCCCAGCTGAAAGTCAAACTGAGGGTCAAGCAAAAAACAAAAATGAGCCAAGACAGGAGTAATGCAATAAAGCTGCAAAATGAACAGATCTCCAGTTGTTCTGAACAGTTAACACATTTTACACCTCTGCGGGGAAGATAAATTTCATTAAATACATGTTATTTTCCTGGGCATTGCATCAGGTTTTATTCAATCACCCCAAAATCTAATAAGACTTTTAATTTAGGTCAAAAAAGCTAAGCATGCACCACAAACAAAATTAGAAAACTTTCAAAACGTGCTTTATTTATATTCATATTTTGTACATTTCAGATATGATAAAAACTTGAAACATCTATTTTAATACAATGCTAAAACAATGCACAACCAGATGACTGAAATCATACTTTATAGACAAGATGAACAAATTTTGAACTATGGTTTTAAAAGAAAACTACAAGTATACTGTAATGCATTAGCATTTTCGCTCATTGCTTAAGAGAACAGTAGCACCAGTATACATACTGACAGGCATAGCCAATGTATACTTACACTTGCAAGGAATTTTTCTGTTTTTTTTTTAAAGATAGTTTGTCTTACAGACTGCAAAGTGTGCATAAAGTTGAGGTTTAGCTAAGTGCAAAATTTCTCCACTTTGTCCTTTGGTATGTGCATAATAAGGTGGAATAGAACGTACCAGATCAGCTTCAATCCAGATGTACAAAACAATCTTTGCAACCAATGGCACATGTCATTTCACCACATGACTTGTCAAAAAAGAAAAAAAAAAAAAACTATCTAAAGGATTGCAAAATGCAGACAACATTTCAAGAAAAAAAACTGGCTTGCGAAAACAACTTTGTTTCTCAGTTTAGGCTTCATCAAAGGGAATGGTTAAGCTTTACTTCCCCTTAGCTTTGCTCCTTGGTCGAGTTCCACTGAAGGCAGGACGGTGCAACAGGAAAAGCATCAGGCTGGTTTGATCTCCACCATAGGCAAGGTACGAGAGGAGGGGTTTTTATGGTAAGCAAGGTGCAAGTACAAAAAGCCAAAACCACAGTGCATGTGGGGTCAGACTGTGCTTTCACAAATTATTCAGTTCCATTAGAGTCTGGTCCAGCATCTGGTGCATATCGAGGTTCTCTTCTTTAGCATGTGACAGTTTCTCTGTTAGAACATCAAATGAAGAAGTTTTAATTTCACACAAGTGAGCATTAAGGGAGTCAGTTGGTTAGCTTGCATTAATAATCAAGCTGGCTACATCATTCAGGTCAGTTATTAAATGTGAGGGCTTTTAAATCTGACCTGCACTTCACTGACAGAAAACAAGAGAAGCACACTGAGTAAACAAACTCATATTATGATATGCAAGCAACCATGCAAACAGGTTATAGTCTATAACAAAGTTCTTATTAATACACAACAATAAACACAACAACAATACACACTGTAAAAAAAAAAGGTGAGAAAACTCATAATTTCAAGGCAGCTGCCCTCACTAGATTTTTGAGTTTCGAATTAAACTCTGAAGTTGTGAAATAACCAAAACAAAGTTTTTGCGGGCCTATAATCTTTTGTTGAGATCATTTACTTTTCTTCTTTAGATAAGTTTGACTCTTAAGACTTTTATAAACACAACAGTGAGCTGTGAATCTCATTTGTCATTATCTTGGTGCTTGAAAAAGCGAACAACTTTTGTGGAGGTTTCTAAAACTCAAAGATTCAAGTTAATCTAAAGAAGAAGAGTAAATTTACTGAGCAAAACATTATCAGGAGGTAAAACCTTTTGAAAACTTTAGAGTTTGTGAAACCCAAATATCTATGACTTGAAATTTTGAGTTTTTTCAACGTTTTTCATTTTTGCAGTGTATAAAAAGGTATTATTGTATGTTATAATACAAGGTTGCCAGACTAGAAAATGATATATTTGTATAATCCCTGATTTTCACTATATTTGAATTACATTTCCACAAACAGCAACACAAAATTCAAGCAGTGCAGACATCGTACTGTACGTGTACAATGCAACGGAAGGGCTTTGGATCCTAACACTGGATTGGATTGTCATACACACATTGAAAACAAAAGCAACAGACAAAAACATTCACACAATTTAGTCGTCATTCAAGGCCACACGTAGTTCATTAGTGAGAAGGCGGTTTTTCTCAAGTTGCTGGTAGAGGCGATCTTTGCAGTCAGAGGGCAAGTTGAAAAACAGAGAGAGGACAGGAAATCAGAGGAAAATAGGGAAAAGAGGAAGTGCAATGCCTGCTGACACCTACCTTCTCACACCAACAATATCTGAATAGTCTTTATATAATGTGATCAAACAATGTTTTCATGTTCTTGTTTTTTGAGTGTCTGGCACTCCATTCTTTAGATTTTTGTCTGCAACAGGCAGGACAGCGTGTAGAGTGAAAACAGAGGATGAATAGAGTTAACCCAGAAAGGTTCAAAAGAACCATGGCAGCAACCGATTTTTTTTTAATTTAGGAAAAAATATAGGAAAAAAATATAGGAACATCTGGCACTTTTCATTGAGATGTTCAATCAATGTTGATGATGAATGTAGTCAATTGAAGCAATAAATTCCTCAGTGCTGCTACATTAACCAAGAAACCTGAGTTCTCCCGCTGGTGGAGTCATGCAGCAGGGCCTACATGTACCAGGATGCATTGTGTACAAGCCTCTGACACCCACACTACAGTGTATCACAGCCTATAGTATTACTTTGTTGGCCATAACATAGTATTAGATGACAAAAATGCACATTTAAACATGCCCTCTGGCTACCCACAGGCAGTAGTCTCGCCTATCCATACCTATCACCACAGTACTGGAGAGAGGTCTGGCTCCACACATTATCATTCTGTTATAGGGAAAAAACACTGACTTGCTTACATTTCTATAAATAACAATCATCCAGGGTGGCGCTCAGCCTAGGATGCAGTGATGGTCCCCCTAAAAAACAAGCTGTTTCCACTGCATAGTGTGGCTTGGCTTGACTTGACTCTCTTTTTTGGTTTCTCATTGTCAAAAGTTGTGGATAGTTGCTGGCACTTTTTTTAGTATCACCTTAGTTGAGCTTCTAAGTAAGCTGAGCCGAAACAGAAAGGTGGAGAGAAAACACTGCAGACTGCTGATTGGTCGGAGAATTGTTACTAGAATCATTATTTACTCGACACGGAGCAACCAGAGTCTCCTCATCATCCCTGATGTAGGAGCTCCCAAACCCTCTTAAGCATTTTCTGAAACAAAGTTTGTTTTCTTGCTGTGACAAACAGCCATCCTGTTCTTGTGTTTGTGTCACATTGAAAATGATGTCATGGCAGTTTCACATGGTGTTGCTATGACAATCAGCTAAGATTCCCACATATGTAAAGGAGGTACAATCTGCACTGGAAAACAAAACTGAGAGAGATAAGTGGCACCAAAAGTGAATCGAGCCAAGTAGAGCAGAGTGTACTATGCAGTAGAAACACAGTGTCACAGGGACTTGTTTCGGTGGAACATCTGCATGTGGGGAGGCGAGCCCTGGCTTTAAGATGGCTAAATCCCTATAAAAGAAAAGTTAATTAGCTGCTAGCTTGTGTAAATTGGTACCATTAGTGTCCAGGTTAGGGTAACTTGCCATTTTCAGTGTGTAGGTTACTAGCTTGGAGGTTGTTGTTGTTTCCTGTGTGTTGTTTCCTGTAGTGGCAGGGATTTTGATAACATGCACATTGGGTAGGAGAGAGAGAGTGGAAATCCAAGCTGAAATATATAATATATACTCTATATATAATATTGAAAAGTGCCAAATTTTCCCTTAAACCTTAAAACAAAATCTTTAAAAGTGGATAGTATGGCAAAAAAAAAAAAAGAATAAAACAATGAATACTATATTTACCACTACTCTATCATAATTTTTTCTATCAATTACATCTCATGAACTACGGCTGTTCAACATCAGAACTGGATAGACTGTTACTGAGAATCAATCCTTTTAGAGCTTCAGTTTGGTCTGACATTTTTAAGAGTTTAAGGATGTGGCTCAACTATTGTTCTGCAGTCCCATTTGAATTACGAAGTCTCAAAATCTCTCACTTCTGCTTATTTCTCTGTGTCTGAATGTATGGGAATGACTCTAATAAAAACACTCAGAATGTGTGATTGTATATTTATTCAAGTATATGACAGGATACTGTGTATCATACAAAGCCCATGTGTCGTAATCACTGATAGCAGTTTCATCCAATTTTTCCAGCAACCAGATGAGGCTCAACAAATCTAACATACTGTTCTGTATTCTACAACTACACCCCGTAACTCTACTTCACCACAATCTTCCTGCGAACAATCCAACACTAATTCCCTCCTATTTTCACATCTTTCCACTCAGCTTCTCCTGTCACAGTACTAAATGTCGAAAAGTGCATGCATGCATCAGTCTCAAACGCTAAGAGAGAAAACAACTTGGCTCAGCTTTCAGTCGAGTACCTGCAGATGTTCTAGGTTTCTGTGCTCACAGCACTACTGGGATATTCCTAATATCTCAGCTTCACAGAACAATAATTGAAGAAAATAAAAGAACATTGAAATCTATAGAACTACACCAGTAAAGTAGGGTAAGGCTCAACTAATGGTTTGTGGAGATGAAGAAACAAAATCAAAAAAACATAACTTAAAATCAAGGCTTCCTGGTTTTATTAGAGCCACTTGAAAATAAATAGAAATTAAAAAGAAAAAGAAAGGACAGAGTAAAGAGATACAGCATACATAGAAGGAAGGGTGTTTATTTTTTACACAATGCAGAAAGTTTCTAGGATTCTGTACAAGAGATGGGATGCATTTAACGTTGACGTGAGGATGAAAACATGAGGAAACGAAAGCAAAGACAGAGAGGGAAGGGAAAATGGAGAGAAGGCTGGAGAGAGCAGACAGATGCCGCTCAGCCGGCAGGAGACGTCTTTGATGAGGTGTAAAAAATTTATCTGTGTAAGAGAGAAGAAGTATAGTGAACCAGGGGGTCGGTGTGGGACCTACGGAAATTTTTAGATGTGCACCACAATACACCAGAGCCACATGAGTCACGGCACAACATGACAAAAACCACATCACAGTGGAAATGCACTGTGATAGAGAACACGCTGACAAACACAAACTGGTGGTCGGACCAGTTTCTCTCCGATTTCAACAAGACCTTTCTGATAAAACGCGAGGACCAGACAGATGGTGGTGCACCTCGTCGTTCTCCTTTCCTAAGTCCCGCCCCTTTTTGCCCTGTGCTTCAATAGCAGTTGAGCAAGATCGGTACCCAGTGGAACCTCGAACTTTGTCTGTTCCTGTTTCCTGTGCTTATATCTGCTGTTTGTGTCTAGGGGGGAACCTGAGACTTGTGAGATTTGCAAAACTCCCACCCTAATGTGTTGTGATTGGCTACTACTACTGTACTATGATTGGCCAGCACCTGTTGCCTTGATAATGCCTCCTTGTGATTGCCAGAAAGCCTTTCTAACATTGTGAAAGGCTTTATTTTAACCATAAACCATGAAATTTACTTAAATCTAGTGTCTCTACTGTGACACTACTGGGCTGAATCAAATGCATATGCGTGAGAATTTTGAAAATCTTAGGTTCCCTAGCCTAGCACATAGCATATCTAAGTACAGGAAACAGGAGAGAGTTGACTGAGGTTCCAGAGCAAAAAGGGGGGGGGGGACTTAGGAAAGGTCAATTTAGCAAAATAGGGGGCTCAACCACAGAGATGCTACAGTGTAACAGTTAATCTTCAATGGGGGATCTCATAAACACACAGGGAGGGGGGGGGGCCTTTCTTCTCGACAGAAGTAGACCATGTTAGTAGAAAAGGAAAGAAGACACTTAACCTCGAGTTACAGTGAGTGAATCAGATTAATTGAAATGCTTTTGCGATACAGTCAACAACATTTCAATAGACAACCTGCATGCCTGTCTTAGGATGTCAAAATATCTTACAAAAAAATCACCACTTATTACTTTTCCCAAAAAAAGTAATACAATTCACAGTTGAATCAGCTAAAAAAAATGTAAACTCAAGCTGACTTGTGTTCATGCGTAACATAACATATTCTCAATGATACTGATAAGTACCATGATTATCACACTGATGAAGAAGTGTGAGAGGAAGTGGGCTTCAATTACAGACATGGAATACCACAATGTCTGTTTTAAGACATTTAACTTCAAGACTACATAAAAAATATAGCTGCATAACCACTTTAAATGTCAGACCAGATATAGGAGTTGGATGCACTAGTTATGATGGATACAAGGAAAAATAAGGGAGACGACAGAGGCGAGGCAGTCGGTGTGCAGGGAAGGGAGATGCAGGGGAGAAACAAGCAGGCACCACAAGTTGAAAATTACATGGAAGTCATGTCGTTGAGGGCGTGGTCCAGCTCCTCGCTGATGGCCTTGTACTTCAGTTTCTGGGCATACAACTCATCTATTGGTGGGTGGTGCAATGAGGTGCAGTGAAAGGGAGCAAAGGTGAAGGAGGCATGACAAGGAGGTGAAGGGTGAAGCATCCAGACAAGAAGAGGTGACAGAAAAATTGAAAACAGAAGAGGAAAACAAAGTTACACCAGAAATCGATGGAATGTGCAACAAAAGTCAGAGAAAGAAATGGACCGTGTCTTTTTTGTCCATATGGCTTGCAGCCCTCAGCCCTCACTGTGACTCCTTGAACACTAAGTCAACATTTAGGCTTGATATCAATGATAAACATCTTACCTTGAAATGCAAAAACAGATCAACTAGACTTAATCGAAAATAATAAGAGTCGCCACAACAAAAGTATGATGCTGACAGAAAAAGAATCATGATGAAATTAAAAGGGAAGCGAGAGATAGAGTTCAAAAGTGAAGCAAAGAATGGCCTGAAGAGATTTTTTAAAGAGTACTGAGCCCTTTGGACAATTTCAAAATAAACAGAGTAGCATTCTGGGACAAAAATCATACCTTCCAGGTCATCAATGGTCTTCTCAAGCTTGGCTACTGATCTCTCAGCGAACTCAGCACGAGTCTCAGCCTGTGTTACAGAGACAGATTTTTGAGTTAGCCCGTGTAATACAGCACCTGTGACTTGTATAAATTATCATGGACTCAGCCTGCAGCTCCAGATAAGGCCTCGTGAAACTTTACCTCCTTCAGCTTGTCGGTGAGGACCTTGATCTCCTCCTCGTACTTGTCCTCCTTCTGTGAGTACTGTGGGACAAAAACAATGACAGGTGTCAAACATGTGGGCCTGGAATCAAACTCTGAATGTCCTAGTGTGTTTAAAGGAGAAACATGTAAGACCCTAGCATGCCAAAATGAGTACTGCAGTCCAAATAGCGAATTGGACCCATAAATGGTATACTAAATAGGATGAATTAATATATGATCTTGACTCAAAGCTCATGCAGGTTGCCTGCAGGTTGCAGGGAAACTTGCACAAGATGAGTGCAACATCATATTTTGACAATGACAAGCAACAAAAAAATAAAGTAAATATATTACATATTTCTCATTTAAACTGGTATCATTGCATATTTCTCCTTTAAACTAGCATCACATATTTTAACCTATTTATACAAATAAATATTATGAAATAAAACTGAAGTGAAGAGATTCAACTCCCCCGGCTCTTCTGCTCCCTTTTGCCCAGTCTGAGGGGTTTGACAGCATGCATTTGGCCAGAAGGTGGCACTTACCTTCTCAGCCTGGGCCTCCAGTGACTTCAGGTTGTTGGTCACAGTTTTCAACTCTTCCTCAAGCTCAGAGCATTTGCTGAGGTTTTAGACAAAAGGATAAAGTAGCAAAGGAGGAGACGAAAAGGGGGATGGAGGGACAGGAGGGAAGCCAGGGCGGACAGAACCGGAGGTGGACACAAAACAGGTAGAAGAAACGTAAGAAAGAGGGGGAGAGGAAACAAAATAGATAAGAACTACAGGGATTAAAACAAGGAGGGAACCCCAAGTACCTTATAAGTGCCTTAACAAAGCAAGAATGTGAGAATAGCAATCTGACTCACAAAGATTAGTAGGTTACAATGAAATCAATAATTTGGTAAATGGTATTTTAGATGTGAGGTGTTATTCTTGCACAGTCTCTGCTGTGTTAGAGGCGTGAAAGAGTATAATATACCCAGAATAAAAGAGCATAAAAGAGGAAAAGAACAAGCATGGTGAGCCATGCAGAGACTCAGCAGCATGAATGACAGTGAGAAGAGCCACTCATCAAAGACGTAAGAGTGTTAGTTTTTGGTTGTAGTACCTGTGTGACTGTGGAGTTTAGTGATTTCATGCTTTGCTCCAAAACCCTGAGCTCATCCTCCTTTCTTCGAGCTTCTCTGTTAGTGGGTGTGGCATACGCGTGCAAGCCATAACCATTCAAACCACAGAGAGCATGCAAATGATGAGCACAGACAGTAAGAACACAGGACACACTGTTCAAATGCCGTCGATACTTTGTGTATTAGTGCTCAAAGCTCCAACTGTTTAACTGTGAGTGTACATGCAAGTGTAAGTGCATCGTGAAGGTTGAAAGATCGTACCTTTCTGACAGCTCAGCGCGCTCCTCTGTACGCTCCAGGTCACCCTCAATGATGACCAGCTTACGGGCCACCTTTAGGTGCAGCACAACAAAGTGTTACAACACAACAAATACTTGATGTCTGGGACACAGTTATGATGTGGTTTAAAGTGAAAATGTACCAGTCTAATATGATTAACCCAAACTTTACATTGAGAAAGTAATAGCATGATAGAAACATTTAAAGGACCAGTTTGTAGGATTTAGTGGCATTTAATAGTGAGCTTGCAGATTGCAAACAGGTTGCATCTGATTCTTATTGAGAGGATTATACACAAATGAAAACAAACTTATGAATATTATATTCTGTTTCTGCCACATTCTGCCAATAAATCCCTGTAAATCTTACAAACTGGACCTTTAATCAATAGTTTAGAACTCATTATGATGTAGCTATAAGCAGATATAAGAGGATGTTTTTAGTGTTACTAGTGTTAAGTATTTGTCAACAATTATAACTTTATCTATGAAAACATATTTTAGATTATTACCGCCAGTTGTAGAGGAAATATTCAGATTCTTTACTTAAAAGTAAAAGTCTTAAGTTAGTAAGTACTTAAGTAATAAAAACAATAAGTATAATGAGGAAAACTGACTTAAAGTATCAAAAGTAAAAGTATTAATTAATTTTCTGTCATTCACCTAATCCAGAAATCAACTAATCGTTTCAGCTCTAATTGTGTTTACTGTTGTATAATTTAAACTATAATAAAGTATTACATGCAAATGTATACATCTATAAGGTAACTAGTAACTAAAGCAGTCAAATAATCGCAGTGTAAAAAATGAGTACTCGTTAAAAACTTTAATTTTTCCCTCTATTATGAAGCAGATGTATAAACTAACATAAAATAGAAATACTCAAGTAAAGTTTAAGTACCAGTAATCCATACTTAGGTACAGTATTTGAGTAAATGTACTCATTTGTATTTGTATGTATGTAACATTCAATATATTCTTACATACTGTCTATAAATGCTAGAGAAAAATAAAGTGTTGTCTTATTCTTTTTAGAGAAATGCACTATAGTATGCCGTATATGGGCAATGATTCTTCCTCATTTGTCTTTTAAACATAAAAGTTACCTGTAATTAATGTAATATTTTAAAATAAACAATTACATCTTGGAATTCCACCTATTACAACTAACTGTAACAAGTCACAGAATGACTGATTGTAGTAAATGAGCAACTGCATGTTTGGTGTTGCACAATAGTTTTGGGGCGGCTGCCAGCGGCTGGAACACTCGCCTCCTCATATTTGCGGTCAGCCTCCTCAGCGATGTGCTTGGCCTCTTTCAGCTGGATCTCCTGCAGCTCCATCTTCTCCTCGTCCTTCATGGCCCTGTTCTCAATGACCTTCATGCCTCTGTGTGCAGGAACAAACAGTAACATGATGTTAGAGGATCAGGAGCTGAGTCCTGTTGGCTGGTAAATCATTAATACATCCTTCTAAGGTGAAAGGCTTCTATTTTTCTGACATGAAACAGGGAGACAATACAGAATTTGGGATGTTAGGGGGAATGACTGCACTATCTGACATGGCTCATGTGACAGTGAGCCATTTGACATCCAGCTCTGTAGCACAGAGGCTCTGCTTGTACCCCACACAAAGGGGTGCAAACACAGCCCTGCCACCTGGTCTCAGCAGCGATGGAGTGAAAGGCCTGAATCCACGATGCTCATAAGAACCCACCTCTCGCTCTCATCAGCAGCCTTCTCAGCCTCCTCCAGCTTGGTCAGGGCAGTAGCCAGACGCTCCTGAGCACGATCCAACTCCTCCTCAACCAGCTGGATACGTCTGTTAAGGGAAGCGACATCTCCCTCAGCCTAGGGAGAGAAGAGGAGCTCGTCAGGACACCATCTTTAACACAACCTGGAAATCACACAAGTTCTTACATACACGTCCGCCCAAAGAATGTAGAGTTTTTATTGTTTTATGCCTGGTGGGTGAATGTAATCTCAGTTGTTCATAAGTGTTTTTGTGCGCCCACCACCTGTTGGAAGAAGCCCTCCCACGAGGCTTCCCTGTGCTCCTCATTGACTATGTATAATGATAACAATGTCCCAGGCTGACAGGAGGTTGAATACCCTGCCTCATTACTAGGCCCAGCAGAGAATATTAACAAGGCTCAAGTACAAGGCCCTGAGACTATTACACCGTAACTGGCTGCTTACATGCTACAAACACAGAGGAGACTCCCTAGATAGTTCACAACTGCCTCAGACATTTAAGTGTCATTTAACTGGTCATACTTCCAGCATATTGGTCAACATTAACAGCTCTGAATGAGCAGAGTTAAACGTAAATCTTTGTGATTACTTTGACTGATATTGCAGTTAAAGGATTATCAATTTTCATTTTTTGCTCTTAAATAATTCCATTTATTTTGTTTAACAATTCATCTGACTGTTTTTCCACTATCTGTTATGCGTAATTGCACTTTTTGTACACTTTCATACAGCTATGGTTATGGTTATGGTTACAGACCCTCTCTATACCTCCCTACACTCATATTTGAGTCTAATTCATTCGCTGAAAAAGACACAAAATGTACAATGAACAGAATAATGAAAAAAGGTGTTTTAACTTTCTTTTGCCAGAAGAGTGTCTACGACCTTTTTTCTTTTTTTTTTGGAACTTTTGTGTTCACTACCAAAGTGCACCCTCATTACCCTTGTTTGAAATTCAGAGAGCTCTGGACTTTTCTTTTTCCTAAAGTTAAAGATAAATTTGACAGCATTTTTTTTTTCTATAGATATTGCAATAATATTATCTTGAATTCATTTGGTTATGATAATGGTGTCTCTGTACACTTTATCTGCCCCATTCAAACAAACCACAACTAAATTAGTGATTTAAATACATGATTATTCAAACTTGTAGCTACTTCTGCTTTTTAAAAATTGTTCAGGAGATATGAGACTTGGAAATACGCTGTGAAAACAGACGACTAAAAGGTGTGACTGAGTCCTGTTTCCCCTGCAGTTCATACGTAAGTGAAATGTGCACTTCTGGACCAAAGTGCATCTGAAGTTGTGAAACCTGACAAGGAAGTTATTCATAATCTATAAATTGAAGCAATGCTTCCAACTCCTATTTATAACACCTCATGATTGATTAACGCAACTACAAATTATCAGTCTGAGCCCGAGACAGGCTCAGACTGCTGTTTAAGCCCCGCAGAAAGACTTATTTCCCGTCTGAATAACTGCCGCTATGTTCACCTCACACGGAGGGAAATCGCTCTTCGTAGCTGTGAAAACGTGTTGTCCTTATATGGGCAAGTCAAAGAGCCTAAGCTCGCACACAGCAGATTGGCACCTTATAATGTTGCCAAACTTTAGTTGTAACTTCCTGGTTGCTTAAAATGATTTGATTAAATGCTGCTGGCAGTAGAACCTGAACAGACAGAAACTTCCTGGAAAGCAGGTTGAATGGCACCAGTGCATCAAAGGAGATGCGAGTGGAATAAAGGAAGATGAGACAACACACTAAACACAATGTGCACACGGTTGTTCAAGCTTTGTCTTGAGCATCAGCGGCCTAACGTTACCAATTATACGCGCTAAGCCAGGAGCAGCAGGCTGTCAAACCCTCAGCAGACTCAAGTACCACAGTGGTGCCACAGTGTGTCCGTCTGGCTGCACGGAGCCGTGTAGAGCTCAGCCTGCAGCACTGCGGCGCATCATAAGAGAAATCCCGCTATCTCACTGCGTGTGCATCAATTCAAGCGCTTCACAACACAGGGGAAAAGCTACAGCAGAAAGGAGGATGTGTAATTTTGATAAGCAGCTCCTGTCTGTAAACATATGCTTACTTGTTCCCTGGCTTTCCTCTGCGCAAGCAACTCCTTCTGTAATCTCTCGGCTTTCTCCTCTGCATCGTCTGCCTGCTCTTGCAAGAATTTGATCTTTCGTTTGACGGCCTCCAGCGACGTAGCTCCGGCCATTGTTTACTCTGCAACTATATATCTTTAAAAAAAAGGACCACTATACTACGAGCTAAAGCACAGTTTCCGAGAAATTGTCAAGCAGCGAGATGACGTCCTGAAAGCTGCGTGAAGACAGGCTGGAAACGCACTCTGCATTAATGCCTGCTGCTGCTGGTCCAGGAAGTACCGCTCATTTCAAAATAGACAGAAAAATAAAGTATTCTGCTAGGGTTTCACTGTAAAAAATCTGCAGCATTGTCTCATTAAATAATAAAGCGTGGAACTGAATCGATGCAATGTAACAATGCATTTTTAATGACAATAGCATACACAGTCCACGCACTATAATAATATTAATTGTGGCGAGCTAACGGCGCCACAGCACACTCTGCTGGTCAATTGTGAGCAGTACACATGAGAGTGAAATACTTAAAGCCATTCAATACGTCTTCACTGAATACAGTAATTACAGGCTGCGTTTTAGACTGTGCAAATATCGTAGAAAATCCTTCCAAGAATATGAAAGAGAAAACAAGACCATAAAACACTAAGTAGTGGTTAAATTCGTCTGGAGAGCATGCAGCCATATTTAAAGTTTCCTATAGGAATATTAAGATATAAGAAAAATTATAGCTGCATCTAGACCTATAGGGAATAACATACAGCATCAAGAGTTATAGGCTAAAACTCACTAGATTATATGGTTACACTTTGGCTGAACTCTTCAGAGCAATCCAATTAAAGGATTATTACAACAGTTTTCCTGGAGGCATCTGATAAGCCACACTACAAATTGATTCCCCTGATTGAGTCTCGTGAACAAAGGTCATCCTAAGCCGGTTAATGACGGGAATCCTTGTCGTGAAATATGGTTTATGAGGACCTTAAGTGTTTTTTTTTTATCCCAAACAGGTCGCTACCTTTAAATGCCAAAATGTAAATTTTTTTTACATAACTTCCCTGCCATGTATTCATCCAAAAGTTGGGAAAGGGTGTAACATAATATTTGAAAAAGGAACATTATTTAATTCGTCTCTAAATAATCTAAGTATATCCATTTATTTATTTAAATTAGTGTGTTGCCTGGGACATTTTGATGGAAACAGAGTTTTTTTCCTGTGGTAAGCAAAGAGCGCAGCCCGCAGATGTGAGCTCTATCTTGACCATATAAAGCAGTGGGCTATATTTAACCAGGCGCTGCTCTCTGCGCTCTTTGGGAAGACTGCACATTACGCTACTCTGAAAAAAGACTTCCTCAGCCAAGGACATATAAGACTGAGCACATGTAGGCCAAAAACACAATATTATTACACAATATTAGGCATAAATGTCATTAATTAGTCTATGGATTGATTTAATTGAAAATAAATGTGTGTATCAGTTAATTAAACAGCCACTCTAACTTTCTTTGGGCAGACCTGCAAGTGATTGTGCATGTGACAAAACGTGAAGCGACAGTTCAACGATAATTTGATTTTTTAAAAAAGCACTTTGATGGTCGATTTTCCAGGATGGGTGTGTGCAAACGTACCCATTCAACTAGAAAATTAAAACAGAGTGGAAACTAACTTTCTCTGTTTTGTTGAACTGTCGCTCCCCACACTCATAGTGATGAGAGGATGAAGATGTGAGAAAGCGTGGTGGTAGTGGAGGTGGTGCAGGAATGGTGCCACTCAGTCCCTTCCTTTACTTACATCTGTGGCTTTCTTCTCAGCCAGCTCAAGTTTCTCCTGGGCATCTTTAAGAGCCTCGGAGTACTTGTCCAACTCATCCTCAGTTCCCTTCAGCTTCTTCTGCAGAGCTACCAAATCGTCCTCAAGCTGAGGCGAGTGATCAGTGCGCGGACAGTTTCAGAGGTGATCAGCAGGGGAGGTGCGTGAAAGACAGCGCGTATAGAGACACACGGAACAGACAGACAGGAGAGGACAGGAGAAAGACAGAGAAAAAAGGGAGAAAAGTTAGGAGAGCTCATGCACGTCAGATTGAGATACCTTGGTGGCGACCTCCTCAGCGGTCAGCAGCTTTTCTTCAGCAGTTTGGAACTCCTCAAACACTTTATCTCTTTCGTCTTCAGTTACACGCATTTTCTTTTCCAACTCTCTTATTTCGTCCTCTAACTATACATGCATATAAAAGACATTATACGGTTAAACAAAACAGCAAATAAACATGCATTTATTCAATTTATTATTAATCAATATTTCTCTCTAATTTAAAAATGTATAGCATCATTTTCTAGGCTATATTTACATCACCAGTTGAGAGGAGGATGTAACATCCAAAAAAAAAATCAAGAATTAATTTAATCCTTATTTGGGATTATCCATGAAAGTAATTAATCCGCATTTAGGAGGAGATCCATTTAAAGGGCAGCAGCTTTATAAAGCTACCGGTATTCCTGCTTTTTTCTATGGGATTTTCCACAAAAGAGAAAAATCAGCCGACCTGTTTGCTTCTGTCCTCTGCTGCTTTCTTGTCTGACTCAGCCTGCTCAGCTCTGTCCAAGGCATTCTCCTTGTCGAGCTTGAGCATCTGCATCTTCTTCTTGATGGCATCCATGGCTGCTTGTGTTCTGTTTCGGCTGCACCAACAAAAACGTCCAAATGAAAACCAAGGGCGAGGAGAGAGGGGCTTAGGGCGTCTGTGCCTAACTGAACGCTAAGCTGGAGTGCAGGCTCTGCCTTACTGTGCCCTGTCAAATATGTACTTTCAAGGGGAGGGTGACTGGATTCCTTTGGACATCCAATACTTTTTTGGAGGAGGCGTGTGCGGGTGCCCGGGCGTTCTTTAAGGATCTGCTCGGCGATTCGTCGCCTCCAAACATTTGACTTTTGATACGCCTTTATATGGGGTGTGATGGACAAGCAGGCTGCTCCCAAGGAAGGGCTTCCTAATGGGAATGTAACAGAAGCCATTTAATGTACAGAGAAGATGAGCAGATCATTAAATCTCTGAATGACACTAGTGTACAGTTTGTTTTACCACTGTGGCAACATATTTAAAGGTATGATATGCAACATTTCCTATAAAATAATGTATAAACTCATATAAACACGTTTTTCACTGTTAATCACTTATGGTGACCAATTGTAAATAAATAAGTTGAAAAAACTCAAAAATTCAAGGCAATTTACTTGCATCAGATTTTGGAATTTTAAGTCCAACCCAAACACTGAAGTTTTGAAAATCTTTAACCAACTACCAATCTTTTGTTGAAATAATCCAATTTCGGGCAGTGAAATAATGACAAATTGTGTTCAACAGCTCACTGTGAAAAAGTTTATCCAAAGAAGCAAAGTAAATTATCTCAACTAAAGATTATGGGCAAAACTTTTTTTCAAAAAAAAAAAAAAAAGTTTATTTCAAAGGAGTTTCAAGGGAGATTGAGTTGGGTACAGAACTCAAGAATCAACTGCAGTAGGTTGTCTTGAAATTTTGAGTTGTCTCAACTTTTTTTTACAGTGTAGAAGTGTATGGTGGTGTCTGTGTCTTCAGAGACCCTGTCATTTGCCTGTATTTCCTTATTTTTCTCATTATTTTGCTGTACTTGGGATGCTTTACCAACCCAGAACATCAGTATTTGATGTCCTGGGGTCTGTCTGGTGCGTTTATGAACATCTTGGAAAATCCTACTGATTCTACCTTTGATTTTGATTTATTTTCAATCAGTTTTCATGTAAACGATCTTTTCTGATTTCACAGTGGCAGTGTTCTTCTATTCATCTGGGTCTGTGACAAGCTTGAACCACAGGCAGCTGCAATAACAGTTTGACCAGGCTTTTGTCAACTTGCAGCCGCTGCTGTGTATGTCTCTGTGTGTGGGTGGGTGTGTTTTGGTGGGTAGGTGAGTGTAAGTTCCTCTGGGATAAGTTTTAGTGGCTCACGGCAATGTGGGCTGTCTGAGAAGAGATGCTTTCGGTAAGCCAAGCAAGCCCTAGAGGCATTGTTCACAGTCTAGGGGGCTCAAAACAGGGAAGTGTTTACCTGATAATGTATCGGATATCCTCCCTGTAAACTGTTGATGTGTGATTTGACTGTGGTGGCAGCACCAGCCAGCCAGCCAGCCAACAGGATGAGTTTTTATACCTCAATTACAACAGCTCAGCAGCTGATTGACTTGTAATTTGAGAAATGTTAACTGTTTTACAAACTATTAAAGAAGAATATAACGTATTATGTGCAGTGCACTATTAAAACAAACCTTGTTTTAACTTAAAAAAGTTAGTGTCCAGTTTGCCTCAAATTTTTAAGTTGAATGAGTTTGAAAAGACAAGTTCTATGATGACTCAAAACACATAAATGCATGCTAAAACTTGTATATTTGTGTTATGTTAATCAGAAAAGATTAGTTGATTCCACTAAATTCCTGTATGATTTTTTTTACAGTGTACATTTATTAGTAGTTTTAAATCAGAAGGGGTCAGAATGCCTCGTTATATTCTCCATATTCTAATATGTTATATTATAATGCATTATTTATAAGTGAATTATTTGCTTGATAATTTGAGCTTTTTAAACTGTTAACCTATAAAAGCATTGAGCTAATGAGAGGCTAAGCGACACAACTGCAGTGACTGAGGACACACCAAGTGTCTTCAAGTCTCCACAAAGATTCTCCAGGATATTTTTAGGAGCGCCTTCTCTTTCATGCACCTGCCTTCGTCTGTAATATGGATCCAAGACTCTGTGCCAAGAGTCCAAGGTCTAATGCCATTAGATATGTCCCCTAAAATAAGCCTTGTCCTGCTCAGGCTGCTTTGGTCTGTTTTATACATTATTGTTGCTACGCCTGGCAGACTGGTCCCTGCCTGTAAATTCAAACAGGCTGGTCAGTCTTCAGACTTCACTAAATCAGTACTAAAATATGACGAGGGCAACACCAGAGAATGATGATGATATGAAGAATGGTGTTTACAATGTGTTCATCATATTGCTTTGCTATAATTGAGGGTATTGTCCTGATAATTTAGGCAACAGCTTGTCTTAGACTTTGATTGACAGGCACAGGAATAGAAAGATATTTTGATAATCTCGGGATAGCCCATGTCCTAATGGGCTGACATTTGTTTAATTGTGATTGGCATTGAAAAATATTGGTGAGGCCCTATTTCTGCCTGCTTTTCTCTTGCTCTGGATCAGAATAAGTCTTAGGTAATATATGTGGTTTAAGGATCACATGTCTGGAAAAGTTCTCTTTTTCTTTTCCTCGACAGGCATGAGAGTAAAAAGTGATTTCACCTCAATAAATATATAAAACTTGGAGGTTACGGCTGCACAGAAATTATATTGCCTTTGCTGAATTAAATAATTTGTTTTATAAATGCTTTGGCAAATGCGCATTTTACATATAAAATATGCTGGATTACAGTTGTAGATTTGATACTCAATGCATATATTATCTGTATATTTTTAGTCATATTCAACATTTTCAGGTATACTTGTCTTCATTAAATCCCTACCACTGACAGTAGAGCACTGGGTTTAGTCTTGATTCGGAATATGATCTTAATTATCTTCAACAGCGCTTTCACTTAATGGACTCAGGGGAGGTTTGTGATGGCACACTGGATTTGCTGTGGCATGCGGGGAATGAAAATAAGCTCCATTATGATGTTTTCCTTTAACGTATTGGCGCAGTAAAAATAGCCGAGGGCCCAAAGCGCTCATTTGATTAAAGTAGTCACAAATCTCTTCTTTTGTCCAGACATCATTGAAAGTTACTGCATTCTGACTGAACATCCAACTGAAAGGACATAGAACATAGTTGTGTTTACTTTAATTTCTCTGTAGTATTTGCTCTATGGGCAAAGTAATAACAAAGTCTTTCAATATTTGAGGCAGTTTTTGGGGCTGTGGTGGCATTCTGAAGACACCACAGCTCCAGAAAGAGTTTCTTTTTCATGGACGCTGAAGTGAAAAAAAACAAAAAAAATCTCCATGCAGACATATAATTTTGTGCTCTTTGGAAAAATTCTGCTTCTCAAGGCCTCTAAAGCCTCCCAACAGAACAGCAGATGAAAGTCTATGTCTTGACGTTTACAGTTTGAACCATTTGAATTGGTACTGAAGCATCAAAACTCATTGTATTTGAACTCATGAGCACTTTATGAGCAAAAAATGTTTTAGATTTTGCTCTTGCTACACTATCTTCTATCCCAAATCTTTCCCAACAAGACTTTATTGTCTTTAAAAGTCTGTGTCTGTGTTGAAAACAGAGATTGCAAACAGCTGAGAGGATGTAGTCAGACTTTACTGTGTGAGGAAAAATAAAACACACTTGTCATCAGACAACTGGGGCCCGTTTTCTGGACAGATCTGAAATGCTCTGACATGCTAGAATCCCGATCATCCTCCGTATCCTGATTCACTCATCTGCATGAGACGACAGCTGAGTGAGACAGGTGCAGCAATAGCCAGAATTCATATTTACTATCATTATATTTACTTTCCTACCCGCTCAGATTTTTATGGCTGCCTCAGTTATCACCAAGGTTGTAAAAAATGACAGGATACAGAACCACATTAAAACATGAGACAACTCTGCAGCCAAAAAAGTGTTTATAGTTATAAAATGAGTAAATAGAGACGTAAAAGGGGCGGAAAAGTGAGCAGATAAGCTGTCGAATAACCAAAATTCACATGGATATAGAGATAAAAGAGCCCAAGACCTCTTGGACTTTTAAGTCATGTGGTCTTGAGGTGGTAGTGCAGCTTGTCCTTTTGCCAATTTAAGTGACCACAGCCTTTCCAAGTGCCTTAATACTAATACTCTAACACTGTATTAGTTAATCCGTTAGGCCCACAGTGACAATCCACTATGTATATGGAATGTCCGGTTCTCCTCCGTCGCTGCTGAAGGAGGAGCTGAGCTTTACTTGGCTGTTGTGTCTGAATTCATGTTTGCATAAGATGACCCCTGGGAGGGACATTTAAGGCTCTCTCATGGCTATATGTTCCTCCATTAGAGAAAGTATGTCTCTGCGTCTGTTGAGGCTCAATCACAATGCCTGCCTGGTGCAAAAATGGGAAGTTTTTCCTAAAAAGAAAATATGTTAAACTGCTTGTTCTTTACCAAAAATGATTACAACTGACACAGAACAGCAGGGGAACATGTTGAGTGCACACTGAGCCACTGAGTGAAACTCTGAGAAGAGCAGGGTTGGCATGCTCCTTGTCAAATACCATCTGAAGATTTCTGCAGACATCATCCAGATATATATAGAGAGAACTCCTTGGCTCCTTCAGACTGTACCCCAGGGATTAGATAGCTCCATGCAGGGGCATAATCATTTAGCATAGCAAAAAACGGAGAGGCGGTACTGGCGAGGGTGCAACCCAAGCTGTAACCCAAGCTTGGTCAATGGCCTACTGCCGCTGGGTTTATTCACTGTAATGTTCCACTGACATATACTGGTAGTCGTAAGACTGAAACTGGTATATTAGTGAGCACAGGTGGGCACTTAACCACAACCACTGAGACGCCACAGTATTTAGTTGATGGATAGTTGCAATAAGGCTGTGACACTTTGACTCACACAGTTTTGTGTGGTGATAAATCTGTCATTAAGGATGTAAATCATACAGAAGCGTCCCTTGGTCAGTTGTAATTCCATTAAAACAACTGACTAGTTAACAGAGACTGTGACTCAGTGTAAGCTGCTACAAATTCACAATTTTCAGAATGTTCAATAATTTGAGGAGTCAAATTCCTGTGGTATGAAGGTCAAATATTTCAGGTGCAGGTGCTCCATTGAGGATGGGTAGCATTCCTCCTCTGCCAAGTTTTTGCTGAGGTACAAGTAGCTGCTGTTAAATGAAAGGATCTGTCATCTCTCAGACTGTAAAAACCCGTAATAAATCTCTCACAGGCCAGGAATGGGGCACAAACTTTAAAGTTATGTTTTTTTTCCTTCTTTTTTTAAAGAAATCCCATGATCGGGGTGCTTTAAAAGCTCTGCTGTGGCTGATCTTAGGGAAAACTGTAAGAAATATGCTTTTTGATATGTGAAAGAAGTTTTGGAACATTAGTAAAATGCATATGAAAACATGATTTTCAAAGAAGGTTTTGATCTAATTCAATTTGATCAGTACAAAGACAAGATATTTAATGTTCAAATAGATGAACTTAATTGTTTTTGTAAATATAGACCCATTCTGAATTTGATGCCTGCAACATGCTCAAAAAAAGCTGGGACAGTTTCATGTTTACTACTGTGTTATATCACCTTTTCTTTAAACAACACTTATTAAGGTTTGGGAACTGAGAACGGTAACTGTTGAAGTTTTGAAAGTTAAATTCTCTCCCATTCTTACTTGATATATGACTTCAGGTGCTTAAAAATCCAGGGTCTCTGTTGTCGTATTTTGCGCTTCATAATGCACCATACATTTTCATTGGGAGACAGATCTGGTCTGCAGGTCGCCCAGTTTAACACCCGAACTCTTTAACTACGAAGCCACACTGCTGTAACACATGCGGAAACTGGCTTTGTCTTACTGAAATACGAAGGGACATCCCTGAAGAAGATCTGGATGGCAGTATATGTTGCTTCAAAACCTGTATGTAGCTTTTAGCATTAGTGGTGCCTTTGCAGATCTGACAGTTACCCATGATGCCATGTGCACTAACATATCCCCATACAATCACAGATGCTGGTTTTTGAAGTTAGTACTAGTTGCCGGCATCAAATTCAGAATGAGTGTATATTTACAAAAACAATAAAGTTCACAACAAAGTTCAGTTATTACATTTTACACAGTGTCCCAACTTTTTTTGGAATAGGAGTTTGTATATATTTTGAACAGATACATGAATCAAAGTTGAGATTTAGATGTGATGGACAGATTTTGCAGTTGAGCTATGGAGTTAAAATACCATGAGTGAAGGCTTCCAGTACTGCAAACACAAATGTGGGATAATGGAAGAATATTTGTGGCCTCGGCAGGGCTCCTCCCAGACTGTTTGTTTGTGTTCCCCCTCTACAGATGGGGACGCACAGAGAGTCAAAGAATGTCAGCCATATCTGATGCTGCTCAGTCAGCTTTGACTAAAAGAGGGGAGGAGAGAAGAAAGCATTCGGGGGGAACTGTCACGATTCATTTCAAACTCATGCGGGATGCCGCGCTAGAATTCTTCTGTAAAATTAAATTCGCAAAAAGGCCAGACATGTCATAGCATGAACACTGGAACAAAGAAGTCAATCTGTCTGACATTCTGCAATACAAATCTGTCTTCAATTTAGGAGAACAACACTTTTAGCACTTTCTTTGTGTTTATTTGTACACAGAAAAGGGCAAGTCGAGAAGGAAGTGGAGAGTAAATGATTGTTTACAGGCAGCTTGAACTTCTCCCAGTTTCAGATAAGAGATTCCTTCCAAACCATCAGAGCTGTGTCCTGCTCAGAAATTCTTCCCTCAGGGATCAAAAGGCTGCTGAAAGATCTTTCTAAATCGTCACTTGTTGATATCTTCACCCTCTTTCAGCAAAATAATTGCTGGTTTCTCTAAAGCTTTTGTATCTCTGTCCCCAGCTGGCCAGCATCTTGTTGATAGCCCTCTTTAAATATTTGCCTTCAATCTTTTGCCCCTCATGTCACAGGGCTAGAAGTTTCCGTGTTTGCACACGGAGGGAGAATCTTTCATATATGTGTCCATATATGGGCTCTCTGGTGTAAGCGAGGTAGAGGAGACAGAGGAGAGGGCTAAGTTGCGGGGGCTTTTTGTGAGGTCCAAAGACGTACTTAATATTTCTTTCCATTCCACAGGGCTATAAAACTTCTTGGTATGCACTTCCAGCTCAGCCACTGTTCTCCTGTTACAGTCCTGCCTGTCAGAGCCCTCTGGCACAGAGTAATCAAACAATGGCAAGAGGAGGAGGAGGATGCTGGACTTCTATGGTAGTATATAGTTACTGTCCTCTTTCTTTATTTTTGTGACTACAAACAAACTTCCTTAAATCATCTTCTCTTTAAAACAAAATCCAGTCGCACTTTATTTACAGTACCTAATGAGATGTAACAAGCCATACTTTGTACCAAATTAGAGGAAAACTAGACATAATATGTTCCTTATTAGACATTATTAGTCCCTTTATTAGACCCTTATTAGAGGGTATTTAGGACCACATTAAACCAGGACTGTACCGTAAACTAAAATGTATTATTTCCCACTGTTAGACCCTAACTGCCCTCTAATAAAGTCTAATAAGGGTTGTGGAAACTAATACACTTTAGTTTCCAGGAGAGTTTATAATTTGTCTAATTAGGGTACAGCAGTATTTGTTTACTGACTAATAAAGAGCATATTATTTGTACTTTTTGTCTAATTTAATACAAAGTTTGACCCGAAATCCATCTAAGCTTTCCCTGAGGGAGGATAATAATCATCAAAACCTTTACAGTTTCCATTTTTGGTAAACAAAAAGTCCAGTCTTCTAAAGTTAAAAGAGAAAGTGAGGGTTTATATCTAATTATAAGTATGTTAACTTCAAACCACAGAATGGCCGTAACTTGGCTGAAGAAAAGCCATAATGAGGAGCGTGTGTGAGAATCTATGGTGATGAGACATTCCAGTGTGGTTTTGAGTGGCTGTTTGAAAGCTGCAGGCTGTGTTCACTGTGACTGGGTCACAGTGGTCTCTGTACAGTGAGGAATGCCACAGGAACCCACAGCTCTGCAGCACCTGCATTCTTATACCAAAGCCTGTCTGCAGCCCCTCGTTTGATCAGACGCCGTGACTGTTTTCCAGTCAGGCTCAGACTCACAGCTAGAGCAGCTAGAGCTAGATAAAACAGTTGTGCAAAGTCAGTCATAAAACAACTGTCTGAGTGCACAGACGTGAAAATAAATAGACATCGTCCTGGTGTGGTCTGGTTAGTTACTGCCCAGAGGCCTTGGATGTCTGAGATAACAATATACAGAACAATTAAAGGGTAATTATGCTCCGAGGCTGTCTAAGGAACACATCACTCCCATCATAACAATGGGAAAGACCAGAGGTGAAAGAAGTATTTAGACCTTTTTTTTATGTAAACGTACCAAAACATTCCTGCATTTAAAGGTCCAGTGTAAAAGATGTACTGGGATTTATTGGCAGAATATGATAGAAATTTAATATAATATCCATTAGTATGCTTTCATTAGTGTATAATCACCTGAAAATAAGAATTGTTGTGATTTCCTTAACTTAGAATGAACCGTTTAGATCTAACAAGGGCATGGGTCCTCATCAGTGGAGGCTGCCATATTGCACCGCTGTATTTAGACAAACCAAACCCAAACACTGGTTCTAGATGGGTTTTAGTAGCATCTAGCTGTGAGCTCGCAGATTGTAAATGCCTTGTCTCACCATCCTAGAGTGTAGTAGAACCTATGGTGGACTGCAAAACCATGAAATATGTAAAAGTCTGTATCAAGAGCCAGAGTTTGGTTTGTCCGTTCTGAGCTACTGTAGAAACATGGCTGTTCAACAAGGCAGTCTCTGTGGAAGAGGACCCATGCCAGGTAATGAAAAACAATGATTCTAACTTTTAGGTGATTATACACTAATGAAAACATATTCTGCAGTGACATTAATTATATCATGACCCCTCACATTTATCTTGTGACCTTTAGAAGGGGCCTTGACCCCTAGGTTGGAAACCAGTGGATTAAATTACCCAACTCTTTATAGGCCTAAAGTTGTTACAGCCAGCTCCACCGCAACCAGCTATAACAACAAAATTCCTAGTGAATCTTACATACTGGGCCATTGAATAAGAATGTAACTTGTGAAATGTATATAGACTTCTAGCTGTAGCTCATTTGCTGTCCTTGTCCCTGGTTAGCCTTTGAAGGAATAAAACACAAGAACACAGACATAGAGATTAGCAATAAAACAGACATAGACAGGCAACCACTACAAACAGTTATTACTAAAAAAAAAGGATAATTAAGAACAATGACAAAATACGACAATTAAGAACAACAAAAGGAAAAGAGAGCATGTATGCTGCAAAACCCATGTCTGTCAGTGTAAACAGATTTGCCTTTGTCTGAGCCAAAGTGTGTGAATTAATATTGAAAACTTTAAAACCATTTAATGATTTTATTTCAGAGGGCAGGGTGTTCCAGATCTGTGGACCTTTACCTGGAAATGAGGACTAATCGACAATGATCCTGAAAAGGTCACTAGTTAAAGGGGTTTGCATTGTATTTAATAAGTGTATAATAAGTGTATAATTTCTAATTTCAGCTATCTAATAAATGAAATGCAGCTAGTGGAGTATAAAGTGGCAAAAACTGAAAAACGGGGGGAGGGAGCTCAAAATTGTCCTTCAATACAATATTTGAATAAAGGTGCATAGTTACTTTCCACCACTGGGAAATACAGAGGAAAGGTTTTGATCATTAAGGTTACTAGCTAGCATGATGAGGGTATTGATTCAGTCGCTACCCTACTTAAAATGTAAGAAATTTCTTTGTTCTTCTTTGTGTAAAATGAGAAAATGTAAAAGAAAATCAAATTTGTCTGTAATGTTCATCAGTATCACTGAAGAGTCGACAGTAACTCTTTCAAGTTAAAACAAATCATTTATTTTTACAGTGTGAGGCCAATGAGCAGTCACTGTCCATGTAAGACATAATGGTATGAATAAATATAAAGTCTCACTGATTAATCATTTTGGCTGTCCCCACACCAAATTCTCTCATGAAAACTGGCATGAGTGTTGAGAAAAATCTGCTGAGCACTCAGAGGAGTGTTTATTCAGCTTTAATTCAGGGCGGGGAGGCCGCAGGACTGAGAGAAGAAAAGGAGCCAAGGACGTTTTTCCTCTGCTTGTCATCTAACGAGTGTTGAGCAAAGTTTCCTTATTAAGACTGAGGGTTTGGATGGACGAGTGTTACATTTCACTCTAGACAGCTTAAATCCCAGGAGACGCTGCAGATCAGTTCCAGTCGGCAGCACAGTCTGAGACAGACGGTTCCCCATGTTCCACAGCTTGCTCTCTACACTGTTACAGCAGGAAAGAACAAAAGCGAGAAAAATCATCGCAAACCACTGAGAAAAGACTTTGGAAGAACGTGTGATGGTGTCAGACGATATCATTTAATAGATGTTCCTACTGGTGCTGGTGGTTGGCCAAAATTAGCACCCAAGGTTTAAGTCTCAGCTGAGACCCAATATAGCCCTGCTGTCAGTGCTGACTGAGAAATACTGAGCCTTCCTTACATGATAGCGAAAGGAGCTGCTGTGCCGTCATGAGAGGAATAGACAGCAAATACTGTCACTCAGCAGAGGATGGACACTGAAGGTGACTACAACTGACTCACATACTCCACATACAGTAAAAGCACCACCCACCTGTTATCTCATTGAAATGCATGAATTACAGAGGTGACAACAATACACACATTCTCTACTCAAGTATAGATACAGATATTTGTGTGTAAGAAAGTATAAGTACTGATTAAACTTCTTTACTCAAATTAAAGTGAAAAAATACCGCCTCTGAAATGTACAAAAGTATAAAAGTAAAAATCGTCTGAAGGAGCTGTTTCTGCACAAAGCTAACTGAACCTCACCTTTTTTCCTCGGTTGAGTCTCCTTCTCTGTCTGTTTCATTTTGTTACTTCTTTTTTGTTTTGCTACATCTGCGTCTTTTTTTGTATTGTTACTTCATTTTTGTCTCGTTATGTCTTTTTAGTCTTGTTACGTCATTTTTGTCTTATTATGTCTTTTTCTGGTTATGTGTTTAATGTCGTTTTCATCTTGTTACATCTTGCAACGTTGTTTTTGTCTTGATATGTCTTTTACCTCTTTTTTGTCTTTTTCAATTTGTTACATCTTTTACGTCGTTTTCGTCTTGTTGCATCTTTCTATGTCGTTTTTTCAGGTTACATTGTTTTCATCTTATGCTTTTTACATTTTTTATGTCAATTTTTCTTGTTACATCTTTTCTGTCTTGTTACGTCTTGCTATGTCATTTTTGCCTTGTTACGTCTTTCATGCCATTTTGTCTTGTCTTGTCTTTACATCTTTTACATGATTTTTGTCTTGTCACACCTTTTATGTTGTTTTTGTCTTGTTATATCTTCTACACCTTTTTTGTTGTTTTCATCTTCTTATGTCTTTTTTGTCATGTTATGTCTTGGTACATCTTTTTTGTCTTGTTACATCTTTTATGTTATTTTTGTCTTGTTACATCTTTCATGTCATTTTCATCTTGTTACGTCTTATTTATTGTCTCCATCTTGTTCTGCTTTTACAGCATTTTCTTTCTTTCTTTCTTCTCTGTCATGATACACTATGGAATAGTCTTTTCTGTGTGTTATTGTTCCCTTCATTTAGGCCAAAATCAGTCGTGATGTTGGGAAGGCACAGTGATTTAGTGAATTAAATAACCAATAATTCTCATCAAATACATTAAAACTAAAGTAACAAGTCTGTGCTGAAAATACGAGGAGTAGAAAGAACAGATATTTGTGTTAAAATGAAGAGAGTTAAAGTATAAAGTGGTCAGAAAATTAAATATTCAAGTAAAGTACAGATACCGGAAACACAAGTAGTAGTACAGTAGTACAGTACAGTACAGTGATGAAGGATTTGAACTTTGTTACTTTCCACCTCTGGAATTCTGTCTGTTGTGAAATTACATAAAAGCAGAATGTGGAACATTTCCTGAAATCTGACACTAAAAATATCACTCTCATGACATTTGGCAGTTAAAGCCTAGAACCAACTACGAGAACCAACTTTTTTCCTCATCTTACATGGAAAGCATGGTTTTCATTTCATCTAATCCAAGCCAGTTGGTCTCAGGTCACTTCCATATAATGAATATCTGTCAGATCTGAAATTTGAAATTGTGAAATAAACCACTACATCATTTTAAGAGCAGTATTACTGTAACCACTTGGGTTTTAAATCTGTGAAATCACAGCACACACACAATAACCAGCTCTGAGTTATGTCAGCACAGAAGTCATCTTTGCAGACTGTTTACTATTCTCATTAAATCAGAGGCTGTACAGTTGGATACATTATGGAGCCAACATGTTGGGAGATCCTAGCTGATGACCTAAAATAGTCATATGTTCCAGACCTGAGGAAAAGGTTCTCTTAGATCCATCAGCTGCTGTCTCCCAGGTTTATGTTAGAGAGCACTGCTTCTCGGAGCAGGCAGGGAGGTGGTATGTGAGAATGCATAAACAACGGGTATCCTTTTAAAGGGTAATTCTGGTATTTTAAAAACCTATTTTCTGTTACAAAAACAGTAATTTTACCTCACTTCAACATGTGTTAACAGGGGCTCCCAAATCTTTCCATATCCAGATCCCCCAAATAGCGTTAGGAACAACAAAAAATCTGAACAAACTTCTTTACTTTTTAAAATTTTTGCAGGTTTCAAGTTAGTTAAAGTTAAATGTATGATTTGTGAGGTAAAAGGACTGTTTCTGTGACTGGAGTCTGGTGTTTTTGTTTCAGCCATTGAATCTCATTTGCTGCTGCTGGCTGAGGTAAACTACTGGACCAATACCAAATCTTTTTGTACCTTTTAGTTATTTAGACCACAAAATATTTAAAAATGATTATCAATTCACTGATATCTTCTACTGTGTTCCGTTTCCTCAGCCTTTTCAGAGTGTGTTTACACAAACTTCATTACAATGACAGCGTCTCTTCAACAGAAAGCACCTCAGAGTCTTGTTGAAGGATACACTTGGATAAATAGCTGGTTCAGTCAACTTCATATACAAAACAGGTATCATAAACAAAAAGAAAAAGAAAGCTGGATTCCTGTGAGGTTTTGGTAATTAATCCTCAGGAGTTTGTGAAAGTGCCTTCAACCTTCTCTCTGCCATACCATCTTTGGGTCTGGACTATGAGAAACTTCCTGACAAAATGGACTGAAGCCAAACATTCAAACCATGAACAATACTGGTTTCCACTGTTTTATCAGCCTGGGCAAGCTGAACATTTCTTGGCTTGACATGGTGGCTGAAACACTTCTAAACCCCTTCCGTAGCCTTCACTATTGAACTGTGAACACCAATCATCTCAAGTGGGTAAAAAAAATAAAATAAAGGGATGATAATATCCCATACATTCGTTCCAGTTGAGGAAAAAAGACACTGTGACATTGAGATGTTGTCTACAAAAAAACAAGAGAGAAAGTTTCAGTAGCATTCTTTGGACAAATGGCCCTGCCCAAAACCCAAAAGCCTTTCCTGATGTGCATTTTTTCCAAACCTCACTTCCTCTTCCATTACTTTTCTCAAGAAGTGGAGAAAGCTGGCTGTGGGCAGTTTCCCTCTCTCTATTCTGTGAAAGACCATGATGCCCTCTCAACCTTTTTTTAAAATATAATTTTAACCTTACAAGAATTTGGTTCCAAACAAAAAAATACACCAGACATGTCAGTTTACATATGCCCATTTTCTAATATATAAAGAATAGTTACAGTATAATGTTAAAGGCAAACTCAGAAACTGAAAAACACCTAAATTTAAAAGTGTATTATTAACATGCTATAAGTGGCCACATAGCTGTCCGGTGTGACATCTCTCAATTTCACTGAGGCTGTTCTTAGCACACGCCATGACTCCATTCCTGCACAGTATCAATTCTGAGCATACAGCAACTGCCCTGTTGTCCACACTGGAAAATACATAAACATATGGATTTAAACAGCAAAGTGCATTTGTTGCTGCCCTGCCACGGCTCATTCAGTGTACTGTAGATTAGTGCAGAAACGATGAAAGCGGAGAGTTGACCCAGAGTCATTTGGTTTTGCTACGGGTTAACATGGCTTCATCTTTGAGAACTTGAGCGTGGAACAAAGCCTGAACTAAATGGCTGCCAGGCTGTGGGGATTAGGCATGGCACGAGTCAGAGTGACTGCAAAACAAACCTTCCAGCACCGCGAATTTAAGACATTTAGGATGCCACTGTTGATGCTAAGGATTATTGTATCAACACTGTCATGAGACTTTTGGATTAAATAAAAAAAACTGTCAAATGTCAATGGGGTTTGGGAGGTTAATGACAAACACTAGTGGTTCCCAAAGTTTTTCCTTATGGGATCCCTTTTCTACCATCTGACAACCCCTGATACAGTGACAGATTTTATGGATATTATATATTATATTCAACACATAACAGAAACAGTATGTGACAACTAGCATACTGTGCACCCAAATAATGAAAACATTAGCTGCAAGAAGTTTGTGTAAAATTGGATGGAAGTTGGATTTGGATGAATTTTGAGCAGATTATTTCCTGTGAATATTGAATATTGAAATTCATTTTTATGCATGCTTACTGGGCTTTTCCAAATGAGTTCAGATCTTCACTGTGTCCTTATCCTATAAAATAATTATCTAAACTGTAAAAATATTTTTTTTTTGCACGACCTACTGTACATATGTACATATTCAAAAAATTCTTTAACCCTCAAAATCAAGAAAGCCTTTGACCCCCTGTGAAGGTTTGGCGACCCCTAGTGGAGTTGAGACCTCCTGGTTGGGAACAAGTGACATATGGCACAGTTCAATAAACCAAGCATCAAACCTGGTCCAGACAAGGTCAGGGTCTGGGGTCCATACCTTTGTGCATGTGTGTATTGGGAGGAGTTAGCCTCCAGGGCTTTCTGCTAGAAAGCTTGGACTTTGACCTCGGGGACCAGGGTTTTTGTCCCATGTAAAGCACTTTGGTCTTGGTTGACTTTTTGAATTTGACACCCATAGTTACCCAAGGGAGACTCATATTTTTGTTGACAAAATATTATGTATAGGCAACAAAGTTTTACAGTTGGAGAATGCAAGAATCACATTAGTCCTACAAGAGGGATACATGACAATTAAAATGTTGAAAAAGAAGAACTGTTACTAAGTTTCATATAACTGTTTGTCCAAGTCACAAGGAGCTATTGGAGAGGGGCAAGCAAACCACATGTGGCTCTGGAGCTGCAGGTTGCTGACCCTCTGGTTTAGGCAACAAAACTACTTGGTTAGGTTTAGGGAAAAGATCATGGTTTGGGTTAAAAGAGACCATTATGGCAGAACGTTTTCTGGCAGAAAGCTCTGAAGGCTAACGTCTCCTGTGTGTTCATGTGAAGGTAAATGAGATGTGACAGGGAGTCTCTTTAATGCCAACCAATGAAAAAAGCAAAGGGAGCACTTGAAAAACAGATAGGTTGAAGTGAACAGAGGGGTGGTTGAGTGCATTAAAAAAAAAACCTAACCCCAAAATATTTTTTAGTTTTTTATTTCAGCCATCATGCTGACCATGGTGCTTCTTCTGCCAAATGGAAGTTTTGCAGAAAAAAGCTATAAATGCAGGAACTTTGAGGAAACTCGATCATGACTATAACAGAGTGGTTTACCAATTAGTCTGAAATCACGAACAATAAGAGACCAGGCCACATCTCTGCTTTACATCATTCATCTACTGAGGTTTTGTTAGCTCCGTACAAATGCCAGAGTTAACCAGACAAACATCCTCCTGGTCTTTAACACTGAAAGCAGAGTAAGAGGGTGAGTAGTAGATGGGCACTCCCAGTTAAACACATGGCTTCAGTTTCCCCACTCCACTGTGTGGCCTGGCCTTGCATGAGACCAAAACACTCAAACAACCAAATATGGAGTTCATTAGGGACGACTCAGTGTATTGTGTGCCGGGCACCTCTAACCATCCTTTACACATTCTGTCTGCCCCCAGATGCTGCTCAGAGGATCAGCTTCAGAGTGAAATAAGATTTGTACCACCTGAGGGGAAAAGGCTCAAGTTCAAGTTCAAATCTGATTTAACAACAAAAAGTCAGCATGAGGCCGCATCTAAGCAGCCCTACTGAAGATTTTAGCTGTGAAGCAGTGTAACCCAGAGTGCAGAATTCATGTGAACCAAAATATCTAAATGGGAATCACTGCATACTTGAAGGTCTGGTCTGTGAACGAGGAGGAAAAAAGCACATCCACTATGTCCATATTTGGTCTGACTAACTTAGCCAATCCTTCCACTAGAACATATTTCTGCAAACATCCACTGACCCCTCTGACTGAACTATGAAGGATAACACTGACATCTGCTGGAAAGAATGCAGGATGACCTTTTTCCTATAAGACATCTTCTCATGTCAACTGCATGCATTGATATGTGGGGGGAAAAAAAAACATCTTCATGTATACAAATGTTGAATCAGTATTGCTAAATTTAGTGATTTCTGATTGTAACTTAAATTATAAAAATGTCATAACAAATGTATTAGCAGTGTTCTAACAGTGTTTCATGAAGTTCCTGGTATAGAAACCTTGTCTATTATGGATAAAGCACATGCTAAATTTCATTACATTAAACTATCTTTCTGGTGTGTTTACAGACAGCTGGGACAAATTTTACTGATTCAACCTTTGAGGTAAATGATATTCCAACTTTTACCATTTCTCATATTTCCACATGGATAGTTTAAACTAATCTATTTCTGTCTATTATTTTCTGTCTATTATTAATATGATAATTTTTATGAGTAAATATTATATTCATTGTAGCAAATGCAGAAACAGTTTATAAATATATAATAATAAATATAATATATAACTAGAACTGCAAGCAGTTATGAAAGGGGCCAAGCCTCCCGCGCGACTCGGCCCCCGGGCGTCGCGGAGCCCACGCAACACAAACGGCTCTGTTTCGTCACCGGAAGGCACGTCGCCGAGGTTTGCCGTTAAATGTGAGGTCAAACAAGGCTGCCCTGTCTCTCCCTTCCTCTTACTGTAATGGGAAGAGCACTGCAAGTGTCAAAGGCAGAATATGTTTGTTGTGTGACAAGTCACGCCCACTTTGATCAAACATGACTAAACTTTACGGCCGGGCTCGGGAGGGACTCCAGATCACGCTCCCCGAATTTTGTGCGGATCCAAGCTACTTTTGTGTCGCTTGATATTACCGTGTTTATAGCGCCCCCTGTTGCCCAATTTTCACCAAATTTGGTACAGAACCTCTGGGTGACCACTGAAAGAAGTGACTCAAGTTTCATGTTGATACCTTTTACTTTGACAAAAATATGCAACAATATGTGTTTTTTAGCTAGCAAAAAAAATTGTTTATTTATAAGTACCGCATTTTTTGGAGTAGCAAAATTCTTTTGATAACTTTTGATCAGGGCCATTGGGAGACTGTATGTGCAAAGTTTCGTGCAGCTGGAGCGTAAACCCTGGAGGAGTTCGAAAAAGTAGGTTTTTGACGTGTAGCGAATTAGAAAGAGAAATATGTTGTGGAACTGGGCGTGGCCTATGTCAGAAGATGCGGCTCTATGCAGGGAACAGGGGGATATAAAGTTTATGAAGATGTGACTTAATCAATTTTCGGTATGGGCAGTAGGGAGGCACGTCGCCAAGATTTGCTGTCAAGCGTGGTGTCAAATTAGGCTGCCCTTTATGAAGTTTATGAAGATGTGACTTAAAATGTGGAAGTTACAGGCCAAAACGCGTTTGTGTCTGTTATAGCGCCACCTAGTGGAGTAGATGCACAATTTTCGGTATGGGCCGTCTGTGTCCTATTCTACATATACCCTGTCAATTTCAGACCTCTCAGCATAATACTTGTGCTGAAATAAACGTTTGTTGTTTATCGCGTCATAAGCCACGCCCACTTTGACCAGTCGCGATTAACTTCAAGATGTGGCCTCAGGAGTCATCCAGCATGGTAGCCAGCCAATTTCGTTAAAATCGGTGTTGTCGTTTAAGAGATATAAATGTAGCGTATCTGCAGCGCCCCCTAGTGGCTAACATCAGTCAAATTTGGGTCTTAGCCTCACAGTGGCATGCCAACCAAGGATCTGAGGTTTGGTGTCGTTAGCATTTATTTTGACCGAGATATGCAGCAGTTCGCGTTTTTATAGCTAGCTTGAAAAATGCATTCGTTAATAATTTGCACATCTTTTTACCGAGCAAAATTGTTTTGATAACTTTAGATCAGTTACAACTGTAGACTGTACACGCCAAGTTTGACGCTGATCGGACGAAACCCCAAGGAGGAGTTCGAAAAAGTAGGTTTTCCAGTTTTCGCGATGTAGCGAAAAAAAATTATAGGCGGAAATGGGCGTGGCCTGGCCCAGGTGATGCATCCCTATTCAGGGAATCTGAGGATATGAGGTTTTTGCATGTGTGACATACGGTGTGGGAATTATAGGCCAAAAGGTGTTTTCCTTGGTTATAGCACCACCTAGTGGCGGACATATGTGAATTTTTGCGCCTGAGGTACGTGCAGGGGTCTGGACCATCCCTCCAAATTGCACCGCCCTCCCTTGCACGGTTTAGGCTGCAGCTGGACTTTTATCAACGGAAGAATAATAATAAAAAGAAGACTAGAACTGCAAGCAGTTATGAACGGGGGCCAAGCCTCCCGCGCGACTCGGCCCCGGGCATCGCGGAGCCCACGCAACGCAAATGGCTCTATTTCATTACCAGGAGGCACACCGTCGAGATCTGCTATCGAACGTGGGGTCGTACAAGGCTGCCCTCTCGTTCCATTCCTCTTACTGTAATGGGAAGAGTAGTGTGAGAGGCTGAATATGTTTGTTGTAAGAAGTCACGCCCACTTTGACCAAACATCACTAAACTTTACATCCCGCCTCAGGAGAGACTCCACATTGCGCTCGCCAAATTTCGTGCGAATCTGAGCAACTTTCGTGTCGCTTGATTTTTCTCTGTTTATAGCGCCCCCTGTTGGCCAATTTGTGCCAAATTTGGCACAGATCCTGTGGTTGATCTCTGAAACAAGTGATTTGAGTTTCACGTCGATAGCTTTTACTTTGACAAAAATATGCAGCAGTATGTGTTTTTTAGCTAGCATAAAAAATTGCGTATTTACAAATAGCGCATGTTTTGGAGTAGCAAAATTCTTTTGATAACTTTTGATCAGGCCCATCTGGAGATTGTATGTGCAAAGTTTCGTGTAGCTGGAGCGTAAACCCTAGGAGGAGTTCGAAAAAGTAGGTTTTTGACGTGTAGCAACTTACAAAGAGAAATTTGCTGTGGGAGTGGGCGTGGCCTATGTCACAAGATGCGGATCTATTTAGGGACACGTGGATATAAAGCTTATGAATATGTGATTTAAATTGTGGAAGTTACAGGCCAAAATGCGTTTGTCTCCGTTATAGCGCCACCTAGTGGAGTAGATGCACAATTTTTGGTATGGGCGGTCTGTGTGCTGTTCTATATATACCCTGTAAATTTCACAGCCCTCAGCTTAATACTTGAGCTGAAATAAATGTTTGTTGTTTATCTCGTAATAAGCTACGCCCACTTTGACCAGTCGTGATGACCTTCAAGATATGGCCTCAGGAGTGACCCAGCATCATGCCCACCAAATTTGATAAAAATCGGTGTTGCCGTTTAAGAGATATACTGTTCCCATATTTGCAGCGCCCCCTAGTGGCCAATATTCGCCAAATTTGGCTCATACCCCCACAGTCACATTGCAACCAAGGATCTCAGATTTGGTGTGATTAGCATTTACTTTGACCGAGTTATGCAACTGTTCGTGTTTTTATAGCTAGCTAGAAAAATTTATTCGTTATTAATTTGCACAGATTTGGACGGAACAAAATTCCTTTGATAACTTTATATCACGGCCCACTGACGAGTGTACGTGACAAATTTCACACTGATCGGACAAAGCCCCAAGGAGGAGTTCGAAAAAGTGGGTTTTCCAGTTTTCGTGATGTAGCAAAAAAAAATTATAGGCGGAAATGGGCGTGGCCTAGGGCAGGTGATTCAGGGGTATTCAGGGAATCAGAGGATATGAGGCTTTTGAATGTGCGACATACGGTGTGGGAGTTATAGGCCAAAAGGTGTTTCCCTGGGTTATAGCGCCACCTGCTGGCGGACATATGTGAATTTTTGCATCTGAGGTACGTGCAGGGGTCTGGACCAACCCTCCAAATTGCACCGCCCTCCCATGCACGGTTTAGCCTGCAGCACCGCTTTTATTGTGGGAAAAATAAAAATAATAGGGAACTATAATAATAATAAAAACTTTAACAAAAACAATAGGGTTCCCAGCACCGCTGGTCCTGGGAAACGCGTATGCTTGTGCATACGCGTCCCCAGGCCCCGCGGGCTTGGCCCCTAATGAATAAAAATCAGAACAAAAACAATAGGGTTCCCAGCACCGCTGGTGCTGGGAAACGCGTATGCCTTGCATACGCGTTCCCCAGCCCCCGCGGGCTTGGCCCCCTAACTAGAACTGCAAGCAGTTATGAAAGGGGGCCAAGCCTCCCGCGCGACTCGGCCCCCGCGCGACTCGGCCCCCGGGCGTCGCGGAGCCCACGCAACGTGAACGGCTCTGTTTCGTCACCGGAAGGCACGTAGCCGAGGTTTGCCGTTAAATGTGAGGTCAAACAAGGCTGCCCTGTCTCTCCCTTCCTCTTACTGTAATGGGAAGAGCACTGCAAGTGTCAAAGGCAGAATATGTTTGTTGTGACAAGTCACGCCCACTTTGATCAAACATGACTAAACTTTACGGCCAGGCTCGGGAGCGACTCCAGATCACGCTCCCCGAATTTCGTGCGGATCCAAGCTACTTTTGTGTCGCTTGATATTACCGTGTTTATAGCGCCCCCTGTTGCCCAATTTGCACCAAATTTGGTACAGAACCGCTGGGTGACCACTGGAAGAAGTGACTCAAGTTTCATGTTGATACCTTTTACTTTGACAAAAATATGCAACAATATGTGTTTTTTAGCTAGCAGAAAAAATTGTTTATTTATAAGTACCGCATTTTTTGGAGTAGCAAAATTCTTTTGATAACTTTTGATCAGGGCCATCTGGAGACTGTATGTGCAAAGTTTCGTGCAGCTGGAGCGTAAACCCTAGGAGGAGTTCGAAAAAGTAGGTTTTTGACGTGTAGCGAATTAGAAAGAGAAATTTGTTGTGGAACTGGGCGTGGCCTATGTCATAAGATGCGGCTCTATGCAGGGAACACGTGGATATAAAGTTTATGAAGATGTGACTTAAAATGTGGAAGTTACACGCCAAAACGCGTTTGCGTCTGTTATAGCGCCACCTAGTGGAGTAGATGCACAATTTTCGGTAGGGGCAGTCTGTGTCCTATTCTACATATACCCTGTCAATTTCAGACCTCTCAGCATAGTACTTGTGCTGAAATAAACGTTTGTTGTTTATCGCGTCATAAGCCACGCCCACTTTGAGCAGTCGCGATTAACTTCAAGATGTGGCCTCAGGAGTCATCCAGCATGGTAGCCAGCCAATTTCGTAAAAATCGGTGTTGTCGTTTAAGAGATATAAATGTACCGTATCTGCAGCGCCCCCTAGTGGCTAACATCAGCCAAATTTGGGTTTTAGCCTCACAGTGGCATGCCAACCAAGGATCTGAGGTTTGGTGTCGTTAGCATTTATTTTGACCGAGATATGCAACAGTTCGCGTTTTTATAGCTAGCTTGAAAAATTCATTCGTTAATAATTTGTGCATCTTTTTACCGAGCAAAATTCTTTTGATAACTTTAGATCAGTTACAACTGTAGACTCTACACGCCAAGTTTGACGCTGATCGGACAAAACCCCACGGAGGAGTTCGAAAAAGTAGGTTTTCCAGTTTTCGCGATGTAGCGAAAAAAAAATTATAGGCGGAAATGGGCGTGGCCTAGCCCAGGTGATGCATCCCTATTCAGGGAATCTGAGGATATGAGGTTTTTGCATGTGTGACATACGGTGTGGGAATTATAGGCCAAAAGGTGTTTTCCCTGGTTATAGCGCCACCTAGTGGCGGACATATGTGAATTTTTGCGTCTGAGGTACGTGCAGGGGTCTGGACCATCCCTCCAAATTGCACCGCCCTCCCTTGTACGGTTTAGGCTGCAGCCGGACTTTTATCAACGGAAGAATAATAAAAAAAAACTAGAACTGCAAGCAGTTATGAACGGGGGCCAAGCCTCCCGCGCAACTCGGCCCCCGGGCATCGCGGAGCCCACGCTACGCAAATGGCTGTATTTCGTTACCAGGAGGCACACCGTCGAGATCTGCTATCGAACGTCGGGTCGTACAAGGCTGCCCTCTCGTTCCATTCCTCTTACTGTAATGGGAAGAGTAGTGTGAGAGGCTGAATATGTTTGTTGTAAGAAGTCACGCCCACTTTGACCAAGCATCACAAAACTTTACATCCCGCCTCAGGAGAGACTCCACATTGCGCTCGCCAAATTTCGTGCGAATCTGAGCAACTTTCGTGTCGCTTGATTTTTCTCTGTTTATAGCGCCCCCTGTTGGCCAATTTGTGCCAAATTTGGCACAGATCCTCTGGTTGATCTCTGAAACAAGTGATTTGAGTTTCACGGCGATAGCTTTTACTTTGACAAAAATATGCAGCAGTATGTGTTTTTTAGCTAGCATAAAAAATTGCGTATTTATAAATAGCGCATGTTTTGGTGTAGCAAAATTATTTTGATAACTTTTGATCAGGCCCATCTGGAGATTGTATGTGCAAAGTTTCGTGCAGCTGGAGCGTAAACCCTAGGAGGAGTTCGAAAAAGTAGGTTTTTGTCGTGTAGCAACTTACAAAGAGAAATATGCTGTGGGAGTGGGCGTGGCCTATGTCACAAGATGCGGATCTATTTAGGGAACACGTGGATATAAAGCTTATGAATATGTGATTTAAATTGTGGAAGTTACAGGCCAAAATGCGTTTGCCTCCATTACAGCGCCACCTAGTGGAGTAGATGCACAATTTTTGGTATGGGCTGTCTGTGTGCTATTCTATATATACCCTGTAAATTTCACAGCCCTCAGCTTAATACTTGAGCTGAAATAAATGTTTGTTGTTTATCTCGTAATAAGCCACGCCCACTTTGACCAGTCGTGATGACCTTCAAGCTATGGCCTCAGGAGTGACCCAGCATCATGCCCACCAAATTTGATAAAAATCGGTGTTGCCGTTTAAGAGATATACTGTTCCCATATTTGCAGCGCCCCCTAGTGGCCAACATTAGCCAAATTTGGCTCATACCCCCACAGTCACATGGCAACCAAGGATCTCAGATTAGGTGTGATTAGCATTTACTTTGACCGAGTTATGCAACTGTTCGCGTTTTTATAGCTAGCTAGAAAAATTTATTCGTTATTAATTTGCACATATTTGGACGGAACAAAATTCTCTTTGATAACTTTATATCATGGCCCACTGACGAGTGTACGTGCCAAATTTCACACTGATCGGACAAAGCCCCAAGGAGGAGTTCGAAAAAGTAGGTTTTCCAGTTCTCGTGATGTAGCAAAAAAAAATTATAGGCGGAAATGCGCGTGGCCTAGGGCAGGTGATTCAGGGCTATTCAGGGATTCAGAGTATATGAGGCTTTTGAATGTGCGACATACGGTGTGGGAGTTATAAGCCAAAAGGTGTTTCCCTTGGTTATAGCGCCACCTGCTGGCGGACATATGTGAATTTTTGCATCTGAGGTACGTGCAGGGGTCTGGACCAACCCTCCAAATTGCACCGCCCTCCCATGCACGGTTTAGCCTGCAGCAGCACTTTTATTGTGGGAAAAATAAAAATAATAGGGAACTATAATAATAATAAAAACTTTAACAAAAACAATAGGGTTCCCAGCACCGCTGGTCCTGGGAAACGCGTATGCTTGTGCATACGCGTCCCCCAGGCCCCGCGGGCTTGGCCCCCTAACTAGAACTGCAAGCAGTTATGAACGGGGGCCAAGCCTCCCGCGCGACTCAGCCCCCGCGCATCGCGGAGGCCATGCAACGCAAACGGCTCCGTTTCGTCACCTGGAGGCACACCGCCAAGATCTGCTATCGAACGCTGGGTCGAACAAGGCTGCCCTCTCTCTCCATTACTGTTATTGTAATGGGAAGAGCATTGTGAAAGGCTCAATATGTTTGTTGTAAGAAGTCACGCCCACTTTGACCAAACATCACTAAACTTTACGGCTGGCCTCGGGAGCGACTCCACATGGCGCTCGCTGAATTTCGTGCAAATCTGAACAACTTTTGTGTCGCTTGATTTTTCTCAGTTTATAGCGCCCCCTGTTGACCAATTTGCACCAAATTTGGCACAGAGCCTCTGGTTGACCTCAGAAACAAGTGACTTGAGTGTCATGTCGATAGCTTTTATTTTGACAAAAATATGCAACAGTATGTGATTTTTAGCTAGCAGAAATAATTGCTTATTTATAAGTACCACGTTTTTTGGAGTAGCAAAATTCTTTTGATAACTTTTGATCAGGCAAGTCTGGAGACTGGGTGTGCTAAGTTTCGTGCAGATGGAGTGTAAACCCTAGGAGGAGTTAGAAAAAGTAGGTTTTTGACGTGTAGCGACTTACAAAGAGAAATATGCTGTAGTAGTGGGCGTGGCCTATGTCAGAGGATGCGGATCTATTCAGGGAACACGTGGATATAAAGTTTTTGAAGATGTGATTAAAAATGTGGAAGTTAAAGGCCAAAACGTGTTTGCGTCCGTTACGGCGCCACCTAGTGGAGTAGATGCAGAATTTTTGGTATGGGTGGTCTGTGTCCTATTCTATATATACCCTGTAAATTTCACAGTCCTCAGCATAATACTTGGGCTGAAATAATGGTTTGTTGTTTATCTCATAATAAGCCACGCCCACTTTAACCAGTCGGGATTACCTTCACGATATGGCCTCAGGAGTGACCCAGCATCATGCCCACCAAATTTGGTAAAAATCGTTGCTGCCGTTTAAGAGATATAACCTTGCCATATTTGCAGTGCCCCCTAGTGGCGAAAATGAGCAAAATTTGGCTCATAGCCCCACAGTCACATGCCAACCAAGGATCTCAGACTTGGTGTCGTTAGGATTTATTTTGACCGAGTTATGCAACTCTTCGTGTTTTTATAGCTAGCTAGAAAATTTTATTCGTTAATAATTTGCAGGTTTTTAGACCGAACAAAATTCTTTTGATAACTTTAGATGAGGTCCAGGTGACGAACTTTCGTGCCAATTTTCACACTGATCGGACAAAACCCCAAGGAGGAGTTCGAAAAAGTAGGTTTTCGAGTTTTTGCGATTTCCTGAAAAAAAAATTTAGGCGGAAATGGGCGTGGCTTAGCCCAGGAGATTCAGGGCAAATCAGGGAATCTGGGGATATGAGGGTTTTGAATGTGCGACATACAATGTGGGAGTTATAGGCCAAAAGGTGTTTCCCTTGGTTATAGCGCCCCCTGCTGGCAGACATATGTCAATTTTTGCGTCTGAGGTCCCTGCAGGGGTCTGGACCAACCCTCCAAATTGCACCGCCCTCCCATGCACGGTTTAGGCTGCAGTACCACTTTTACCGGGGGAAAAATAAAAATAATAATAGAGAAAAATAAAAATCCGAACAAAAACAATAGGGTTCCCAGCACCGCTGGTCCTGGGAACCGCGTGTGCTTGCATACGCGGTCCCCAGCCCCCGCGGGCTTGGCCCCCTAAAAAATAAATAAAAATCAGAACAAAAACAATAGGGTTCCCAGCACCGCTGGTCCTGGGAAACGCGTATGCTTGTGCATACGCGTCCCCCAGGCCCCGCGGGCTTGGCCCCCTAATTATAAATACTGCAGTATTTTTCATCACATAAATAAATGTAAAGAATGATTTTTGGGGATATATCTTGTTTGCTGTTCTGATGTATGCCACTTGTTTTTGAAGTCTTTGCTTAATTATGACAAGGTATTGAGAAATTACTGTTACTTACTCATTACTGTATATATTTCATTTAGCATGAAAATTACATTGTTAATATCCATAAAGCTATACTACAAAACCCATATTTTTGGCCGATTGAAATGATTTCTATCCAATGAAGAAAACGATAAGACAAAGCAACAGGTTAGTTTGTGTATTAGTGCATTGGTCGACACATCCACAGAGCTACATTTTACTTATGATAATAAACTGTATCTAATAACACAGGAGAATTTTACGACCTAGTTGAAAGAACCATTCAAGGAAAACTGCTTTTAATACATTTGACAATGGTATCGATTCTGTTGGACTTTAAAAGAAGTATCTATGGTTTGGCAGAGGCATATTCTGAATTCTAGTAGACACTTCTGTCACAAAAACCTGGCAACCCTGTTCTAATTTGAGAACAAGTTCTTGTATGTTCTTCAATATATGTTCAATAAAAACAAAACAAAAGAAAAAACAAAAAACAAAACAAAAACAACCTTGAATACGAAAAAGGACAAAATAATCTTGATGGTAGTGGTTGTTTGAAACTCTTTATTTTTGGTGAATACAAAAAATACTTTTGTGACCAGATAAATATTATACATACAGCATCAAATCATAAAACTAACGCAGTCTGTTAAAGAAAGCACAACACCTATTCATAACAGAGCTAGTAACTTTTTCTATTTCCGTTAATACTCGCACAAATCAGTTAGACAATATATTTCAGGGTAATTCTTACATTTACTGATAAAAACGTATCTTTTAATAGTGGTTAGACAATGAAACAAGGGAGTTATTCAGTCCAACATTTAAGAGGGACTTGGCATAATGATTTCGACAATTTCTCAACTTCAAACACAAATTGCCACATGCTCATGGAATGCAGTCTAGTGTTAGTCTTCCGATATGGTCTCTAAATCCTAAGGTATCCACAGATGCCCTTTTATATCAGCATTATAACGTTGTAGGCAAGTGGGCCACCAGCCAAGGCATTGTTTTGTATGGCAAAGGACTAGGTGACAGTTTATTAAGACCCAGATGGGGATTAGACTGGCATAATGTTCTGATCCAGAGAGGACAAGGCTCAGGCTCCCACCCAGCCTGATCTTCAGCTGCTCGCAGGGCAGACTCCAGTAAGGCACTAGTACACAATGCAGTCCTGACAGACTGAGGAGATGAACTGCGTCTAATTTCCAATATATTATACATTAATATAGTAAAGCAAAATGAAAAAACATTGAATTAGTTTCCTCGATCAGAGCTTGAATCTATTTCCTTCTAGTTTGTTAGGAGAACGTCCTACATTTAATACAATGGAAGCTTTAAATTGCCTTCTTCAGTGCGTTTGTTTATGAGCAACTTCAGTGCATAACGTCTGCTCATTTCATTCAAGAGCGCAAAGCCAAATATCATTGCACACAACCAATCTTATAACCAATAACAGCGCAGAGTCTCATCCTGTTAGAATATTCAGTGTGATATATTGCTATAGACAGTCAGTCTAAAGTGAAAATGCCTTTACCATGACAGGGCAGTGACTGGTGGAGAATAACTAACTGTGTGTGTTAAGTGTGTGTACAGTAAAGTGGGTACCCGAACAGAATCTGGCCAGTGTTAATGGGGAGAGGAATTAAAACATGAAGAGAAGAGAGAAACAACATGACAAATAATGTAAACATATATTCCTTACACAGCTCTGTGTACGCAAGGGAAGAACTGGTTAACAGGGTTACGTGAAGCGACAGCAGCATGACATATTTGGTCACATATAGTCCAGATTCTCTGAATAACACAGATTACACCTGTCCGCTCTTTAAGAACGACTAGTTTATTTAAAAAATTATAGTGAAGAATAAAAATCTTTATAGAGGGTATGCACTGACGACACTTTTCCACCACAACATGCCTCTTCAGTCGGACTGAGTGGCAAAACATCCTCCAACACAGCTGCTTTTAGTGGGGAAACTGGAAGTGAAACAAATGATGCTTTATTTGCTTAAAATAAAGGAAGAGATCCTTACAACTCACCAAAGGAACGGTCATTCATGGACACTGACATGTGGTATGGAATCAGGGTTCCTAGAACTAGAACAGTAAACTTGATTCTTCAATTGGTATTGCACATGAGACGGCCTGTATCCTTGACAACGGCTCGTCACTTGTCACTGGCTAGCTAGCTTGTTATAATGGACAAAATGGCATTAATCGTGTTGCCGGAAGAGAAGAAACCCCACCAATCTGATCAATATAGGATGTGGCACAACATAGCACGTTGCTCAAATTCAAAATAAATCATCGTGGCAGTCGATACGCATTAATACCTGGTCCAGCCTTTCAATCTCAATATTACAGTTTTCATGTGGTTCCCCATCTTCATATGATTTATAACTTAGGAAATTATTCAGTAAAGATGTTTCTGTAATAGCTTAATTCCTATCATAAGATAGTGTTTTCCTTAAATGCAGTTAGAAAACATGTTCCTATAATACCAAAAATACTAAATGTAATCCTAAACTGAGATAAGATATAAGATTTACCCCGTGTCTCGACCACAAGTCAGACTGGGGCTTAAAGTGTCTGTAATGAAGCCCCTGTGCTAAATATTTATTTGATGAGTAACATTAGTCAATACAGTTTACAACTTAAGGTATGATTTTACCCAAATATCTAACATACTTGACCCAAAAAGGCAACTGTAAAACACCTTAAAGTGACTGGATTCCAGCTGTTTCTGTGAATTGCAGTGATCTGTTTGCTTCTGCTTGGAACAACTGCTTGGATTTCTTGTTGTATCTATTCGCACAAGCAATCCAACAACAGCTCTTTGTTATTTTTGATGTGTCTTGTGTTTGTGTGGCATTCAAGCTGAACACTAACTAAAGATGAGACAATATGAAAATTTCACATCACGATTACAGTGACTAAAATATCACAGTTGTCATCACAGAATCATTTAAATGTGCTGAAAATATTTAGAAAGTACTGATACACACACTGAAATCTTTTCAAGTTTTATATTGAAAATGTCAAATGATTTGAAATGGAATTGTGTCTTGTGAATTGTGATTTTACTGTTGCAAAACAAAGTTTTTGGTGAGTTTTTCAAAGCGTGGTACATGGTAATTATGTCAATAGTTAAAATTCAAAATAGTAATACTAATTGTCTGAAATTTATTGTGGTTTATCATGAAAGCGATTATTGTTTCATTCCTAAAGCTAATGCTGCCACTCAGTTGTCTTTTTGCTACTCGGTGGGTGTAACCACATACTGTGACGTCATGTGCAAACCCTCTATAGCTAGTGTTGGCCAGTGGTCTTTTTTTCCCTCCAATCAGAACCCCTTATTGTTTGGCGCCAAGCTGAACAACATCGAATGAGAATCCTTGAATTCTTAAGATCTGCTAGTTTAACAGCAAACCCCAAGTTCACATTTTCATTAGTAAAATACAAGTGCCTTTCCGCTCTACACTACTCTATTGGTTAGTAGCTTCATTGATATGTATAGACATTATGGTGCATGCAAGCCAGTGGTGAAATGAGCCACCCACCCTCTCCCTCCCACCCTTCCATGGACCCTTAGATTTGTTCTGCCAGTTGCAGAGATATCATCATCAGTTCATTTCTATTTGCTCTAAACCTTCAACAATTATAGAACATTCAAAGATTATAGAGGATTTCTGCATTCGTAAGATCTTCGATTCGTGATTGTAACAGTCAGAAATGCTCATGATGCAGTAACACTCACAAAGCAATGATACGTTTATCATACAACTTGATCATACTGTAACAACCTTCTCCATATTGAACTCTGAATGTCAATGCCATTCACTGACAAATACACACACACGTCACACACACACATACACGCACACACATACAAATACACTACAGAACACAGGCACTTGTTTTTCTCACCAAACAGGCCTGTTTGAAGTGCCGTATATTCCTCGGTTATATGAGAGTAAAGCAGCCAATCGTACATCGGCAACAGCTCCCCATGACATGAGGGTGTCATCAGCGCGGCGCACACATCCACGTCCACTCAGCCAATCAGCCCTCGTCCTCCCTCAGCTCGCTGGGCAGGAACTTGTACTGCTGCTGTCGGATCTGAGCCAGCTTCTTCCGCGCTTCCTCCAGCTCGCGCTCCTTCCTCAGCATCTCCTCCTGAGCCGCAATGATCTGAGGAGAAACGGGAACAGCTGACAGAAAATGTGGCTTCTACTTGTCATAATCCCACTCCTGTGGATAGTTTGATATGAAAAACCAATAACTGCACAGTACTCTGCTCACATTGTACAGCACTACCCATTGGAGAAAACACAGGAAACTGTATCCTATGGTGACACTGTATAGCTTTCAATGAACCAGATGCCCTATACATTTATGAGGCAGACTGGTTTTGAAACATTTAGAAAGAAGTACTTAAAAGAACAAACTGCAAATAAAGATTGTTTTCAGTGCAAATTATGGAGCCAAAGAAAGGGGTAACATTCCGAGAAAAAACTTTCCAAGACAAAAGTTGTAAAATTATTTGAAGTGATAACTTAAGTGCATCAGGAACAACAACATAATGGACATATGCCGGGATATCACTGGTTACATCTACACGCAATTCAGATTGGATGTGAGGTACAGCAGGAAACAATACGACAGATCATCAAATCAATCAATCCTTGAGCATTTTCTTATGCTAAATCCAATTGCAAATTAATTAGGTCTTCACTGCAGCCATAATACATAGAAAACGGCAGCATCTGTGGTGTGAAGATGTTGATCTGTCCTTGAAAAGTGAAGCAATGTGGTTCCTTGACAAAAAACAAAATCACTATTTACTATTTCACCTGTTTATAAGTTGCCATTTCTGCTATTTATTATCATGCCGATGATGGCTTAGAGCTGAAATGTGTTTTTTGCCCACAATAAATAATAAAACTATTTATCAGTAAGTGCCAGTATTTTGTATGCCATAAGATTTTGAAAATAACAGTCTAATGTGGTTAAAGAAACAATGTTGTCCCCTCAGTGCTCCCCTCAGTGCAACAATTCTCCTCCCTACATGAGACTGTGAGCCTCACTGGACAGATAGAGAAGCTGACAAGCTGACGCCCAGCTGGGCTGCACCACTCACTGAGACAGGAACTCAATCCATCAGGATGAGAAGTAAAGCTTCCTGTAGCACCCTAGAGTTTTGAAAAAGACACACTTGCTCTTCAATTACTGTCAAATATTTTTTATTTTTTTTTGCAGGGATGAAAAGGAAGCAAGTTCTCAAGTCTTCATGAGATGCGATGTTTCGCAGCTGTGGGTGTCTGGTAAACCTGGTAAACAGCTTTGAAATGCAGCTGATGGGCTGTTTATCCACAGCAGCTCATCACAATTTCAGAAAAACAACATTTGGCATCTTGGCATATCAGCGAGAGGTGCAAACACTTGATGAAAAGGGCAAACCGCACAATAGGAGTGATTTCTGTTCCAGGTCTCACATAATAAACATTTTTCAGGATTTTGTCTCACCTGAGCGATGCCTCCGACGAATTTGGTCTTTACCACCACGCTATCGTCTTCAGTCTTGTCAAATGCTGCTTTCTGAGCAGCCTTCACCAGGTTGTCTGAAGCTCGCTTCACTGCGTTGCCAGCAGCCTTCAAACACATCATCTCACAGTTAGCACAATCCACGAGTACACAGTTTGCACAGCTGAATTAAAAGCAGGTTTCCGTCTTACCTGTAGTCTCCTCATGGCTTCAGAGTCCTGGTCAGCCTTCACTTTGCAGGCCACCAGCAGCTGAGCTGTGGAAGCTGCAACCTGTTTGGCTGAAGAGATGAGCTTCTCCTCGCTGGCGTGGCCCTGCACTGAGGCGTTCGCTGCCTCACACAGGTTACTGGTGGCTGCTGCTACCATACGTGCCTAGAACAAGCAACAAAGTCACATATGCTCCTGCACTGGGTCTACATTTGGTTTTAATCTGAATTAGAGAAAGTGTTGAAGTTATACTCTAAGCAACTCACAGCTGATATGAGACCCTGAGACCACTGGCCGTCATCCACTGCATTGGCTAGATTGGATCCCACCTGAGGAAGACGTTGGATAAAATCATTACATATATGCTCTTTGATGCTATTAGAAATGTATACTGTGTTGTTGAGCGTCTGTGTAAGTGTGTTGACTGACCTTGCCTTGTGCTACCAGTTCTCTCTGAGCAGCTGATGCAGATTTAACAAGAGCGCTAGTTGCTGCAGCGATGGACTTTGCTGCTTCTAAGATCTGCTCCTCAAAATCCAGCGTCTCATCTGCCTGCTGAAAGTAAAACCACATGTCAATTTAGACCTACAACTATAAAAAATCTTACTTTTACTGTATCAACCAAGTAGCTAGGATTTCCTTAATACTAAGATCATTAGACATCTAAAATAATTAGAATTTACATAGAGATAGGTCTGTCACAGTAACTAGTTTTGTTGGACAATATACTGTCCCAGAAATAATTGTGATAAACAATATTATTGTTATTATATAACCATTTTATGCCACTGATATAATGATAGTATAACAACATAACAATACAGTTCACCCTTTCACAGAGCAATACATTTTTAAGTATTCAGAATATTCAGACATTGGAGGTGGAATGTGCAAAAAATATCAAAATATCAGCAAAATATGTCTCAGCATAGTTTTTTTTTTGTTCATTCGACTTAGGTGCTGTGGGAAAATGCTTAGAGACCACACTCGTGTTATAATACCAGGGAAAACTTCTGGCATCACGTTGGCTAAAATGTTGCTGGCATTCTTACGTAAAAAAAATATATATATATCGTACATAAGTTGATAATGTGGCTGATGTATAAATAATAAAATACGAAAAAAACTGCAATCTGCCCATAAAATATGCAGTTTCAGTTTTGATTTTTAATTTCTAGTATGTCACCCAGAAGAATACAAAGTGTATGACCTCAGAGTCCTCAACTGTAGCTACAGCCTCGAGCACAATGTTCAACTTTATCTTTCACAAAAGAAAAGTGACAACATTATGGTAACTAGATATGACAGATGTCCCATTTTCCAAACCTGAGCTAAAAAACATTATGAAGATCACAGTGCACTGGTTCAGAGACAGTTAAGAGATCTCTGCCTCAGCAGTCAACAGCATGTGATTGAGCTCCATAAACACATAAGGCACACGTGGCTGGAGACAGGGCGGGACACTGTAGGAATATGTTTGATATATAGTTGGACTGAATAACAACCTAATATATCAAACATATCAGACAGAGCCCTGCAGAGAAGGCTTCCAGGTCTACAACGGCTCAGAGAGGATGAGGGAGGGGGCGGGCAGGGCAAGGAGGCATGCTGGGAGCAGGAGAGCCCTCCCTCCATATAGGGTGGTGGGAGGGACGAAGGAGCAGAGAGGAGAGGGAGTAAAGAGGAGGAAGAAGGAGAATCCAAGATGTTTTAGACACATAAATGAAACCTGTTTGAATCTGGTGCGCTAGTTTACAGACTTTAGGATGCCTTAATGCCAATAAAAATTATATATATATAGTAGTTTGTTGACTCTGTCTCTGTAAAAAATAACTAAAAACTTTATAATAATTTTAATAACTCAATAACAATATGATGCTATGCAACTGTTTCAGACTACTCTGTGGACTGCAATATTTAGATGGAGACAGAAATGAACACTTGGTCTCATATTTTATTATTTTCTTTAATTTTGTCTGTACGTAATAATGGATGTGTATGTGTATATGAATAAGCATGCATGTATTTGTATGTACAAGGCATATGTGTTTGCATGTACATATGTTTTCATATTTGTGTGCAAATATGTGTGTTTATATGAATGGATATGTGTGAATAGGGGTATGTGTATATTTATATGCATATATGGATATATTTGCATGTATAGAAATATTAATCTTGCACTCTTGAAAGCAACAAAAACACCTAAACACTTTATTTTATATTTGTTTATTTTTTTCTTCTTCTTCTGGCTTTCTCCTAATAATAATATAGTAATAATAATCATGTGTGCACCTTCCCAAAAAAAAAAAAAGATAAATAATACATAATCTCTTTCTTCATGTTCAGCCTCCTTATAACTTTCAGGGTATGTTATTTTTAAATGTTGCAGCTGCAGAGGTGCTGCTGCTGTGTGGCACAAACCTTGCTGTATTTTTATCTACAGGTAAAAAGTTGCATCACAACTCTCACAAATTTGATGTAGAAGAGTGTGACTGTGCACTGCTCTGAGCTCAGTTCCTATGCCTTGTCATGTGACACAGGTCAGCTAAATAAAAATGTCAGGGCTTTTCACTTGCACAAACATTATATAAAAGTGCTGTCAGTATTTGGAAATGATGCAGAGATCCATGTTTTTTTAAATGTATATAATGCTGTTTTTTTTTGAACAGAATCAACACCAAATTAGTAGCTTGTATTGATCCTGCAGAATCAATCCCTAGTAATAAAGTTCAGTAGTATCCCCCTTTTTAAATGCTATTCAGTTGCATCCTATTAGATCACTAGAGGGAGACACTGACACCTAAAAGAAGAAAAGCCTTTCAGTCACTAATCCCCTTTCATAAAAATAAATGCAGTCTGTAGCGGTGGAATTATAGTATGAGACAGAGCTTTATATGGCCTTTATTAAAACAGGGGTAACCTAAATATGCTTCCCTTTGTATCACACAGGAAGAGGTGGATGAACTCACAATCACTTTGTGTCCAGGAAAAGGTAAAGAAAAGGGGGAAAGCACTACAGGCACAGGAGGAAGAGCACTAGGATCCAACTATCCAGTCTCCAGAGACAGAAAAACAAACAACACAATCATGCAGTAGCACACCACAAACACAACCTTGCATTGCACACAGGACAACATAGAAGTAATTTCACTATCACTACCATCTCCCACGTTTTGTCTATTTTCATTGTGTTTGATGAGGTAAAGTTGTTTTCTGTTTTAGGCAATACCGCAGTGTGGGGGAGATGAGTAACAGGCTGAAAAAGCCTTCCTCAGTTTAGTTTAGAAATGACTGCAATGAAACAAAGGAAATAAGTTCAATAAGACAGAGGCCCTCTCCTTCGGAAGGGGTCACAACAGTTCATCACACATTTGAACTCATTCCAACATAAGCTTGAGGACCCAGCAGTGTAATTGCGTATCCTGGCAACACAGCTCAAAATAATGTCCGAATGTGCCTTTGAAGAAAGTTTTCCGAGCATCATACGTTAGCTCACTGGACCAGCTGCCTGAGTCCACATGGTATGTGTAACAAAGATTTTTTTTCCTCCTTTAATGACGACGAAATAACAGCTCAGTCACTGAAAAAGATGACTCCACTTCAAAGTCAGTGTCACCTTTTCCTACCTTTGGCCCACATCGTCTCCCTGCTGATTAATGGCTGAAAGCTGTGCGTGGGTTTGTGTGGGTGGGAAAGGTTGAGAGGGGCACTTATACCTTGGGCTTGGCTCTGGGTTTCAGCTGCTCTAATTTCTTGGCTGCAGCTTCAATGGACGCTGCTGCTCCGAGGAGCTCGGTCTCTGCGATGACAGTAGGGTCCTCGGGGTCCACACACTCTGATCCTGAATGGGAACATCGCTGGTTATCTCAGGCTTTTCATTAGCTGAGTCTCACAAAAGAAGCTCCAGTAGATTAATTCTGGTGATACCATTTTGTTTTATGTCTCAAAAGTCAACATTATGATTCAGCCATTTTTCATGCACTCATTCACACAAGGAATCAGAAAGATGCTAAATCTCATCTTAGTTCTACTGCTCTATAGAGTGCTGCAGGAATGAGTCCTAAAACCTGAAAATGAGTTAGTATTTTTGCACAGTTGCCTTGCCTCAAAGACAACGTGCTTTTTAAAAGGTTTTTTTTAGTTAAATGCCTGAAATAAGGGTGCTGCAAAATACTGGTATTTATAACAACTGATACCTAAAAAATGAAATATTGATATCATATTAATAATAGACTTATTATAATATCATATAAATAATACATGCATGTGTGTTGTATGCGGAAAACAGACAGCCCTAGCCTGAAATAAAGGTCATGTTTATATAAAATACGTCAGTAAAAAACCCACTCGAGAATTTTGAAGCTTTAATATGTCTTAAAAAAGGCAGTTTGCAAACAAGTGGCTAAATGACACTACAGAGGTTGTCGTGGAAATGAAACCTGATCATGCCGAACCCTAGTCACTTAGTGATGGTAACGTTTAAGAAATGCAACCATGGTGAAGTTCATTTTTAACTGTAAACATTAACTTTTCTCAATTGACCCCTCCTAAGTCCCTCCCCTTTTGTGCTCAGACACTTGAGCAACTTTCTCCTTTTCCTGTAAAAAGCAACATCTTAAATTTGGTAATGTCAGCAAAATTCTAGATACCTAGATGTTAATGTAGCTAGCTAGTTAGCCAGAGTTTTCATCCCCAAAATTTGGAAAAGGGAAAGGGCAAAGTTGACCAAGGTACTAAACCTGCTCAACTGTTACTTAAGTAGAGTGAAAAGGGGCAGGACTTAGGAGGGGTAAATTACATTAAAACTTTAACAATCATAAAAGTGGTGTTTGTTTGCAAAGATTATTTGTTGAGCAAAATGTGTAAGTACCATAAACTTGTTTGCCACAGAGCTCATTTTCTTCGTTCATCCAAAAACCAATGGAAAAATCCCATTGACTTTTTGTGGAGGGACGCTAACTTCCGGGTTGGCCTACAAAAATACATCATCCCTGAAACACTCTATACACTCCAAAGCATTGTTTGCAGTGTGACAGTAATGTCTGAAAGTTAAATAAACTAAAAGTTAGAAGAAATGCACATTTGATGGATCATTGTCCTTTTTATGGTTTTTAAGTGCCCATAAAACGGAGCTGTTTGGGAACAGCTTGGTAAAGCAGATGGAACGATGTTTTCATAGATTATGTCGAGCTCTGGGGAAATCTGTTCTGCACCCCCACCCCCAAGCCGGCTAACTCCTCTACCCCCTTCTGACTCTATGAAAGGTGATCTGGAGGAACAAAACACACCATATCCCACTTACCTCCATCTGAGGCAGCAGGGAAAGAGAGGGGGGAGAAAGAGGGAGAGAGCACATGGGACATTAGAGAGTTGAAGTGGATAGCCCCGCTGGGTCTCAGGCTATACGCTGAAATCTAATTCTCATCCAAACACAATCTATTACTCCTGTCAGATGCAGCAGTGTGGCTTCTAGAGGAAACACTCGGGTACGTTTGTGTCATAACCATCCTGGAGAGCTTAATTTGGCACAATTTGCCGAGCAATCACACTATGGCACCATTTCAATATTCTAAAGTGATTTTCATGACCTATCTTTATTGCGGACGCAGACAGGTTTGGTGGCTTGACTCAATAACACTATAATATTATTCATTCAAGAGGATTAGGACTCCTTTGACTAATCTCTAACACAATCCTGTCATGGTATTTTACATTTTATCAAATTGAGTTGGCGCCTGATGGGAATCCCCTCGCTTCAGACTGGCTGTGTTCCGCAACTTCAGCTCTCCCAGTTTTACACTACAGTGGCTATAATGTCTCACAGTCATTTTAAAATTAAAATCTCTTGCCAACTTTTTTTGGAAAGCACACAAGCTAATAAAATAACATTATACAGCTTTATAAGGTACCATAAACGCTTGAAATACTAAATATACACACTTTCATGTGTGTTAAATGGTCCACATAATCCTGACATCAGTCACAATGGGGTCAGCGGTAACTAAAGGTTGTCAAGCCTGACTTTTGTTTGCATGTGTTGTGCAAGAGTGTGTGACAGACATAGCAGTGTGTATCAGCAGTGTGTGTGGCCTCACCCTTCATGGCCTCAGCTGTCTGGACGAGCTCTGTCACACACGCCGCCACATGCTTCGAGTGCATGGCCAGCTGCTGCTTCTGCTCAGGCGTGGGCTTCTGCAGCACCTGAGAATACAAGAGACCAAGAAGTGCACATGAACATACACACGTTCTGCAACGTTTTGTCCTACCAAGACCTCAACTTAGGTGCAAGACAAGAACAGTGCACTCAGCAGAGTACAGATTTCTGCCAGCCAATAGATGATGAAGCACCCACTGCAATGCTACCACAAGTGCCACATGCAACCAGTGGTGATTTGCACAGTTTTGAAAACTTTTTTTTTACAGTAGTATAGTACAATTCTCAAGTAAATTGTTATCATGTATGCAAGGTTTTTGATAAAGTGTTTTTGTGCAGTATAGTCTGAGTTTCCTTTAAGATGCATAGAACAGTACCATGGTATTGTAAATGAGCGACCTGGGTTCACTGACTGTATACACTTAAACATGACAAAGTCCAAACTTCTCATTTCAAACATTGTTATAGCTTTCAAACACTTTATTATTTAGTTTTAAGCAACCAGGTGGTTACACACAATATAATAGATATAGAAATCCATATTTTTGGAGCAAAGCACAAAAACTGAAATTCTAAATAATTTACACCTGGTGTTGCCTATTCATATGTTCAGAATTAAATGAGTTGCAGTTAATTTTTTAGTGATGTCTGCATCTGTCATTTGTTTACTTGTGGGCCATGAATGCTCCAATACTGTGATTGCGCAGACACATAGTGAAGATGGCATTTTATCTCTGCAATCTGCTGATGCTCCAGTTTAAGATGAAACAAAAGTTTTCAGCTGTTGATGATTTGTGGCCCTTAATGGCTGATTAAAAGGAATGAGGAGTCAGAAGTTTGTATAGGTTACATATAGGGTTTCAAGATTTTTCACAAAATTGTGAATCACTGCAACCACGAGAGGTCCTCAAGCATACAGTCAAAGACGTGCATATAAGTATTAAACTGATGGGTCCCATTGGTCATTCACACATGCACACAAAGGACCTATCACATGGCTTGGTAACACTAATAACTGATTTAGGAAAACTAATGATAATTGACTTTATGGAAAAGTCTGTTAGTTTTGTTGTATTTTCCCCATTGGATTATTTTGTTGTTTGTGTAGCTATTTGATCCGAGAAATAGTAACAGCACACTCTGTAAACCAGATCACTAATTATAAAATGAGTTACTTTTAGTGGACTAACATCCTGCCAGAATCATTATGATGTACCTGTAACTAATTGTGCAAGTGAGATAATTAATTAAGCAACTTAATTAGTAGTTGTTTCATGTCAACACACTCGTCTTCACATAACACATGGGGAGTGTTATTATGAACGAAAGAATTTAATGAAAATAAGTTTTGCTGATTAATATGCAGATTTATGCAACAAGGTGCACAGAAATTAAATACAGTCTTCTGCAGAGATGTACTCTGGTGTCAGATATAATGAACTTTTAAGATGAGTATGGTTACAGACAGATACAGCAGATTGTGAAAATAAAGCAAATTTCAAGTCCTCAGTTTTGTCGCTCATTGCTGAAGGCTAGCATTATTCTATTTTTTATCACTGACAACAAACTAAAAGAAAAGACCTCTCTCCCATGACTGTGGCACTCAACCCACTCACCACCTATGTGTTCCCGTAAAGTCTTTTAGGGGTCAGCAGTATATAGATTTGTTTTTACAAAAGGCTGAGTAATTCCCTTACACAGCTGGGCACTTCAGGTTTTAGCAAACATTATTCAAACAGAAGTATATAGTGCATTTGTTTGGGACTGTTTTCAGCTGTGGATTAATACACATTTGGCGCAGTTGTGGGGTATTTACAGCACCAGGGCAGTGTACAGTATGTGGGATTGCTCCAAAATAAATTACAGGACCCAAGTCATCCAGTGAAACAGTGCAGCTCATTTTATTTATTTGTTTTTAATAGTTTTTGGACAATAATGGAAGTTTGTGGCACAGAAGAATAAGCTACACCAGGCTTTGGCTGCATAGATAATACTTGTTAGCAGGCTCAATTTATTGTTGGTAATAGTATTTTTGTGGGATTTGTTGACAATAAGAAAAACATAGAATATCACCAGCCTCATTCTTTTTGTTAAGGCGATGCTACAGTAAACGCAAGCATGACTGGCAGGAAGCCAGAAACGCTTTTTCAAGCATCAGAGGATTTAATCCTGCAGATAAGACCTCACTTGGTTATAGTAAATATCAGGATCCTCTCTTCCACACTGTTCCTACACACACACACACACATACAAATGCAAGTCACTTCCATGGTTTATTTATGAGACATGTGACTGTCTCTAACCTGCAGCACTTGCTCGAGAAGGTTGATGTATCCGGTGGTGCACTCAGAGCTGTACTGCAGGGCCTTGCTCCTCAATTCCTCGCTCACTTCAGGGTGGAAAGCTGCTTGCTGGAAAAGGACACAGAAATCGTTCCCACTGGCATGTTAAGATTTAACACAGGTCCTGATATAAAAGTGAAAATGTGCTCTGTGAGGTCTGGAGCAGCCTTTATACAATTTTATATGTGCATAAGTACATCATCTGGTGACAATCACAAATCAAATTCATAGCTTATAAATTCACAAATAATTCTTCACGAATTTGTTTATGTTTTGATTTTCATAACCACAGCCTGCAGGCTCCTTCTGTTTTCGTCTTATTACAAGTGCTCTACAGTCACTGAAGGACATCCTGACTGATGCTCCGCAGCACGACTTTGAGAAGTGACTGAGTCACGACCAGCAGGAGCAGCCATAAAGTAGACTAGACTCTAATGTCCTATCTACTCTCAGCAGGCTGCGCTCACATGTTCCCTGGCAGCTTGGTGATGTCTGTGTGAGGCCTGTTCTGGCAGGGCCGTATGTGGATTAGCACCTTGCAGGTAGTCAGCATATCTGAGATGGCTTTGCGGCTCAGGTTGGCAGTGGCGATCACATCCTCCTGCTGAGCAGAGTTGCCGGCAGCCACTGCCTTGGCCGTTGCTACGGTGATGCCCTTTGTCATGCGGATGAACTCCTCAGGAGTGGTCGACTTGTCTGGGACGTCCTTGGACTGGAACACCTGACATAATGAAGAGCCACAGACAGATAGTTGGTTAAAGGTGTGGCAGAGGCTCAGACATATTAAAAGGATAGTTTGGATTTTTTGAAGTGAGAAAAAAGTCAGAGTCATCAATAAATGAAATAATAAATGTCAGCTCTTCTCCTACACCTACAAATTATCTAAACTATCCCTGCACTATAGGTAGGGGACACTCTCAGAGAAGAAGTCCACATGGACTCTGTACAGCAGCAGAAAGCGTAAACAAGCGAGAAAGACGGTATGTTTTGATCTGAGTAGCAGTAAAATTAGGATTTAGGTAGACTGTGTTGGATTTGGCTTTGGTTGCAGCTCTTGGGAAAGCCTCCTCTGGGCTGGGGGGTCCTCCGATAAGGATTAGCAGCAAATTACAAAAAAAACAAGCTCTTGAAATCTTCTTCCTTTCTCACTCTGCCTGCACCTGCTACCCAGACTCTGATAAGGGCTGTGAGAGAAACCTGCAGGGGCTGAGGGGAAGGAGGAAGGAAAAGAGCTGGACAGATAATAAAGGAAAAAGAACAAAAAGCTCCCCTGTTTTTGCTCAGAATAATAGACACAGATATCCCTGACCCTGTTTGAGCCAGCTCTGCAGAGAGAGAGGCTGCGTCTCATCAGATGACTCCCAAAAGACTATAAAGAAGTGGTTGGGGCCTGTGAGGAAGCTCTTACTGTCAGCTCCTGCTTGATGCACTCAATGGTGGCCTCCAGTGCCCTCGTCCCGCGAGTCGCTTCATCCTCCACTGCCTTCACCGTCTTTAGAAGAGACGTCACGTTGGTCACCATGACCTGTCAAATAAAAGGGAGTAATGATGAGGCTCACAGTCAAACCAGGAGGTGGAGCTCTTTCTCCTCAGCTGCAAAACATTTAAAAATTATTTTTCTTCCTCCTTCACTGATTCCATTACAGTGAATAATGGTTACATGTGTTGAAGGAGCTTATCTAATGAACATTAAAGACATCAGAAGACTGAGGGATGTATTTCAAATTAAAAGAGGGTGATTTACTGCTGGTAATATAGTTTATTCACTGACACCTGGGGTGGAAAAAAATCACATTTATTCCATACATGGTGACAAGTTCTGCGCTGTCTGTGCTGCATTCAGCAGACTGTACATTATTAGGTTAGGAATTTGAGCAACATGATCACTAGGAGTTTGAGAGGGTCCCATTCGGAGGTCACCATATGTTGGACGAACAGAAACAATCTGTCAACATAACCAAGTCCATGGGTGGCCCTAATTCCATTTAGATGAGAAAACATGAGAAAACCCCATGCAACAGTTAGAGTTACATGCTGAGCTTGGGATGACAGTTGTGGAAAAAAAATGAATAAATAATATAAGGAAGTTTATCTTTGGTTCAGAGGTGTCTGAGGCTCTGTCACTCACAAAATACTTTGATCTTTGTTTCTCTGTTGCAGTGACTGCAGCTGCACTAAGGTTGGATGCAGAGGGTCTGATCTCTAGTTTTTATTCTCCAGCAGTTGGCAGGTGTGACAGCGGGCATGACGATCAACAGTGATATGGCAACTCTTGCCTCTCTTGTGTATGTATACTGCAGATTCTCACAGCCCTTGGCAGCACCTGGGAGCTGCTCAACATCATTTCTCTGATGTAGTTTTCATAAGAAAAAAGTCTGCATGAAACTTAACATACATAATAAATAATAATAAATTAAATTAATAAAAAATAAATAATACTTGATATATGCTTTATATTGTACTTTATATTATACCTTTACTATTTATATGAAATTATAACTCTCCATTTTGTAATTCTACTAGTGCTTATTCTGTCACTTCTGTGGTCTGTACTACTGCATGTCTGTATGTTCTCAAAGAGGACTCCCTCATGTGTTAGATATTGCCCATTTGTATTTCACATGGAGTTTAGACCAAGGGTCTAATGAGGGACAGCAGAATCCTGCACCTGGTCAGGTACCTGTCGACACCCACGTGGTAACCTGGAAAAAAGTTTTGACATGGGAAAAAAATATACTTGTAAAAAATCATGGGTATGGGCATGGGTAAAAAATAAACTAAATGCAGGCAGCCAGTGGGTGAGAAAAAAATATGTTTTTTATGGAAAAATCAGAAGCCTACAACACAACCTTTAACCCCTGAATTCACATCTGGCCAAATAATGGGATGTCACTGATCTAGGCTGCTTACTAGCTACTGTATCTGAATGAATGATGTAAAGGAAAAAAAATCCTGTAGTGAACAGGCCAAGTCAGACGTTTGGAAGGAATTTGTCACGTTCAGAGACTGTGAGAATAACCCTGTCGGTGGCCATGCTTTTTGTAGAAAGTGCCAAAAACAATTCACTTTTGATAGTCACAAGCTGGCATATCATCGCTGAGGAAACGCGACAACTGCAGAAGCACACATGCTGCACCAATTGACATTGTACTTTTCCAAGACCACAAGTGAGTAACAAGTGACAAGTGAATCATTGTATATGTGCATTTTTAACACAGGTCAGGTTGCATGATTTATATTAACAGGTACCGGCTGGTCCAGACATGAGTACTGAGCTTTCTGGCTGAAAGTGGTGGCAGGTTTTTATAAAACTGGACCTGTGCACGACTGATAAGGGGCATCTGAACAGACTGTAAAACACTCAGACAAACTTGTGTTTTTGAGCGATATAAATAAAATTCACTTGACATGACAAATAGAATTGTTAGGCTGAGCTTCACGTCTTGACAGTCAAAGTGATTGAAAAACTTGTACTACTATTGTCTCAACGGTCACAATACAAAAAGTACTGTGGCTATTGATAGCTCTCAGTAAAGCAAACAAACTCTTTCTCACACACAGAGATGTATTCACACAAGGCACATCTTCGTGATGGGTCTGGTGCCACATACAGATATGACAGAAAAAGAGAATACCTCACAAACCCTGATAAGAACTGTCATATCATTCTCTTGAAAAGGCCTTACTTTGTGCTACCAGATACGTCAAACTAAACACAGCAACGATACAAAGACATTTGTAGAATACATGCAGTAACTTCTAAGAGAGGAAGCAGAAGCTGAATAATAAATTGGAGACTTGTGCTGCTGAAATCAATACACAGCTAAACCAGATATGACAGTCATTTGTTTGAGTGGTCTGTTCCTTTACCTTGGCAGCGCCCTTCAGCTGATACATGGATGGGTCGTCGGCTGGTTTGCCGGCGGCACATTTGGTGGCACCGATGAGTTCGGCCAGTGCCTTGGCCACATCCCGCACAGCATTTATCAGAACCACCTGAGGAGATAGGGCCGGTATCAATACGGCACAATGGTCAGAGTATAGGTTTATCAGCAGCACCCTGGGGAGAGGATTTAACACTGCAGCCCTTATCACTCCCACACCTAGTCATGATACTTCAGACTTAGTGGAGGGCAGAGATAGAGGCAAACACACACAGGAGAGGAGACACAATGTGTATCGGATGAAACCGCAATTACACAGAGAATCTACACTCTAAGAAATAAGGGTTCCAAAGGAGTTCTCCCTGATGGGACGAGGTTCTACCCAGAACCATTTGCTATTGAAGAACCACTTTTTGAGGAAAGGGTTTGTCAAGGGGTCTTTGTAAGACTTAGGGTTACACTGAGAACCATCTTCATTCAAAGAACCCTTTTTGGAAGAGAGAGTTCTTCAAGGAATGTTGAAGTCCTTGAAGAACTCTTTCATCGAGGGATCGTCAAGGGTTCTTTGTACCATAATATAAAAAGGCTCTTGGGAGAACCTCCTGGGTGGGTTCTAGTTGAAACCCTGTGAACATAAAAAGCTTCTTGATAGAACCCCTGAGGTGGATTTTAGAAAAACTCTTAATATAAAAAGGGTCTCAGTAGATCCTCCTTGATAGTTTCTAGAAAATATTCTTAGAATATAAAAAACTATAAAAAGATGGGTTTTTGTTGGCGCCCTTAGAAGGTGGAAAGAGAGGGTTCGAGGTAGAACTATTACACTAGAAGGGTTTTCTGTAGAACCTCTCATAAGGGGTTCTGGGTGAAAACCTTCACAGATGGCTCTAGGTAAAACTCTTTATGTTGGGTTCAAGGTAGAACCCTCTGAAAGGGTTCAGTGTGGGACCTTTATAAAAGGTTCTACAGGGAAACAAAAATGGTTCTTATATGGGAACAAGCTTAAGAATGTTTCATTGTCCTATGTAGCACCTTTATTTTTAAGAGCTGGGTGTACAGACAGATAAAAGACATTCATTGTGGATGACTAATATCACAGTACAGTATCATGATAACTAGTTATAATAGGCAGTTAAAGGTCTGTGCAGCTGAATTAAGAGGTAATAACTGAGCTTTGTTAGAAAATAAAAGGCATACATCTGTGACTACATATGGCTGGAACATCTGTGGTCGTATTAGACATTTTTTAGTGTGAGATGTGTTTTGGATTTTCATCACCTGTGTCTCTGGGTCCTCGGAGCCCATGCTGGTCGCTCCCAGTTTGACCACCTCAGTGAGCTGGGTGATGGTCTTGGCTGACGACTGGGCGGCCTGGGCCAGTTTCTCCTGGCTGGACGCGGCTCCAGCAACCAGCAGCTTGGTGTCCTCCACCAGCGTCTTGGCTGTCTTCAAGATGCTCTCCCTGAGGGACGGGACACATTGTGTCACAATCTGCTCCACAGTCACACTCAAGTACCAGCAATATGAAAGGAAGCTGTTGCTTTTCAAACAGAGTGTGTGTTTAGTAAGGACAATTTTCAATTATGTTCATTTTGTGAAAAACATCTGAATATTCAGCTTTATTGGCAAACTGCACTTCTTCTGAGTGAGTCATCAAAAAAAGGGAGCCCTGGTGGTGTTAAAAGTTAATAAGGGAAATCTGAAATGTTATATTACTCCTGTGAAATGTTATGCTACCCAAACCTCATGAAACCTATTAACACTCCACCTCTCCCAACTATACACATGCCACATAGAAGCGGTAAACATCGTCTGAAAGCAGGGAACCTTAAGATTAATTTACGCCCAACACTCTTTGTCAAGTTTTTATCATCATAAATCTGTAATAAACATCGTGCTTCTTTTTTCTCTTCTTGTTGCAGCAGCTTTTGGGTTCATACCATTAATTACACAGATTTTGTGCACAATTTAACATTTTTTCCACTCAAGAATTGATAAAAATGGTCAAAAATCCCTCTAAAATATACACATGAAGATACCAAGACCTTGAGAAACACCACAGAAAAATTCATGCTGTGATTTTATATCAAAAACTTTTGACACCTTAGAGATTTCAGCAAGAAATGCATTTTTCGGTGAGTGGATGGCGGGCACTTCTGTTCTGGGAATTGCTCAGAGATCCCCTTATTGCCAATATACCTGAGAAAGCCATAAAACCTCTGAATGCTTCAGGTTTAGTTTGTGGTTGTGAAGTTTCATAAGGCTGTGATTGTCTGAGAGGTCACTATAGTTCATTTTATACAGTGAGGCCAAGTTTCAAAAATTGTCTCACTACAATGAAATGGCTGCTATGGGAACTGACATCATCACACATGAATACAATTTGGCTCAATGAATTCACAAGAGTCCCAGCTTTCCAGCCAGACCCAATTTATGATACTCCAATAGTATTTAGGGGTGTCGTATGCAGAATATTTAAATAGAATAAAAATAACACATATTAATATTTTATGCAAATAACTGCATGGTTTTTGCCCAAAACTAACTACATATGATGACTATAAACTGGGCATGTCATAGAAACCATTTTCATTGAAATGTCTTGAGATGAGCATGACATGATACCAGTGAGGGATTCCTTATGTCTCCTAGTTTCATATGACACCAGTAGCTTTAAAACTGAGCCCATTATAGCCTCTGAAAGACAGTAATGGCGGCCAGGGACATGGACATCCCCGCAGATCTGAAGAGATTAATCTATTGACCATTTTTAACATCATAAAATATCTTTTTTTCAGGCGATAAGAGGTTTTAATTTCACACCCTGTCTTGGTCAGTCTGTTTTGTGTTTTTTCGTAGCAAGGTCATTGCACCTGTGGTCAGCAAAAGACTCTTCATTCTCAGGGTTCAGGGTTCCGGCTGAGGCGAACATGATGGTGGTGTCCAGGTCAGCAATGATGCCAGAAACAGCGCTGGCTGCTGTGATACAGGCCTGGGTGCCTTTGTTCCCCGCCTGCAGTGCTGACAGTACCAAGGACACCTGGAACATAAAAAGCATGGCATCAGATATGCAGAGAGATCCCGCAAATATGCTGTTGTCAGAGGTGTAAAAAGAGCTAAAAATAGCCCCAGTTTCTATAAGCATTGCACATGTTTAATGATTAAACAGCAGCTTTTCTTCTTTATATGATGTTCGCAGAGCCTTTATAAACCATGTGAGCAAGGTTGCAAATGTTTTGAGTGAAAGATCTGGATGAACTGGATTAAAAGAGGATGCTGGGAGCAAAAAAAGTGAGCAGGGTTAAACATGCATTAAAATCAGAGTATGCCGCACAATCACATTAAGTCAATGAGCCTGACTCTGCAAATCACATATCTCCCTTGAAGACAGCTCTCTGCCCATCCCTCATAAACAAACGGAAAAGCCCTGAGAGGTACATTTCGCCGAGACACGAGCTTCACATATCAGCAGGCATGAGACCCCAAATTATTCAAGTTTGATATGAGCCCTGAATCAAATCATAGCCTCAGAGTGGGAAGAAATTCTAATGTGTGAGCAGCATGGCTAGCTGCTGCCAGGGTCACAGCAGGGAGACATTAGTATTGTTATTAACTGCACAGTGTGAGTGTGGTCAGGAAAGCATGCTCTCATGACCTGCATGTATGGTGCAATATTAATAATACAGTAAAAGCACCAGTAATTATCACCCATAATAATAAACATTAAATCTATATTCTCCTGACTCTATTCTAGTTCAGCATTTAAATGGTAGTTGGTATTTTTTGAAGTGGGGTTGTATGAGGTACTTATCAATAGTCAGTGTATTTCCTAGATGCCTGTCGGCACACCCCGAGTTGGGAGAAGCAGAGAGCAACTCCCATGTTCTGAGAGGTAAAGTTAACAATTTTGCCTATGGATTTCCCCATGCACAGCAGTTAATTGCATAGTTTCAATGTTGGTACTCCTCTCTGCTTCTCCTAACTGCTGACTGGCAACTGCTTTAGGAAATACACTGACTATGATTAAGTACCGCATACAGCCCCACATCACATAATCCAAACTATCCCTTTAAGGCCAAAGCTCACCTTTAAAAATAAATAAAAATGAATAATAATTAAAATACATAAGCAATCCTCTCAGCTACAGTATAGTAAACAATTATTCACATCTGAACTTCCAATTAAATCTGGCAGCTGCACCAACTTATAGGTTCTGTATCACTTTATTTAAATACTATACTGAGCAATGCATGAAATATTTTTCATAAAAATGCTAATGCTGAGTTGATGCTGCTTCCAAACTTCAAACAGCAGAGATGGCAAAGTTTGACAGCAAAAATAGACTTTCCTTAAAAAGTCAAGACATACATAAATAAAAGAAAGTTTCCTTCTGCAAGAGGTAAGGACTGTACCAGTTTCTGTCCCCATCGCTTACCTTCTCTGTGACTGCGCGGGCACACTCGATGAGCTCCCTCTTGGAGAAGCTGTCAGTGGGGCTGAGCTGCAGGGCTCCAGCCTTCTGGACCAGGTAGATACAGCCATGGCCCAGCTCTTGCACACGTGTCTTTATCTGGAAGCCAACCTGAAAGCATAACCAGGCATCGACTTACATGGCATCCATTCTCTCATGTGTGTCACTGTGCTACACAATTACAGTCATGTCCTAAACTGGCATGTCTCTTATCCAGTGGGCGGATGAAAAATGATTTCAAGCACCCTCGGAGAGGAAACGCTGGCACTACACCTTTAATTTCCAGACTGAGATTCATGGGTGGGTGGTACTTCATTATAAGCATCACTATAAGCTTTTAGACTTGTAGAGGCACAATGTCGCTATGGTAACCAGCAGGGTTTTCCAGCAGCCTGCTATATACAAGATATTGATAAGAGCTGTGTGCTTATTAGTGCAATGTTTCCACACATTGCTGGACTACACAGACAAGCTTCAAGAAAAGATGTGGGTCTTAAGATTGATGGATGCCGGAGGGGTTTATTTCTGTTTGATCTCACACTGTCCGGAGCTGCCTTGAGGAAGGGGTGTCATATCAAAGAGCAGCAAACATCTGCTCTCATCAGTGTGTGAGCAGACACATCCGAAAGCATTTTTGGTGTAAAACGCAGACCTAAGCTGATATTTCAGTCTGGGGCACAATTGCAAAGAGATTTTAAGCGTGTAAATCTTTCATAACAGTAAGTAATTTTCCACACATACTCCACACGACAGAGAGTGTGGCTTCTCACCTCATCTGGCTCCGCAGTGGCTGCAGCGAGGCGTCCTTGGTGTGCTAGTTGTCCATAGTCCACAGTCACCTGAGATGCAAGGCCACCGAGCTCTTCAGGGCAGGTCACGACTTAGTCATCTGACAACGGAGAGAACATACATCATCAGCAGAGGCAGATTAATGCTTCTGAAGCCCTACTGACAAATATTGTCATTGGAAATTGGAAATGTAATGGAAAACACACAGTGCAGGCACAGATATCCCAGTGCATTAGTGCACTCACCATCTCCTGTGCAGTGATGGCGATAGCCTTGGAGAACTTCACCATTGTGGTCTGGTAGTCCACAAAGGAGCCCTCAGGTTCAGGAGGTGTTCCTTCATCCACCTGTGAAGATCAACTTTTTAGTATTTATTTATTTCACATAGCTACACGGAGTGTTTTTACACTACTCCCATTTATGTGAGACTTTTGATTTAGTTTGGTACCACTTTACAATTAAAGCATACTATAACAGGTTTTGAAGTTTTGCACTACCATATTTTAAAGGCCTGGTTATAGGTTCTCAAAGCATGGCTTGTGGGCCAATGGTGGCCCTCAAAAAACATTTTGTGCAGCCCTGGAACATCACATGAAATTAATGCATTATATTTTAATAATCAGGGTCCATTTCAATACTTAAACTTTCAATAGCCTACATTTAATACACCACTCCACCACTGTGTCAAACTTCGTCCACTCTGACAAGTATCTGTCAGGTTAGGAATTAAATCTTGTAGAAAGCTGCTGGTGGCACTGCAACTAGTGGCACCTTCATATTCTATCTTCATTGCTAGTTCTGTCATTATTGCTAGTGCTGTTAGCTAAAGTAAGCGATTGCGGTGGACAACTCTGCAAGGGCTACTTTGAGGGCCATTGGGGGACAGATAAAGTGATCCGCTTTATCTGCAAACAGGTCAATCAGTGTTCACAGAATTTAACATTAAAAGCCACAATGAGTTCAACCACAAATCCTATGACAAGGTCAAGGGTTTCCTTTGCTATCTTCAATCACATGCTGGTTCCCTGTCACGCAGTCATCAACATTTTGAGAACCCCTGACTTAGTTAAACCTTCAGTAAGAAGCTGTGAATTTTTCATGTATTATGTCATCATTGTATCATCAATGCTTTATAGATGAGTGTTTAGATGTTAAAATGCAAAATATAAAAGAGCTTTTTTTCAATGTGCAATAAAGTGAATATAATATAACAACCAGTATCAGATTTTTACAGCTATATTTATCTATTGTATACACTGGCTGCTAAATATCAAGAAATGCCCAAGATATGATTCATAAACAGTGTCTCAATTATGTAGTTATCCACCATTTTTATTTTCCAACTAAAAAATGCCCAGCTCAGTATGAAGCTCTGTATGAACCAAATTTAAGGAATCCTTATAAAATGCGTTTTTAATGTTACGTGCTTAGGTTTTCAAAAGAATAAACTGATGGTCTCAACTACAGATACCTATATTAAAGTCCAGTCCCAGTCAGACTTTAGACAAAACATATAAAGTTTTGTACATTTATGATGGCAACCTTGGTAAATGTTGCTAATAAAGCATTGTTGATTTCCTACATTGCAATAAACTATCGAGTCTGCAGCTGCAAGAAGATACATCATCGTAGGGGTTCAGATAATCCAAACTTAGGGTGATTAATTTAAGAGGCCGCTACAAAGATAAATCGTGCTCTGCTGGCAATACCAACACTGGATGCACCCCATTTGGCAAGTTCTTTTTATAGGACAACTTGTTAATTGACATATAATTTCTTAACAATTAAAAAGCCATTAGTGAGAACATATAAACCTTTTTTATGTATGCATTCTTGTAAAGTGTTCCACTTTATATATGCTAATGGTGTTTTAATGACGGTAGCTCTCAATGTTTTAAGTTGAGGGTAAAATAAGGAATAAAAATAAAAGTGAAGGATAAGATCTAAGCTGAGCGTATATGTCTGAGTGTTTGCAGATCATCATCAATTATTAACCGTGCTGTCAACACCATGACATGTCCCCCAGCAGGATGAATGACAGCTAACATCACCAGTGGGCTATGGATTTAAAACTTGTCATCTACTGGACTAATGAGAGTCACTGACAAGGACACACTCTCAGCACACCCACTGTGGAATCACTCTTACACAGGAAGCTCATTTTGCCTTCAGACAAATAAGACAGGGAATAAGTGACAACCTGAAATCCATTTAAACCACCTGAGCAGACTTCTCATGACAGTATCACACATACATGCAGACTTTAACGAAACACAGACAAACGCACCCTATACATACTCACCCTGCCCATGGACTCAGCAATGGACTCCACCATGCCCCCGACCATGCCCCCTTCACTGGCCGCCTCGTTCAAAGTCACCATGATGTCGTCCACAGCCTCCTTCATCAGCTGGGTGCTGCTTCAGAGATGGCATCGTGGGTGTGGGACGCCTGGGGACACAGTCGCTTGATTAACGTTTCTCTGACACTGTCTTGGTCCAGCCAGGAGAAATTTATCAGCTTGACAACAGCTCCAGAGTGTCCCCACAGCTGGTAAGTACTCAGTGTCTCACTAGAGGACACATCACCAAGCAGGCTGGATTCCTGCTGCTGTAAAGACTTGTATGACCTGAAGTTCACATGCTATACAGCACTGGACAGCAAACTTCCATGGGAAAAAGGGGCTGGAGCACACTGATTGAACTGCAGCCTTTAACTGTGCAAACCGACTCTGATGAAGACACAGTAATAATGAAATGTTTGCACAATTAAAGGAAGCAAATAAATTAGTGTGCTCCAGTCCCATTTTTTAAAATGGAAGTTTGCTCTCCTTTAACTGAGAAGCATCTGATTCAGCTGGATACTGCTGGAAGATGCACGGAGAACCCTTTTTCAACTTATAAATAATATATATCAGAATGTAGGCAGGGTAGACAGGCAATCTTATGAGACTACAGAAGTTCCTCAAAAGGTCATTTTATTATTTTGTGGCAGAGGTTGGGGACTTGAGTCACATGACTTAACTTGAGTCAGACTTGAGTCACAAATTTGAGGACTTGAGACTTTCTTGAAACTAACACTGATATAATATATATATATATAAAAACTTAACCTGATTTTGACTTGGTATTCATGACTTCTGACTTAGACTTAAGACAGATGACTCTATTAAGTATTTGCATTTAGAATTTACGTTTTATTTCTGAGACATGATTGGGTGATTTCTAGTGCTGGTAGCTCAAAAAATCTGGGACATGAACGCAACAACATCCAATTTCATCCGTTACTATAAAACCCACAAAGAAAGGTACATGAATGTGATGTAAAAACTAAAGATATGCAGATACATTACTGGCTATCACAGCTGCATGCTCATGAATTTTGCTGCCATGTGCAACTCTTGTGATCCCACTTTCATTGTTGTTCATTTACTAGGCTCGTTAACGACTGCCACAAAACGTCCAAAATCTGTAAGATTTCGAATGACTTGACTTGTGACGTGCTTGACTTATACGACATGACTTGCTTGATTCTAACCACAATAACTTGGGACTTGCTTGAGACTTGAAGGTTAAGTTAGACTTGCTTGGGACCTGCACATGTATGAGTTACACCCACCTCTGATAATTATGATTGAGGACCAGCCGAATCACCCGAGAATGGGATTAGAAGTTGGGCAGTGAACAGGTTTTAACAAATGATCACTAAAATCTTAAAATCAATTCTAACACTAATAGAGAGCCATAAAACCGAGTGAGAACCTTTGCCGCTTTGTTCTCTGTGAGTTTAATACAAGCAAATGACTTATAGCTGGAAGAGAAGCCCATAATAGAGAATTACAGAAGCTGAGGTGGAAGGAAATTTGTCATGTTCGCAGTAAAGAATGGTTTGATTCTCTTAAAAAAGACCTACCTGGAAAAAAGGACTGCATTACTGTCTTGACCTGCTGAAATTTACCTTACTTTCACAGGTCAGCCTTGAAATAGCAAAGGCTAAACACTCTGTGTATATGAAGTATTTAGTACCTTTGGGTTTCCCCCGCCTTCCTTGGCAGCATAGAGCATCTGTAATGCAGATTCAGAGAGGGTCTTGGTCTGGTCTAGGATGGTCATCTGCTGCTGATGGTCATGCAGCTTAGAGGCCAGGCCCACGGATGCCACAATGAGTGGATCGAAGTAACTGGCGAGCTGGGTCACCTGGGAGAATGAGTGTAAGAGAGGGCTGTCTGAGGAAGGATTGGATCACAAGATAGAAAACAGACAGAATGGGTTTTTCTTTCTAAATCCAGAGGGGATGAGGGGGGATATATGCTCAGACCAGCACCTTGTGTCCTAGTTGGGCAGCTTCGCCTCGGGCCGCCGTGGAAACAGGATCAATCAGATGCCCAATCTCCTGCACGGAGGATGTCAGCTGCTCCTGGAGCGCCTGGTGAGTTACAATGGCAGAGAATTACGTTATAAGTCACAACAGAAAGACTACAGATCCCATTAAGTTCTTTCTCTTGGACAAGATAGAGCTGATGGGGTACTTGAACTCACTTCCATGGAGATATCATCTCTGCAGGGCAAGGTCTGCCCAACTGCAGCCAGGGAAGCTTGCTCAATGTCCCGGATACACTTATTGATGTTATCAATGGAATAATCACACTCCCTCTGTCCTGGTGCTTTGTCCCTGTTACCAGAAACATTGAAAAATACATACATTCAATACATTTCTACATCATTGTGAAAATAACGACAACATTTATACAAACAAATGTAAGTGCAAAAACATGATAGAAAAGACCAGACAGCCCCATTTAACTGAAAGGAATAGTTTGATATTTTGATAAATACTTTTTTCCACTTTCCTGATGAGTAGGAGCGCATGGTATTGGATTTTTACCGATATCCGATATGCTGATATTTTCTGATTCTGAGAAGATTGGCTAAGCTTATCATAAAAGCAAACTCTATTAAATTGAAAAAATAAGCCAAGTCCACCATCTACCTTTCTGCACTCCTAAAGCTCAGTGATGAACATGTTATATCTTGCTTGTTTAATCTGTTTAAAAAATGAAAAGTAAAATGGACAAGTTATTGTTTTACAAGTGGTCTTCTGCAGGATTTTTTTTTTTTTGGCCAGCAGAAGTGACTTGTCTTGTCACCACCATGAGTTTGCGAGGCAAGGCTTTTGACATGTTTTCCATGCAATTAATTTGCACATTAATAATAACTTTCGAGGGCGGCCATGGCTGTTACATGTGAACACTGCAAGAAGGTCCTGAGTTCGAATCCCGGGCTGGCAGGGCCTTTCTGTGTGGAGTTTGCATGTTCTCCTCGTGTCTGTGTGGGTTTTCTCCGGGTACTCCAGCTTCCTCCCAAAGTCCAAAGACATGCAGCAGGTTAATTTAAATTGCCCGTAGGTGTGAATGTGAGAGTGAGTGGTTGTCTGTCTCTATGTGTCAGCCCTGCGATGAACTGGCGACTTGTCCAGGGTGTACCCCGCCTCTCGCCCAATGTCAGCTGGGATAGGCTCCAGCCCCCTGCGACCCTCACGGATAAGCGGTTACAGAAGATGAATGAAGAATAATTTTCAAACCTGTATACTGTAAATGCAAGCTTTCACATGACAGAAATTCACTGAGTGATATTACGACTTGTATGTTTTCAGTCCAAGGTCGATTTTTCCGAAGTTTCGCTTCTGACATGTACCCATCTGACCAATCAAGATGCATGTTGTTGACAACACCACATTCGAAACATTCAACATGGTGGATGACTTGTTTCACAGAACTCTCTTTTATATGATAAAAGGGAAAAGAACTACAGAGAAAACAATTTCAAAGAGGTGTGGAAAGGAACAGCAAATGAGCTTCAGTATATGGTGGTGGTGTGTACATCAAGCTTCAACAGCCAATGAAAAATGTCTTTGTGTAAAGTATGAATTAACCAAATGCACACTGTGCGCAGGTGGAACTATTTACAAATTATATAATACATTTTATCTACTGGAAGCCACTGCTCTGGGCCAATCAGCTCTCTGAAATGACTCCTCTGCTTCTTCAAACTTGGTGCCATCATGAAATACGTCCTGAAGCAGCTGTGGTACAGTTTCAGCAGCATGTGAAAATTTCACCTTCAAGTTATACACAATTTTGTGCAGTTTAATCATGTTGCTTTTTGGGTGTAAAGGCCTTCAGTCTACAGTCACTGTGCAACTGCTGGCTTTAGCTTCATATTTAGCATACAGACATGAGGGTGGTATGAATCTTTTCATCTGATTCTTGACAAGAGAGTGAACAAAGGCATTTCCAAAAATGCTGTCAGCCAAGTTCTAATCAAACACCGTCTATTCTGGGCCTTGGCTGCTGTGAGAATAGTGTATGCGCATGATTGGAGGGTGATGATGAAGATGGAAGTAGGTGGGGCACTACCTTAGATAAAATGTGTTGCAGATCCACCATAGCTCATTGTCTCATCACTGCTCTATAACATTCACTAATCTATTACAAGGCAGCAGGGATCTCAGCAGATATAAAGTTATGTGGCAATTTATTGCTTAGATGAACTGATATCACAGAATAAGCCCTCTGGTTTCAGAAACAATTTTTTTTTTACTCCTACTGTGAGCAAACAATTATAAACTTTGATTCAGGGTAATCCTGCAGAGACAGATGTGACAGTCAGTGGGATTAATACCAACCTGATGGAGGTAATGAGGCTCTTGATGGAGTCAGAAACGGTTCTGGAGTGGCCAGCTAGTATGGACCAGGTGGGCGGATCTTTGGGGTTGAGGACCAGCGAGCGGGCCGTTTCTAAAAGGTAAGTGGAGCTATCGAGCATGGAGCGTGCTGAACGCACAATAGGCTCCTGGGCTGCCGAACCCTGTGGAAATAAAAGGTTAGTGCAGGTGAAACAACAGCCCAGGTAACAGCTCAACGGAGCCAGCCACACTGGCTATGACAGAGTTGTTAATATTTCTTGACTACCTTGGAGAGATCAAAGGTGCAATCAAAGGGGGGGATGAGATTAGAAAGACAGCTTTACACACATGCAGGAAGAAACACCTTCAGTCTTTATGATCCGAGCCAAAGCCTCCCTCGACAATTAGATTAACAAGCTGAAGATTAGAGCAGCTGTGCTGAGAGAGAGTGCCGTTAAACACTGCCCTCCGAAAGATTACAGCCATAAAGCTTTTAGAAGACTGTGCGAGAACTTGTTCCGCTCAGATTGGAAAATAAAAATCCATCTTTCTCCTTGAGTCTTTTCTTGATTTTAAAAGAAAAGGGAAAATTGGACCTCAATCCAGTGCCCCCCATATTTGCCATACAAACCTTTCTGTGTTGGCTTATAAAGAGGGCTTGTCAAAAGGGGATTGAGGCAGAAGTCACAAACATGTTCATTAAATCTCTCTGAAGAGTGGGGAGAAAATACTAATCGGATGTTTCTGAGAACAGAGAATGTCCAAAACAGGGTGTTATAAACAAGCATCATGCAAACATCAAAAGCAGCAGGTGAGTTATATTGAGCTATTCAGGCACATGCTATTTGCACCCAGGGTGGAATAGCATATGTGGATATTTGTACTAGATGTGTAAATAGCCATACACCCAGATGTAAATAGTCAGTGTGGCTATTTACACCTGGGTGCATATAGCCTTGCATGGCAGATATAAGCACCAAGGCGTCCATAGTCAACAATGCTATTTGCCCCCAAGGTGCTTGGTACTGTGGCTATTTACACCTTTATGGTAAGCCATGATTTTTTCCTAAACCTTACCAAGTAGTTTTGCAGCCTACACGTAAACAAACTATGACTGAAAACTGAAAATAATAATAACTTAAAAAGGAAGACACTATTTGCACCCAGGTGGAATTTCCAAAGAGGCCATTTATACCTGAGTGAATATAGCCAAACATGGCAGAGACAAGCACCCAGGTTTACACTTGCACAAGAAACCATGATCTTTTCCTAAACCTAAAGTTTTGTTGCCTAAAACTAACCTTTCTGTGTTGGTTCATATAAAAGGGCTTGTCTAAAGGGGACTGAGCGCAGAGTGGGAAAAAATATCAACTGGATGTTTCAGAGAACCGAGAGTTTTCTAAACTGGGTGTTACTGTACAAACAAGCATCGAAAATGGATGAATACCTCACTGCTGATCTGAGCTGGGATGCTCGCAAACTCAGGGTTGTTGGCAAAGGTTGACAGGTTTTCCACAGCCTCCAGGAGTGGTGTTGTAGCAACACGGCACCTGTTTCTGTTCTCTTCTGAAAAATCTCCATCTAAGGCCTGAAAAAAGACAACACCATGTGAATATTTGTCCGTATTGTAGTAAATGAATGAATTATACACCCATTCACAGTTTCTCACAGGACGAAAAAATTCTGTAACAAATTTACACTCAACGTTTTGATCAGTTGGGGAGTTGACCTTGATGGTTTTGACAAGGTTGGCTGTTGTGTTGGCCACCTCTTTGGCTGACTGGACAAACTGTCTCCTAGCCACAGGGTTGGAGGTCTTAGAGGACGCCAGGCGGCAGGCATTACAAAGAGCTGACGTGTGCTTGGCTACAATTGTTGCTGCAGACAAAACCTGACAAACAAAGAAACACCAACAAATAGGAAGCAGAGTTGTACAAAATAAGACATTGTGGTGTGTGGTGTGTAGAGTGAATTATTCACAACATTCAGTCGATTTTGAGGTTTTCAAACTTAATGAGGCATTTAATTCAAGTCACAAGAGATCTATATACAAGACTGTCCCAATCGCAGTCCCCATATACCGGGGAATGGTCCTGTATTGTTTTCAAGCCCCACATGGACCTTCTTACCTGTGATGGACTGCTGGCAGGGTCCACTAAGTTCTGACAAGCCATCTGTATAGCCTGGTGGGCCTTCGCAAACTGGATGGGATCCACCAGCCCCTCGTGGCCTGATTGACTATTGGGATCAGACACACCTACAAGATAAGAGGCCTACAGGAGAGAAAACAAAAATTGCGTTATATTAAAGCGATATTCCACTCTTAGATAATCATCCACTCGACGCCATGTTTACATCCTACCGACTACATGCTACAGTTGACATTTTGGCTAAAAACATGGCGTAAATGGCATCTTTTGCGGTTAAATTTTAATGTCACGGCTTGCGATTACACTACACAAGCAGGATGGAGACATTTTGTTTGTTTTGTGTTCTGTTTTTAACATTTTAAACTGGGTCACCATTCACTGCAATTGTACTGGATTTGGCTGTAACCCTGTTTTCTGCTGAAACTCCAGGATTGTTTTGCGAATTGAAGATCTTCACCCATCTTCACATCAGTATAGGGGTGAGTACATACTGAGTGGATGATTATCTAAGAGTGGAATATCGCTTTAAGGTGGATGCTATTTGCACCTGCGGTGGAATAGCCGACGTGTCTGTTTACACCTGGGTGTATATAGCCAAGCACAGTGGAGACAAACACCCAGGTGTCCATAGCTAACACCCAGGATCAAATTGGCAATGTGACTATTTATACCTGCATGGAAAATCATGATGTTTTCCTAAGCCGAACTAAGTAGTTTTGGGCCCAAATCAAACCGATTGCGACTGAATAACAACAATAAAAAAGCCTGTGCTTAACCTATTCATCTTCTGCAACCTTTTAGGGAGAATTTGTTTCTCTTTATAGTTAAACTAAGGGGGTCAGTGTGAATAGCTGAATAGCTGCTGTGTATCTATTCTCACCATGGTGCAAATAGACACTCCGTTATACTAATGTGTCGTTTGCCACTGGACAGCGGGTTTTTGTCCTCCAAGATTTGACGTCACAGACAAGCTACCATCCCCCACATGCAGTCCAAGTACATGAATAGATAAATGCATAAGATTCATATTATATACATAGTGCATGACAGGGGAGCTTTCAGAGAGCAGCTAAGCACAGGGAACAAATATCTGTCAGAGTGTGCCCTTTTCCAGACAAGGCAGCTTAATGTTGCATGGAGGTGAGGATGTTATTTTACAGCTTTAAGGGTGGGAGTCTGTAAAACCTCCAATGAAACCTGACTCACCCTGCCTCACTGTCATGGTTTCCAATAGAAAGTGACCCGCTCAGGGCTAAATGCCATTTATGAATAGATTCCACCTTGTGAAGATGCTTGAATTTCTTTTCATGCATTGTTTAGAGGGCTGTATGGACTGTAAAAAATGCTAAAAAAATGTTTTCCCTGACTTAAATGTTATGTGATTCATTCTAAGCATATATCAAGAAACAGGGTAAACAGAAAAAGAGAGCCGAGAGCAGATTAAGCTGAGAAGAGAACAGATGCACTGGTAGTTCAGAGTGAGTTAGTGCCATGCTGTGATCTCACCTGTCCTGCAGCCTCTGTCAGCCCACACAGAGCTTTGGACGCCACGCCCACGCTCTCCCCGAAGGCTACCACATCACCTGTCTTACAGTGCTGCGAAATGCCTGCCATCGACTCTCCCAGGACCTGAGGCATTTTGGAGATGGAGTACAAATTAGATCTTCAGCTGCCTACCACGTAAAATATCTCTGACAGTTAAAGTATATAGTTCACGCAATTATTTTGAAAGCCTGTACCTTTGAATTCTCCATGACGCTCTCGATGCAGTCAAAGTACGAGAGTTCGTTGACAGGCTCATTGGGATTATCTAGGAGGCCCCTGACAGCCTGTACGCAGACAGACAGACATGATAGTAATATAAACTACGATGGACACTGAACTTTCATGCTATGATTTTACACTTTATCAGCCACTTAATTTAGATTAGAAAAAGGAAACACTTAAAATGTAAATCAAGCTGGTTAGAATATACTGCTTTGATAAAATCAAGCCTTTAACATGCACAGCTTTATTTTCACTTTAAGTTACTTGAGTATAAGAGAACATAGGCTTCAAAGTGCTCTTGTTCTATAATGTCGTTATTGTATTCTAAAGTTAAAGGGATAGTTTGGATATTTTCAGGTGGAATGTATGGGCACTTATCCATCATCAATATATTACCTACAGCAGATGGTGGTTGGCACGCCCACAGTTTAGAAACGCGGCAGGACTACCAGCATGGAAGCTAAGCGATGTACTGCTGTGGACAGAGTCAGCAGCAAGATATATTCTAGTCACTTCAAAAAATCCATATCACTTTAAGTGTATGCTATATTTAGAATATTTTCGCTACTGTACCTTGCCATCAGACAGCCTATTCTGAGTGGAAACAGAAGTTATATCACACATTATATTGTTCTCTCTGAAGCAACCAGACACCATTGACAAAACCAGTCATTTTACCTTGCAGAACACAGGAGTTACTGGTGTTCCACTGCCTTAAATTGGTCAGTTTGTTTGTCCTATTGCGTGACTTTGATTAATCTGAACTGACCCTTTAAAACACCTAAGTCACAAAATAATAAGGGATGTAAATCACAAGTTTCATCACAATATGACATTATATCGATTCTTTAGATGATAATACAATATTTTCCGTTATCACAAAGTCTACCGCGACACGATTTCTGGGTCTGTGATTTATATCAGATGATATATGTCCATTTAACCACAGCGATTCCCAAACAGGGAACTGTGGAACTGGGAAAATATTCTAAATATAGCATGCTTTTAAGCTGAAGTTTATCTTTTTAGGCAGGCCTGTTTTTGTCTGTCCTCAGCAGTACATTGCTTAGCTTCTGTGCTGGTACTCCTCCCTGCTTTTCCAAACTGGGGATGTGTCAACCACTATCTACTGTAGGAAATACACTGACTATGGATAAGCTCCTCATACAGCCCCACTTCAAACAATGAGAACTATCCCTTTAATGTCCATCTACAGTTAATAGCTCTATTGGAGTAATCAAATGCAAAATAGATGGAAGAAAAGGATGAACAATGCAGCTAGTTTCCCTGATTGAAAGCATACAGGCATGTACAGGCAACAGAAAACAGGCCTGGAGAGAGGGACGTCTGTGTGTATGGTAGCAGTGTATGCGAGGATGGCTACCTCCAACTCCCTCAAGGCGTTGTCACACTCCTTTTGTCCTGCTGCTTGCTGGGTACAGAGTGTGATCAGCTGGTTAATACTCTCTGTCACTGCCCTGAAACACACAGGCAGCCACACAGGCTTTTTAGCTCTCACATGTGTCCTCGGCATGCACGCACAGCCTGGCTTCACTCACACTCACTCACACATGCTTTTAGCTCCCCCGTTCAAGCATGGCACCACTGGCCTCTCACTGCGATAGGCTAACTCAGCGCACAGGAGTGCCGAGATTGTCTCGAGCTTGTGTTCAGCCTTGCTGAGCACAGACAGGCCCTAGCCAAGGCTTCCATCTTCCTAATTAGACAGAGAGAAGTCAGTCAGGCCCAAAGCCCTGCGGGACCAGCTGCCTGGCTTCTCACTAGGGGAAGGATACGTACTCCCTCTAGCAATGCCGAACAGATACAGCTTAGGAGTGGCGTACAGATGCAGCACAGAGAATTTCAGGACAAATATGTATTATATTTACTGTACTAGATCATAAAATTACTGTGATACGTCATCAAAATTAAGGACACATAATAAGTTGAAATCCTGGCTTCTCTGAGAACAATGCTATAGCCAGCATGTTTTCCTTTGAAATTTTAATTCTGGTCTAGCCCATCTGTTTTTGCTTGCCTGTTTCACATTTATAAATTAATGTTGAACGTTAGCTGAATCAGTAAGTGTCTGTTTATGACTTGTAAGAAGTCATTAATAATCTTTAAGAAGGAGCAGATGTTTATTACGGTTAAAGTGAGCAATATGTTAATAGAGCCTGGCAGGTAGTAAGACAGGTCAGTCACTGAACTACAACTCCAGACTGTGTATTTTCAGAGCAGTGGGCTTTTGTTCTCAGGATAATAGTTATAAACAGCATAAAACACTTGTTGTCACTTGTTATTGTCAAGTAGTATATAATATATATTATGATAATACATAATATATATTATTGTAATATATATTAAATAGGAATTGAACCAATTTGATATGCTGTCTATGGCTCCAACTTGCTGTTTGGATGGGCCTACGTTTGAATGCTCTGTTCTTACTTATTGCTTCTTTAAAGGACAAATCTGTAATATATTTACTGTAATAAATCATAAAATGGCCATGGTATGTCATCATTCACTGAAATTTCAATTCTGGTCCAGACCATCTGTTTTTGCTCGCCCATTTCATATTTATCAGACTTAAAATTAATGTTGAATGGTCATTGAATCAGAAAGTGTCTGTTTATAAGTCATAAGAAATCATTATTAACTGTGTAGAAGCAGTAGATGTTTATAAGCTTTACAGTAACAGACAACTGACAGTCATAAACAGCTGATCATATTACAGTGTAGGACTCAATGATGTTACTGTCAATGTACGATGTTGCGCACATCTTGCACTCCTGCAGTGCTCCTGCAGCCCGCAGAGCCTCCCCAAGTCTGGGAGGGAGGTGGCGGGAGAAAACAACTCACTTCAGCCATAGATCATCAATTAAATAGGATTTCAGCCTATTGGACTGCTATACTTATTTTTGCACATGCAACTGCTACATATTGCTCCTTTAGGCGTAGAATCTGAAACTTAAATAACTTTCTGCAGACATGAATCTCATTCATATTTAGGACAAAATGGTTCAGTTTACCAGCAAATACTATATGATATTCATTAGAAAGAAGCAAAGAAAATATATGATTCACATCAGGTGTTATCTGCATCTTATCGCACCTTGCTGCCACAGCTAGAAGATTCTTGGCATTGGCTGCACCTGGATCCACAGACAGAGACTTGGCAGCCAGCAACAGCTTACTGGACGCCATGGAGATGTTCTTCAGATTACCAATGACTTGGATCTGGTCTTCCTGGCTCTGCACAGGCAGGGAGAAATAAAAATACAGGTGATTTTTAAGATTACACAGTATTTACTGTATCAGCAGCAGCTGTCAAGGGATAAAGTATCCCTTGGTGGTCCCTACCACCTATATCCTCTTTCCTCACTCAGCAGGCCTCTTTGAGCCTGATTAAAGCTCGGGTGTCATGCTACATCAACTCCAATCCCAGACGATCTTTCCAAATTAATGAGCAAAACAACCAGAACAAGAACATCACAAGATCTCATTACATCTGACTGTGTTCGTGCTCTTGGGGACAATCATGTGCCTAAGTGAATTAGATGAAAAGGTCTAATTAACAAATGACTTAAAGAGCTTAGGTTATAAAGTCACATGAAAATATGAGCTTGGCCGCTCAGCATGTAAGACTTGTATGTTTTTGAAGGTTTGAATGCTCCTCTTCATGTGTAAAACACTGGTAGCAGTGGATCATCATTGAACTGTTTCAATGGAGCGTGGAGGGGTTGTGTGATCATGAAACCTACTTGGGTGTGTCCCGCCATCTCAATGCCAGCATCCAGGAACTCATCAAAGTCTTGGCTGAACTTCCCTGAGGCCGCAGCCAGCTGGCTGCTCGTTCCACGAGAGGAGTGGACAACCTCGCCTGCAGAGTGGTTGAGTTCAGCTGCTGTGTGGTTCAGATCAGTCTGGGCCTCCTGGAATGTCTTATTGCAGGGAGGGAGCTTCAAAGACAAGACACATCAATTAGAGAATACTGTAGTATTCAAATCAGAAATTAGGTTAAATGGAAATAACCTGTACAGTTACAGGGTAATATTTAAATGTATGTGTTCAGTACATATGTTTTTGTGGAAATACAAACACGCTAAGACTGGGTTGGATCAACAAGTCTGAATTTTTAAACCTGATTATGTCATCATTTTAAACTAGTTTAAAATTTTAAAAAATTAATTTAAACCTATCTTTAAACATCAGTTAGTTTTTACTCTAAACCTAGATTAAATTTAAATGCTTAATATGTAAATCCTGCCGCTATAGGTCTCTCACACATTTAAAAAAATAACAAAATACATAGTTCACGGGAGTCGTTATCTTTAGTTTTAAACAACCACCATAGCTGCTGAAAATGTATCTGATGTGACTTGAGCAGAAATCATGTTATTCAATAAGGTAATATTAAAGTTTTATTCACATGATGTATAGTCATGTGTGCCAACATCCCATGTTTTCCCTGACATTATAGCAACTAGCAACTAGCTAGCAACGGCTAACAGGACATGAGTTGTTAAAATGTGGTCCAGTGTGGACATTAAACCTACACTTAATGCAGTTTAAAATTTAAAATAGCTGCCTTTTTTAATGGATGACAAAAATAATCAAGTTACTCTAAGAGAAGTACAAGGGCAAACCTGAGTTTTTTTGGGGTTTTTTTTTAAGTTATTTTTTTTGGCATTTTTGTCTTTATTGGATAAGACAGCCAGAGAGTAGACAGGAAACGGGGCAGAGAGAGGGGGGATGACACGCAGCAAAGGGCCAAAGGCAGGAGTCGAACCAGCGGCCACTGCAGAGGACTAGCAGCCTCCATACATGGGTCGGACGCCCTCCCAACTGAGCTAAATGTCCGCCCCCCAAACCTGAGTTTTATTATGTATCTCTTCTTTCTTTTGCTCCAGATGATAATTCAGTTTTTCTCAAAGGAAGAGAAATACGAGCTTCTCTGCCAAACCATCATGAGTAGACTTATTAGCCTTTGCTAACTTTTTAGTCAGCTACCAAACAATGTAACATTTTGTTAACAATATAACATTTTAGTTTGTTTTCTGTTTTTTGTTTTTACTTTTTACCTAGATAGCAAACAACGCATTTTTGTTTTTTTGTTTGTTGTTGTTTTTTTTACTCTTTAGCTAGCTCTCAAACAGTGAAACAGTTTCTTACAATAATCATATCATACAGAGCCGAGGGTAGGTTCTGACAGCATTCAAACTTATTTTTTTTATTTATCTATGTATTTAAATGTGGGTAAGCAAGCAAACACTGTCATTTAAACTCTATTTAATTTTGGTTTACATCACTAAACCTGGATTTACTAAACTGAGATTATTTTTTAATTGTTCAGCTCTGCTGAATTTTAAATCTGGATTTACTTATTTTAAACCTAGTTTTTAAATCTCATTAGAACCAATCTTAGATTAAATCAATCTGTGTTGGTGCAATCCAGTCTAAATGTGAAGACACGACCAAGTGAAAGCCTGACTCACAACATCCACCAGCAGCTTCTTGCTGGCTTCTCCGATGCTCCGGAGGGCCATGTCAACATCCTTCTGGCCTGGCAGGCAATTCACACAATTATTCAGGGAGTGCGACACTGCTTTGGCCACCTGAAACACAGCACAATGCCCAGTCAATGGACTGCCATTAGTCATTCTAACAATGTGCCACACAATACAAAGTCCCAGAGCAAGGCTATAAGGGGAAAAACATCTCAAATGCAAATTGGGCTCACAGTGGCGCACAGTAATCCGTGTCACTAATTTATGCTGCTGTCACAGATATATGCCAAACAATATGTTTATCCCCTGAAGGGCTGCGGGAGAATGAGCAGTTTTACTCTGGCACTCCTGAGAGAGGAATACCAGGCGAGAGACAGAGCAGAGAGAAAATAGCAACGCTTAGAGGGGGATGATTGTTATGGAAAGAAGAAATGTTTACAAATCAGCAGAGGAGAGAGGGAGAGAAAGAGGGGCCTGAGAGGAACAATGAGATCTCTACATGAATATCACTGCCCCGGGGGTATATATTACCGGGAGCTGTGCTTACCTGTGCCAGTCTTTGCTGACTCTCAGCATCTCCTGGATGAACCAGCGCCTGATGGGCTTCATGTATAAGCATGGCCGAGCCCTCCATGACATACTGGGCTGAGTCCAGCATTGCAGCTGCAGCCTGAGGCTCCCTGGTGCTGGCTGCCACTCCTCTGGCAGCCTGAGCCAGTGTCCTTAAAGCCTGTGCTGTTTCTCTGGCAGCCACACCTGTGAACAACCACAAATATGAGTTGAAATGACAATAGTAATTTCAGTCATAATGACAAAGAAAAATCATGAAGTAAATAACATTAAAAGGGGTGTAAATCACAAGTTTCATCAGGATATATTATGTGGATATATTGATTCTTTTGACAACAATACAATATTTGCTGATTTCACAAAGTTTTCCACAATACGATTTAGATTTGATTCAATTCAGGGTTGTGCATTCACTATTAGACAATACCATATGTTCATTTAACACAATCAGTTACAGAAAAAGCTGCCACTCCTTTCCTTTCTGCTTTTGATCATGAAAGAAAAAAACCCCAAGACATTAACCAATTAAACACAGTCAATTATAGTTTAGTCCACTAACACTGAAAACATGGCTTAACAATAAGAACATTCTCTACAAACACAGTATGTCCCTGAAGTGTTGCAATTGTGACATATCATTTGTGATGTTGTAACATCATTGCTGCAACATTACCATTAGTTATGTTGCTGTTACGCTGTTGAAACATTACAGTGTAGCAGGTATTCTATGGTATTTTTGCAACATCTGTTCAATGTCCTCTGCATGATGTTTCCTGTACTTTATAAAATGACATTGCTGCAATGTTGCTAAAACACCACGACATATCCAAAAATTGGTGGAAATATTGGGACAACATACTGGCAATGTTTAAAAAACATGCTGGCAAAAAACACCATAGAATTTTACTTGGTAGGTTGGTACAACATCACATGTCTCGAAAGATACATTGCAACTGTGTACGTTCCTGCAACATACTGGCGACATTTAAAATGACGAGCTGGTGACACTCTGGAATTTCATCTGGTAGGTTGCTACAATGTCACATGTAGGAAAATGTAATTTAAATTTGCAACTACGTTCTGAAACACCTTTGTGTTAAAAAAGGTATAAAATTCATCTCAATAATAACTGTCAAGATTAATCTTTTAGGAAGGAGGTGCACATGGACAGATAAATAACAGTGTATTTAAAAGCTAATGATATGCATCAATGTTTTCACTTTGCATTCATGATGTTGGATCAAAGATCATTAAATCAATATATCAATCCAGAATGATAGATCGATACACCTAAATATTAGTACAAAACAGTATCAGTAAGTGTTACCGTTTCATGTGCATAACACAGATATCTATTGAAATAACTATGGATGCTACACAGGTGTAATATTCTTATATAGAGGAAATATGCCATTCTCCTGTGTTGAACATTGTTATGTACTGAGAGTAAGTAACCATCTTACTGTGGAAATTGAAACTGACGTGTTACTAAACACATTAATTTCAATCTCATTAGTTTTTGCAATACAAACTGAGAGGTATGTGTATTTCCTAACTTTACTCTAATTGTAATAGCATTGTGCAAATCAGCTGGCAGGGGTTAGCCGTACCACACTGAGGGAACAAACTGTGATACTGAAATGCCCTCATTGTTTAAATAAATGAGTTAATATAATAAATATGGCCCCACATGGGAGGTGCCCTTAACTTATTATACACAGAGCGGAGAAGAAAAGCAGCAAATTGCATCAAATTGCATTAACCAGCCAAGTGGAGCCATTTGCTGATGGAATGTTAAATCTGGAGAAAATAAGATTAATGAGTAGCGAGCAGCACCCTGGGCCACAGCATGAAGTGCTGCCTGGGAGCACTCATTGTTAGAAATGCTTTTCTCTATCTGTCTTCATCTCTCCTCCCCCGAGATCCCCAATTGAGCCAGAAATGACAGCAAAACAGCCGAGCAATGCTGGATTCAGAAGGTTCAGTTTGAGGCAATAGTGATAGCACAAATAAAGGAGTCATAATTTTCTCTGTCAGCTTTATCCTCACACTCCCAGTTGGCACAGTTTAAAGAAACAACTTTTTTAAACAAAATTATAGTCAGCAAACCATATGTTTATTATATCTATTGACTCCGGCAATGTAACTACTCTACACAAAAGTAAATTATTTAACCAAGACACACTCTCTGAGCAGAATACACTTCTCTTACCTGTATAATGCTCATTGCCCTGCGCAGCACATGTCAGCAACTGGGCCATAGAGGAGCCCACAGCCTTGGATGTACTTCCTAAATCTTGAGCGCACTTTTCCAGCTGGATGAACAAAGCAGAATATACAAATAAACAATTTAATTAATAGATGTGATATCTTCATCATGTTTGTATTTCTACAGTTGGATATCTACAGTATAATGTTTCAATTACAGCCTGACACCAATACAACACCATATCAGTGGATGTAATGCAGGCAGGATATTTTACAGTTTAATAATAAACTGTATTGTATAAAATGATATCAGGGCACTGAAACAGCAAACTTACACTGATATTTTTAATAATCAATAAATAAGCAAAATAAATGCACAGATTAAACCTGAATGAAGAAAAAGTAATACAAATACACATAGAATGCTACCTAGAAAGCTAAAAAAACAAGAACAATCTGTTATTATGTTCTGTTAAAAAAGTTTTCATAAAGGTGCATATCAAACAACATATGTTTTATACTGATATATACTGATATAGCTGTGATAGCCGACATTGGGCCAATAATATTGATCCACTGATATATCGATTGGGCTCTAGTTTCAACTGAACTTCACAGTAGACGTTGCTATGTACTGACCGTTTCCCCAGGAAGAGGTTTGAGTTGGCCATCAATGACAGACATCTTGGCATCCTGAAGCTCACTCTTGAGTGTCTGTACGGTTTTGAGGGCTGAATCGATCTCAAGAGGACCACAGGCTTCATGGGCCTTCCAGCAACACACACATGTAATATGTTACTCACATGCACCCATATAGAGAAAGCATGCCAGCCTTTATGCTGTGCCTGGTATCTCCACATGAGATCAAACAACATTTCACAGAAAGATAGCGATGAATGTTCTGCATCAGTGAGATGAATCCTACTATCTCTACCGGTGTTATGTAAAGGTACCTTCTGGGTGGCAGTCCTGAGCTCAGCCAGGCAGGTAGCCAAGTTCTTGGCACACTGGCCCAGTTGCATAGCAGCAGCCTGATCAGCCACTGTCGGAACTGCTGACTTTGCAGACGTCACCATCTTACTTCCAGGCTTAGAGAGGGTGACAGAAAAACAACAACAGCAAAGTCATAAAGGAGCAGTTAGTGTGTGTGTTTTTGGTGTCAGAGAGTTTGATAGTTGCCGACTGTGTCAGGGTGAAAAGGTCTAACCTGTAAGAAGCTCTGGCTGGCCATGATGAGAGCAAGCTGGGCCCCAAGCTCCTCAGGCTGGGCCTGGCTGCTCCTCATCCCCTGCACCAGCTGGGGGATGCTATCTGCTACTGCCTGCATTTAAACATACCAAAGTTTAGTTTAGTTTAGTTTAAATAGAGTTTAATTTTGTTTTTTGTTTATTTCATGTGTATTTTTCAATACCAATTTTACAAAAACAGATAGTACACTCTATAAGAAACCACTTATACACAATCAATGACTGAAAAAGGAGCAGGAAGAAGATAATTTTCCTTTTCACAGATCACACAAATTCAACAATACATACTCAAATACATCAGTGACAATCATCTTAACATAAATATTACTCAGTAACTACATGTCCCATTATTTTGTCTCTATAAACCTTTTTAATTTGAAAAATAATTAAGAAACTCCACGGTTTAGAAGAAGAAGAAGAGGGCGTACTTTATTAATCCCCGAGAGGAAATTACATTCTTTTCACTCGTTTAATTTTTGTACATACATAAACAGGACCTACAGACATGCATCTGAGAGAGGTGTCAGAGCGAGGGGGCTGCACACATACATATAGTCAGGTGCCCCGAGCAGTTAGGGGTCCGATGCCTTGCTCAAGGGCACCTGGCAGTGCCCAGGAGGTGAACTGGCACCTCTCCAGCTACCAGTCCACACTCCGTACTTTGGTCCGTGTGGCACATGAAATGGCGACCCTTCGGTTCCCAAGCCAAGTCCTTACAGACAGAGCTACTGTCGCCCCCAAAGCTACTGCTGCCCCCCAAAACATTCCATTTACTGAAATAAAGAACTGCTTTAATGTAGTACGTACATACAGATTTTTTGAAATTAAATTTCTGTCCCTGATCCTCATCATTTGAACTTGATATAAACAACTTCTATACATTTTTGGGCAATAGTCTATTTCTGGCCTCATACATGACTAATAACATTTTAAATGTCAATGTATGTGATTTGATATATACAATATATATTGTAAGGAGTTTTATAATATGTTATTTGATATTATTTGTGTCTAGGATTTAGATCTTGCGGTAAGCTTGCAGATTGCAAATACGTCGCCATGTAGGAGAACCTATGGTGGGTATGAAACTTGCAAAACCATGATATGCCATATCTAGAGCCAGTGTTTGGTTTGTCTGGTCTGGGCTGCTGTAGAAATATGGTGGTTCAACAGGATTCAGTGGAAGAGGACCTGCACTTCAACAGATATAAATGGCTCATTCTAAGGTAAGGAAAACACAACAATTTATATTCAGGGGATTATACTCTAATGAAACCTGAATACATTGAATGTTACATTCAAGTTCTGCCTTGTTCTGCTAATAAATAAATCTCTGTAAATCTTGCACACTGGACATTTAATACAACAGTAAAAGGAGTGTGTGATCTTACCTTGCAGCTATGTACGAGCTGTTGATGTGAGACAGTATTTTTGTTGGAAGCAGCAGCATTTTGAGCTGCTGCGATGGTCTGAGTAGCAGCAGCCGCTGCCTGCTTTGCTGCTATCTGTTCAAGAGATACAAATGGGAATCATTTAGACTAAAGTCAGAGAGCGGCGCCTGGCTGAGAGTAACATTCTTTTACTCTGTGCAGTATTATACTGTCATGTTCTGCACTCAGACAGAGCTGTTCTCATCAAACTAAGAGGGGTCACAAACCAAATGTTGTGCAAGAAGAGGGAAATGGGTGGGGTCGCACAGCTCAATCTTTATTCCATGAGATGATCAGCGGTGCTTTCCCCTCCCTATGTTTCCAAAACTAAAGCACTAAAAATATACTGCTTAGCTCACATTATGATACACAAGATTGAAAACAGAATGAGAAGACATTCCTTGTTGAGTGAATAAGGAGAAGAAAATGAATAAACACAGCCAGAATACATGATATCATAATACTAAGAAAAAAATACTGGACTGCATGTAACATTGACATAATAGGTGGGAATAGCATTTTCCACCTATGGTGTAGTCTACTTTCTGCATTTCTACAGGAGCAATATGTAAGGCCCTAGTGTTCAAAGATGAGTACTGCAGTTTAAATAGCAGGTTGGAGCCATAGATGGTGTATTAAATTATATAATCTGTGGTTGAAGGCAGTTGTTTTCCCCTCTCCCTCAGACTGAAAGCTCAGATGGGTTGCCTGCATGCACATGCACACTGAACCTTCAAGAGTGCAAGATAAGCGCAACATTATACTTTGACAATGATTAGAAATGAAAAATTCTACAGTCAGTTGATCAGCTTTTTATAACTATCAATTGACCCTTCCTAAATCCTGCTTCTTTTTGCTCTGTGCATCAATAACAGTTGAGCAATTGCTAACGTTAATGCTAACTTAACGCTATTAAAAGATGTGATATACGTATGTTGTTTTTACGCGTCACTCAGCAACGTCTTTAACCACCTTCAAAATTTGTTTTTCTTTTCAACACATACAAGCCTAGCACATAGCATATTTAATTACAAAAAACAGTTGATGGAGGTACCAAGCTTGCTCAAATGTCATTGGAGCACAGAGCAAGAAGAGGCAGGACTCAACTGTCTCTTGACATAAGATGAGCCTGTTTCCCCTAGAGCAAAAGCTAACTGCTCCAAAAATACACACTCTGGAGTTCAGTGACTGCCTGCCTTACTGTTGGACATTAACATATTGATCATTTTAACAGCTATAAACATCTACTTCTTCTAAAAGATTATTTACAATTCCTTACGACTCATAAACAGTCACTAACTAATTCTGCAAAGATTCAGCATTAATTTTAACTCTAGTAAACATGAAAACTAAAACAGTTGTTCAGGCCAGGAATGGGAATTTCAGAGGAGAACATGCTGGCTGTAGTGTTTTCAGAGAGGCCAGCATTTCACTTTAGCATGTTTCCTTAATCTCTGATGACACATCATGGTCATTTTCTGATTTAGTAGAGTAAAAATACATATTTCTCTGTTAATATTCTATACAGAATATTGTATTCACTTCTAAATAAAAGCATGTGGACATCTGTACAGAAACTGAATGATAGTGTGACACGTCACAACAGGAAAGATTAAAGGGGTCTTCGGGGGCCTTAATGTGACCGTGGTAATTGTGACATGCACACTTGCAGACTCATGACACTTTGGTCTTCATTGGCTCACACATTTCCTTGATGGAGGCGACCATTAGCACCATTACTGTGACCATCTGATGCAGGGAGGCGGTCTGAGATATATGTCTGATAGCAGGCTGATCCCAGCCCTGGGTAATGCATAGTTTATGTGCTTGGGAAATTGAACATTGGGCGCTCTGGAGCAGAGAGGGGCTAGTCATTAGCGGCAAACTGATACCAAAGGCTAAACACAGATCTTTACACTCAGATAGTTCACTCAAGGCACTAATGGGATTTATAGCTCACTGCTACGAGAAAAGAGAAATAACACAGACAAATACACTAAATGGAATGTATTTGTACAAATGGCTGCTGAGGCGTCATGTGTCTCCTTCATCCTAATGTCCAAACTCTCCATTTACTTCTACTAGGGGACAGCAGGGCTGAAAGTATAGGGGAGCAGTTGCAACACTGGTCTTTTCTTTTGTAACACAGAAGTCAGGTCCACACACAAGTACACCCAATCATTTAGTCCACAGGCGAAAATCAGCCAGATTAATTTTGTCAAATTTACTGTTGCAAACTGTCTTTTTTTTTTTTTTTTACTTCAAAAGAAGAAGAAATAGTAGGTAATGTTAATTTGTGAAAGAGTATAAACTTACATGATCTTTTAGACCTATCTGTAGGTCAAGAATCAGTGAAGGTTTAATTTATCATGTTAGGCTATCTTTGTTGATAGCAAGGGTAAAGTTAACATAGACAGGGGAGGGACAAAAGTAACAATGTGGTACTTTTGTGCTGCTATTATTAAACATGTATTTCTTTGCTCATTATATGTGACAGAAATGCCCAGGGCTGGGTGAGGAACACCAACATAAGTCTCATCAGTACAGATGTTTGAGCTTGGGAGGGACAGTCAGTAAGAGGTAACTACACACTATGGTTAAAAAGTTACTAATGCTCTGAGTAGTTTTTGAGAGGAAGACTTTGCATTTTTACTTAGATATTTTTTAAAAGTAGTAGTTTTACTTGTAATTGAGTAATATTTTAGTAATGTAACAGTACTTGTTCTTGAGTACAGATTTTCAATACTGTTTCCACCCCTGCCTGCGCCTGTGTTTCTTAAATCCCAATACAAAAGTAACAATGTGCAGACTGATTGTGACATTTATCCAAAATGTTAAAAAAAAAAAAAAGCTTGTTATTGGTAGGGGACATGTGTATGTTGTTCAAAATAAAATATATTTACTCTAAATAAATGCTTCTCGAAGTGCATTTCTTCATCCCTGCTCATGTTTATTCTACAGGGATGACAGAATGTGGGAAAGAGATGTTTGTGTGACATTGTTGCTCGTGAGGAGAAACAAGGCGAACAGTTGTGTTTTGATCAGTGTCAAACTACACATAGATGATGACATGTTGACTCTTATGACTCACCTCCAGCCTGTTAACCAGTTTTTTTCTTTATAGCGTTCTGAGCTGCAGCATTAGTGGCTACTCGTAGCCCCTCAGCTGCCTCTCTGAGCCTCTGCTGCTGGTCCTCATTCTCTGGGTAGGCAGCCGCCCCCTGAGAGCACACAAACACACACACACACATGACCATGACACATGCATTCAGTATATAACAATAGCTATCAGAGCTCAGCAACGAGAGTTTAACAACTTATACACATTGTGCAATAGATGCAAAGAGGCTGACTAGCTCTGTCTGCTTTCTGACAGTTTCCAAGGAAACCGTGAGCACCAGATTCCCACTTCCTCTTTGATAATGGCAGTGATGTGGTGATTAATGTGTCACAGATCAAAAACATCTAACGTGCCATGAGCAGCGTTTCACTTGCCTGGGTATTTCACACTGATAATATCCTGCTCGACAGTGCCAGGGGCTTATTAAGAGCTGTGGATGCTGCAGCACCCTTTTATTTTGGATGTGAAATGATGCTGGTAGCTAGTGCATACAGTAATGCCTAAATACGTATTCTACCAAATTAAAGCATTTCAGTTCAGTTCATCTTTTAACACTGCATTCAATATAACATTAGATGTGCAAAAACACCATGGCAGTGCAGACAGAAAAAGAGAAAAGCTGAATAAAATGCACAATATCAGCAGTTGTAGATCAAACTGATTTTTTATAATGGGGTTGCACTAATGAGAATTGTGTTGTGTCCTGTTTTAATTTGGAATTAAGGAGTAATTAAACTACAAAAAAACACTGAGTAATGACAGAAAGCAATTAGATTATGTTATTAAAATTAAGTACTTCAATAAATCACATAACTAGTTACCTGCTTTAACAAATAATTATTCATATTTGTTGCACTACATTGTGAGAGTAAACCGGTTTCACTCTTACCTTAGCGGCCTCCACCATCCGAGCTGTGGCATCAGCCAGTAATTTGGCTGCAGCCAGCAACTTCTTGGAGTTGTCCACATCAACTTCGGCCTCTGCATCAGATCTCATGGCATTGACCAGGTCAGAGGTGGCCTGGGCTAACACCCGGGCCTGACGCACCATCTCACCTGTTCATACAGACATGCAGTAGATAAGTACATTAAGGCAGCCCACACACAGACATCAAGATTATCAGCTAGGATAAAAGCACAAAAAGTCCATTTGGGCTGCAAAACTGATTTGGCGCTTCAGTCCATTTACATTTGTTTTTGTCTTCCTTTGAGAACTGTCTGTTTGTTGTGCAGATTGTTGTAGATTTGCATCCATTTTGACAGCAAGAAGTTTTTGAAAGGGATGATTCAGTTTCGGCGTTGTCATCATCTGTTTATCTATCAGAATCAAGGATGTGCTTCTTATGACAAAGGAATTCCCCAACAACCCGAGACAAATAGCAACACTCTTCAGATTTTAGCAACTAATTAGTATTGACACATGTGCAGTGGTGGAAGAAGTATTCAGATCATTTACTTAAGTAAATGTTAAACGTTAAAATACTCTGTTACAAGTAAAATACCTGCATTCAAAATCTCTCTAACACTTAATTTTCAGATTAGAAAAAAAAAGGTTGTGTTTTTATTGCAGTACCAGTATATGTGTATTGTGAAATATTATATTTTGTGGATGTTCTATAGAGATAAAATAACAAAAATCTATTTATGGCTAATCCAGTGACTTAAATACCTTAAAAAAAGGTATTTCATCTCACTGATGCAAAAATCCTGTGCATCGAATATCAAGTTAAATCAGTCTTGTTCTCTGATTTGCAACACTGCCCACATTGGCCAAATACAACCAGAGATATTAAAGGAACGACGTGACAGGATGTCTGACAGTTGAAAAATGAATATAATCTTATGGTATATAATCATCATATCACCAAACCTCAGTGCATCACTGAGACATTTCCCTAAGTGTCCTGGTCTTACGGAGACACATCATTGTTTTCACCTTCATGAACTTTTATAGCTGAAGGTTTCCAGTGAGTCATCCTCTCTCACACAAATGAAAGTCTTTGGAATATATGTAACATCTCCCCACACACCTGCTATAAAAAGCTGTGTTTCCCAAACACCCACCTCTACCTCGAAATAACTCAGCCCAGTGAAGTCTATGAAAGACAAGACCTCTAGGTGCTTTACAACCTACATCCGATGGCCTCAAGAATCAAACAATAGACTGGACTTGAATCACTGAATGCTGATCTTTTCTTCTTCTTTTTGTGTTGATTTATAGAAGGTAAAAAGTTTGTCCTTCCAAAAATGCCCAGGTCATGTGTTTCCTTTTAAGTTTCAAAGCCTCCTTGAGCCTGATTGAGTCCAGATTGAGGGCTCTGTAGTGGTTTTGGATGACATGTTTCCTACAACCCCATGAGAATTGGCTGGGTTTGAAAATTCTTCAGCCTCATGGCTCGGACCATAACAAATAGCCTGAGCTTTGAAAAAGTTTTTTCGAACACTTAACGTGAAAACAAACGCACCCTTTCATGCAGTCAAAACACATGAGAACAAGTCAAGTGAAAGCAGGTATTCATTAAAGATCACCTGATTTATTACTGTTGAACTCTTGTTGTGAGTAAACAGATAAAGTGAAGAGATATCAAACAACTATAATTAAAAGCAGGAATTCATCCACAGTGTTCTCTATTCTTGAAAAGTTGGGTTGCACTTTATTTTACAGTACAGTAATGAGATGTAACAAGTTGTACTGTGTATCAAATCAGACAAAAATTAGAAATATGTTTTTTATTAGTTTTAGTATCATTATGAGTATTAGACCCTTTATTAGACCATTATTAGAGGGTAATTAGGGACACATTACAACAGAACTGCACTGTAAGCAAAAGTGTTTCCCACTGTTGGACCCTTATTAGACTTAATTAGAGGGCAGTCAGGGAGACATTACTACAGAAGTGTACTGTTAACAAAAATGTAATGAAAATCCTCTTTGGCTTGTTACATACAACTGGCTTTGAGTCTAGAGTCTAACAGGAGGAAGCAATACACTTTAGTTAACTGTACAGTTCTGTGGTAACGAGTCCCGAATTACCCTATAAAAAAAGTCTAATAAGGGTCTAACAGTGGGAAAAAATAAACTTCAGTATACAGTACAGTTCTGATTTCATGTGTCCTGAATTACCCTCTAATAAAATATTGTAAGAGTCTAAAAACGGGAAACAATACACTTAGTTTGTCCTTAATTACCCCCTAATGAAGACCTATAAGGGTCTTACAGTAGGAAATAATATGTTTAGTTTAAAGTACAGTTCTGTTGTAATATGTCCCGAATTACCCTCTAATAAAATCAAATAAGGGTCTAAGAAAAGGTTCAAAACTGTTTTATGAAGAACATATTATTTCTAGATTTGTCTAATTCAATACGTCTTGTAGTCTTGTTAGGTCTTATTAATGCACTGTAAAATAAAGTGCAACCAGAACTTCTTTTGGCACTCACCAGCATCACCCATGGACGTGAAAATGTTCTCTGTCACGTTCATGATCGTGTCCGTGGCCTGGTCGTAACGTCCGATGGGCTCGCCGCAGCTGGCGTAGTGGCGGACGTGCTGCAGCAGATCACTGAGGGCCTGGCTCACCACACCAGCTGCTGCCCCGACTTGCTTCAGCAGCTCGCCATCGTCGCTGGCCGAGCGGCAAGCCTTGACACAGGTTTCCACGGAGCGGTCCACCAGCTTCCCGGCCTCGACAAGCTGCTCCTGACACACTGGGGAGCTGATGGTTGGGCTCACCACCTGCACCACACACAGTCGTTGGCAGAAACGCAGATGAATCACAAGAGGTGAAGGCTATAATGATATTAGATACAATATATCTAAGGTAATTCTTGTTTCATCTAAACAAAAAGAACTAATAAAAATGTTCATTGGTTTCTGACTAAAATAATCACTTATTGCATTCACAATACGACACAAAAACCTGTTTTTTTAATTTAAAAAAGGTTCAACGCTGCACTTTTCCATCAGTGAATGGTAACAATGGCCAGTGTCATACATTTCCTGACTGCTGGTATGTCCTTTACCTACTTGGCTACTGAGATGAACAAGTTTTAGATCAGTACCTTGGTGCAGGCCACCAGCTGCGAGGTGGACAGGGCACACTGAGTGGCAGCTGCGATCACCCGGTTCTGCAATATGGTGTCCTCAGCCACCTGGGCCACGTTCTTGGCCTTCAGGACTAACATAGCAGCTGCATTGGCCACTGCTTTGGCCAGATTCATCAGGGTGTCCTGCAACATATTAATCAATGTCCTTCACTGAAACACAGCACAGCTGCGCACATGTGACTGAGGGGACCAGGAAAGTAAATGTTTTTAACTCATTTTGTTCAGTTGATAGAGTGAGAGTACTGGACATCTTGAGCACAAAGAATTGTGTAACAAGTAAAAATACCTTAAGCAAGAGGCAGATAGTGATAATGCATTTTAAGAGGTTAATAATACATTTTATTTGTGTAATTACGGGGATAGTTAGGATTATTTGAAATGGGGTTGTATGAGATGCTTATTCATAGTCAGTGTGTTACTACCGTAGACGCTGGATGACACAACCCCGGTTAGAAGAAGCAGAGAGGGGCACGGGAAGCTAAGCAATGAACTGCTTTGGAAAGGGTCAGCAGCAAAATGTATTTTAGACAAAATCAATATGAGTATGCTATAGAGTATTTTCACTGTTTTACTTTGCCATTAGAGAGGCTTTGCTGACATTAAACTGCTGTTATACAAGCTAAATATTGCTCAGACAGACCACAGCCTTGATCTCTTAGTTTGCTTGTGTTATTGTGGGACTTTGGTGTGCTAAAAGGTTAGGGTTAGTTTTGATATTGCCTATATAATGGCAGTTTCCCACTGGAAAAGGCTGTCTGATGGCAAAGTAAAGTGTGAAAATATTCTAAATATTGTGTACACTTAAACAATTCTTGATTTTATTAGCTGGGTCTTTTTTAAGTGGATAATGTACGCTTTTCTGCTGACCTTGCCCTCAGCAGTACATTGCTTATCTTCCATGCTGCTTCTCCAAACAGGGACGTGTCGACCTGAATCTGCTGTAGGTAATACACTGACTATTGAAAAGTATCTCATACACCACTTCAAATAATCTGAACTATCCCTTTCAGTAAATCAAATGGATTAGAAACTACTTTGATCTTCTTGTAGCAGAGGTGTACTGGTTCCATGAGACCAAGAACATATAGATGCTATATGAGCCTCCAGGGATTAACACTAAAGCAAGTGGTATCAAGGCTGTGAGAAACCATCTAGCAACTATAAGATGTGTATGTGGGGGGTAAATGAAGCAGATAGTAAAGGCCACAGATAGTGTTAATGGATATCTGAGATGCTGTACTGTCATTTTACTAATAAAAGCTCTCCTCCTGACACTGTTAGAAAATCCACATTGTAACAGTCTAATAATAAAGCCTGACATGATTACATAAGCATGTATTGACATTTTTAAAGAGGGGCTGAGAATCTGTGTGTCTTCCTGTTTGGCCAGCAGTGTCATAGAAACAGAGAGTAGGCGGTGTCCAACCTGGAACTTCTCATCGGTCTCGCCCTCCCCCATGTGACGGAGCAAGTCCCCACTGGCCTGTCCGATGCTTCCTGCCGCAGTCAGCACCGTCTGTCTGGGCTGTACGAGGATGACATCACCACATTCATTACACTGGCCTGGCCCATCACATACACAGGCCTCCGTGAATTATCTAAAACAGACTTCTGGATCAAAAATTATCCTCACTGGGACACTGATAAAAGGAAAGGCATGCCGCTCAACACTGTATGTGGCTTTGTGGCTACTGGGATTACAGTAGAGGATGAAGTCTAAGTCAGTACAAATAATCAGCGGGAGTCTCACCTCGGCGGCAGCAGGCTCAACAGAGCGGAGCAGATCTGACACAGCTCCTGCCAGCATTCTGGCAGCACCCATGAGCTTGTGTCCACTGCCCACCTCATCGTCCATTAACGCCGCCAGCAGCTTGACACCCTTAGACATTTCCGTGAGGTTGGAGGAGATGGTTGTGATAGCGCATCCCACCGCCGTGTAGTCCGTTTCTGTGGGCTCACCTGTGGAGGATGGATTGCCATCATTAAAAATACACCTCTGCTGTGCATCTCAATTTGTTGTGCTGCTGCCACGTTGATTTAGCTAATCCACAGGGCAGCTTGCATGTCACATGCTGTAACACACACATCAGTGTCAGTGTCATAATTAGAGCCCATTTGAAATGGTTCCACGGAGATGAGCACATCGATGGACCAAGTGGCCGTGAAGAAGAAAAACTTTGTATTAGACAGTGGGGGGAGCATAAGTGCAACCAAACAGATGGCGAAGTAAGATTAAAACCCTGCAAAAGGCTGGCAGGAACTTGACTGGCATTTTGCCAAGCAACAGGGAGCGGAGAGAGACGCTGACAGGAAGTTGAGTTCAAGATTTATTTATCAGTAGAAATATCTATTAGGGAAAAATATCAGATGAATGCACCTTTGTTAAAAGAGCATCATCAGGGAGTGCTTAACACTGACTTGGAAAACATTTTTATTGATTCCCATCTTGGTGTTGCAGTGGAGCTCAACAGTAACCATGCATTTCTGGATGGCTACGGAAATCAATTCCACATTCATTCACTCATTCAATAAAGTTTCACAAAATCCTTATATTAAGAGTTTTAAGCCTGGAACTAAGCCAACTATGAAATGAATCATGATCATTAAACATTTGATTCTGAGCAAAAACAAGTGCAAATTCACAACAGTTGCCACCAGCTATTGCAATGGTTGTATGCCCGTGCATCTAGGTGTGCATGCATTCACACACACACACACACACACACGCACACTTGCACATACATGCAACCATATACCTGCGTGACTTAAGTAAAAGGAGGGGGATTAAGTCACATCAATAGGAAAAAGGAACTCTCTGTCAAGTCCACTGACACCTGTTGCAAGGCTCTATGACAAACAGCTCATGAGTTATGAAAGAGGGTGTGGCTAAAGTATAGGGGGGCGAGGCATTAGTCACATTCTGGAAAAGAAACTCTGCTGAGCACAATGATGCCTTCCACATGAGTCTACAACAAACGGTTCATGAGTTTGGTCATATTACATGAATCCATTGGGAAGTTATGCTCCTTTTTGTTAGAGGCCACGCTGAAGCATAACGACATTGGATTGCTACAACATTATGGCTAATAATCAAGAATATAAATCAGATCCATAAAATGGAATTCTGGTGTAAAAATAAATGAAAACTGAAAATAGTAGTATGTTCCATCCTTTAGCTTTTTAGTATTCTCCTGGGCACTCACCTGCAGTGAGATTGACCACAGATGCTGTTCCAGCGGTGATGGCATCAACTTGAGAGTGGATTTCATGTTTGGATTCATCCACTTTGTTCTGAACCCAAACCCTGGATGCCTTTCGGTGGAGGAGGAAAAGCAGAGCTATTGGCTTTCATCACAGTGGGTGATTTTCAGCTCATATAAACTTTCTGTGCAGGATTAAAGGACTAGGGCTGTACAACACCTACGGCTTTGGAAACACTCAAGCATTAAATGCAGCCTCCATATTTACAGTCAGTTCTATATCCTAATTATATTTCAGAAATATGATGGACTTTGATGTGATGCGAATGCTTAATTCTGTCTAATCTGCCTTTGCTTTGCAAAACCAGAGGCTGTAATATCAGAAAGCACACATTTATGAGTGGAGTGGCTGCTGTAAATGATGGATTGTGGAGAAGTATTGAATCTATCCATGCTGCATCTATCCTAAAATGTTTTTAAAAACCGTGCAGTAAGTAGAAAGGAGACTTACTAAGTCGTGGCCCAGGGGAGGCGGATTATCCACGTATCCCAGGTCAGCCTGAGCCTGCTGCACAGCCTGCATGCTGCTGTTGATGGTCCCCATCAGGGCCTGCTGGGCCAGACTCTGATTATAACAAACAAGAGAGACGCACATTGTGCAAATGACTAAACAAAGGCAATCTAAATATGTGATATGTATTGTCTGAGGTTGCAAAACTGTGAAACTCTCTGTCTTGCATTCTAATGTCTATAAACCGCAGGAGACAGATGGACTTCTAGTGTGAGAATGAGGAACTTTTCATTCTCTGTCTCACTCTTCATATTGTTCATCGTGGTTTATTGTTGACAGCAAGGACCACAAGCAATATTTCAAATGCTGCAGATCAAATTTACATAAACAATGTAAGAATGAGCTCAACACCGTGTTCTGATATTTCGAAAAGGTAGAAGAATTGAGCACAGCGAAGGTGATACATCATTTTCTCATCGCCTCGGTTCTTTCTTTTTTTATTTTAATTGCACAAAGTTGGATGCTACAATTTCGTGTCAAAATATGGTGACACAGGGGAAATACAATCTTTGTCCAAGACACCATGGGTACGTTCCGTACCAATGCAACTATTTAGCATGCTGGAAAAAAGATTCAGTATGTCCCAATTACGACTGTCACAATATCAGATTTTCATTACATGGTAATTGTTGCTAAAACAATTCACAGTAATGATCTTATCACAATAGAAAAGCAGAAAAAATGGTCAAATTTATTGTTTTTGATCGTTTTTTTTTCTCTTTCTTGGCAAATGAATTATACTCAAATTAGGAGTGCAGGGAGGTGGAGAGAGAGTCTTTAACCATAACTGTAACTGATTATAGAGCATACAGTATGTTTAAGAGGTTATTTACATGATATTATCATTTGTGTACTATCGACATGATATCAATATTTCATTTTTAAATATCACAGTTATTGTCAATAGTGATATATTGTGAAACCCCTAGTGCCAATACACTGAATGTCAAATGCACCATGCCAAAAATACCACAAGGTCCTACTGCCTCCAGTCACATTTTGCAGAATACAAGCCAGCAGGCTTTCCAGATGACATCTCATTTTGTTTCTTGTATCTCCAAGGTAACATTAAGTAATATAGCACCTGCTCCAAATTCCATACTTTTTACTTCAAATTTCATGCTATGTATTGCAATGGACATATGAATGAGAGCGTCAATGTTCAAGGCAAAATGCTATGACAAAGTAGTTATACCTGCTTTGCTAGTGCAGCTGCAGTAAATACTAAAAGCACAAAGAAAAAGTATGCAATTTGGATCGCAGCTCATATTTGCTTGCAGGTGAAAATACTCTCGCTCACCAGGGGGGCATGTGTCCTCTGTGCATCTGCCCTGTGGTGATTTGCTGCTGTGCAGAGGGCATCGTGCCCATATTGAAGGTGTCAGGCCCACCAATAGACCCAGACCGAATTATACCTGGAAGTGCCACTGAGCCGTGCTCCACACGTCCCCACCCGATTGAACTGTTGCTGCAAAATTGTGGACCTTATACAGGAAAGAAAAAGAGATAGGAAATGGATGTAGAATGTCATAATAAAATACACCTTAATCATGAAGTTCCTTCATTGTGTATTTTTGTTCAACATACACATACAGGGTGTATGCAGATGCATTCAAATCTGTGACCTTCTGATTATGTGGAAAACTGAGGATTTAAAAGAAAGCATGTGAGTCGTGGAAAGGTCACTAATATACATAAAAAAATAAACTAAGCATTAACAAATTTATTCCGGGTTGGTGACTGTGTAATCATGTTCATGGCACTTTTCATATAATCTTCTATCCTTACAAAAACCATCATTTATAAATGATCCTATTTTAAATAGATAATTGTCTACACAGTAGCAATCTATTTTGCAAACTGACTCCTGGAGGTGATGTAGCATTTACTATTTTCAATTGTTTTACTTGTGAGTGGATCTTTGAATTCTGATAATTGTTCCCAATGATAATGCAACTGTTTCAAAATTATAATTAAAACAATTATCACGCTAACAACTGCTCCCACAGTGAGTAGGCATTGTCAAAAAAATATTATATGGAAAAATTGTCTGTTTTCCTGCCCAGCTCAACAGATGCTCCTGACTCCATTGGTTAATTATGGCTTGTTTTGAGAGGCAGCAATTATGTTTTTGTGCTGAGAACCACAACATGAGTCAATTGGCCCATAAGCAGCAGGAATATGATGCCCCATTCTGCCAGCGAGCGGTTTCACTAAGAGCCATGTGGATTTCCAGTGACAACAAATTTCCAGGCTCTGTGTGATAAAGCCCCAGTCCATCACCATTACCTTCATTTCCATCAGTTACTAAGCGAGATTGGGAAATCAGGAGAGACGGCATCCAACTGTGAGATAAGAATTACTGAATAAAACAGCTTCCAATGAGATGATTCTTAACCTGCATGATGTCTTAACTTCCACATGATGCCGCTTTCATTTGGGAAATAAGATGATAATTTAGTGGCTTTACCCTGAGGCAGGTTTTGTGTCTAGGTTTGCAAAAACAAAAAGCGTCTGAGGAAGCAATTCAACAAATTGTATTGTGGAATATTGAGGATGGTGTTAGTGTTATCTTAAAATTCAAAGTGCTATTTTTGTCTTTAATTCTAACATTACTTCTCTTGGGGGTTCTGCGCTGGGCAGGCAGAAATGTAATTACATGCACAATTAAACAGTAAGGTTCAAATTCACGAAGAATGACTAAACCGTGTTTGCTGAATCAGAATGGTCAGCATACAATACAGCCGCTAATTCATGAGTACAACTCACTTCTTAGGGGAAACTGACTCCTCCAGCATGGTGGACTCCTCATCTCCCTCGAGGCCAAAACGATCCTTACTCTGCTTCTGTAGAAAGAGGAGAAACAGACATCAGAGTAAACAATGTGGCCTAATTGTAAGAAGAATTAGATGTTGGATTAATTCAAGTTTTTACCTTCATTTTTTAGTCACTTACCTTCTTAAGAATGATATCAATGTATCCAGCAATAAGTTGGGATATCTGCTCTCCCTCTGTAGTCTGGACAGAATAATAACTCTCCTGGTATTCTCCAAAATCCTTTGTAATACAACAAAGACAGCAGGGAATCAGGGCAAAATATTTTAACATCTGTCTTGCATTTATTTATTTAGAATCCCCATTGGGTGATGCACATAACACAAGTTGGTCTTTCTGATGTCTGAAATTTGGTAAATCATCATATTCATCTACAACATCAAATGTGTGTTATGTTACTGTATGTTGATTACATGTACATATCTAATTGTGTAACATTAAAGAGATAGTTCGGCTTATTCGATGTGGGGTTGTATGAGGTATTTATTGATAGTCAGTATATTAGTTGCAGTAAATGGTGGTCAGCAAACCCCCAGTTAAGAGAATCAGAGAGCAGCTGTGTACAAGGTCAGCAACAAAAGGTATTTTAGCTACTTAAAAGAAGAAAAAAATCAATATCGTTTAAGTGTACACTATATTTAGAAGATTTTCACCACTTTATTTTCCTGTCAGACAGCCTTATCTGATGGGAAAATTCCATTATATAAGCCAAATATCACTCTCTTCAAACCACCCAAATTCTATAGGTGAAAGATTTTACCTCACAAAACACAGCAGCTGCTGGTCTACTTGTTCGATCTGTTAGTTTGTGTTATTGTGTGGCTTTAAACTGTATTTAAAACACCAAAGTCACACATTAACATAAACTAAAAATCGAGGCAGTGTAGAGCAGCACCTCCTGTGTTCTTCGAGGTAAAAATATTGATTTTACCCATGTAGTTTTGTTGGTTTGGAGAGAGCGATATTTGGCTTATTTAATGGTGGTTACCTGCTAGAAAAGGCAGTCTGATGGCAAGGTAAACTAGTGAAAAAACTAGATATAGCATACACTTAAACAGATATAGATTTTTTAGATGGACCTTTATTAAGTGGCTAAAAGTTGACCCTGTCCACAGCAGTACATTACTTAGCTTCCTCCACCTGCACTCCTGCTGCTTCTCCAAACTGAGGGTGTGTCGACTGGCATATGTGTTAACTAATCCACTGACTATTGATAAATGCCTCAAATAACCTCACTTCTTTTAATCTTAACTATCCCTTTACGAAAGTGGTTGTTCAAACATTCATTCTGATGTATGTTCATTCCTGACTCTGTTCAGTAGACGGTTGGTAAGGACGAATTAATGTCAGAATTAGTCTTATTAATTAGTTTCAGGAGCCAACACCAGGGAATGAGAAGAAGACATGATATCTGAGCAACACTGGACTATTGATTATTGAACATTTGATATACTTAATAACATCTTTACAGTCTTCTCACAGACAAAGAAATGCCTTATTGGGTTGAGGTTCTGAATAAACTTGGCAACACCTTTATTTTTGCCCTTAATGAAGAGAAAAAATGACTGGTTTCTATTCTTCCTCCAAAGAGCTGATTAAAAATTAGTAGTAGTGAATCTCAAAACTCACTTCAAAGCATTCTACAGAAATGCAAGAGTGAATATTTTTAGTTTAAATCAATGTTGGCAAATATACCTTGGAGTATTTTTAAAATCTGCATAATCTATTAATCTTTAAATGGAGTGCTCCTCTCTAATATGGGAGGAAAACAGACAGTACTGTTGCCAACAGCTGGTTAAGAAAATTGAAAAAGCTTTCATATCAATAATACATTCCAATTCTGCACATTCTTCCCCAGGCATCCATTGTTAACTCAGATGAAATGGCTGGCTAGCATGCTAAAAACATTCAATACCAGAGTCTGAGGTCTCAATAATTTTAGGATGCTGTTTGTGAAAATGAAAACTGGGGGGAAAGCTTGAATATGTGATGCAGAGCAGAGTAAAGCACAACATGCACAGAATAACTGAGTATGTGCACAGGATTAGGAGTGTATAATATCTGAATCTCTAAGGCTGGGCTGCATCAACAAAATCAAAATTTTAAACCCAATTAAATCATGGTTCAACTTTGAATTATGTGACACTGAACTTCTAAAGGTTAAAAGTAAGAAAAGCAAGAAAGATTAAATCTAAACCACTCTTTAAACCTAAGTTTGGCTTTTACTCAAAACTCAGATTGCATTTAAATCCTTTGTATGAAAACTATAAACTCCACTTCAAAATGTGATCCAAATTAACTTAACATACAAGGAAGTTTAAATTTCAAAATAGCTTTTTTGAGATCAGTTGAGAAAAATCATGAACCATTATGAGTAAGAAGAAGTTGAAGTTGAAGATGAAGAGACCTATAGGGCAGCCAAAAGTTCTTCCTAAAGGTTTTCCCACAATGTTATCTATTTATTGATTTACTTCAGGAAGCATCCTCATATTTATTCAGCTCTATTTAATTTACATCCCTAATCTTGGATTCATTAAACTGTGATTTGGTTTTAATTGTGCAACGGAACGCCTCATTTTAAACGTACTTTTGCTAAACTCTGATTCAAACAAATCTTAGATTAAATTAATCTTTGTTAGTGCAACCCAGTCTTTGTAATTCTGAGGACTGAATGCAGAGAGTCACACAGTACCAGGGTGAAGCTCTTGGGAGAGGCAGCCCATCTCTTGACTGTTGTCAGCGGCCACTCCTGCACCACATCCTTCGTCTTCTCATCCACTCGCATCACTGACTCTTTGGTTATCCCCAGCAGCCGTGGGACCAGCTTATTTTTACCCTTCATCTTTTCCTGTCAGAGAGGGAAACATCAGACAACATTTATGTCGGTGCTAAACACCTACACAGATGATTCATTCAGGGTGAGGACGCAAAATCGTTGTGCCATTCTGCTGGTGCTGTCATAATACACATGCTGTGTCTATGCCTTAAAGCCCCGAATGGAGGAGGAGGAGAAGGGGCAGCTGTGAAGTGACCCGGTAGAGTTCAGGCTTGTTTAACTGCTGCTTTATTGAGCAGGGTCTCCACAGGCTTTAGTCACTGTCAGCACACCAGCATGGTGCTTCCACCAGCTCTCTGCCTGACCAGCTCCACTGCCCTCCACTCGCTGCCCACTGAAAATCTATTACAGCTCACTTCAGAGACTGAGCCTACACTTGGCTCCCCTCCAGGGGAGCAGAGGACGACACAAAAATTAGTGGTTTGTAGAGACGGGGGAGTTCAAAATACGTACATTTCATGCCTCTGGGCTATTGTGTTTTTTTTTTGTTTTTTTTTTATCACTGGGTCAAAATGGAGAGCTGTGAGAATCACACGAAGGCCAATAAGAGAACAGCTTCTAGTAGCAGGGCTCTTAAACACAAGGACAGATAACATTATTCCAGTGTCCATGATATATTTTTAGTTGAATTTTTTGAATAGTTTATTAAAAACCTCCATTGTTTTAGGTTAATGTCATAACTATCAAGCAGGAAGTCTGATTTTCTAATCTGAAGTGGGCAGCTGAGGTATTACATTATCTCAAACCGTTTAACCTTGGTTATTGTTGGGGAAAATCTGCTTATGCAAAAGATCACAACAGAAGGGAGGCTGTATATTGTACACACCTGCATGCATGGCTGCAGCAAACACGCATACAGAGGCAGATCTAAAGGGAAGGCATGGAGTGACACCCAAGATGTCTTTCCACCCTTACTGCTACCCCAGGTTTAGGCAATTTATTTATCATATGCATACGTATAATGAGATTTTGATGTAGTTTCGTCTTGACTGATTGATTAGAATTGTCTGAGGAGATGAATTAAAATATACAACAAATTAATTTATATGGAGGAGTGCTGAGGGTGAAATAAGCAGTCCCACAGCCTGAAGGAGGTGGCAGCAGGATGAACGGACAGTGGCTGGGGCAGGTATTGTCTTTCAATATCCTTTTGGTTCTGCGGAGGCACCTCACCTCCCTGATATCACTGATGCTCTGCTGATGACCTGGCAGACCTGCTGTAGAGTTTTCCTGTCTCGGGCTGTGCACATCCCATGCCAGTGTGTGATGTTTCCAGTCAGGATGCTTTCAATATATATCAGCATATAATATGTTCCAGCCATATGTTACGCTATATGATTGGCTGATTTTTAATGAAAAAAGACATGTATTTTGAAAAATGTCTGAAGGTTTGGAAATAAAACTCATTTACAACATTCTAAGGTCTTTTATTTCTGTATAGTAGACCACTGTTGCTATGAAGAACTAATCGCTGCTATAGACACCTTTGTAGGAACATCAAGATGACATTTAAATTGATAAAATAATCTTTAAATGAATATTTTGCATCAAATTATAGATTTTTTTAAGCAAGTAGCTGTGTAATAAGCAGGATAATACACAGTGAGCAGGTCATTATTGTGACATAAAACTCTTAAGGTGATTCAAGACTCCTCCATTTTGCATCAGGGTCCTGAACCATCCAGTCACGGTTTATTTTGCAATAATGACCTGTTCACTGTGCATTATCCTTACCTATCGCCACCTTTACTTGTGCATCAATAACACCAAGCTTTTGAGTTAAAATATCGAGAGCTTTTCCTAGCAAACATTGATACATTTGACCACCTCTAAGAATATTTTTCTAGATCCACCCCTGCACATACAAGCTTATTTATTTTTCCATGTGCAGTATTTTCATATCTGTGACGTTTACAGCAATAGAGGTCTTTCCAACCTGGAACATGCAGTGATTAAAGACTGACAGATGAGAAAATGTGAGGTTACAATAAACTCTCAGATGTGCCTCAACAAAGCCAGGTCTGTGCTTCTGCCTTTGCTAGCATCAAGAGGAGAGTGCAGCTGGAGTGAATTATTTAACAGAGTCTTGAAATCTCCATCACTACATCTCCTCATCGAACACTGACAGTGCTCGTGCACGTGGACGCACGCGCACACACACTGGCACACAAAGACAATCTGAGCCCTGCAGTCTGCTTTAACTACGGGGCCAAACATCCCATTTATCGTCCATTAAGACCACAGCAGAAAAGCTGCACTCTTCCTCTTTTTTCAACCCATTCCTGCAAGTTTGTAACCAAATGGGCTGCTGTCAGAGCGCTTTTATAATACCTGCTGGTGCGACTTCATCCCATTCGCATGCTGCACTTCCATTCCACTTTTGTGTTCGCCAAACCAGAACAGAACAGAATTGCTATTGTCACAAGTATTTCAGAGCACTGAGTGTGCTGCTGAACTGCAAGCGCACAAGCTTCCACTCTGAAGCCTCTGATTTGTTGTGATAATGGGGTTTTTGGTGTTTTCAACAAGCTTTCATACCTGTTTGACAGTGCAGTGCATATCAGAGCAGCTTCCTCATCACAGCTGCCATTTATTAGTACAGGAGCATTGCGTGCTTGTTTTACATGACCAGATGTATCATTAAATTGATATTTCTCAGTCATTACTAAGGGCAAATTCTGATTTTATTTTCATGTGTTTCTCATCTGGATCAATCATGGCACCATTGTGTGTTGTAGCATCTACTGATATGATGTCTTTGTCCACCAGCACACGCTACATTCTGTTTGGCTGGTTAGTAGATATAGGTAGTAGCAGCAGTCACATTGTGCGATGGTTATCCTAAATTTCTTGTTGTCTTTGAACCGTCTCTCACAGTGAGATGTAGAACCACCATTTTGACGCCACAATCAAAGATATTGTTTCTTCCACATTGGTTGTCTTTCCTCTGGAACAACCAAAAATTGCACAGTGTACATCCAACTTTTTAAAAAAGTGTTTAGTAGCATCTCGCAATAAACTTGCAGATTTTAGTTGTTTTTTTTTTTTAGTTTAGTTTTAACTTTATTTTACCATACAGCTCTTTGAGAACAAATTCTTTATTACAATGGCAGCCTGGCACTGCAAAAACCTTGTCTCACACTCCCCTTCCAAGCGTGTAGGAGAACCTGCGGTGGCAACGAAAGCTTGTGCAAAACATGAAAGGCTGTATCCAGAGCCATTGTTTTGTTTGTCTGTTCTGGGCTGTTGTAGAAACATAGTGGACTCTGTGGAAGAGGACCTGCACCCTCTGTAGATATAAAGTGCTCATTCTAAGGTAATGAGAACACAACAATTCTTATTAGATGTGATTAAATATTATATTCCATTTCTGCCATATTATTGTGAATGTAGCAAATTGTCTGCTGTGCTTATAAATGCAATACATTCAATACATGTGTGAACATTCATTTTCACTAATTTACCTCTTTACTGGTGTGAATTCTCATTGTTTTAGCTCTTACCTTCACCAAGAAGAAGGACACGCCATATGTCTGCAGTGACCTGGCCAGCTTCACATACTTCACTTTTGCCTCAATCTCTGTCATTTCTCCACAGTTTTTATGGTCCTGGACAGACGACATCAGTTATGTCTCCACCTCAGACTGATTACTACATATGTTACACATTACGTTACGTGACCTACATCATTTGTATTTCATCAATTTATGCTTCAACACAGAACAAATTACTGTAATTCCCACAGGCCCCCCGCAATTTCTAACACGTTATTTTCTCAAATGCAACATTGAAGCGATGTAAGGCACATACCTGGAATATTTTCTTCTCTGACCCTCTCTGCTTGATGTACTCTTTAGGTAGGAACTCCTTCAGGCTACAGAGATAAATGACATTTTTACATGGTTACCCTTTTGAGCTACAGGCATTTCCTTTTCTGTTAACATACCTCTACATATGAGGTCACTCTTGCCCTACTGCCTACATATCAGAAAACAGTTGTAACAGCTGACATCATCCCCGAGCTTTCCACTGGTGGAGGAAATCCCTGAAGCAACAGCCTGAGCTGAAGCAGGAGATAACCGCTGTATGTACACACACAGCTGTGAATTGAACATATGAGGGCAGAGTCATTGTGAATGTTTTGGAGAGAAAAAGCTTACTCCAGGAATCCGGGCTTGTGTTTGTGCTCCACGTGGGGTCCGAACTGGATCTGAGCCTGGATCCCCGCGAACTCACAGGCTTTATCAAAGGAGACAGGGTGGGATCCATTCAATATATCATCCCTAGCCTGCAGGAGACATGAAGAGAGGGAGGAGGGGGGTAAGCGAAAGGGAGAAACACACATCCAGAAAAACTACAAAGGCACAAGAATTATCCAAAATTCACCCAACAGAGCTGACTGATGAGTACTTCATTGTGTGCTTTGAATGCAGTGTGGCTTCAGAGAGGATGTCTTCTAAGTGAATGACTAAGTATATTTCTAGAGCAGGGACATCGTAACTGAGACTCATCCACACACAGGGGAGCCAAATAAGATTTGTTTGTGACAATAAAAGCCATTCTGATGCCTTTTCAGACGTACCAGCTCCAACAATTTGTCATCACAGCCCATTACGTGTTATTAAAAAGGAAAACACATTACACAAATGCATCAGTCTTTCACAATATCCCATCTGCATTACAGAATGCCCCTCAATATGTTGGTAAGAAATCTAATGAATGTTTTTTTTCCATCCTCTGAGCAAAAAACAGGGCTTCTGCTGAGACATCACTTATGTTTCAATGCATTTCCAGCCAGACTGTCTACATTATCTTCACCATTTAGGTAGATGGAAAGGGAGAAGCATTTGTTGACATCTTTCAAATGGTTGTCAGTGTGTGCTGTTTTCTCCAGGGGGCAGTCAGCCCTGCCTCAGTCTTCTCTCACTGCCTCTTTCTAGTTCACTGCTGCAAAATTAATGGCTCCAAAAGCCGAGAGGCCTTGCTGACAGTGAGAAAGGCTCCATCAGTGCTTTTAGCATTAGCATATCGATGCACAGCATGGCATGGACTCGGCTCGTTCTTACGTCCCATTACATCAATGAAAAACTAAGCGGCAGCTTACTGCTGTAATGAGGACAACAATCTCCTTCACTCACAATCAAGTCCCTTCCCCAGTGCAATCCACAGTGGAGTACATAAGCTCTTACTGGATACAAGAAGACGCTCTAAAATTAGCCCTCACACATGCCATTCACCCCACTACTCACTGTTCACAAGATGGTTTTATTGTGAAGTGAGATGCTAGGAGTAAAGGGTGTAAATTTTTAAGTAAGTATTGCTTGGTGGATGCAGATTGGCTATAGAGTAGAATGGATTTACCAGGGGGCCAAAGTTATTTAGAAAAATAATTTAGGCTGCAAGAGCCTTAGTGAAGGTTGGTAATAAGTTTACAATCTGTTCTGCAGACACACACAGAGGTAGAGTAGCACAGCTACAGTAGATACAAAGGCTTTAACATCTTAAAATTCACTGTGTGACAAATCTTGAACAATACATCTATATTAAATCAATATTGTGATATGAACTAGATATCATTTTAGATTTTGGATATCGTGATATGGCATAACCCATAACCTTCTTGGTTTTAAAGGCTGCATTACAGTAAAGTGATTTATGTGATGTAATTTTCTGAACTGATTCTAGCTGTTCTATTATTTGCTTTTATCCACTCAGTCATTATATCCACTGTGGGTATTTTAATCTATGGCAATGCATCATTATTTATGATATAATATGTTTCCACTGTTTAAGAATTCAAAGAAGAAATCAAGATAATTCTCAAAGTAGACTAAAAATTTCAAGATCTTATTTTTGAGCCATATTGCCCAGCCCAGATCTGAAGATATAAACCGTTCTTTCTATGGTAATAAAACCACAACAATTCTGATTTTATACACTGATGAAATTGTATTCCATTTATGCCATATTCTGACGATACATCCCTGCAAATCTTACACACCGGACCTTTAACATCTTGAAATTTCACAGTTATGTCTTACATACACACTATGTTACTGTGTTTAGAATATCCTGATTATGTGTTTGCATGTGTAAATGTGGTGTCAGAAACCTGGACAAGTCTATCCTGGTTTTGAGAAACTGGATTTAAACACCTTATCCACCTTTTACAGATGCATCCTCAACTGGAGTTCCCAGAACAATGTCAGTAAAACAACCAATATGATGAGAATTGACATAATGATGATCTACACCTGAAAATGAAAGTGAGAGTATAACACCGGTAATGCAAAGGATACATATTATCGGTCGGTGCTCTCATCTTCCATTACTGATACATTACTGGTAATAAGGTGAGGGAACCAATATCCAGCAGAGTGGTAAATGGAACAGTGGCCAGGCAGCCAACAGCCAAAAGTGCCTGAGTTAGCTCAGGCAGTCACGAAAAGATGGTTTGACATCAACAACCTGGATGCTAGGCTGTGAGAATCATGTAAATGAGGAGGTAAATAGGCAGTTTCTATGTTCCATGTAAATTTTTTTATCTAATCTATGTCAAGGAATTGACTTCAATACTTCTGGCAAATGGTTATGTGAGCAGAAAAGATTCTGCTCTTTGATGAGGCAGCAAACTTTGTTGGTAGGAGCGTATCAGTAAAGTTAGAAGTGTTAGGTTGTGATGGCCCTGCATAAATATGATTGGAAGTTACTAGTCAGCTGATCACACTTCTTTTGTTAATGTACTTTTTCACACACACTGTAAACATCTGTTTCTTATGCCAATAAAGCACATTTGGATGGAACTGAATTGAACTGAACTTATACCCGTAAAGCTGCAAATACAGTAATTGCTGCATATGCTCCATATAATCAAAACAGTATGGATACTTGGCATGTCAAAAAGTCCTGCATTGCTATTAAATATGAGTTTGATCAGGTGATAACTGCATACAGTAAAGTTTATGATTAAAATTGAATTAATCTTTGGCTAGGTCAGATTAAGCAGTCAATTTACAGGTACATGTCTCTTCTTGGTCAAACACTGCCAATTAATTCTACCATGACTGTCAATAGACAACACCAGTGAGGACAGACTCTGAATTCCTTATGGCAGATATAGCAAGCGATACAGGCGGTGGTTCTAGGACATTTTTAATAGACTTGCACGAGTGGAAGTGAAGCACAAGACATCAAAAGCTGTGACACATACAGCCTGAGGCTGCAACACTGAGGTCAACCAGTCCGCCACAGCCCAGCAGAGCACACACAGTATAATACTACAGCCTTAAAATAAATGCTGACATAGGAATACAATATAGCAACTAAATGCACGTGCACAGTGTTCCATCAGGACAGTTGCCAATAAATCAGTGAGTATATGTGAGGAATATTGAACAGCTTCATAAACTACACAACACAGCTTTATTATGAGACAAATCCCAAATATTTCAGTCTGAAAAGATGGACGTGATACAGTACCATATCTGAACTGCCCTTGATTCAAATCTAACTAGACCCTTCCCCCTCCACATACACCTTTAGAATATAAAAGGGTTCTAGGTAGAACCCTCTGGGTGGGTTCTACATAAAACCCTTACAATATAAAAGGGTTCTTGGGTAGAACCCCCAGGGTGGGTTTGGTATATAAAAACCTTTGGAATATAAAATGGGTTTTTAGTAGAACCCCCTGGATGGTTTCTTGTTAGCACCCAGAATGTGGAAAGGTTTTAGCAAGAACCCCCAGAGTCAGTTCTGGGCGACACCATTATAACATAGAAAGATTTTCTGTAGAAGCTCTCATAGGTGGTTTGTGGGTAATTTTTCACAGATGGTTCTAAGTATAAGCCTTTGTATTGAGTTCTATGTAGAACCCTCTGAAAGGGTTCCAAGTGAAACCTCTGTAAAAGGTTCTACCAGCAACCAAAAACAGATCTCCTATGAGGACTACCTGAAGAACACTTTATGGTTCCAGTTAGCGCCTTCATTGTAAGCTCAGAACTATTGCTGGGAAAAAACACCATGAAATGATGTTATGTTCTGTAGGGTAGCAGGACCTTGGCTACATATGATACATAATATTTTGAAGACAAATTCATCTCCTGCCCCTACGTTGGACTTTGCTGTCTCGTGGTATAATCAGTATGCTTCAGGAATCAACTAAAGAGAGCAAAAGTAAAAGGAAACAAGCAGGACACACAGGGCGATGCTATTGCTGCGGGGGTTTATCCTGGCCTTAGCACAAATACATGACAGAGAGGGAGTGGCCGAGTAGTAAAGGAGATTAGTCTGTTACTTGCAAAGCTCCCATTACGTGTGTGTGTATGTGTGTGTGTGTGTGTGTGTGGTGTTGTGTATGTGTGTGGGCTTGAACTCATGGAGGCTTGAAATCATTAATAAACATTTGAAATCATCGCTGATTCGCAGGGATGCTCCGTCAAAGAAATGCCAGCAATAATGTCATCATCTGCACCATCTGAATCAAATTAGCCAATGCTGCTGAGTCTCTGAGAATTACAGGAATTGTGAATGATGTTAAAGAGAAAAATGAAGGGAGTGAAAAAAAGAAAAGAAAAGAAAAAAGTGGAAGAAAAGCCTGGTGGCATGTTCCACTCGGCTAAAGATCTCTCTTCTGGCTCTGTTTGGCCTTTTTAACACAGTGACAAATTAGAGCCCGTGCCATGTGAAGAGTCTCTGTGATCTGCCTATGTAACAATCCAAGTGTGTGTCAGAGAGCGAATAAAGGAAAGATAGATGAGGAAGGGCAACAAAGAGGCAAAAAGGAGGCGGGGGCAGAGGGGCGGGGTTGTTATTGTGAACGGAAATATGAGTCTGTGTGGAGAGGAGAGCATGATATGCACTGTGCTGCAATGTGTGCCAGGGTAACAGGGTGGGGATGTGCACGATTATGTCAGAATGTGTAGGAGATGGAGAGGGAGTGGAGACAGGCGAACTGGAAGGGAAGGAAGCGGAGGGTAAGAAAAATAGAGGCAAAAACAGGAACAGACAGATAGAAGGGAGGAGAACAGACAGGGTGGGTGGGTGGCAGGGTGTCTTTTATGAACAGATTCAGGAACTCCCAACGCAGCAGGGATTGAAAAGATGAAGAGAGTCAAATAGGAAACGACTACCCATTGCTCTGACGTCGTATCTCTAAGTGACGGCTGAGATTTTATGTGGGTGAGCATGTAACAATCCTATTGTTAGTGTATGTCTTTTAAATAATAGGTTGCATCCATTTCTGCAAGTGTATGAACTCTCTCCCATGTTCTTCCTCTACATCTGTGTATGTGTGTTTGTGTGTGTGAGTCCAGGTGTCAGTGGGGAGCTCCCCTCCCATGGCTGGAAGGACTAATGTGAATGCAGTGATGTGTGCAGTGAGCAAACCCTGACTAGTGCTGGACTCAGCTGACCCCCCTCAGGGAACCCCCCGGTGCCAGCAGGGCTCCCTCGCTTTGCAAAACTGGTAGAACTAGCACTACTCAGCATACACATACACACTTGCAGAGAAACAGAAGGATAAACTAACTTAACACACACACACACTGCCTCATCTAGGCATAACCCCACAAAGCCAAACTATACTTCTCTCCTACCAGATATATGCTGAATACTTTGGGAAGTGTTTGAATACTGGCATCACTCTTTGCCTCTCAAAACTCATGAACCTCATGAACGACTAATCTACATACCATTACATAACTGGTTGGTCAGTCAATACAAACATGAGCTGTGCAGTCAGTTACTGTTCAAACCCACTGACCCTTATTTGAAGTTGTAGTGGGGATCCTAGCTTCCAAGGACACCAAATGTGTCAGGCTGGACTTTGAAGAGAATCACAAATTATGTGCAAAACATCTGGAATATTTTTATTAGATGGTGTAGCCACACAAAACATGGAATTTTGGGTTTAGGGATAATGATTAATAAACGATTAATTAATTGGCCAAGTACATTAATTCAGCCAGGTGTAGGTGTACATGCATTGTACAGCTTACTTGATGTGATGTCAGTCTCAAGCTAAACCTTACCGGACTTGCCAAAATACAGAACAGTATATGGCGTTGCAAAGCTAATTCCAACAAAAAACATCCGCTCATCTCAAGGTTAGAGCTCAACAATGGGCAGTACAAACAGCAGTGGTGCTGATAACAACAAGGTTGGACTCATATTGTGTGTTTACATGTGCATTAGTATCCTGTTTTTGATTACATTCAGCATTTACATAGAACATGAAAAACCTGGTTCTTCATACTCTTGTATACATGATCATAACAGCAACCAGGTTTTGGATCAGCTGCCTGCAGATGTGTCTTCATTTCTCACCATCTCAGCCTCTATGAGATGGTTCAGAAACCTGGATAAGGTGTTTACATGCAACAGTACCCTGGTTCTGAGTACTCCTGGTAGTATATCCAGGTTTCTCAAAACCAGAGTAAGGTCTTATCCAGGTTCATGAAACTGGGATAAGCTGTTTACATACACAAAACATAACCTGAATACTTCAAAAACCTTCATAACCACAATACTAGTAAATGCACTCAAATACCTTAAAGCTGCACTAATCAATAATTTTCTATTAACAATGGATCAAATCACCGTAAATAATGTGAAAGCTTGTTCTTCACTATGTAGAAAAAAAAAACTCATGTAAAAAAGCTGTATGTGATCTGCCCAGCCCCAAACAATAGACAGACAAAGTTAGCTACTAGCTGGTGAACGTTGTGGAGCATTTAGCAGCTAAAGAGCCAAATACTTTTCTGAGGGTTGTTGAAGACAAAACACAGCTAGAGGAGAGTGAATAGTGGACTTGTGTTCATCAGGTGGACACAAACTTGACTCTAAATGTATGCTAATGCTATGTCTGCTGAATGTGTTACAGCTTTAATATGTCAGTGTTGTGTTTACAGCTTGTTCTTCTGCACTCAGCAGCCAGACTAAATGCAGCTTTTCTATCTGGAACTAAAGCTTTGTCTTCACGTGCAGGGATTTATAATGTTGTGCCAGTGTACAGTATGAATCAAGTCAAACCTGTCTGGACCACATCTGAGCTACCCACATTTCAGTCTGGTCTGACCTGGCCAAAAGTTAGATGCACACTACAGCATAGTTATTAAGCCTAATTACACTGTCTCGTCTCTCTCTTTAAAACATTTTTAAATAAAACAACACCCTCAAAAATTGCAGGGTAATTCATATGCCAGCCTGCTTTGGCCTCATTTTGCAGGTTGGGCTGTAAAAGCACAAAAAATGTGAGTACAGTAGGTCATCCTCCTTTTTTGCTACAGCAGCATAAAAGGTGTGTAATTGGTTTACCTGAACATAGAGCAGGTTTAGCTGGACAGGGTCCCTTGAGTCCACGTTCTGGTCCGAGTAGAAGAACTTGCGCCTGAGCAGCAGAGTCTCACTTTCCTCCACTCCCTGCTCTCTGAACGTCCTGCTGTGGTCCAGCCAGTTCACTGCCCAATCAATACACACACTCTGTTATCACGTGCACCAAAATGAATAGATGTTCACTTTACAGAGATGTTAGCAGGGGAGGATACTGATGGTGAAATTAACCAGGCAGTCTGGATAGACAGATGAGCTCAGACAGACAGTCTACCAAATTATTCACAGGGAAGTGAAAATCTTGACAGGGCATAAACAGTGTCATTTGCATTATTTTCTGCTGAGAGGAAAGCTACTTTTCAGCCAAAGTTGGAGTGTGATTTATATATTCGCATGTTTCAAAATTTAATTGATGTCCTCTGGGGAAAGATAACAGTGGTAATTTCATTAAACTTTGATATGTCCATGCAATAAATTAGACTTGAGTGATAAAGTACATGTCCACATGATGGCGTTGAGTCAGATTCATTAATGTGAAAATAAGAAATATGCGTAAAGCCATCAAGATACCAACACAATGCTTCTGGAGGCTTTTGCAATCACACACTCACAGTCATCATCTGTGTGGAGTTTGGCTTTGAGCTTTTCCATCTTCCTCTCATCTCGCAGCAGCAGTGTTCTGTCTTTCTTCAGCGTCCCCATCCCATCCTCCTTTTTCTCCTCTGTCACTTCCTGGATGAGGGAGTACTCCTCATAGTTGGTAATCCCTGAAAAGGGCACAAGTTAGCCAGAGGATTCTCAGAGGAGGAGACGCCTCAAACCGGTATGATAAATAATGCTGTGATACACTCTCAGAAATAAGAGTCCCAAGAGGGTTCTATTTCTATGTACTGTTCGTTTTTCAATAAAGCAAATATGCTTCATAAGCTCTTAAAACATTATCATACACTCTTATAATTAAGGGTTCCAAAAAGGTTCTTCCTGAAGGGCTGAGGTTCTATCCAGAACCATTTGCATCTGGAGAATCCTTTTTTGAAAGCAAGACTTCTTTGTAAGACTAAGAGTTCCATTATGAACTCTTTTCATCCAAATATCTTTTTTGAAAGACAGTTGTTTGTACTATAATATTAAAAGGGTTCTTGGTAGAACCTCTTGGGTGAGTTCTGGGTAAAACCCTTGGATTATAAAAAGGTTCTTGGTAGAGTTCCCTGGCTGGGTTCTAGGTAAAACTCTTGGAACATAAAAGGCTTCTTAGTAAAGCCCCCTGGGTTGCTTCTAGTTAAAATCTTTGCAATATAAGGGTTCTCTGTGGGAAACCTCTTATAGGGGTTTCTGGGTGAAATCTTTCACATATGATTCTAGGTACAACCCTTTATGATGGGTTTGAGGTAGAATAGGGTTCAAAGCAGTTCTGCTTGGCACCTTTATTTGTAAGAGTGTAGTGAAAGCATTTCTGATATTCCCCTGCACTCTTCTCTTTCTTATCTCTTTCCTCCCTGCTTTGAAACAGAAGTGAAGGAAAGCTGGTAGAGAGCCAACAAACTAAAATGGAAGCTGAGGAGGAGAAGAAGCCAAGCAGAAAGGACCTACTCTAAACAAACATTTTCCAATAAAGCTATCTGCCAGACACACATCCCTCTCCTCCTCACCCAATTGAGCTTGAAAGCAGCCCATTATAATTGAAATACACTGCTTAGGGAACACCTCTGTGACAGGCGAAGATGGCACGCTCTGGCCCTTAGGAAGAACACTTCAGCGTTTATTAGAAACAAGCTTGTTTGAGCTTGATAAATCATGCCCAGTGTGCTCTAAACAAAAAGTGATTAGAACTTTTTCAAGCGTACATGAATGCTCCAAAGTGCTTAACAAATGCTGCTGTTTAAATGTGAATTTCATCGCACATAATAACACAGGAACATAATGCAACTCAGTAAGAAGTCAAGTGGTACTCTTTGGACTAAAAATAAAACAGAAGATGAATAATTCAAACCCTGGACGATGGCTTGACAAGATTCATATTAGCAGTACTTCTTGGAGACTATCACCTACCTATTCTGCTGCATATGGTGACAAGCAGCTCCCCGACTGTTTTTGAGTCATCCACCATGATGGTTTTAACTGCACCGTCCAGCATTTTGATCTTCTGGGGCCTTTGTTTCTTCTTATACTCCAAGATATCCTAAGAAAACAAGATACAAGCTGATCATTCCAGTTGTTAAACTGCAGTTGCTCTCAGCAAGCAGAGAGGCATGAACATCTCAGGTCCCACTAGAAAATATAAATCACTTTAAGAGACGGTAAGTGACACTGACAGTTCTCCACCCCAAACTATCTTACTCCATTTCGCAGCATGTAGTAATCCAGGGTTCTTCCAGACTCGAGCCAGATTCCTTTCCTGGGATCATCATCAGACAGGAAGAGGCCATAATCTGACGCTGAAACACAAAGTGAAACACAGCATGCAAATGTAGATCTACCTATGTATTTCCATTATGTAAATGACATTTTCTGAGTCATCTACCAACCTTGTCCTGTCTGGGCTTCCGGGACTCTCTCTCTGATGATTCTGCAGGCATCGTACACTGGCGTGGATGGTTCAAACTGCATCGTCTTCACCACATTGCACTGGCGTACGCATATCTTTAGCGACAGGGCCACCATCTTGGTGGGTAGTATAATGGCCTGACCGACCTACACACCTGGAAAATATAGAAGTAGAAACATCATTCATCATTATTATTATGATAAATATCCTTCATATTATCATTAAGTATCATTCATATCGGGAGGAAATCAACAGTCTTGCAGAGTGTTGTATAGAAAACAACCTACTGCCCAATGCCACTGACATACTAAAAGATAGACAAGCTCACCAAAAGTGAAGCAAAAACATTTCCATCACCCCCTAGTGGCTGGCTGCAGTACAGATCATAAATCCCACCCACTCCATGTTAGTGGAGAGGACATGGAAAACATCCAAGGACATGTGAAATATTTTTTTCTGAAATATGGACTCAGACATTTTAGGTAGTTCTTATTACATAGATGTTTGTTCAGATGTTCATCATTTTTGATAAGTTTGGATTTAATTAGTTATTTGATGCTGTAAAAAGCAAGTTTAAAATCAATAGAAAGCACCCTGACTGGGAACTAGGGATGCCACCAATTGCAACTAGCGACAGTCTTTGAGACATATCTGCTGATACAAGGCCAGAACCAATTGTCTTTTGATTTGTTATAGCAGCTGGTATAGCAGTATTTGGTGGTCTGTTTGATATTAAGCCAAACTGGACCAGAAATTCTGAATTTTACCACTAAGAGTCACAGACAAATATTTCACAATAAAGCCTTGCTAAGAAATGAAGAGTTTTTGTCCACTGAAAAGCTAGTGAGCTTTTACTTTGAAACAGATACAGGACGTGTTGAGTTTATATTAACAATGTTATGCAGTAACTTTGACAGGACAAATGGGAGTGGATCAAAATAATGCTTCATACTTCTTGCTAACATAGAAAACAGATGTGATAAGCATGAGTGACATGACGGTTATCTGGGACAAGGTTACATTAGCATTGTATTTAAAATGTAAAATGATTGGGTGATTAACGACTGATTAACTTTCTGGCAACACAAACTAGCCCAGAAGATCACTGATACCCATATGCAGACAATACCCAGCCCAGCCACAGCCTGGTCACCTTGCTGCCATCTGGCAAGAGATACAGAAGTATCCACTGCTGTACCGCCAGACAACAGAGCAACTTCTTCCCTCAGGCTGCGATACTGCTTTATTCATCCTCTGCTCTCCACCATGTAAAATGGGTTGTTTAATTATTATTCTATATCTATATCTATTATTCATTCAACCAATCTACTGTCTATCAGTTTATACAATGTTCTCTCTGTGAGTAGCAAAAAGGGAATTAGAACATAATCTTGTTCATAGCCTCTTTACCCTGCTGCTGTCTGGCAAGAGATACAGAAGTACCCATTGCTGTACCAGCAGACTAGAGAGCAATTCTTTCCTCAGACTGTGAAACTCTTAAATTCATCCTCAGTACTTCACCATAAAAAATAGTTCATTTGATTTTTTGTCTATGACTTATCATTTATTTAACTCTACTCAGTTCATGCATCATTTTCTATATATTGTTGTGAGCAGCAGAAAGGGAAGTACAACTTAAATTTGTCTGCAACCCTGCGCTGTATATGCTAAATAAATCTACCTTGTTCATGTCCCTTGTATTATGAAAGGGTTAGTGTGTGTAAAGTCATAATCCTGGTTAGTATCCCAAATAGATGAACTGTGTTATGGCCAGTATCAACAGGGCATTATTAAAATGTCCTCTCATAAAACAATCATGCTTGAGAGTGTGTAGTAGAGGGAGTGTCTGAGGCATAATACAACAGCACAAGGCACAGAACAAATCCTTGCAATTATCTCTCTGGGGACATTTTTACCTGTGAAATTGAATGTGTGTTATGCCGTACCCCTGCCTCACAGCAGCTCCTCATTCTCCCCTGCTGTTCTGTTATTGAAGGGTTAAGCGTGTGAAAGGTTCTACCTGATTGCAGTGTGTGTAGAATTAGCTGAACGAAGGCAAGCGACATAACCTTTCAGCAGCAAAAGGGAAATAAGTGCAAATCTCTCTAATCGTCAGGAATAACAGGAGCCGAGTCAAAACACAGAAAATGACATTCCACCGCCGCATCATTATTCGCTCTTCTCCTGGCTCGCACTCTCCCCCAGAAGCAGCAGACTTCACTGTGAGACAAATCAGGGGGTGTTTTGTCACATACTGCAATTAGGGTGAATCATTTCAGGTATTCTGAGATTCTCATATGCACAAAAAAGGAAAGACTGATACTGCAGAGCGTTTCTCCTCTTCCTTGACCTTGGCTTCAACAGGGAGAAGGATGAACATGATAAATAGGGCTGTCTATACCCAGGAGGGTCTCTGCCTCTTATTTAACCACAATTAGACCAAAAATCTTGATGTCACTTTTTTGTTTTTGTTAAGAATTAATTGGCCACATTCAAAGCCAATCCATCTCTTCTTGAGAAAATTGGTGTATATACAAACTACTTTGCATATAATTTGAGTGATTGGAGGAATATATTGGCTATCGCTGTTTGTCCATCACCTTTTTTTTTTTTGGCTGAATTTTCTCATCTAACACTGTCAGTGCTGATAATCAAAACCTTTAAGGTATCAACTGAAACAACTCAGTGCCAGGCAGTATTGAAACCAATCACATCAATACCTGAATGAAATCCTTTTGGTACCCAAATCTAGAAAAGAATTATTATTTATATGGTTTCCTTCCCAGCCAATCACAAGCAAGCATTCTTCATAAAGAAGAACTTTTGAAAAACAATAGCAAATTAAATATTGGTATCAGTATCATTTTAAGGATACCAGTATTTCTACTGGCATCATCATTTTTTAAACAATACTTAGTTCTAATTCCCACTAATCATGAATCATATCACAATCACAATATCTGTTAAGATAATTACAATATGATTTTCTTTTACTATACTGTGCAGCCCTATTCCAAATTCTACTTCAAGACTGGTAGAATTTTAGTATTTCTCTCCACAGCCGGATATGAAGGCAAAAGTTCAAATCGTCACACTGAAACGATTCAGATCTCAGCCACACTTGGAAACAAAGAGTTTTTTTGTGCTCAGGATTCACAGCTCATCCACAGGCCCTCTTTTCTGAGGCAGAGCAGCAGAGAAAGTCTGAGAAGTAAATTTTCTATAATGATGGAGTTGTGAATGAGCCCGCCTGTGAGTGTGGCTCTGTCATGGCCATGTGTTCCTCTCCAATAGCCCCTCTCCTTGCTTCCCTGAAATTTTCCTTCACACAAAGTGGGAAAGACAGGCACAAAGAGGAAGGGGTAATGGCACCGCATGAGCTCTCCTCTATACAGGCTGGCAGAGGAGCCCCACCGAGTTTTTGTCATCCAGCTCTTCTTCCACAGATACTCTCTTCTAGACAAGCAGCTTGAGACTGCCGAGCAGACTGACAACATGGCAGGCTCACAGTGTAGACTCACAGGTAACAACACCCACTTGCACACAGACACACCAAATATATAGATTGTGCAGAAAAAAAATGTGTCTATTTTTGTGGAAATCTCAAGGACAGGTCCATCTCACCACTGACAACAGGTATTTGTCGGTCTCCTGCTGAAGCAACAGTCACTTTATTATCTGTTGTGAGTAGCATCAGTCACTTCAGAGAATAAGTACTGCAGAAACCACATGATGAAACCCGGGAGGATAATGATAATCCCTGAGCTTACAGTAGTGTGAGAGCACATTTTTCACTAGGATCCTCGTGCAAACACTCCAACGCAGCCAGCTCCTCATTAGCTCTGCTTACTGTACAAGCATGGATGGATCCACGCCTGAGAGAGGAACACTTTCTGTTGAATTGTGTTTGTTTTCAGGCTTGGGGAGTAATAGATTACATGTAACAATAATATCCCAATGTAACTGGGATACAAAATAAAGGTAACTGTATTCCATTACAGTAACTGAAAAATCAGAAATACATTTAGATTTACATTACATTTATTAAAACTTCTCAAGTCTCACAATACCTCTCTGGCAGTTAATTGGCTAACCTGTCAATACTACTACTACTGAGACATATTTTGGGACTGCTGGTGACCGGGATGGTGCGTTGGTAAAAACACAAGCCCCACACCGGAATAAGGTGATGTAAATTTACTTTAAGTTTGGGTGTTAAGTGTGAATAGCATACTTAGCAAATTAAATTTAAATGTGTGTAGTTACCACTATCAATCTAAATGTGCATTTATACATAACAAAAGAAGGAATAGCTATACAAATAATTAATAAACTTACAATGAACACAAAACATTAATATAAGGTTAAACAGTTTCACCATATTTGGTACTGAGGTAATCCAAAAGTCCACAGAAATTAATAAAGTTACATCAGTTTAATACTGTGATATTTGATTATGTTACTGAAGACATTTTATTAGTAGGTAATTAGAAATTGTATCGAAATACATTTTTAAATGAACCCTTCCAACCCTGCTTATTTTATTACCTTTTCTGGGCCACAAGGTAGACCTAAAAATGTAATTTCAAAACACTATCTCCTGTGACGATCATAAAAGAGTCCTGCCTTGAATTAAATTTGTTCCCTACTCTAAATATTAAGACATGAAAATGGCCAAAGAGCAGCTTGCCAGGGAGTCTAAACATGGACAATTCAATAGAGACCAGGCAAGGCAGGAGCCATCTGGAGAGGATACAGCTCTAATGATTGACTGTAATACCAGCAGCAGTGCACAGCCCGAGAGCAACAACTGCTGCGATTACTGCACCAGTCTGTCACACAACAAGCAAGGAGGTGGCTCGACGTGAAACTTAAACAGTTTGGTTCAGGCATGAGCAGTTTGTTTGCACCAGTCTTCCAAAATGCTTGTGATGGGACAACAAATCTGAAGCAGAATGACCCCTGAGAGTACAACGGGGTGTGGATAAGAATGAATAACATTCCTTCAAGGACACCATGTAAACAATGCTGTATAGGGGCGCTTCAATTTTGTGGTTTTTATTCGATCAATACCGGAGTAAATGTCTGTGTGTTTCTCATGCAGTGTAGAAATGAGGATGTAAGACATGCAGAGTACAACAAAGATAACAAGAGATGTGTCTGGGCTACACAGAGACTTAGCCATTATTTCCAACTGTGAAGAACAGACAAGCTCTTCACAGCTTTGAACATGTTCACTGCAAAAATCCAATGGCAATTACTGTACTGTGTGTCATATATACTGCCCATGATTGTCCTCTGCAATTTACACCAGATGTCAGGGTACGGTTGTCTATTAAAGAGTGTGCAAAATACCTGGTGACAGTCGGGGAGTCCAACCATCTAGTCTTACAATATGCAATATACGAGTAAGTCCATATTTTTTGACTGAATGTAACCATGATGATGATGATGATGTTGTAGCAGAGAAAAGTCCACTGCTTTTCAGGTTCTACAGGAAAATGTTAGTTTTTTTTAAAGTACATAGACTTTTATTGTGGACTATTTGCAACTGTACCACCCATGGATGAGACCGTACCAGAAGCAACTGTGTGTTCAATTACAATATAAGAATAAACATCACTATATTTTTATTTGCAGTTTGAATAGTGAATACTAGACATAGTAAGCATCCAAAAACAGACATTTTAGTGACAATTGCAAGTCACAAACATTTTATTTGTTTTATTTTCCAGAGATCCCCCCAGATTTTGCTGTTAAGACTTTCAGGGGGTTTCAAGTGTCAATGAAAGAGTCTCAGGACCCCCCAAGACCACCTGTATTTATCAAAATGCTATTAAATCACTTTGAGCTTTGTAATTTGTGAAATACAAGATGTGTTCTCTAAACAAAGGAAAAAACAAGAAGATCCAGGACCACACAGTGCAAACACATTGTACTAAAGTAATTGCTCATTACTGATAAAACCTGCCTGACGTGCAAAACACAGAGGAAAAATAATAAAAGCAAGTGACTTGAATTAAACTTAAGAATGGAATCGATGCAAATAGGGCTGCACAATATGCAATATGATAAAAAAATATACATATTGCAATTATTTTGAGAGATATTTGCAATTGTGTATGATTCACAATTAGTGGGAATGATAATTTTTGCATCACAATTTTCATTTTCACATAAAAAACTGCTAAAATTACTACTAGATATGTTCTTTAAACAAATGAAAAAACTGAGGATCCAGGAGTACACAGCACAAGCACTTGACATTGCACTCTGAAGTAATTACTCATTAATTACTGTAGGGTTGATATAAACCTTCCTGACCTGCAGACCACTGAGGGGGAACAACATGAAAAGGAAGCAACTTGAGCTAAATTATATATTTTTTAATGTATACTGTGTAATTCCTTATTTTTAAAGCACTAAATCTAAACCATCCCCCCACATTGCTTCAGGATTTTCAAGGTCAGCCCATTAAAGCGAGATCACGGGACAAACAGTAATGATTCCCTGCATGGTAAACAAGATACTTGCGACTCTTTCTGCTTAAGCAGCATCTGTGAGTACAAACAGAAACAGAGATGCAGATGCAAACATCTCTACTCTTACTTTCACCATCAGCAATGATTATTGTGTGTGTAAAAACAGCCACTCTGGGATAAAAAGTAGATTACTGTGGTGACTCTAAAGCAAGAACTACTATTGTAAAGGATGAGGATTAGATTTTAACAAGCGGTGATGCAATTGAGAATAACCCCAAAGCTCAAATGAAGTGAGTAGTTAGTAAAGCAACAGGAAAATACTGTGGCTTCACCAACCTCACAAATACACTGAATGGCATTTACTATAGCATATTACCTCCAGCCTGGCGGACTATTATTATTGTTTAATTTAAGCATGTAGTGTGTCAGTGGCATTGAATGGAAGGCTGAGAGTAATCCTGACCTCAGCAGTTCTCAGGACTGTTGAGAACAGCAGGATTAAAGCATGTGTGCATTGAGGAAATGCTAATTGGCTAAACTGCTGCTGCACACCACACCTCCTTTTTCTCTCCTCTTTACATTCCGCGCTGACACTCTGAGCACAACATCAGCCTTTTATCCCCGTCTGAACAAAGAGCAAGGTCAGTTTTCTGCAGGACCATAGGATGTCCCAGGAGACCATGACGTCTTCCTGGAACACAGACAGTCCGATTGAGGGTCACACAGCAGCAAACAAGGCTTGTTGCGTATTCAAATCTAATATTCCTGCAGCCCAGGAACTACATTTCTGCTCAACTCCACAATGGAGAGATGAGTCAAGGTCAGGTGTGTTATTTCCGCCAGATGTGACAGCTGTTTCTAAATTTAATGACTGCTAGGATATCATTATGAGCACTTCACATCTTAATTTGAATTTGGTACATCAGATCACTAACTGTACACAAGAGGTAGGCATTAATAATCCACCATAAATACATCTTTATGAGCGTGTGTATGTGTATGCGGCATATTTGATTTACAACTAACGTATAGCAAATTATAATACATCTATTTAATAGCCCAGGGCTGTAATCTAAGTAGCACATGAGGCCACAGAGACATCATTCTGTCAGCTTGCCTTCAGCACATTAATAACACGAGAAGAATATGATTATAGTACACTGATGCAAAAAGCAGATATTTGTTGCTGCCAAAGAATGATGGATGGAGCAGGGTTATTTTTTATAAGGTGAGGAGAGGCTGGGCAATATATCAATCTTATATCAATATCATGATATTAGACTCGATATCATCTCCGATTTCGGTCTTGTTATTTCGTATTATTACACGGCTTTGTTAACTGCTTGATTGTGATTGGTCAATTACAGCATTCGAAGGTCTGTTTTACAGACCATCACTACTAAGAACAGGCAGTTGCTATGGGCACAGTTCTGATTATAGACTCTGGAGGAGCAATAAAATCATTATTAATACAATAAAATGTTTAATTAATTTATTTAAAATTAAATTTTTAAATTTAGATATTGTATCAAACTATGATTTATTTCAGTCAGTAACAGTGTAATACATGGAATAATGTGGGTGATTCAAGAACCCTCCGCTTCGTGTTGGAATCCTGCATCACTCTGTCGCAGTTTGTTTCACAATAACGGTTCTCCTTACATTATGGAATAAATGATGTCTTTTCCTGGTTTTAAAGGCTGCATTACACTGAGGTGATGTAATTTTCTGAACTTACCAGACTGTTCTAGCTGTTCTATTCAGGGTTCTCATGGGTGCTGGAAATCCTTGAAAACACTTGAATTTTAATGCAGTGTTTTCAAGGTTTTTTTTCAAGGGTTTCAAGTGCCTGAATTTTGGATAAAGTTCTCTAAACTGCTTGAAATCGTAATTGTATTACTTTCACAAGAAATTGCTACCCGACTGAATAGTTAGCTTTTTAGAATAGGAATAAAATAAACTAGATATTGGCTCAGCCATGTTGTATAAAGAAGTGAAGTCCCTCCCCTTTTGCTGTCCCCCATGGGACCTTATTTTGGAAAAAATATGAACGATTGTTAATGGCGAGAGACAAATATTTTTTCAATCCTGCAAAAATTACACATATGATGCTTTACAATTTAAAAGATACTTTTACAAGTCAAGGGAGTTGCAGCTTGTGGTGTGTTTGTCGTAGTTTAGTTCAGTGTGAAACCGCTCAGTGAACTACATCTCTCATCTCACACAATGTTCATCATCAGCGCCAACATTGCTATGTTTCATAAAGTTATCTTCCCTGCGACTATTGGTCCTTTTATCAGTGGGGAAGCGAGAGAATGAGCAAGACTGTTAATAATTTGACTACATCGTGGCAGGAAAACACAGAGGCATCATAGCTTCAGTGGCTAATGTTAGCTTTTGTAGGGAGAAAGTCATGACGTCACTTACTCGACCGCTGGTCATCGTTAGTTTTTCTATTTATGTATCTTCACAGTCTGAACTTCAACAGATTTTCTTGACTTATAAAATTGTCTTTTAAATTGACGAACATCATAATCTGTAATTCATGACATAATTCAATAGGGATAAAAAAAAATTGTCTCTTGCCACTGACTACAATACATATTTTTCTTAAGTTTGCATGGTAGTCCAATGGAGGAGGAGGGACTTTGACTCTATTGAAAACCAAGTCTATCTGCAGACAAGTGACACATTTTGAAACATGAAACTTTGTTTTGTATTATCCTTTAATTTGTCACCTTTCTGTACAATGTCATCACAAAACAGAATTGCAGCTGCTTATAGCACAATAACATCTGATTTATTGTGATGAATTAGTAAAATAATAATTTTTAGTATGCTGAAAAAGCTTGAAAATGCATCTTGAAAATGTTCAAAAACTGCTTGAATTTGACTTTTAACAAAGTGTAGGAATGCTGCATTATTTGCTTGTACCCACAAAGTCATTCATACAGTACTGCTGCAGTATTCATAAATATTGACATCAAGGTATCTAGTCAAAAATATTGTGATATTTGATTTTGTCCATATCACCCAGCCCAAGAGGAGAGTGCAAAAATACGATTACCATACTACTACCTTTTATCATATCTTCTTTTCAGAGATGTTGTAGATATAAAACTAAATGTGCTCTGTTACATGTACCGTTCAACTGCAAATATCTGCTTTCTTTTGCCTTGCAGAGACCATATTCTCTTTTTTATCTCGATGTCCTTGTGCTCATTTCCTTGCAGAGAACACTGACTGAATCTGGAGTCCACCTGAATACAATTCAAATCATTAATAAGTCAAAGGCTTTCGCCTCCACCCTTATCACTTCCTCCATACGTTTCATAAATTAATTAATCCTTGCTCCGGCAGAACACAGCAATCACCGGACATTATTATGAAGGAGAACTGACCCTTGCTATTTTAAGTTCACCAGGATTACTATGAACAAGCCATCATATTATAAGTGGCTTGCATGGTATTATTTCACTTAATAGAGTGTTAGTCAAACAGTGGTTGTCGAGATTTAAAAAAAAAAAAACGGCAGATAAAAAATAAAAAAGGCATCAAACCCACACTATGAATTCAGAGCCACTCACAGTAACGCTGACTTATTTTTCAAAAATGAACCTTGCTGCTGCTATGACCCACTCTTTGGACTACAGGCTGTGCTCCTGGGCAACACACTCTGCCGTAATGCAATTTGAGGGCACAGATACTGACAGAAATTATGAATCTTGCCCTTGTCGCGGGGAGGGAGAGAGCAGCTCCTCTTACACTAAAAATATCCAGCGAAGTAGAGCGTCCTCCAGCAGCACCGTTTCAAAAGCATCCACAGCAGCAGCAGCAGAGGCAGTGCAATAAATGTAACCGTTTCTTCCTTTTGTTGTAAAAGACAACGGCATTCATCAACACCTGCACCTGTTTTCTATCTATTCCATCAATCTGTAAATTTTAATTCTTGAAGATCATACAGCAAATTCTTCAGGAAAACTGAGACATTTTAAGACATTGTCTCAGTTACATTACTATTGAAATACTGGTCACATTTTATTTTATAATACACTAATAAGACATAATAAGATATACTTTGTATGAAATAACAAAATATTGTTAGTAAAAAGTGTATTATTTCCCCACTGTTAGACCCTTATCAGACTTTCTTAGAGAATAATTAAGGACACATTACAACAAAATTGTACTGTAAACTTAAGTATATTATTTCCCACTGTTAGATGGTTATTACACTTTATTGGAGGGTAATAAGGGACATATTATAAGAGAACTGTATGGTAAACTAAAGTGAAATGAGTCTTAATTACCCTCTAATAAAGTCTAATAAGGGCCTGATAAAGGCTCTCATAATGTCTGCTATAGAACATATTATCATATTTTTTGCCTAATTGTCTGAAATAGCGTGGCTGAGATATTATTGGTTGACAATTGTCCAACAGTCCTTGAGTCAATACACTGAAACTTCCAGTACAGAGAGTTATCAATATGTACCATCCCTCATCCCTCATTTACAGATGTGAAGAATGAGATTCCTAATAGATGGAGACAGAAACAGCTACTAGAAGAGAAGTGCTCCACCCAGCAGCTGCAGTCAGTCAACCAATGAACTAGTCATTCAGTCAGCCAGTCAGTCAGCCAGTACACTGACTGTGGGGTTGACCTGGCGTCTGAGTCAGTTCCTCAGTGGGAGTGGTGGTTTATGGTGGCTGAGACAGATGTTGCCCAAACATTTTTATTTAATTACATACATTTGCGGATGCAGATCAGCCCAAAACAACAACGCACTGAGCCCATGATGATTTCATCATCATTATCAACCACATTTTTATCCATAAATCTCTGTTAGAGCATTTACAGTACGTGGCCTCTGGTCCACTAACCTACATCTGTTTTTTGACTGATAACTAAGCCAGACTTAGTGATGTAATGATATGAAACAGGGAGGATGTTTGGAGCAAAGAGTTCAGTGTTTGGGCTAAAAATAATTTGAGGTCCAAAGAATAAAATTAATATGCATTCAGTTATAACTAATATCTAAAATACTAGTTAAATAATTTGTTTCTTGAAAAAGAAGTTAAGTGTTAAACGTATCACTAAGTACTCTCTATTTGTGAAGTGTGCTTTACAAATCATCACACAAATTAAAACCCACTATGGGTTAATTTCACTTTTATTAACATTGTAAAAAATTTTTTTTTACATATTTATCTCATGCCACATAAAAATTTGGATATGCAATTGCTGTGTTTATGACTCTAATGAGAGTAAAATACTGAACAGGTGCTTGTCAAGTGGCTTAAACCACTCAACCCACACAGGTTTGCCTATCAAGCACTGCTCACTGCGTACCATATGGATGTTTGATCTGAACATGCTACAGGAGATTTAAGCAGGAAAGAATTTCTTCCCCACTATTACATCCAGAATGTGTTTCATACAGGAAAAAAAAAAAAAAGATAACAGATTTCCCATTTTTGTTAAACGTACTAAAAGGAGTTTTTAACTGGTCACAAAACAGTCTGAATTTAATAGTAATGCCTCTACATCTCCTCACTCAAAAAATGTAGTAGGCTACACTTCTGTGAGCTCTCAGGCTCTGTGATAATGAATCACCGTTATTTCTTTGGTAAGGATGAGTGTGTATAAGCTGACTCTGTTGGGTTGTTTTATTCTTTTGGTATGTGCGGCTTGAGGGGGCTTAGCTTTTCTTAGATCCAAGTAGTGGGGCTCCAGGGTAAAAAGGTTGGGAACCACTGCTCTACATGACATACATATATAGGCAAACAAAACCAGAAGATTGTCTATTTCTTTATAGTTATTCTTAAGTTAAATTCAAACTATTGGAGCAAGTTGTTTCCTAACACCCTCTCTTCCCCAGACTCGAAGCTCAGGCAGGTTGCCTGCAGGTTGGAAGAACACCGACTTCCAAGCGGACACCAGTAAGAACTAAGAGGTATCTGTGGTGTCTCCAGCTATCCATGTACACATCCATTTACAAGAGTATAAGACGAGTGCAACTTTGACCATGAAAAGCAACAATGTGTCCTACACCGTAAGGTGATCACCTTTTATAACTTTGTCAGTCGTCTGTCAGTGTAAATCTAAGAAAACAAAAGCCCACTGTTTTGAAAATATACACTCTGGAGTTGGAGTTCAGTGACTGCCTGTCTTCTGCCTGCCAGACTCCATTAACATATTACTCAGTTAAACCATTATAAACATCTATTCCTTCTGAAAGAGTATAAATGGTTTCTTACACCTTATAAACAGACACTTACTCATTTGGTGAACATTCTGCATTAAACTGACCTCTATGTAAAGTGAATTCATGTGAAATGGGCAGTCTGCAGAATCACAAAGGCCAATACTCTGATGACATTTTATGATTTAATACAGTAAATAAATTACATATATCTACTTATAGGCCTGGGTCGGATTCTCCTTGAAATCAATAAAATTATTTAGGAGATGGAGACGACAGAGCCTATGTTTACATTTTCCAGGCAAAGTTACACTGAGTAGTACTTTAGACCATACAAAGACGCAGATGGATTTTTTTCTTTAAATATTTTTGGTAATATTTTTTAATATTACAAATATACAGTACATTTACACTTTTTAAATTGTTGTTATATTTTGTGGTTATGACAGCAAAAACATCACAGCTTTTTTTCCACAGCGGCCTCCAAAATCAGCACAATATGCAAGGTCCTTGTAGCCGCTTTAAATAATCAATATCTCACATTAATACATATAAACAATATGCACAAGTAAGTATATCAGCCTCACATTGTAACATAAGCCTGAACCGAAATACAGCAGATAATAACCAACTTGTTTTTACTATTAGTGCCAATACATGTACATTTTCCATTTACATTTTGAGCTGTTGCTCACAGAAACACCACCATTGCTCAATTCCCACACCAACTGTAAAGTATAAACTTTTTGACTTGAGCTGCATGCAATGCATTCCAACATTATGTGCTCGTGTACCATAACTGATGTTTCAGGGACCGGAATTCCCAGTATGGGCATGTGAATGACAGCAGGCATAATGTAGTGTCGTACAGAACATCTTTGTCAAACAAAAGGACAGCTTCATTTCAGCATTTTTTTCACAGCAACCCCTGCACAATCTGAGGTGATTGAGAGTTTTAGCACTTGGCAGACTGCTTGATTTATTCAGCCTTCTCCACCTCCTCTCAGATGCATTTTGCACCTATAGACATGCGTGTTGTTTATCAAACGACAAGCTGAGTCGACCTGGAAGCACGGTTTGCTTGTCATTTGAGATGCAACCTGCGTGCAATCAGTGAAGTGTACTCAGCACCTTTATGCATACGGCTGGATCACACAAATCACAGGAGGAGATATGATGAAGTGCTGTGACTGCACATTATGCTGTATTTACTGAGGCTCACTTGATTTGTGAGGGTCAGTTTAACATGGAAATGAGCCCACCTCTCACAAACAGGTGCAGATTTGTGGGTGAATATGAAAGAAATGTGAAGGTGGTGAAAAGAAGATTTACACAAACTGGCCTTATGTATGTTCGAGGGTTACAAAATAATTTCAGCACATCATTGGTATAATACGATAAAGGAATATGAACAGATGAGATGACGCTTCAATTTTGTGCATGTGATGCACGTACGTCTGTGGGGTGGATGGTTTTTGAAGTGTCACAAATGGATATCAAAGTCGCTATTTGCAATGATCGCTCAGTGTCTGTCACGGAAGGAGGAGCTGAATTCCTTCAACACTAAATCCAGATTTAAATTTAAAGCTGTCATCCTGATCATTCCAACCAATTTGCAAAGAACAAAGAGAAACAGGCACCTGTGAAAAAAAATGTCAGTTTTCTTATTTTGAATGTGTACTCTTTGAAAAGCATTGTATTTTATGTCTGCCTCTGTCAGTGGCCCATCACAATATGAGCAGGCAATAATACAGTAAATTCAAGATTGAGAAGTGGCTTATACATCGCGCTTATACATCAAGGTGGACAAAATGGATAAAGTATTTGTTGGAATAAGGAATGTGGTTGGTGGCTTTCTCCCCTCAACAACCCTGTTTTTAAAATGTCATTTATTTTACTTCTGCTGTACTGAACATGTAGAGTTAGATAGAAATTATGTAGTGTTGTATAAAGACTCCCCTGTCCATATTCCATAAAACATAATGTCTGCTATGTGGAAGTTTATGGATGTCATAGTGCCTGGTAATGTTGTTGTTGTATTGTGCTGTTGTTTTACTGTCAATAAATGATCTAATAAAATTCTAGTGTTGAAAAAAATAATATGTAAATTCCACTGCAGGGTAAAACTTAATGTTCTCTGCAATTAAGAAAAACACTGTGCATATACAGTATCTGTATTGGCAGGGGCAATCGACCAAAATCAGTTGAAAAATAACAGCATATTGCATAATGGGCAAAAAATATCAAGGATCCCTACGCTCTGCAGAAATCAAACAGGGGTGTGGGAAAGCTGCACTCAATTTTTAGACAGAAAACAACCAGTAACGATAACAACAAGTTTTATTGAACTAAAAGTTCAATAGAAATGAAATAATACACAATACAATTAATCTGTTCATAACATGAAACAAAGAGTAAAAATTGCAAAGCACATGATATGCGTTACATGATTTTTGACATACATATTGCAAGTTGCTTAACTTTCGCTTTGCAAGTCACTTCAGTGACGTCACGACACAATGTAAAGTAGTCATTATAACCCCAAACATGGTCTTGTACGAAACCTAACCAAGCAGTTTTTTGTGCCAAAACTTTATAGTTTGTTGTGCCTAAATCTAACCGACTGTTTCACAGCATTATTCATGTTAAAAAGACTTTCTGATCACATCAGATGCAGCTGCTTAAGGGTACCTTGAGCTTCAGTATTAGATGCAGAGGGCGGTGACAAATCAGTATGTGACAAATTGGGACGAGAATGCATTTGCAGAAAAAAGTGACTGGTGGATCCCTAATGTAAACTGATGCTTCTTTAGTAAATCAAGCAAACTGTGGGTGAATACAAAGGACAGAGCTAGTATACATTAAAACTTTCATGCACTGAAAATGTAGGAATTCCCAAGAGCAGCACAACCAACTTAAGAAAATATTATAGCTGATTGCAAATCAAATCAAACCAAATCAAAGACAGCATCCTCCTATAGATTCTTTCATCCATGTCACTCAAACCAACAGGGAGACTTGCAGTAACACACCTTCTGTTTCTCCTCTCTACAGCACTGCACAATGTGATAATCACTACTATATGCCAGAAAAACAGCATGACATAACTGAAATGCTATTTTATCAAACGTAGACAGACAGGCACAGCGAGATTAAGGAGTATCAAGAAAAGACTCCTCAGATGTGACAGTGATTAGTGCAAGAATATGTAAGTACAAGGCAGACCCGGCTCGTGAAATCATTGCATCACAATTACAAAGGTCACAGCTAAGATGCCGACCAAGCTCTCTGTATCTCAGCGCTGATCTGTCTCCCGGCAGGCACCCTACAACAAAATTAAACTAATGCAGAAAAGCAGCAGCTTGCAAGAGCAGACTGCCAAACACTACTTTATTATACAACAGAGTCTGACAACACATGGAAAATGAACAACACAATCTTTTATTAACTTTACAACAAATCATGTGGAAGTTAGATTGCAGCCCAACCAAACAGGGTACAATAGGTAGAGGGTGAGGAGAATGTGGGAGTTTCTGTACATGATAACACACGTGTACACTACCAGGCTTCAATTACTTAAATATTCTAAATGGATTGTCCTGCACTGGGCTGTGAACTGGAGTTTTAGACGACACTCTCACACCTCTGGCTCCCACGATCAGTATATTCTGCCTGGAGTGTCATGTCCTGTAAATCAGGCAACTCCAATCTCCGGTCTATGCTGCGTCCCCAGCACTGAGCCTCTCCTCTCTCTCATACTTAAGTCGCCGACTGCCTACTACCACTTGCATGCTGATTACAGTATCAAGAGCAGTGGAATGGAACATACACTGGCTCCTCTCCAAAGTGTGATACACTGACGGACTCTATCAGCATTTTATGTCCTCTGGCATGCTGTACAGGAGGAAACCTGACACACAAAGGCGGAGATTCATTGTTCTGCCTCTTTAAGCAAACCAAACGTTTAGCTAAGGACACCACAAGCTGACATGTCTCTTTAAACGTGAAGTGCACTTCCTTCGACCAATAAAGGATTTTGAGGGTTGATGCCACTAACAATATCAGGTAGTAAAAAAATCTGATATTGATGCATCAGCCAATATTGCAATGATCTCTCAAATGTGCTCATCAAATACTTGTGACAAAGATATGTAATGGAGCCAGGATATTTTACACCCTGTTTTCACTTGGAGACTATTTTTACAGAGGACTGACATAGAGCTGCAAGTGTTTTTGCTGAACATCATGATGTCAGAGTGACGTTGACCTTTGACCTTTTTGATCTAAAATGTCATCACCTCATCATTTTATCTTATTAGACGTTTGTGTGAAATTCTGTAATAATATGTGTACGAATTCTTAAGTTGTAGGCAAAATGTGTTTTGTGAAGTCACCGTGACGCTGACCCTTGACCAACAAAATCTAATCAGGTAGTTCTTGAGTCCGAGTGGACGCACGTGCCAGATGTAAAGAAATTTCCTCCAGATGTCTCTGAGGTAAAGAAATGTAATGGAGGCAAGATATTTTACAGTTTAAGAATAAACGTTATGGTCCAAAATTTTAGAAAGCCACTGAAACAGTAAACTTTCAGCTGTATTTTTAATAATTCTAAATAACTATATAAAAATATATAATATATAATATTAAACTTGGATTAAGAAAATGTATCAAATATTTATAAAAATGTTGCCTGTAACAAAATCTGCATTATATTCGGTCACAAAAAAAGTTTACATATCACTATACCAATATTAACCGATATGGCTGTCATAGGCCAATATCGGGCTGATAATATTGGTCGACCAATCTATAATTTTGGTTGTAAGTACAAAAAACATAACTAGAAAATAGTTACAGACCAAACTACCAATATTGCAAGACATGATGGATATTAATGTTATGGAGAAGCTGACATTTTCTTTAAAGCTGCAAGTAAGCAGCTTCCAGTCATATTGGGCAAAATGGTTACAGTACTCCAATACAATAGAACCTGGATACTTAACTTTGTGACTATTTTCTTGAGTGTAAACAATGGACAAAATAATTTCCCTATAGATCATCTAAAGTAAATTAATGAAAGATGTAAGCCAGGATTTATTTCAGTGTGGTGCCAATCTCTCTTTACCTTTTTTGTTTCATTCTTTTTTTTTTTTTTCTTTTTGTTTGTTTTTGTTCCCTTTGTATAGGTTGCTTGAATCTGAATGTAGTTGGATGTTTTCCTCTTTTATGTACTTGTCTTTCTTTATTTCTTTCTTTGTGATTACATATATGCAAAAATATTTAAGAGTAATGATAAAAAAGGCCTATGCTGTAAAAGAGAATGATGAATGATTTACAAAGTTCTCTCACTGTAAGAGCATTAATTCAACTGATAAATTGGTCAGGCTCTACTTGTGTTATTAGTCAGCTTAGTGGACTGGAGCAAAAGCAACACTTACCAAATGGTAATCTATCACCCTATCAAAGTGGTCACTGTAACAATAAAATCCCCTGTTGGTGGTGAGTGAAACCATGTTGCTGCATGAGAGGAGGTTCAGGGAGAGGCCATGTTGTTGGCCCATTGTTTCCAGTTCAGCAACTCTGCCCACAGTTGCCATGGCTGCTACTGCTGTGCCCACCTTTTCCTGAACATATAAGGCTGGACAGCAGCAGCAGCAGCCACATCCACTCTGGCCTCGGGCCTCAAGGCCTCAACTGCTTCCAGGGTCATCTGGATGTAGGATATACATGCTCTGCAGCAATCTGAGGATTTCAGCTAAAGTCAGCTTTTAAATGTCAAGCAGACAAGGTCAGTGGGAGAGCTTTATCTGTGCACTGACTATACACAACCCCATTTTCATCCAGGAGGCCTCTCAGCTATCCTGTCACAAGTACATGGAAATGTTGAGCAGAAAAAAAAGAGATTGAGGGAGTTGACTTTGATTCACTTTGATAGAGCGTGTCTGAAAAATGAAAATACCTCTCTGTGAAAGTGTCACTTCAGCGTCACTGCTTTGTTGAAGGTTCTGTAGAGAACATAATGTAACATTTTTGTGTGGAGGGCTGCACTGTGAGAATGAGAAACTGTCTGTGATATCGTCTGCTTGTGCATTGATCCCCACAGTGTAGTCAAGAAGATGTACGCGTACAAAGAGGGGCAGATTGCACAGAACACGCTTGTGCAAGAACCTTTTCCCTCCACTCAATTAACCAAACAGCTTTAGAGATCTAGAGTGCGTCCCCTCACAAAATGATGAATGATTGGTCAATATCTAAAGCCAACAATACAAAGTTAAAAGCAAACTGTGCAAGGCCAAGGCAAACGAAAAAACTCCATTATTCAGTTAACTTGGGAGTACATTCCAAGCACTGTATCATTGTGTGACTCCTTGCAGCTTTGTTTTTCTCTCAGCGAGTCCTAAAAGCACTGGAGAATCAAATGTTTAAATTGGCCAAAGAAGGCGTATACAACAGGTTTTCCTCAGACAAATTCTGTACACTTCAGAAAGTTCTTCAAGTGGAGGCTGTGCACAGGAGGCCAGCACACAAATTGGGGGGCTCTTTTCTGAAGAATAAGGAAGACAAACATGTTTTACTGGTGCATATTCTACTGCTAAAATCCCCAGGTGAGGATAGGTGCTATTTGAAATAAATGAATTTCTCATTTGCACTGTCCTATTTAGATAGGTATATCCTGATGAGAAAATGTCATACATGTCAAATATAAATATATCCTGATCATGAAGTCAAAGGCTCAAGTGCAAAAACAGACATCTCTGATCTATCAGCAATGAATTTGATCGATCATGTAAAACTTAATCGATCTACTAACAAATAAAGACCTGAAATATAGCAGAGATTATTTTTATGAGTCCGCTCAGTGTATTATCTGATATTTAAATGACCCTTCCAGAGTCCCACCTCTTTTTGCTCTGTGCTCCAGTGACAGTTTAGCTAGATAGCAACTTTCTCCTTTCCTATTTCCTGTACCTGTACCTGTTTCTGTACTGTGCTATATACTCGTCTCTATAGAGAAGAAAACAAAACTTTGAAGATGGTTAAAAGATGTTGCTGAGGGACCTGTAAAAGCCAAATATATTCACATCTTAAATTAGCTAATTTTAGCAAAATGCTACCTAACTACCTAGCTAATCTACACCAATCATTAGCTAAGCTAGCATCAGCTAGCATTTCTGCATTTACTAACATTAGGTAAACTTATGATGTGACATTATATGTCATTTTAACAGGAAAGGGAGAAAGTTGACTGAGGTTCCTTAACTGTTACTGGAGCACCGAGCCAAAGGGGGTGGGGCTTAGGAAAGGTCAATTATATGTGTTTAATATGGAGGCTTCAATTTAACTGATTTTGGTTAATTAATTTTAAGAATGGTTTTTATCTATTTTTGCAAATCAACTCTTCTTGTCTTTCAAAAAGTATGAAGCAGGAAATCTCATGTTTTCCTTCATTCAAACCTAAATTCCTAGTTAGGAATATACTGAAAAAAATACACAAAAAATTTACATTAACAACAGCTCTCACAATCAGTTACTTTCCACCCCTGAAATCTAAGACATTTAAACAAACATTACAGCCAACCATAGCTTCAATACAGGGACACATGAATTATATATTGTACAAATCTTCACCCATCAAATGATTTCTTAAACAGTTTCCCACCCGTCTTACTGGGTGTCCACGCCTAAACTCTGTCCAAGTGTTCCTGATTACAAGGAACAAACATCTCTGGCTTAAACCCGCCTCATAAACATCTGGTCAACTAACCACCCACCCACACTCAGCATGCATACCCCTTAGCATATTGTGCAACAGGGTCAACTGACGAGAACCATGCTGACAATTTGAAATTCTTTCTGCGCATGTTTCCAGCTCAGAGCCGAAGGGACGGATGAGAAACACAGCGATGCACCTCTGGACACATCCTGCAGCTGGACCTGAGATGGAGGAGCCACACGCTACGGTGCAGGAGCATGTGAGGGATGCTGCCATGCTTAGTTAAGGACTCACAGCCTCACTATTTCATGCTCCACATCTGCTGGTTGCCATAGCAACCCCGGGTTTTGGGCAATTCCCAGGTCAGGTGGCTTCTGTCAGCTCCGAAGGAAAAAAAATAGGGCCTTTTTGTAAGCAGTGCAGTTTGCTAAAGAAACCAGTGAATGATAAAAGGCTCTGACTTTCATTAGTGGTTCTTCAGATGGTCACTGAAGTTTCTTCAATGGTTACACACAGACAGTGTTTAAAGAGACAAGCTGTCACTACTACAGATCAACTGAAGCATGTCTGAATCACTTTTCTGAGCTTGTTCTGCATTTTCTCATGAGGCCAGATGAAAAGTGTTCAAGAATTTCACGAGAAAACTGAAAATACAAAATAAAACCAAGACACAAACAGGAGGGGCATTATGCAAGACCGACACTATTATTACTGCTGAATCACAGCTTTTGTGACTCAGCAAAATACAAGCTACAAAACCAAAAGCAACAAAAGCCACTTCTCCCACACTCTAAGAAATAAGGGTTCTTTTTGAAGGGCTGAGGTTCTACACAGAACCATTTGCTTTTGAAGAAGCCTTTCTGGCAGAAAGAGTTCTTCAAGGATTGTTGAGATGCTTGAAGCACTCTTATGTCAAGGGCTCTTTGTACCATAATATAAAAGGGTTCTCGGCAGAACACCATAATTGGGTTCTTGATAAAACTCTTGAAACATAAGAGAGTTCTCAATAGAACCCCCGGGCTAGGTTCTAGTTGAAACCCTTGTAATATAAAATGGGTTCTTGGTAGAAGCCACTCGAGTTTTTGTTTGAACCCTTAGAGGGTGAAAAGGTTCAGGATACAACCGCCAGGCAGGGTTCTGGAGGGAACTACTACACCATAGAAGGGTTCTTTCAAAGGGGGTTCTGGGTGAAACCTTTTACAGATGGTTCTAGGTGTAACCCTGTATATTGGCTTCTAGGTAGAATTCTCTGATAGGGTTCCAAGGGGAACATTTATACAAGATTCCACTAGGAACCAAAAAGGGCTCTCCTATGGTGGCAAGCCGAAGAACCATTTATGGTTCACCATTATTTCTACGAGTGTATGCGCAGTCATGCTACATTTGTATATACGGTCACTATTCTATGTATTTTCATTGTTCTACTTCTGCAGTTTTGTGAAGACAAAAGCGTCCTCTGTTTTTCATCTGTACTTCATTGTTTATGTGTCATCTGTGCAAAAAACAGTAAATTACAAAAATCAGGACTTTTTTATGTACTAAATGTGCCAGTGTGAACCACAACAAATGGATCAGAAACTCGGAGAAGAATGGCTGTATATCAGAAGGGCTTTACGATTACAAGCTGCTCATTATGACAGCATGGGTGCAGCTGAATACCCCAGTGTGGGTTTCATACAAACAGAAGCAGCGGGAGCCGATCATTAGGTGCAGGCGTCTGCAGGGCCGGGTCCCAGTAGCTCAGCCGGAGCCTGTGTGAGAGGTTCTCCGTCTCACTGGGGAAGTCCAGCGGAAACACGCCGCAGGCCAAGCGCTCCCCGGTTCCCCTCTTTTTAACCTGATTACTGTAATGAGCTTAGAGACTGTTGGATGCACAACATCTAATGTGGATGCAGACAAACACACTGTACTCACTCACTCTCTGTGCTCTCACTGGCAGCCGAATGCAAAGCGCATCATCAGGCTCAAACCCAGCATCACTAGATGGCTCATTGACCACAGGAATCGTTAGGGTAATGGATGCAAACAGGAAACTGCAATTTGGTCGAAGGTGAAGCAGGTTTAAGGGGTAGCTCAGAAAAAATCTGTCAAAATGCCAAGGAAATGATGCCAGCCAAAAAATATATGTGAAATCTGTGCATAAAGAAGCCTAGAGTTTCTTATTACTGACCTTCTTCAGACCTTGATTTAAGCGTCCAAAGTCAATTCAATTCATACTGTGCCTCCTGCAAACAGGTGAGAAATGAGAGTAAGAAAATGTGTCCACCTTTAGTCACCATCATAAAAAGATTCTGACTCTGTGTCCGCATTCTAATAAATGTTAAGGATATATCACTGGATCGTCTGAGTCACATAATCTCGGACGTAATGATTTTGACTGTGCAATGCTGTCAATTGCTCCATAAATAGTTGGTTGACATTTAAAGCAATCTGACAAACCTCAGCAACAAAAACACCAAGATGCACTCAGAACCTCATGTTCTGAGGAGATAAGTGAACATCTATCATGCATGGAGGATACCAATAATTGGTTCAAAAACACTGACTTTAAGATGAGTCCCGTATCAAGTATTTCCACAATAGTATCGGACTTTTTGTACATCACTGTCTGTATGATATGCATTCTCCTCCTGTTAATACTAGTGCCAGACATGTGGACACAAAGGTTTGATAAATTCCCAAAACATCCACGGACATCCTGCCAGGCTGTTGCACCTGTTGCTACTATTAAGATTATCAAGAGTGTGCATGTTAGCTGGACTAAAATGGCAGTAACTCTGCCAGAGTAAAGTTGTTGTTGTAATAAAATCTGTCTCTTGCTGCCAAGTGCAGCTATAAATTATGATTAATAGATCATCATAGTATATTCATAATTGTGTATGCTGACTGAGCACCAGTGTACAAATACACAATAATGAACAGACTCTTTCAGGTTGCAGACTGAATATCAAATGTCACAATGGCCACTTTATCATTTTACATGTAACAGCTCCAAAGGAACAGGAAAATAAAACAATCCATTAATACTACGGTAGGCCAGCAGTAGGCCAATAGTGATATGTATCATCAATAGACATGTCATCAATAGCAATAAGAAGATAGTTACAATGACACAATGTTCGATAGAGTCACTTAAATGCATTCAATGCATATGGACCTAATGAACACACCCTGCCTCAAAAACACTGGTCATATCGCTTGATAAGGAAGCATGCTACAAGTGACACACAAACAGCCAGTCATTCAACAAGTGTGCTGTTGAGTTGCACCCACATATCACAGCAACAGAAACAGCATGGAGTGATAAAATAAGTGCAGACAGAGAGGAAACTGTGAACAAAAAAGGAAAGGCCTAGAACACCTCCGGATCCCCTAGGAAGAACTTAGAAGCATCGCTGGGGTGAAGGACGCTTGGAATACCCTGCTTAGCCTGCCACCACGACCCAGTCCAGTGGAAGAAGACGGACGGATGGATGGACGGATGAACGGACAACTATCATAACGCTTGTGTGAAAACTACAGGAATATCATCCCACCCTTTCACCCTTTGGAGTACACAACATGTTGTCAGTCAAGAGCTACATGATCAATAATTATCAATATGTCAATCGATATGAAATTTCACCATCATGCACAATTATTCAGCTATACGTTCCAGGTGGTATTGTATGTACATTTGGCAATGTAAGTTTAAATGTATTAAAGTTATGCAACTGTACAAATGACTTGTTCTGAAAACACTCAGAAATTCATCTTTATCTAAAAATAGGATTAGATTTATTAAATAGAAACATATCTGGTGATTTCTTGCAAGCTAAATTGTTCAAAATTTTGAGTTTATTATTGCATTTGCATTTAATTAATGTCCAATGAGCCTGTAGCCAATTTAATTCTCATGCAGTTGTTCAGAGAAAACTGAATTAAAATGTACATATTCAAGTGCAAAGCTTCAGCAAAAACAAATTAACAATATTCAGTATACCAAGAAAAGATGAAGAGTGTAAGCTTAAGGCTACTAATTTAGTCATTTCCAAAGTTACTGTGCATATCAACTTTGCAAAAGTGACAGTAGATTTACACAACAATGTGGGAGGGCCACTACAATCACTGCCTCCATACATAACTTTCATACTATTCTTCCTCACATTTTATGGCACATTTTTCTATATGCATTACTAAGTAACACCTTTTTTTTTTTAATCCAACGTGTTTAAAAGATGACATATAAACAACTGTGCTCACATCAACAACCATGCGGAAACCTGACCAAACTATACTTTACTTGGGCAGTTATTTTCCTCCCTGCAATCCGAGTGTAATTAAGTCTGTTACCCTGCCTGTCAAAGACGGAGCATTCTGTGAAGGACAAGGCAAATGTAAGAACAGTTCTGCTTTCAAATCGAAAGAAAGTGTGAGAGTATCCTGCCCGTGAAGAAAATACATTTTTATGGCTTACACTGTGCTGATTAAAAATCCATGAAACTGCAATAATTCAGACAGGAGTGCAGTCAGTCTTTGTATAGGCTATATAAAGATACACATAGTAGTTCCTGAAGGGCCTATTAGAAGAAGAAGGGGTTTGATTGATGCTAACAAGCAAAACGAGAAATTGTTACTGACTGAATCTACAAATCTCTCATCACAATCCAGGTACGCTGCATCAACCATACACTTCTTACAATTCTGCAGGTTTATTCCCCTTTATCCTGCAAAAATGACAAAAACACTATCCATTTAGGTTTTGCGTGTTGGTAGACTATACTGTGGCACAAAATTGAGCCCAGAGCCAACATGTGACATCTTGAGGTCAGTGAAACTCAAGCCCATTAGGAAAACAAGAAAATTTTCCTCTGTGTTGACTTACCTAAAGTCCACTCAGTGATCGGTAAAGGACACATATCCTGAGGGAATGAAAAGGATTCCTTGAGATTCGCAGAGAAAGACATTCTACCTCTGAGATCTCCACTGCCTAACAAAGGACCATTACTGGCTTATTTGCAGTCAAATTACACTTGCATGACAATATCCACTGATATCACAGCGTTTCCTTAATTATCAAACATGCATCTATGTTGAATACATAATTAGCTTGCAGCTCCAAGATTTGTAGTTCTTGTCCTCTCTGTTGCAGATTTACCTTACTGCCGGAGCAAAAAAAATAAAACACCTACCTGCCATAATTGTCATGCTAATCTCAGTTTCTTTTATCATGTCCTGTCCACAGGAGAACAGGCTTATTTGTAAGACACTGCAGTTTTGCTCAATTATTTGAAGCCTCATGTCGCTCTGTACAAATCATTTAGCTTTCTCTGACTAATGCTATTCAGCCAAAGAAATTCAATTGTAGGAGAGACAGTCTTATCATTTCTGTCTGAGAACCAGTTTTTAAATTCGACTATCAGTCTCTGTATGCTGAAGAGAAAATGTAGTGTACAAAGAAAACACAGTATCATGAGATTTGACAGATGACATTTACAATACAGAGGGTATACTGTGAAAGAACATATTCTAGTCTATTTTTAGTCATGCTAGCAGCATGGCTTTAGGGAGTCGGACATTTCGGTCCAAACTGAAATATCTCAACAACTACTGGATGGATAATGAAACATTGTACAAGCAGTTATGGCCCCTGACTTTTTAATCTAACACCACCACTGGGTCAAACATCAGTATGCTAGCATTGTCATTAGGAGTGCTACCATTTAGCTCAAAGCGCATTGTGTCTAAATAAAGCCTCAGAACGGTCAGCATGTCTATAGACAGCTTGGTTTTGTTCAGGGTGCAAAACTGTTTCTCTAATCAAGACAGACTGTCACATTGTTATTTGCAAGTGATCAGATGAGATTTGTGTGTCATGACATTGCCAACTATCTGCATTTGTTACTGTGGTAATGATGTAGACTAGAGCTGCTGCACCAGTTTAGAAGTGAGGGACAAGTGACAAGTGAGTGACTCTGTATGTGTGTTAAATCACAGGTGCAGGTTGGGTTGCAGGACTTTTATCATTGGTTCTGGGCGTGTATCTAAGTGTAGATAACAAGTTGGTTCTGGTACTCTGATAGCTTTGCGGGTACAGGGTTGCAAAAATGGACCAGCGCAGGACTCCGCTGCTAGCATGATTATAGAGCCTTAAGCTCTATCAGATCAGATTTGTTTCTCAAATCAAGATAGACTGTCAACATTGTTATTTGCAAGTGATCAGATCAGATCAGTGTGTCCACATCTCACCAGCTGATCTGCATTTGTAGGTTTGGTAACAACATAGGCATCAGTAACTACATTCTTCTCTTTTGCAGTCCCGTCACTCTGGATTTGACATTTGCATTGCGTATCTCATTGTGAGTGACGCAAGAAACACTTTGACCGCTCAAATCAGATTTGAGGGGTCAAAGTGTCCTGACTGAAACTGTAGAAATCCAATTTTGATGTGTTTGGACAAAAATAAATCTGGATAGACTCTGGACATGCCAAAACACTGATTTAGGCTTTAGGCAGTCTGAACAAGGCCTTTAGTCTTGGAACATATTTTGGGACAATGCAGCAAAATGGAAAAAAAAAACTCCATTACCTCATTAACTCCATTAATTTAATATTGCTTCAGAGAAAACAACTGTCTCAGATGTCGAACTTTTTGTACTACAGGTTCTGAGCAGCTCATTCAAAGGTCCAAATTCTTCACATAACTGAATGTGACTTTGATGTTAGGGACTATAGAAGTCTCTTTCATAGCTTACTCTCATCATCTGCTCCTGATTTCTGGCTAATTGCTCACTCAGCTGAACAGATTTTCCCACCACACACGCAGCAAAACAGACTCTCCACTTGATAATATCATTTCAAGCAGCATGACAACACAATGCATCAGCATAATGGTAAATTTAACATTTTCATGTGGCTGATTGTCACAGACTGTACACCAGGGGTCATTCTCGGGGCTGCATATTGCTGATTGCTGTCACTTTTGAGTGACCCCAGTACTGTACAGCTCAGCAATTTGCTGTAGAGTGTCATGCTTTCTGAGATTCACTAATTGCTTCAATGAATTCTGCCACCATAGCACACAACTCATTAATGCTGACACAGACTTCTAATTAGTTAAGTAGGGGCATTCAGCCAGCTAATAACTTGAATTCTTATTATTTCTGCTTTTTGAGCAACTATAATAACATTTCATCATCTACACTAAACACAACACCTACACAAATTATTATCAACAGTCTATTCAAATGACAGCTTTGGCCATTTATCATTAATTGGGGAATGTAGCGATAGCACGGATCAGAACGTGGCAATCATCCACCATAAAGACTGCGTGTGGGTTTGAATTCCAAGTAAAGACAACATCAGGTGAAAACAAATAATCAGGATGTCAAAGCTAATTTAAAAATAAAACTCATACCTATCCAGGACATCAAAGAGGTGATTATCTACCTGAGCTGAACATCAGCTTCATATCCTATACATACTATTTATTCTCATAGTAGTTAATATCCTCATTAAAAAGTCTAACAACTGCTTTCCCTTGATCTATTCTGAGGAACATCTGGGCATTATCAACTTATCATTTCATTTAAGTTTTTACCCCCGTAGGGATCAATAAAGTTAGCAATTAATAAGCTCCAGCATGGTTTTAATTGGCTCCTTTGTCCAAAATGATTTTTTTTTTTCTTTTTACAAACGCTTGACTATTAAATGTGAGAAAATTGATAGGAATAAAAAATAGGAACAGTGTTCATAGGGCTGGAAATCTTCTATCTGAAATTTGAACATCGGAAAGTATTAAATATATGAATTTCGGATTCATAAGTGCAACAGGCCAGGCCTTTTTCTCCAACTGCAGAAGTTTGTGAAGCGCACTGGCCTTAGCTTCATTGCATTCAGTAAATTGGGTTATTTTAGGCAATACAGGTCCTTTTCACTGACATAAAATGGAGACATGTCCTGTTGATCAGAGCAAACAAGAAGTAAGGATTCTGGATTCTCCACCACGAAAATCACAACATAGGTAAACCTGTTATCTGACCTTGTAAAATGCAAGTACTTCACAGTAACATTAAGACAAGAAATCTGAGGAGTTGGCTGCTAACCTGCACAACGGATGAAGGGATCAGCATCAATCCTACACTGTAGTTTAAGATTACAGGTGACGCAATTTAATCCAAAATAATTACATGTTATTTCTCATTCATTTTAACATGTTTTGATGAAATGGTGGATATCATTCGGACCTTTGAGCTGTAAAGGAAGTCAGGAGGCCTTTACAGAGGACAACACATATGTTTAGAACAGTTTAGTGGGCTAAAGGTCAGAACAACACGAGAAAACACAGTACAATTGAGCAGCGCGTGACTGCAAGACAGAAATAACGGCATCACTCGCTGTGATCACTCATAGAAGATGGCAGTTTCAAAAAACCTTCAAGCATGTTCAATGCTTAAACCCAGTAATGTGCTAGAAGCATGAGGGTGTAGAGGTTTCAAATGCTCCAATTGTTATCAGCGCCTTAACACAGAAACACACTTAAGGCATGTCTGTGCATCTGCTGCAAACTTGATTGGACGAATGAATCAGAAACTGTGGTGTTGACGCTTCGAATGTCCCGCCTGCAGTGTGCCAAAGAAATGTGGAACGAGGCGTATATGATGATGCGCTTGAAAAACTGTATTCTGGGCATTTGGTCCTCAACACTTTAACATTTCAGTACCTTGAGGGGAAATACAATGTGAAGAAGTTATTTTAACTGATAAAGCCACAAAACAGATAATGGATATTTGTGAAATTGAGCGTGGCAATATTTCTTGCAGATAATCCTTTGTATTGTCAGTCAGAATGTGCTCTAAAATTAGCACAAATTTATAGCGCACATGCCTGCAAAGGCACGTTAGAAGTTGTAGAGAGATTAAACAGGGACATTTAACACAATTGCTGTTTGAACTAATAAGTAGTCATCATTAGTGTATAAGCACCTTAAAATAAGAATTGTGTTTTTTGTTACTTTAGAATAAGCTGTTTATTCACAGAGGGTGCAGGTCCTCTTCTACGGTTGTCTCACATAGCCAGACTTATCTCCACAGCACTAACTGCTGGAGAAAGGTCTGGCTCTACGCATTATAATTCAACTATAGGGGAAAAACAGTCTGGCTTATTTGTATTTCTAACCATTCATTCATTTCGGGCAGTGTTAAGTCTGGGATGTAGTGATGGCGCCCCAGCAAAATAGTGTAATAGGGGGTAACTGAAGGAGATGAGCCCTGGCATTAAAATGTCTAAATCATTGCAAAAGAAAAGGTAACAGCTGCTAGCTTGTTTACATCCATTCCGTTAGTGACTCAGGTAATAATTGACCATTTTTAGTGTGTAGTTGGTAGCTCAGAGGTTGTTGTTTTTTTCCATAGAGACAAGGGGACTTTGAAAACACAGATAGTGGATGCTGCAGGCTTATACCTACAGTCTACATCCATCGAGTCAGATTACTTCCATGGAGGCTGCAATGTTGCATCACTATGTTTCTATAGTAACAAAGGATGGACAAACCAAACACTGGCTCTAGATATAGCTTTTTGTGGCCTGGAAGGGGAGGGTGAGGTAAGGTGACTGCAATCTGCATGCTCATCACTAGATGCCACACTGGTCCTTTAAGATGTAAATCATTTTTTCATTAATCCAAAAATGTTACTCTATTAAAAGGTCAGAAAAAAAGTGAAAAATTTCACAGATCCCAAGGTGATATTTTCAAAAATGCTTGTTTTGCCAAAAGATACTTAACAGGGTTATAAAACAGAAAAAATCCTCACATTTGGGAAGCTGGAAGCAGACAGTGTTTGGCAATTTCATATAAATCAACAAATCTGAAAATGGTTCCAGCACTGGACTGTAAGAGACTGTTCTCATTGAACAATAAACAGTCCCTGTGACCTATTTGGTGACAGTTGTCATATTGAAAACTGCAGTTTATGCTTGTAATAATGCACACAAAGACAGGTATAAAATGCAGTAAACATGAGGATACTACAGCCCTTCTGAGATAAAAAAAAATGTTTTTTTTTAACATTTAAGAATAAGGTAAAAGTATTAAATTTGTTTGAAATGGCACAAATCATTCATTCACAGTCGTATTCACATTCTGCCTAGCCTTGTTTTGTCATTCTACCACTGATAGGACAGACAGGCATACAGACTGCGGGCACTGGGTGAGCACATAAGTATGAACGCAGGCAAGCATGCAAGCAGGCGGGCAATGAATTGTGCCCTCCTCTATTCTCTAATAACTGGACAACCCATCCATTTCATCGCTGCCTCTCCGCAGATCTCTGACAGGGATAGTATCATCCGATTCATTGGCAGAGATGTGTGGGAGTGAAAAGAACCTGCCAACCTCCACATCCAGCTCGGGTTAACAAGACAAAAAGTTACGCTCCAAAGATCTGTGAGGAGTGAGAGGAAGCCCGTGGTACTGACTGAGCGCCATCTCTGCTGCTGCTGCTGCTCTCTCTTAAACTTCAGCATCTAATTGTGAGGCTGAGCACACAGCTGTGACACTCCAGTTGGATACAAATTCTTTAATCTCTCCTTTTATACGACATCGTCATGTAATCTCCATCTAGCTACCCAGGGAGCAGCCAGAGAGGCAGGAAATGAAATCAATGCTGTGTCTCTGCACTGGGTGTTACTTCATTAGCATGGGCACTACAGATGTAGCAGTAAATCTGATTTATGAAAGGGTGACAACGAAAGCACCACAGACAGACGGAGGCATTCATAATAGCAGATGATAGGGTACACCCAATGTCCTACGTTTCACCCCACAGCTTTACCAATGTTTGACAGGGGGCAAAGCAAGAGCAACAATTTCCTCTTTAACATACATACATAGCATGCTTTTCATGCTGCAGCAATTTAGCATTTAGATCCAGAGTCATGTTGTATGAAACACTATTAGGGTCAGATTTTCTATGCTCATAAGTGATTTTCATTACCTGAATATCGTGACACAAACTGAAGCAATTAGAAAATCAATTAACTGTAAACAGAAACGGCAGGTAAAGTATGACCTCCAGTGATAATCATACAGCACACATTACACAAAAATCAATTATAATTTCAGAGCATTCATTTCCCCTCTGAACTCAATGTGTTAATTTGTTGTGTTATTTGTACAGTTTCATAATACTGTTATAATTGTACTGTGGATGTTGGTAAAGATGCTTTACCTCAGCCAGCACATTTAAGTAAACTGGGTTTAATTGGGTTCAACGTTAATCTTCTCTACATCCTTTGTCACCTTATTAAACTGTGATCTTAGGATTTGTGGCAGGTTTGACATTTAATGCTTTTGGGCTTTAGCACACACCTCCCCACCTCACCATAGGGCTGGGTAAGGTCCATTATCCTAATAACTTGTCAGCAATATTTTAGTTATAATAATAATAGTCAACTAAACCCACCAAATTTTAATTTATCCGTTGAAAAAAGGGGGAAAAAAATCCCCCAAACACCTCAGGAGCTGGACTGTTGCAACAAGGACCTTTTCTCACCAGTGCACTACTGCTAACTGTAGCAGCCATTAGCTAGTTAGCTCAGTTAGCGACCCTATTAGACTGGGACACAGCCTCAGAGACTGATGGAGGCTGGTATTTCTCATTCTGAATTCAGTGCCAAGGTGATTTACAGTGGCTCCGACCAGGACTCTGGGGACGACGAAGATGGAGGTTCAGGCAGGGACAGGAGGCGTGAAGTAGTTGATAAACGAATTTGTAAGTATACAACATCTATTGTGTTAATGAATCTACAATTGCTTGTTTTGGAAGTTATTTATTTCAAGGGATGTACGTGATTAGGCTAAATGATAAAATGTTGCCACCCTCACTGGTTAGCACCAGAAATACTAGTCTAAAATTTTTGAATAATACTAGTATTAATATTTTATTCATGTGCAATGCCTCTTAGATGTTATATAGTTGCCCGTCAGTAGCCAGGACTGCAGTTCCAGCAGACAAGAGCCCCTCTATCCCCCCGCTAATTCCAATATGGCCCGGATGTTATAATCAGAAAAGTGGGACAGCACGTAAAACCAGTGTGGTTTGTCAGTATTTTTCTTTTCTGGAAAGTAAAAATCAGGTTGTATGTAGGCTGTGTGAGAATAAACTGCCACTGGACTGGGGCAATGCATAAACTTGTGCTGCTAGTCCTTTTAACGTTAAGCAGCAAATATTATGACATGCATCATTTACCTTCATACACTGTGATCCTGCTCGATTTGAAAAGATAATGTATTTAATGAGCAGTTGACGTGTTTTGTAGGATAATGAGCAATGTTCATAATGGACTGCACAGAGTGCCACACATTTCTGATGCATTTAAATACGATTTGGTTATTGAAGAATGTGATTAATGGCTTACAATAGCTCTTCATACGAGCAATATTTTTTCAGACAATATCAATTAAGAACTTGTGCTCAATTTTAACTGTTTTTTGAACATTTCCTTATTTTTGGTGTAGCTGACTAGTCTAAATGAAAATTTCTGTTTAATTGTCAGGGACAACATCCCTAATTTATTCCTGTGTTTTGAACGAGACTTTGGTGATATTATACTGTTTGCAATTAACAGATGGATTGCTTTGTGCCCAAAAAATATATATTTAAAATTAAACTGATATCACAAACGTGCATTGACTAATCAATGAATGGCTTGGAATATACAAAATTATTCAACTAGAAAAGTCTTTACTCTGGGGCAGCCCAAATAAAATATATACAGCTCCTTCCAAAAGACAGAATCCAAACAAAACAATTCTACGTAACTACACCAACATAATCAAGTCTCATAAATGTGTGGAGTGAAGTCACATACACCGTTATACTTAATCAAATTTAAATTTTGTCCTCTGGGGAAAAGTCATCAGCCAACTTCCTAGATTGGACTCTTCTTTCATTAGTGAGCAATGCAACTTTGTGGGGTACATCTGGGCACCAGCTGTGGCGCCACCACGGCCTTCAGAGGTCAACAGGTCAAGTACCTTCCGCAGTGACGACATCTAAACCTATGGTCGCTATGGAGATGTTATGCAAAACTGAATGACAGAGGTTACACAGTTGGCTGCTCATAGGAGAACCATTGATACAGCCGCCCTTCCCCATTTCTGAAAAACAGAGATTCCAAATGATTAGTTGTGCACTCCCATGGGACTGAGAAGCTAAGGAGGGGGATGTGTAATTCAATTAGTCCCACGGTTCTGCACCAAAGGGAGGCAGACAGATCTATCTCATTGAGACATCCAGGATGTGCAGGCCTGGTGTATGCACAGAAGATATTGGCAGCGCATCATTAGTGCTGTTGGTCTGAATTAAAGATAGTCTCACTCACTAAAGGACTGCTGGGAATAAACAAACCCAGGAATATTGGTACTAGCAACACCAAAATATCCTTAACAGTCCTCATCCACACAAAGAGTTAGTGAATGAGGATTGCTTGCAGGCTGGAGCTAACAGAGAGCAGAGTGAGCCACCTTACATGACAAGCCAGCCCCATTCTGAGCAATGTCTCTGAGCTTGTGCCATGTGTCGAAGATGCTGTCTCCCACTGAAGTTGCATACAGATCGGCCTTTCAGAGCACAGCCTCCTCCGCTGTCTCTTTGTCCCTCCTCCCAGTGGGGAATTTATAAAGCTTCACAGTGCCTCGCTCCATGAGATTCCTGTAATTTATGACAGCCTTTTCCCCGGCACAGAGAAATCAAATCAAACTGTAAATATAGTGCATGTTTCCCAGTATGAGCTCCTCACATACGTCGACTGTAGATCACAAATAAATGCCAGAGATCCTGACAGTCATTAAATAACGGCATCAATAATCCCACATGTGGCAGTGCTACATTTGATTTTGGATTATGAAAAGGGCAGAAAGCATGGATAATGAATGAGACACGGCAGAAACAAATCAGGGGAAATGAAGAATTACCAGAGGCACCAAGCTACACTACAGCCACTTTAAAGGCTGGATCGCCAGGACGTGGCCATTAGTACAAGAATGACCCCTGACCACAGGCTGGCATGCACACCTGGCTCTGTTATGTGACTCCAGCAGAGCCAGACTGGAGCGTGAGGGTGTCATCTCGTGGGTATACAGCCTCGTAGGGCTAGTGTGTCCAGCGCGGGTGGGCAGCTACCCTCCGTTGGCTCCAGGTCCATCAATCTCCCATCTAAGGAAACTGAAGACTCGACGGAGAGAGAAGCAAACAGCTGCCATATAGTGGACTGAACAGATGGTAATGGTGGCAAGAAATTAACACCGTATCATTTTAAATTTATATACAGCATCTCCATTTGGGCAAAGAACAGTCTGTCTGCAACTTCAACAGTTTTCTAATATTAGATCTCAAAAAAAAAAAAACCTAAAAAAACACACTTCTTAGACTGAGCGATGTACGGTTGACAGTTGTTTTTCTGATTCCTTTTTTCTTTTTGCATTATATATTCTTTTAGAAATATTAAGAACAGCACACTGCCTGTACCCCTAGTAATTTGTTCATATGCCTCAGTATGAGAAAATGTTTTGTTTCCTTGATAAAAGTGAATGCTGATTATTGTACAAGAGCCTTCTAGTAATGACAATGAGCTGAGACATGGTCTTTATAATTTAGTGATGTGGGGTTGTTATGATGCTTTCTTGTTCTTGTGGTGCAATTGTGAACTAATTATTATTGTTGGCAGGGTCCAAATGCCACGCGTGCGGGATAGAGATTGCCACAATAGTAGCACCAACTATAGAAGAAGAACAATGGGTCTCATGCGTAAATGTTTTCTTATTTTTCTCTCATATGTGTTCTTAAACAAAGTAATAAAGAGGAAAATGAGAAAAACCTACAAAGGATTAATGAAACCTGAAACAAACAGTCAAGTTTGTTCTTACCCACCTGAGTATGTTGACAAATCATATTTGATCTTAAAATGGATGCATGTCCCAGGAACTTTGCAATTAGCAGATGGAAACGCCCCAATAAATCCATATAAAGGCAGAAGACTTAATTGCTGTGTGCAAACCACAAAGCAACAAGCCACTGACATTTGAAAATGAAATGAAATGTCATTGTAAAAAACTTTTTTTTAGCAGTCATTGATGAGCACATTAGACCATCATTGGAGAGGTTTCTTTTTCTCTCTGGGGTGTCTGAGCTCACGAAGAACAAATGGGAAGTAAGAAAGTATTGATGAATGCCACAAAAGTTCATAAATTGTTTACACACAATTTCGATCACTTCTGTTCGTACAAAGGATTCATGCATGCCAATGTACAACACGGATGTGCAGCAATGACTGACAAAGTTTAATGTAAAAGATACAGTTCATTATCATTACCAGTTGTTGGTCTTTGCTAGATTTTAATTGAAATATTTCCAAGCGCTCATGATGGCCTTGTGGACCACATGATATTAGTAGGCTGGATCCAACCCCCGGGCCACAGTTTGCCCAGGTCTGCATTAATATATTCCCTATACTGAACTCACAGAATGAACAGAAGATGGAAAGAGAGTCTGCACTGTGCATTTATGCGTACAACCAAGGGAGAGAAAAAAATGCTCTGATCCATGTGTGCTAGGCCTCCAAGTCATCCTCAAATGCCATGGAATTAGGTACTATGTGACTGCACAGTGTCCACAGTAATCCAAATCAACAGTCCCCCCTTCACCTATTCCAACTGCATTGCAGAAATATGACACATCCTTCAGTATTTCATGGGGATGTTAACAAATCTAGTGAAGTGCCAGCAGCGCTGCAGTCAAAACTGAAAATGTTCAACTTCTTCCCTGAAGAAAGTGGTCAAAATGTGTCCTTCCTTGAGGTGCCTTGAGATGCAGATTCAACAGGCAACACTTCACGATTAACCTCTAATATGCATAAAATATCCCTTTTCCATTGCAACCAGAATATTCCTTAGATTTAATATCAACTATATTGGTAGCACACAGGGCTGTGTTTTTCACTACAGAACTGTCCTCTGTTCATACAGTAAAGCTCATTAAGGGTTTGGAATCAAAGCTACTAAGCCTTTGTTTTGTTTAAGTAGCCACTGCTTTATCCAATTAATATTGCATACAGTTATTACGGTTCCATATATTACACTTAAAATGAAATGAGAAGGGGGCAATTCTTACAGCTAGAGTGCTGGGAAAGCTGTCTGTGACAACATGCAAGTACATCCATAGAGCTGGCATATAATGGTTGCCCTATTTAGGGCATTTTGCAGATAATGTCTCATCTTACATAAGGCACTGTCTATTCATGTCGTGCTGTATCGAACAGGCGGGGAATCATCGAAACAATGACCACTTATTTTGATGTCTCACTGACTTTGACAACATGAGTCAGAGCTGTGGATTAAATTCAACAAGGCCTCTAAAAATAACATGATTATTCTAATGAATGACTGTTTTACCGCACTGCACATATTCACAAGCAGGTTGAACCAGTGACATGACAGAATGGCCACCGGGAAGAAATTAGAGAGCATAATGGAAAGGAAACAATAAAACAGATAATGTACACATGATATGATATCTTTGTTAAACTGTGCCAACAGCTCCTATAGCCTGGAGTTGCTTTGTTTCCCTCCCTGTAGAGGTCAGATGATGTGATGACTCCTCCGTTATACTCTACGGGAGATGAATGAATGCTTGCTTTTCTTTAGTTCTGTTATACGCAAACTCACTCAAGATCCTGGAACCATTCCAAAGAAACAAGGTCTCCAGCTTCTCAGCGTGTTGAATAAATCCAGCATTAGATGACATGCAGTGTCACTGACAGGCCAACATGTATCATATGGGCAGGGTTGGGAGGGTGACAGTAAAAATATATTCTGATACATTTACTAATTGCCTGTTAAAAATGTAGTCAGTTACCTAAGTATCACAGTATTAAAGTGATGTAACTAACTAATAAATATGGTAAAATTATTGAGCATAATACAATGTTTAATGTTTGTTGTAGATTTATTGTTCGTCCAGCTATTCCTTCCTATATTATGTGTGAATGGATGTTAACAATGATAGAGGTAATTATGCACATTTAACTGTACACTTAACATTCAGACTTTAAGTAAACTGACATAAACTTATTCTGGAGCGTGTGTTTTTACTCGCGCACCAACAGTCCCAAAATATCCCAGAATTGTCACTGTACTGGCCATGTAGAGGCCACTGAGTGTAAGATTAACTGGTTTCACTCTGAGCAGAGAGGTGTTGTGAGATATGTGAAGTATTGAAATGTGTGCACACTGTGCATGGTAGCATATTGTTCTTTATTTTAAAGTATATTTTAAAACTGTAATCCTACTAATAATGCCCAATTTTACTAAATGTATTCGTAATCTCATTATGTTTTTTTTTTTTCTGTATTTTTTCTTTTTATTACAAAACTGTGTAACATGTAACCCGTTACTCCCCGAGCCTGAATATAGATGAATATGACAGAGAGATGAGAGATTATTAGAATCTGCTTTAGGAGCATGTTGATTTCTCCCTCACTTTGGTGGCTGCTGCTGACACAGTTACAGGAAATTGAACACAAATTCAAGTCAGCTCGTCGGTTCTGATTTGCCAGACAATGCATGTTCAGAAGAAAGTCGGCATTTATATTCAGCTCTCGTTCAGCAGGGAGAACAACGGCACACCGACAAACAAGGTTACAGTATGAAACATCAGGATTTTGTATAATCAATGTCTGACTTGAATTAAAATTCCCTCCTTTGCTAATGATTTTGTGCCATCAGGCCAGGTGACCTTATTCCCACAGAGACCATTTAGAATTTATGTCAGACTCGACCCAGAGGATCAGCATAACAACTAAGGTTGAGTCAACACATTAGGAGGGCAGTTGAAAGGAACAGTTATAAAATTAACAGACGTTGGACACTGTACTTGAAATAGTGCACTCTGGAAGCAAAGTGTTTGTCTGATTCCAAATGTGGTCACTTAGGCTGAGTGTTGTCTGAAACTTTGTGACACTAATGCTGCTAAGATCTCTGACTTTATACCAAAACAACACTATTTTTATACCTTATTTTAAGAAATATATATTTATTTTATAAAACCCCTCATTTCTCTTTGAAAAAGCAGCCAAAGTTCTCACATACTAAATGGTGTCTACAACCAGCAGCCTGAATAAATAGTCTGCTCCACAACATCCCAGATCGAGTTGTTGCACTTGACAGCTGGACCATTTCTGAGCTGACAGGAAGTAACACAGAGGACTCTGGCAGGACGAAGGGAGGAGGACAAAGGGAGGAGGACTCTGCGTTTACATCTGTGATACTTCATGTACAAACTCAGTCAACACTGAAGGACAATGTTTTCCCGGACATCTGACTTTTTATGTGAAGATGTCAACCATATTATCATAACGACCCTAGCCCAATCTTATCTTTCTCTTTTTTGACCACCACCCACTCCCACAGTACCGCAGTATATGTGAATAAACGTGTCTCTATAGTGGCTTAATGCTCCACTATAGGGTCAGCTAGGCGGTAACGCTGTTGCTGGGCAAGTTCTGTACAATGTTTTCATAGAGCTTTGTCATTGAAAACAGTTGTCGGCTTCGATTAGAAACCGTTTGGGTTTGGCATTTAAGCGACCCCTTTCACATCCACATACCCATTTATTTATTACAGGGAAATGACAAATATTTTGTCCTCAATGAGCACTACATTTTGAAGGATCCATCTGCATGATGGCATTAATCTGTTACATAATTTTTCAGTTAAAAGAATCACAACAATAGCTGTAGAAATGGACCTTTGTGCAACACAGTAGGGTATATCAGGACTATACTGGCTCCTCCAGGTACAGTTTCCCCATCCAACATGAGGTCCAAGTTCAAGATGTTCACTGTAAGAAAAAGGTTTATGAGAAGCACCAACACAAATCAAACTATCGAGTCCTGGGTCAACTTTATCGTTCCATCTCCAAAAACAGAGCAACAAATGTAATCCTAGATATTGCCCTCGACTGAGGGTAACCTGAGAGTCCCTCTGCCCTTAACACAAGGTCACTGCACTGCTGATGAGCTGAATACACAAGGTAAAGTAACACAATCACTTATACAGTACAGCTTCCAGCTGCTAAAAGCACTTCCGCCGGGCCAATATGAAATCATTTCGACAAGAGTGTGTCAGAGCAGTCCACAGCTCTTCTTTGAGACTCAAGGTGCTGACACTACACAGCCCTGAGCAGAGAGACAGACAGAGAGAGATCTCGCTCGGTCAGCAGCCCTGGCAGCATGCAGAGGATCAGAGCAGAGGAGAGCAGTAATTTCAGTGCTGCTCTTCAGACAGGAGAGTCCTCTCCCGCGGGCAGTCACAAAAACAGCCTGACAGCTGCTGTACACACAAAGGACCTGATGGCCCTCAATTAACCTTGATGTGAAACTACTGCCGCGTCAATTCTCCCTAAAACAAGATCAACGGTGCCATTCAGCTGCAATATCATTTGGTTTACTTTATCTGTCTGTTACTCTATCTCGCCTCTGCCCAACTGCAGCTAGCCTTTGCTCCCTCTGTCCCAAAATTGTGTAAGCCTCTCAACCTCTGGACATCTCCCATCACAGGCAATTTACAGGCTGGGATTACTTCAAATGCTTTGATTTTTTTAGACAATTGTGTCATGGGTGTAAAAAAAACGGTCCATCTTCTCATCGAGTGATTAATGTCTCAACTGTACTGTGGAGCAGGACCCCTACCACTCAGCTGGATTTGGCTGTGATGTATCATTGATGCAGATCGATGGCAAGTGGCTCGATCACAAGGATCTCTGCCCCACTGTCATTGACCTCTGGCTCCTGTGGCGTTCCTGGGGGACCCCCTGCCAGTGGAAAACACTCCCAGCATGCTGATGAAACCATCAGAGGTTTTGTGAGTGCGCCTCTAATGTGCTTTCTTTGTGATGCTAGCCACAAAAACTAGGTATGGAAATCTCTTGGCACCCCAAGACTCAATTCTGATTCATAGGGCTACAATGTGATTATAACGATTATCAATGCATCTTGATGCATCAAAAGTTTTGATTTCTATACATCTTATATTTTTCAGAGTGTCTATTTGTACCCAGGTATGAATAGGCACATGGCAGCAATTAGGCTATTCACACTAGTGTTTCAGATTTTTCCCGAATTTAGCCCATTTTAAATCCTGGGAATTTCTGATACATTTCCCGGGATTCCCGGGAATTCCCGTGAAACCGGAAGTCTTTAATAAAATGCATTTATGGTATGTAGATAAGTAATTTCAACTGAATAATGATAATTTATCATATAAACCATTGTTTACGAAGTCAAATAAAACATTTACAAGGAAAATAGCAACGATATAACCGTGGTATGACGTACTATCCAAATGTGTAAATGGACATTTAAATGGTCATTTAAATGGTTGTTTAAATGGTCTTTTACATAGCAATTATTACATTCACGGCTGCGATTCAGCTGCTGTAGCGATCATAGAAGTCAACAGAGGAGCCATCTTACCGTGAATAGAGGATCTTTGTGCAGCACACGTGTCTCCTATTGGACACTGGCACACCATGTGACGGCGCACGGTTTTCCTATTGGACACTGAAAATCGAGGAAGCATAACACAGACCGCGCAGGTGCCGTTTGAAAGGCTGAGATGTCCCCTTTTCGCCAAAGAAAAAAATAAGTTTATATCTATCGGCATTCCAGAAATATGCGCGATTAAGTAAAAGATATCCTCAGGCATCGCGGGCGATGCCGTTGATTACAGAGGGTTAAACAACTGACGCCATGGTCGCAGAGTGGGCTAACGTTAATGTAATAGCTGCTCGTGTTGGTTAATTAGTGCCAAATGCCTCCGCTTGCCGGACTACTATATTAAAATATTTTTTATATATCACAAGCATATTTTCTGCGCATATTTTCTATATGCGCGGAAATATAGGCCTATACGTAAAATGTATTTAACAAGTAACAACATATATTAGAGAAAAAATGAGACATTTTACACAGATTTTGCATCTTTATTTTTTTTTTTATCTCATTCCCGTGTAATATTTAGCAAAAAAAAAAAAAAAAAAAAAAAAAAAAAAAAAAATCAACCTTCGGGAGGACGGGTCCCACTGGCATTTCCCGGGCGAGAAATGACACGTGCACATCCCGGGATCCCGGCCTCTAACCCTAATTCACACCCATGGTTGAAGAATGGGTTATGTGCAGAGCAATTTGGTGGCAAAATGGTGTCCTTGTCCTGCCCTATTTTTACTTCACAGTAAAAGCATTGTTGGCTATTGACATGAGGGTGCTTGTTTCTGGCTTGGCTATATATATCTAGATGCAAATAGCCACGCTGGCTACTTGCAGTTATAAATAGCCACATTGCAGGTGTAAATAGCCACATTACTGATGTAAATGCTCTGGGATCAAATAGCATGGTCGGTTGCCTTGCTAGGCTATTTGTACCCACATTGGCTATTCCAACCTGGGTGCAAGTAGCATCTGTTTATATTTTTTTACTGTGTGACTACTGGCTACTTAATTATAAAAACATTAATAATTAATCAATTGTTAGTGTCTTCAACTATTTGTAAAGGAAAATCCACAAAATTTGCAACCTAACTTGCTATTTTTGCATATTTGCAATTATCCATAGTTTATTTAGATAGACACAACTTGCACACAGTGTGGCTCTTGTTCCTGTCCATTTTCCCCTTCAACTTCATAGAAGCCAAAATGCTTCCATATGCTAGCTTTTACACCAGGGAGTGCTGGTAGAATTGTCTGCACCTGCAATTGTTCATGCTCAGGAATCCTAATAAAAACTCAAGAAGTAGATTAGAACATAACCACCATGCACATGTTTACGTCCGTTGCTTTGCACCATTCAATTTTTTCAGACATAAGAAACGTGAACCCCGATCTTACAAAATTGTTGTGATAATTATGTATTATCGTTACATTGAAATTTGGGATTATTGACTTTTCTGCATCAATTCATAGCCTTTCAGGCAAGAATCATGATGCATCTATGAATCAATTTCCTCCCAACCCTACAAAAACACAGCACAAGTAATAACAACATAAAGCTTTCAACTTATATAGTGTACTGTATGTACATAGAGGAGTAATTACTTTTCTTCAGTTATGCATCAAAACACAGCCATTCAGACAAAACTGTGAATGCACATGAACACTAAGCTGGCATTCTTTCGAGTGTAACTTCAAACGCACTTCTCAACAGAGACTTCTGGCAGCTAGATGCTCTGAGCACTAGTACCTACAAAAGAGTAAAAAGAAGCCGGGCATGTTACAGTGAGGTGACTATTCACTGGGCCCAAGTAGCCATTATATCTCAACAAAGACTACCAGGTGATAAACTGTGTTCTGTGGATTCTGTGAGCATTAAAACACAAAGCAGCAGTTTGCACTGGAGGAACAGATGGTAAAATACTGACTTTAACAGAATAATGTGCATCAGCTGCTCTAGTGCTCAAATGCAATGCCAAATTCTTAATTGTATTGACTCAAACTTCTTTTACAGAGATATTAGAGACAACAGAGCATTAGTTCAGCCACTCTCCCCTTGACAGAGAAGGCTATATATCACATGATCTTTACCACATGTATCACATGATCTTAACCACTGATAATCAGTTTGCCTCAGGCAGGGTGGGTCATGGTCCCGTTCATTCAGTGGTCCTCCTCACCAAAACAGAGATGTTTCACTTAAAACTGCGCAGAACAATTATTTGAAATATTATCAAACTTGCAATAAAAAGGGCGACAGACAAATCACAGATGGTGATTTTTTTGCAATAAAGGAAAAATGTGACAAAACAGTATTATAATGAAGTACTGTAGTGAGGCAGATTTGCTCTGGCCTACAAATCTGCAGATGTAAGAAAACATGTTTGTTGCAGATCCAACAAATGTCACATCCTCGTGATTTTTTTTTAGTGTTTTTCCAGTGAAAATGTAAATTGTAATGCAAAAATGAATGTGAATGTGAATCATAACTATTTTGTAAACACCATATGTGTCAAAATAATCACTTTTTTTTACTATATTGTGCAGCCCTACTTTAACACACTGAAGCACTACTTCCTTTCTCTACAAAATTAAGTGGCGTTAATTGCACACCTGTTCACTGACCCTTCTCCAGCACCATTGAATGCTGATACGATAATTTACCCAATATGTGCAAGAGCAAATAATTAAAAATGTAAGCACAAATGCTCACTCGCTGCTGAGTTAAATGTCAACAAAAACAGCCCTATCTCGAAACACACTCGCACAAAAAGAGATTAAGTGAAGGAATATTAATTCAATTAACTGAAATTGACAAACTGCACCTAAATTTACTAACATTAATATGTAAAAGCAGCCAGGCAGCCAAAAGGTAAGTTGACAGCTATTTACTTAAGCTGACAGCTGGTGCTCAGGGAACCCTCGCATCTTTTCTTCTATGCCACTAACCCAATTTGGGACCATGTATGTATGTATGAGCGACAGTGAAGTCAGACCTGTCGTCTGCCACTTCAAACTGGCATCTCATTTGACCCGCTGATGAGAAGTGCCACAGGCTGTGACACTGTCGCTGACCTGAAGCACACCACGCTGGCATCTACTGACCTACTTTTTGACTCTGCTTACGCATCACTAGCACAGCCGTGTCGGTTCAGACCACATGTACAGTAAATACTCTGGAAGTACTGTATCAGCCTCCACTGCTGGTTCAGTGTAGTGTCACTTCGCCTATGGACTGTTTTTGTTTCATGCTTAATTATAATAAATGATGTGATGTCCTGTGTTCATGACGTCTGCTCCGCATTGTGGAAAGAAGTAACAGCTGCTTTCTGCCTGTCTACCTTCAGTCAAAAAATCATTACACTCATATTTTGTGTACCTTTAATTAACAATTCTACAAGTTAAAACCAGTAAAATAAAACTGTAATAGGGGAGAGTGGGGAGTGTGGTAACACATGGTTGGTTGCAACACTGGCAGTTTAACCAATTGGAAAAGAGCTGAGGTGATTTTATCAATCTCGCACATATGCCTTTCCATATTGAGCTCACAGGAGAAGAGGCAGATCTCTAAGAACAACACTGTAGATTTTACAACCAAGAAAACAGATTTTCAGGTAAACACAACACAATGTATCAACTTTTATCAACACCATTGTATACTAATGTTTACATACTGTACAATACAATGATTTGACATACATAACCTAAAGAAGCAGTTTCTCTAGTTTGATTTGATGCTTTGCTACCTTCAGGTCTACATGCTACCTATGATACCTATGCAATGGCTTCTTTGGGTGGGTCAGTTCTAACAGTTCATTAAATGATGAATTTCTGCATTGTGAGCATGGAGCAGTTAGCAAACTCAAGCCAAAAAAAAAAAAAAGTATGTATGAAGTGTGCACAGTACAGTTCTGGGCCCACAAAGCCTGTACCTCAGAGGCAGCCATCTACATTTGCTACAACTGTGACAGTGATTAAAGCCTTACTGTATGTGACGCATGAAGAGTCAGTCGAAACACACATAAAGTTTTAGAGGAAACTGTTCACGTTATTCAAAACTGTTTATTCTTTATGCTCAAATAAAGTTCTTTCATAAATTGGAGCAAATTAGCTCTCATTAGGGCTGGGACAAAACACTTATCTCCATATTTAATATTTATTTTTATATTTTATATTTTCATATTTATACAGTTTATTGTAATTTTCATTTGCTCTTTAAACACTAGATCATAGGAAAAAGTTGAATCATGCACTTCTGGAGGCTGTATATCATGATTCATATATCCAAAAGCAATGCACATCTTATGTCGGTCAGTCTTTCTGAGTTTTATTTCAGCAGTATCATTGTTGTACTACATATGAAGGAAGTAAATGAAATACTGGTGCCATAAGAAAATGATAAATAAAATGTTAGGTCAAACTAGGCAGAGCACCTGAAAACTGCACACAGCACAAATGTGAGGTTTGAACCTTTGAGACTGTTGTAGTTGGTCAGTGTGGAGTATTGAAACCAGAGTGGCAGATTGAGTTAGCAAAGTGAAGTCAGCAGCTATTAGTTTGTTTCAAAAGAGCAGGACAGCACATTGTTTTATGTTAAGCATGTGAAGTAAAATTAATCCCTTTGTTGAGATTATGTTACCGCAATTGCAATGCTACTTTCCATTGCGTGGTATAAGGAATTCCTATTATGTGGATAATAATATATTATGATAATGAGCTAACACACCAAGCGCTAGTTCATTATATAAAGTAAATATCAGTTCTGCAATCCAAAAATTGCTTAAAAGATCATGGAAAAAAAGAATCATGATATTTCACCCCTACCCCTCATTGATACAGCTACTCCCAGTTAGTGTTACAACTCACCCCAGTAGTGAGGTAGGTTGTAACAGTGGAATTCTTTATATTTAAAACTAACTCAAATAATCTATGATTATGTTGTAGACTGCCCACGTGAGTTTTAGTTGTAGTAGACAAATATATTTAGGTATTAAAGTTTGAGACATCTAACACAAACAATCATTGAGTTACTGATGCCAAACAAACAGGGTTACTCCAATCCCAGGTCTCCCCTACATTAATCTGCTACACATTACAAGATCAACAACTGAGTGACCTGTAGATGTTCTGATATTAAACATTGATGTAATGGCCACCAATTATTAATCAAGCGTGCAGTCTATTTCATCTGAAGCCTCTACAATCTCTAATTACAAGTGAGATCAACCTTCCTTCAAATCTGAAAGCACATTGGGAATGTGGTCAAGTGTTTGCTCATGAAAAAAAGGCCCATCTGCATTATAGCTCTCACATATTGACTGCCTGCCACATTCATCTGTTGGGAAAAATACCGGAAATTATGAATTCGGTTTGATGTACTAGTGGAGGAGTGTGAATGGCAGCCAGCTTTGGCTTATACATCTACCTCTTGTTCTATAGAAACCGATCTGGAGGCGAGCCAGGCCCTAAAGAGGCTGTGATCACAGAGAAAGTTCAGGACAGGAGGAATCTATTTCACTGGTAAACATGAAACACAAAGGCTGGGTCACAGTGACAGCATGGGGTGTGTTTTAGTTTCCACCTCCTACACACTCATGCATTAAATATGGCTCAACAATCACACTCTCCAGTGACTCTCCGTGCTCTTACTTCCCAGCCTCCAACTGAACATTTCCTGGGGAATTCCGACCAGGAATGTATTCTTGATGACGGAGCAACTGCAACAGCTGAGAGGAAAATCACTTTCTAATGAGCAGCACGGAAATACAGTTGAGGCATTGTCTTTACCGATTGCTTGTTCTCAGCGCTTTGTGGATCAGAATACTTAACTTGAGAATGCATAACCTAGTTGTTGTTATTTATGGAACAGTTTGAGGATTGCGACTGCAGAATTTGAATGAACGCTCACTAAAAGTGCTACATTTCAAGACCATGTTTGAGACTTGCGATTCCCAGTAAATTAGGCGCCGAGTTGAAAGTGTGAACTAAAGTTGTTGTAGCAGAGACACCCTTAATAGCTTCCCATAACACAGAATCATTGTGATAATGGTCTCTTCAATAGCTGGCAATGAGAGGGAAGAAGGCAGCATTTAAAGTGTGCTTGGTTTTAATTACCACTGCAAAGCAAAATTGCAGTATTTAATATTTCAAAAGCTTAGATAGAAAGAAATGTAGAATCTTGACGAATTTGTGCTACTTTTTAGTCGAAAACTTCTCTGATTTCTTTTGGCACTAGCATCGCTTTTCTAACCTTGGGTCTTGTGAATAGTATCTAGTGTTTTGTTTGATGGAACACTAAGCCTTTATCAGTCGCCGCTGGCAGATGCATGCTGCATATGAGCTTGTGACACCGGTGTTGCTGTGATCTAATTATATCTGTGTACTGCGTGGTGAGAAAGTGTACAGTATTCATTGACTGAGAAGGTCTCCACTTCTGTATTAAACATGGGAGAGCAAAAGGCTCATATTGTGAACCAACAGGTGCTGCGTTCCACTGCTGAGATTTACATAGCTCGAGTATTTTCACAAAATGACACACCTGAATGCATAATGTTATTTGCTCTTACTACTGCAAACATTGTGTCCATGCACAGACAGAAAAACAATCACATACATGCACACACGATGAGCAAATCTGTTACGGCTGGTCTAAAAATAAATGCATTAATCCTACAGACAATCCTGCTCAATTCCATTATAAGGAAAGGGTATTTGCAATTCATAAAGCCGGTCAGCACTATGTAATCTGGAGATTATTCTCTATTGGCACATTTTACCAATCTGCCATCAACAAATCTTTTTTCTAGATGCTATATGTGATCCTATCATGAATTCTCTTTGAAAATATGTTGACATACATCTCAGACAGAGATAAAATATAATTAAAATTACTGAAATGTGCAAGTCATCATCTTTATCATTGTATAGATCAATGAAAAGTTTCTCACGTATCAGAACATCACTACAAACACAGTATGTCCCTGGAACGTTGCGATTGTGATGCGTCATTTGTGATGTTGTAGCAACGTTACTGCAACAGTTACCATTAGGTACGGAGCTGCTACGTTGTTGAAACATTACAACCTAACAGGTATTTGATAGTACTTTTGCAACATCTGTTCTGCATGACGTTTCCTGTACCTCATACAGTGACATTGCTGTAACATTGCTAAAACATCACAACATCTCCAAAAAGTGGTGGAAACACTGGACAACATTTGGCAACGTTTAAAATAACGTGTTGACGATAGCATTCTGGAATTACACTTGGTCGGCTGCTACATACGTCACATGTCACAAATGTTATGTTGCGACTATATTTCTGCAACAACTTTGTGTTTTGTCTGGATCGAGCTGCAGCCAGTTGTCAATAGAGCCGCAACACTTAATTGATTTAGTTAGTAGTTGTCAACTATTAAATTAATTGCAAATTACTTAGATGATCAATTAGTGTTCTGAGTCATTTTCTGAGAAAAATGTTTCAGCTTTTCTTGTTTCTTTACACCTCTTTGACAGTAAATTGTATATCTGGGTTGCAGACAAAACATGACATTTGAGGATGTCACCTTGGGCTTTTGGAAACAGTGATCAACATTTTTTTTATATTTTATTGACTAAACAACTAATCTATTAATTGAAAAAAATGGTTAGGTGACAAATTAATCGATAATGAAATGAACCATTAGTTTGCGGCTGTAATTGTCAATATTTATGATAACAGAAACACATCAGTGCTTTTAGTATTTCTGTTCAGGCGAATCAATTAGCTGGGACGTCTGTACCATCACACATGAAAAAGAATTCACAGCGCCAAAGCAGAATTGGTCATGCTTGACACCTCCAACTGTCAAAATCAAACCTGTTCAGACTTGAGATGCTGTATAGACACTGTGGGGACTGTTTACTTTTCACAAGGACAGACCATATCAAACCAGTGTGCAGCCATCTAACACTTATTTGGCACATTATATGCACCAAGGTAAGACTCAGATCCTGCGTAGAAATGATATAAATTCAGATAGTAAGGGATAAAGGGATAAAGTGTCAGTTCATATTTTTTAAAGTGGGGGTGTACTTATCCAGTCAATGTATTACCTTACTTATGGCACAGCCAGAGCAGCAGGAGCACCAGTGTAGTAAAAAGTAATGAACTGTTGTGGACAGACTCGGCAGCAAAATGTATTTTAGTAACCTAAAAAAGTTCAAGCAAAAAAAATCAATACACTATATTTAGAATATTTTCTTTGTTTCACCTTACCTTGAGACAACCAAATATCTCTCTCAACCAAACAGTAATTTTACCTCTCAGAACACAGGAGCACAATAACACAAACAAACTTAAAGATGAAGGCAGCTCTAGACCAGCAACTTCTGTGTTCTGTGAGGTAAAATTACTGTTTTCACTAAAGGAGTCTGGTGGCTTTGCAGAGAACAATATTTGGTTTATATAATGTCAGTTTCCCATCAGAAAAGTGGTGCAAATATTCTAATTATAGCATACACTTAAACTTTTTTTTTAGGTGGCAAAAATACACTTTGCTGCTGACCCAGTAAATTGTAAGTAAGTTGTAAAGTAAATTGCTTAGCTTCCCACACCGTTACCCCTGCTGCTTTTCCAAACTGTGGATGTGCTGACTGTACTGTACATAATACACTGACTATGGATAAGTACTTCATATAACTCTACTTCAAACAATCCAAACTGTCCCTTTAAGCAACAATGCTGTCATTACTGAGGAGCCCATATAGCATCCTACAGTGTGGTTGGTGGATGCTTTTATGCTGCAATAACGTGGCCTTACAGTTTCACCAGAGAGTACATTTTTAGTGTAGGTGCTCCCAGTTGGAATCGCACACCCTCAGTGGTGCTGTACTGTACTGTATAAAGCCACAGCTGTCTGCAGCATGCTGATACAGCCTGACTTTTCAGTTACATCACTCAGCTAAAACATGTCAGTCCTCAGTATCACTCTGAAACCCCCCTCACGGCATGAGTATCCTTGAATTGACCCTTAATATCCAAGATGCCTCTCACAGAAAATGCTCAGCTGCTCTATACTGTAGGAGGGTGGGGTGACATGCATTTTTTCAAGCAGTTGTTCGCTCATAGCAGCCAAAAGCTTCTTCAGTAAATAAGAATGTCAAAAGGAGCTGATGTGTATAGGGGTTTATTGTGTGGCTAGTTCACCACACAGTCACTGTGTTGGACTAACATTACTGCCCTGTACCATTCTGTGTGAAACAACCAAATGTCACAGCTCATAAAATATCTGCTCACAGCGCAGCACATACACATCTCTATGAGGCAGCAAGGCAGCCTACTGCAGGTTAAGGAGATATGTCCTTGAATCAGGGAAAGCACATCCTCCCTGCTGCTGGAGGAAGTGACAGAACTCAGGAATAGATTTCAGGGGTGATGCAGGGGCATGTCCCCCTCAATATTTAGATCATGTGCATTTGCCCTCCCCAATAAAAATATAAAAGTAGCAAAGAGTTCTATTTTGAGGAACAGCTAGAAGGTGGCGCAACAATATTACTGGGAGAGTTGGCAGTGGCAGTATGCAACCTCTAAAGTAATGGTTGCAATCTGTCATAAAATAGAAAGAAGAGTTGACTATGGTGACCATGGAGGAGCCAAAAGGGAAAAGGAGAGGAGAGGTCTGATATTATGACATTTCATGTCAAAAAGTCTCAAAACCAAGTAACTTCTGAGTTGTGATGAGCTCCTAGATAATGTTCTTGGTTATGTTGCTTGCACATATTAAAGCTTGATAGCAAGTCTGCCATGATTTGATTTCGATTCAGTTCAATTCAGGTCCCGGTGATTAATATCAGATAATATCATATGTCGCTTTAACACATTCAGTTACATTTATATCAACTCACAACTCGCAACTTAATTATGATTAGCCAGTTTCATGACTGCTGAACTCTTCCATACATTTGTGACTCAGACATTGCCATGGGAATTTCAAAATAAAAGCATATCTTAAAGCTCACGATATGGATCAGTATTTTCACTTTGCATCTATCATATTGGATTGTAGATCATTGAATCGATATATATTGATCCAGATCAATGTATCGGTACAACCCTACTACACAGCAGCTGTCCAAAGACGGTCAAAAGATCAGCACCATGTGATTAGATACTTGAAATTTAAATAGAGCCTATACATTCATATGACAGTGTTTGTTTGAAGTTGATCAGTATGAGAATACATATTTTAAAGCAATACAGAATGCTTGCAAGCCTTATTACATTATGCCACCTGAATTGTGTTTTCCATAAAGACATTTCCACCATCAACTGATGCATCAAAGGCACAATTTGGTGCATAAAAAATTAAGCAGAATGCAGAAAATACAGCCAGATGAGCATGCACTCTGAGCTCTGCATGTGTCAGGTGAAAAAGAAGGATTTTTTTCTACTAGAATGCCTGAAGTAGCAGATTTTTTTAATCACTGGGGCAAAGGATATCTGGGCTTTACCAGTCTCAACAAACTTGACCAAACTGACCATTATAGACAATCCCCTGCCTATTCTGCCCACATTTTTGTGGGCAGAATAGGCAAATCATCACTGGTTACATCCCTGCCCTGGCTGCATGCACTACAGTCTCACAGCTTTGATGTTGAGCCGATCCAGATAACATTCAGGTCAAGTCCAAGTTACTGTACAGCACATTTCTTTGCAGAGCAGCGAGGATGCTGGAGCTGAGCACAATTAGTTGCCTATTTAACCTACTTCTATACACGAAATTCGGCAAACCTACACAATTAACATGCAGCAAACAAGTAGGTCAATGAAATATTCATCTTATTACCTCTTATCTGTCAATGTCAAGAGCAGTCAGTCACATATCAGGCGCAGAAACAGATATGACAGGCTTATAAAAACGCACCACATGAAGCAAATCGCCTGAACGTTAAATCCGAAAAAGAGGAGCAGGGAGATGAAGTGGAGCACATCACAGTGATCATGTGAAAAGGTCGTCCACAGGCTGTTAATATGAAATGTTTTCAGCGCTTCTAACACCGAGCGGTCTGCCTCCATGTAGTGTGAGCCCGTTTGGGAGGAACAGCAGCACCTTCGAGACCGGCGCCGGGGTTTAAAAAAAAACACACACAGCTGATTAAAAAATGAAGGCGAAATCCTACCTGATGTCTGTCACTCGTTAATGCATGCGTCCTGGCTTTGGATGTAGGCTAGGCGACACACACCACCACAAGCGGGTCAGCAGCTCAGCCTGCCTGCCTGCCCTCCTCCACGGCATCAAGCCCCTCCTCGTTTATCGTACAGTGGAGAGAGAGATGGAGGAAAAAAAAAAAAGAAAAACGACCGCATATCTCTGCGCCGAGGAGAGGAAGCGGCGTCACACTCACTCACCCATGGTTTCTGATAATCAGACGCGTAGCCACATCGAAGATGGATTGAGAAAGGCTCAGTAGTAGGCTGTTATTGATTCAAATGAGATAATACTGCGAGATAAAAATAAACCTGACAGTCGCGTAAAGATGAACGCACCGAAGATTTAAATTTCCGAGTTGTCTCTTATTTTGAAAATTCTTTGAATTTGTGCAGTGAAGTGCACCTGCCGAAAGCGTGTCAGCACACCAGCCATCAGTGGAGGACAGTGTGCTTTGTCCGACTTTGACACAAAATCAATGGCACACGGAATATGATGTTATAACTGGGGTCCTGTCTACAGCAAGAAATAACACCATGCAGTACATGTCAAACTAAAAGCGTTCAGAAAGGGGCATGTTTAAGGCAGAATACATGGTTGTTGTAGATGATTTTTTGCAGTCTGAATGATGAACTTATAAACCATGTACTCTAATTCTGTATTTGAGGAGATCGTTTTGGTTAGATTTACAGTTTTGCACATCTTCGCAATAATCAGAGTGTATTTAATGTATCAGTCAGACTACATCTCCCTCTCAGTTTATCATCTCAGTGGGTGTAGTGTTTGTTTTTTAACCTGAGCATATACTGCCCCCTAACGGAGATGTTCAATCATCCATGCAAAGATGCTCGAAAAGGGAGACAGGGGCCTGTCAATGTATATCAATTATTAGTATATTCTCAACAGAAATATTAATGCAACACTTTTGTTTTTGCTCGAACCTTTCATGAGTTGAAATAAAAGATCTAAGACTTCTAAGTACACAAAAGGTTTATTTTTCTCCATTTTTGAGCACAAATTTGTTAAAATCCATGTTAGTGAGCATTTCTTATTTGCCGAAGATAATCCATCCCCGAGTGGTGTGGCATATTGAGATGTTGATGAAACAGCATGATATATATATGATGATAAATAGCACTGATGTGCCGTGGACTTGGTCACAATAACACTGAACTATGACTAATTCACATAGGGCTACAGATACTTCCCTGCCTCCTATCAGCTTACTCCTCAACCAATCACTCCTCATGCCTAAACCTAACTAACTCAGCTAACAAAAGCAACAAGTATTAGCCAGCCAGAGGCAGAGTAGGGCAGGTCATAACTTTTCCTTCCTGGGAAAAAATTGTTATCTGTCGCCCTATGTGAAATAGCCATAGTTCAGTGCTTTATGAATGTATTTTGTAGGTAAAACTGCTCATTTTAGAGTGGCCTTTTATTGTGACCAGTACAAGAAACACCTGGGCAATAATCATGCTGTTTAATCAGCAGCTTGATATGCAGACAGAGTTAAATAAATCTGTGAACACAGTTTTACAGAAATAAACCTTTTGTGTGTATAGAAGAAGTCTGGGATCTTTTTCTTCAAACAAGGGTTGTGTTCATATTTCTGTTGAATATACATGATTAATAAGTTAAATGTATTGTATACATATTATCAGAGTATTGATCATCTGTCTCCCTGTTCTGCGTGGATATTTTTGCTTGATTCACACTTCCCTTCCTCTGAATTTCAGAACTTGCTGAGCTGTTTCCTAAAATCTATTGTTGATGACAACCAGACAACAGTGAAATTCTCTTCCTGCCAATTAGTATGAAGTATTGAATTGGGTAAAACTGCATTCACTGTATTTTCTTTTCTATAGCAACATTATCATTTCCTCAAATTCATTATCTGATTCATATCCTTACACTTGCTTTGGGAGATACAAAAATCTTTGAGTCTAATGCTTGAATTTCTGATGTGACTAGAACATTCTGGAAAACATTTCTGAGAAGTTCCCCCCCATTTAGAACACCTTCCTGGTATATTGTTAGCAGCTGACATCATGCTGTCCTCCTTTAGTGCCTGGTAACGCATGGTAACCAAGTTACTCCACTTGAACCTTGATCAGGACAGAGTGGAGCTTTATGACAGGAAGTCTCACTGCTTTTCAGTGGAGGATGAAGGAAAACCAAGGACAAAACTGAGGGCACCATCCCTGTTGCTTTAACATCTTATTGTAAATATACAAAAACAAGCAGAGCCAACACAGGTTTGGTGTCTAACATTGTTTTTTATTTATTTATTTAGTGTCTTTTTTTTCCCTGAGGGGTGGGGGTGAAGTTACAAGTACCCCAGTGCAGACCCACCACAAACATCACAACACAACAGCTTTCTGTCATGCATTTTATTATCTGTCATACATTTATGATCATTCGCAATACATCTGCTTTACGTCCCACCACAAGAGGGTAGCACTGACATGACAATGTTTCAATAAAGGTTGAAGACCTTAGGCTGAACTCTCAGTGTGACAATATATAAATCAATGTTCTCATTGTCCTTTTTAACACGGATGTTGACTTTTTCAGAAACCACAAACCACATAAAGATAAAGAGACATGTGATAAGATCTGCTGCACCAACACTGCTGTTCTTCAGTAATGGTGACGTGTTGGCTGATGAATGAATGAATACACTATATTCAGTATATGTGACATCCATTGTTCACCTGAACAAGAAGTAGTGTTAAATTTCATGTCAGAGATCTAAATATATCAGGCTGAATGACTGAGGCCTGTGTATGGAGTGATGCAACTTCTATCTTGAATTTTCCAAGTGACATGATGTTAAAATAGGGCAGCAACTACTCTTGATAAATCGAAAGTTATTTGATCCATAAAACATCAGAAAATGGTGAAAAATGTTGGTCAGTGTCTCCCAGAGCCAAAGATGATGTCCTCAAATGTCTTGCTTAGTCCACAACCAGAGATAATCAGTTTGCTGTCAAAGAGAATGAAAAAAAAAAAAAACAGAAAATATTCACATTTGAGAAGCTGAAATCAGAGAATGTGGATATTTTGCTTAAAACTTAGTCAAAATTATTAATCAATTATCACAATAGTTGGTGATTAATTTAATAGTTGACAACTAAACCATTAATCAATTAATTGTTGCAGCTCTATGAAAAATAATGTTGGATTTTATGTAAAATTTCTTTTAAAAATACCAGATGGTTCAACCAATAGGACTTGCCACATTTATTCAAATACCACAAGGAGTTCAGTAGCAAACATTGTTTTCACTGAAGCACTTATTAGGCAGAGGCCTGATTGACCTTTAGTTCTCCTAATCTCAATATACCTAGGCCATATCTATCCCTTCAACTTTTGCCTCTAAAGGGTACACTAAATGTTGCCCAGAATCATTATCTTATCAAATCACCTTGTTTATGCTCATACAAGAAGGTCACACACACCACCTAATTTAAATAAATGGAAAAATAAACATGTGAATTAAAAGCCTGACATTTGTTTGTGAACAGTTGTTCTACAGTTGTAGTAAGCTTATCTTGCTTACCAGTACAGCGGCTACTAAAGAGGCATTGAGCTCTGTTGTAGTTTGGATATTTCCATGGGAACCAGTGGCCGAGGAGGGAGGGAGGATCCTGTTCGAGCAGCACAGGGGGCGTGAGTTAGATTCACTGGTTTCCTGCTTCATTTAAACTGTCTACATCTCTCAAACAGCCACAGATGTGCAGGTCTTGACAAGAGAGAGCCTCTGTCTGCTGTGAAGAAGAAGAGCCAAGGAGATTTACTCATAAGTTTTTAGCGGTAGCAATCAGTCCCACTTGCTTGGGGCACCTTGTGGATTATTTATATCTTCTGAATATAAGGTGAGAAAACCTGAAAAGTTAATGAGCCAGTTTTTTTTCATAGACCTTTTTGTTTTGCATGTGTTTGATTTCAGCATCTTACAAGTTTATCTTTCTGATTTTACAGAGCTTCCTAATTTCTACAGAGGACCCATGTGGGTGGTGGAGAAGATCCGTGTGTCAGTGGATAGATCTAACCTGCCTATCCCATCAGCCGAACTCAGCTTTAAATTTGGCGAAATCATGTTCGGAGAAAAAGGGGACAAACTCAAGAGGATTTCCCTTTGTCCTAACGTCATCACCCCTGACAACATCCCTGAGTTCTGCATCCCCCCGACCATTCCATCCCTGCAGGAGATGAAGAACACAGAGCTGAGCCGGCTGCTCGCTCATCAAAGCGGCGTCTCCCTGTGAACTAGAGGTGACACGCCATGAGCCCATCAACCCGCACATCATCCAGGTGGAGAGCGTGGATGAGAGCCCCTACGATGGCTGCAGCGACGAGGAGACCACCAACGCAGACCCCCAGAGCCAGGCCGCCTTGTCCCTTCCACACCTGGCCAAAACTCAAACCTGCTATGGCTTTTTGCACCTTACTGGAGAGCCCCCACACCAGGAGGAAGGAGTCGCTCTTCCACGCCGATCCTGGCTCCTCTCCCCTGCTGCTGCCCAGGAGTCGATCCAGCGTGTGTTCCAAGCTCTCCCCCTCCACTTCGCCCTCCTCTTCTCCTTCCTCGTTCAGCCTCAACTCCCTGACCTCCAGGCTTTCCCCCAGAGGATACACTCTGAACTGGCAGGCCACTCTGGACAGTGATACGACGTCCTCCACCGAGTCGTCTCCTTTCAGCTCACCGCTGCTGACCAGGTGCCCTGCCAAGTCTTCCCTCTTCAAAGCACTGAGCCATGAACTGCTGTTGTCAAGGAACATGAGGAAGGCAATGGTGTCCAGGAACAATTCCCTGTCCACAGATGAAGGCAGCTCCACAGACAACAGCCCCAATGTCATGAGGAGGGCATCAGAGGGGTTAGTGGAAGGCCTGCCCAGCAGCTACAGCCTGGCACCGCCAACCATCTTCCCCGTAGACTTGACTCTGCACAGAGAGAGGGTAATGAAGGAGAGAATGGTGCCCATAGGGAAAGACGGCAGCCTGAGACTCTCAGCAGAATACTGCTCAGATAACCAAAGACTACGAGTGCGACTGATCAGCGCTGAGGGCCTCTATCCTCTCTCTGTAGACCCCAAGATTATCAACTGTAGTGTTAGCCTCTCTCTGGTTCCCGGAAAAGTCCAGAAGCAGCGCAGCACGGTCATCAGAAAGAGCCGTAATCCAATCTTCAATGAGGATTTCTTCTTTGATAGCATCTCAGAGGAAGACCTCAGTCAGCGGTCGCTCCGCTTCAAAGTGGTGAACAAAATGTCCACCCTGAAAAGAGACTATCTCCTGGGTGATTGTGATTTGCCTCTTTCTAGCATCGTGACATTATAAACTTAAGTACTTCCTTAAATGTTTATTTATGTATTTTGAATATTTATTTCATTTTTGTATTGTAAAATGAGATTTTATAATGATTAAAGTATGGAAAACACTGAGGTTGTCTGTCTTTTATACATTTCAAAATAAGACTGCTCACAAGTTTTATTCCAATATCAGAAATTGTGTCTGTGCAGATGAACATTTAACAAACATCTCCATATTAGGATAAAGTTGCTGCTGGGAAAACAAATGCGCCAACAAAAAGTTAATCCTCACATTACAATCACTTAAAAACAAACACAAAAATATTAATATAACGATTTACAGCCTTTTCATTCATCTGTGTGTTAATGTGGCCGCAGCATCAGCTGGCGTCTCGTGTTTCTCCTAAGCCTGTTGTTTTCTTCCTGACCTTTCCAATGATTAAAAATATCACTAGAAACCAGAAACCTTAGAGGGGCGTTTTCACCATTGAGTATGCATAATTTTAATCAGTGCATAAAGGAAGCTCTATTGCCCTTTTTCCCCACAATGATACAAAACACTTTCTGTTATATTTCACAAACAGTGAATAACAGCTGAAGCTGATAGAGAAATCCATTGAATAGCATGTTGTTTCAACTGATTTTTCATTAAACAAGGCAGTGATATTTATCAGTAGAACCAGAAAATTTAATAAAGATTTACTTTTATTACTTCCACAAATGACTTAAACTGGGCATAATAATGTACCTCAGCTCTGAATGAAAGGCAGAGAATTTGAAAATAGGCAGCTAAAACACTAAATGCTGAAATGAAGTGAACTAAACTCTGTAAGTTCAGGATAAACAGCCCTGCTCAGCTTTTAATACAATCTATGAACTCAAACAGGCCTCTTTTCAGACATCTGCAAAGCAAAACACACTCCATTTATGTTAAAGACAAAAAACAGCATCTCTCTATGTAATATTGATACATGTTTACCCAACTAAAGCGTTCAGCAGCTCTAAATGTAGACTCGGGAAAGTATATCCTGCTGCTTTCAGCAATAAAGATCAGGCTTAAAAGCACTGGCTGCCACTATAGCTCCTAGTTAAAGATTAATAGGTTTCTCAGGGCTGAAAAAAGCTCCAGTAGGGGACTGACAACTGCTGGTTATATACTGTATAAACAAAACAATATACAGTAGTGTGTATGTTAAGATGAAAACATCCACAAATAGCTATTGCTGCCAAAGCTATAATAATAACCTGCTGAGAGATTGGTTTTAAAGCTCAGTGGTGGTAATGACGCATGCTTTATAATGCAAATATTATACTAGACTTTACAGTTTGAATTGAGCCACTGAGAAAAGCCTTTGGACAAATATAGCTCATGATCCACTTTCAGTTTGATTCAGCGGAGCCACAAAAGCCTGCAATCCCCTCTCAGTTGTTTTGATGGAAATAAGGGTTTTGTGTTTCTACAATATGTGGTCTAATACACAGGCTTTTGTGTCAGTGTAATACATAGGAGGATCCCATTTCTGAAAAAGAAACCTATAAACATCCCACACAGACAAACTACACATTTCAACAATATCTCTGAGCTCAGAATGTGTCTCCAGATCCTGTGAAGAGCCCGGAGCTGTTGGACACTTTTGTATTGAGTGTTGACTCAGCTGTGAAATACCCTGTAATAAATGGGAATTACCTGTGATTCCCCTTTCTGGTCAACCATTGATAGGATTCGGAGGGATTTCCACTGATCTATCTCCATTCAAAGGAGCAGAAGCTTTGGTTTTATATAGCACACTAGTTACAGCAGCATTACAGCCTTGATCCAAGCTGGTGCCGCCCATACAAAAATGTCTTTTATCAATGGGCACCCACTGAAAGCATTAAATAACGGCATATTGACAATTCATATTAACTTTTGGTTCATATGAAATCATTTTTAGGGTTGATATTGGGGTTCTTGATGTTTTAGAGTATTGATATGGGGTTCTTTATGATTTTTAGCATTCATGTCAGGGGTCTTGATATTTTGTAGTGCTGATATTGGGTTTCTTTATGATGATTTTAGCATTGATACTAGCATTGATAGGATTCTTGACATTTTTCTTTTTTTTACTTTATGAATATTTTTGATTTTTTAACGAATAAATAAAGGACAGAAAATAAAAAACAAAAAACAAATAAGAGGTAATGGGATGAACAGTAGGCCTAAATTAAGGCAAATTTGCTTAATTTAAAACAAAATGTCACAGATGATACATACAATAATAACAAATATCTGTCTTGGCTAAATAAACACACTGTTTTTCCCACTGTTTTTCTCTCAGTTCTCTCTGGAGTTGTGTACAGGAGGTCATTGTTTTAGAGGATGTAGGTGTTTAAGAATATTGACAAAAATGCCTGCAGTGGGACAGTTTTCTGAAGCCAGTGTTTTGTAACAGCCTTTTTATTGCTACTGGCAAGATCTTTAGAAGGTACAGTAAGTATCATCGAGTCAAGTGTCTTGACTCAGCCCATCCGAGATATGTCCAAGATAGAGGGAACTGGATGCTGTCTTGATACTAAAACACAACTTTTTTGAGATGATTTTTGCCACTTTCTTCCAAAAAGTCCCAATGGAGTGAAAATACCAAAAAACATGAGCATGATCAGCCACATGTCTTGCCCAGCTCATCTTTCCAGTGTTGTTTCACATAGTCTGTAGTGTGGATCTATTCAACTAGTGACCCATGGCCTTTTGATTGTTTGATTTTGATTTTTGATTCGACTTTTTCTATGGCCCACAAGAGGCTGCTGGAAAATCAGGCTGCCATGTGTGTGATTTAAATAAACTGTGTGACTGGATGGAGAAGACCAGTGTTTCCCAAACTTCATTCTGGGGACCCACTTTTTAAAAATGACAAACAATACTGACCCCATTCGCAATACAACTTATCAATAAATTCTAGGAAGATGTCCATCATGCATAAATGAATGTTCCTGACCATTTTTACTGCCATTCCTGCATCACCTTATATTATCTTGACACGTTATTGAAAACATATACACATGTTAAGACGTTAGAAATGACAAATAAATTCATTTAGGCTGAGAATCTTAAATTTGCAGAATTTTGTCCATGGTCTTTTTTTAATTTGGGGACCCAAATAAAACCTCCTGTGACCCACCCATGGGCCCTGACCCAGTCTTTGGGAATGACTGTAGTAGACTGTATGATTTGAACCAATATTAGTTGTGTCTTTTTGAAGAACTTATGTGGTGTGATTGGCTGCAACAGCATTATACGCGATTCTTACCTGATATTTGCTCATGCAAGCCTTATGTTACACTCTAGGCTGGTGGGCCACAGGGAAACTCACATTAGGTAAGATGACATAAACCTTCACAAGGTCTCTCTTGACGCTAAAGAGACATAAAGTTGATTGTAAAAAATTGGCAATTCCGAAGAGGCACCACAAGTCAAATTATGGTTTGTTTTCTGCCAGTTTTCCCAAACGCTTAGAGGAGAATACCTATTAACATTATACCGTAAGAGTTAGTTGTAGCCATTAATTGACAGTATTCTGGGTGGTGCACGAACCCTGAAGGATTTTCCTATTTGGCCCATTTGCTATTGAAGTTGAATAGCCCTGCTGTAGTGTATGAAACATGCAGGTATTTTAACCTCATGGGCAAATTTAATTTCCTGGAAAACAGCCCATCTTCAGTAATGACCTCATGTTGCATTAGCTATCCAACCAATTAAGTCTTCACACATTTTTTATTTAACTATTCCATCTCTATGACACCAAACTGCCTTTCTTTCCCTAGTTCATTGGTATGAATGTAACATTTACTCCTAACTGACCTGTTCTAACAGGACATACGTCACAATAAGAAACAATACAGACACACTTGATATATTTTTATGCCATTTGAATATAACATTGCTAAAATAAAAAGAACAATGCAACCCTGAGAAATAGAAATTGGAGATTTGAGCTGTGTATACAAACTTTGCGGTGTTTTGTACTTAGTACCGATTAGTAGAAGTGATTTCATATTATCTGTAGGAAACATCTGTCTCCCTAAGAGCTGTGCATCATGAATGTAAATGCACAACAGGGGAAGTGCACTGGCTTAATCTCAAGTGTTTGATAACAGTTGCCTGGTTACCTTCACTCACCAGGATGCCTTTGCCCAGCTAATGCACATTTACAATTTCAAAGTAATGACCTGGAATTGACAACAACTACATTTAGAAAGTATAAGGTATACTTAGATATCTTGAACGCCCTTCTCCCATTCAGCTCTCTATTTGCAAAACCTATTCAGTGTTCTCCACTTGAAATGGAAAGAAAATGTTTTTCTATCAAGAAATATCAACTCGCCCCTTCCCCTACCATATCTCACTTGTCTGTTTTACAGCTTCCTACGTAAACAAATCTGTTTAAACCAGCTTCCTTATCTTGTTCTCTGTTTTACCAGGCTCTTATATTGTGCCAAAACATAAAATACACCTCTACCCCACCGTCTTATGTTCTCACTGATTTTAAACTTTAGTGACGAAGGCTACTGCCCCAATGCAATCCATCAAATGTCCTGTAAAAATGTCCTTCAGACTCAGAGGCATGATGTTCTCAGGACAAAGCATTGTGACGTCTAACATAGATACAATGGACAAAGGGGTGACTGCATGCTGTAGATGACCATTAAAGTGTCAGGTCTGAGCCTAATGTGGGTGGGGAGGAGGAGTGGATGTGTGAGGCAGGAGTTGCTCAGTGAGGTGGGCTGCCTTCCTCTGATTAAAGGGTGTGAATCTTGTTTTGTTAAAATATAAATTTCATGACATAAACAGTTGACAGTTTTTTTGCTTTGGCCTTGCAAAAAACCCCAAAACAAAACAAAACAAAACAAAACAAAACAAAACAAAACAAAACAAAACAAAAACAAACAAACCCTCATCCCAGCCCACCAAAAGATTTGGTATGCTAAAAAAATGTCAGTATTGAAGGGAAAAATCATAATTTTTCAAATTGATGTAAAAGTAGTTAGCTGAGAAAATAAATTCCTCAGTGCATGATATATTGACCAAGAAAACTGAGTTTTACCTACAAGTGTGCATGTTGCCATGTTATCACCACCCTAATGTTTAAATATTACTTTGTTAGCCAGAACATAGCATTAGGTGACAAAAATACTCATCTAGCTCGACCCCTTGGCTACCCTGAGGCGGAGCCTAAAAATCAAAGCTGAAATAGTTTTTGGTTCTTCCTTACATCCCGTGACAGACAGATTTTGCTGAGCTCAGCTTTCTCTGTTTTGGCATTGAGGAATTTTCCATCAACATTAACTGGACATCCACATGAAAAGCGCTGACTTTTCCCTTTGAAGAACCAGTGTGTAGGATTTAGTGCCATCTAGCGGTGAGGTTGTAGATTGCCACCAACTGAATACTGCTGGCCTCGCCTCCCCTTCCACATGTGTAAGACAAACTATGGTGGCTGTGAAACTTGCGAAAAATGTGAAAGGCCCTATCTAGAGCCAGTGTATGGTTTGTCCATCCTGGGCAACATGGCAGCCTCTCTGGAAGAGAACCTGCATCCTCTGTAAATATGAGGGGCTCATTCTAAAGTGGGAAAAACACAACAACTCCTATTTGCAGGTAATAATACAGTAATGAAATCATGCTTATGAGTAATATATTAAATTTCTGGTATATTCTGCCAATAAATCCTCTTAAATTGTACACACTGGACCTTTGATTTGTGCATACTGCTGCGAATCACCCCAGAGGGAGTGGAGGAGACCGGAATCGGGAGTCATGCCAACCCCTCTGGGATTTAAGGCTGCTCCTGGCTAATGAAAATGAAAAGGACAAAATGGGATTCAGGCTGGCCAAACAACAGGAAATCAGAGATGGTTGTTCCCACAGACAGAGGCCTGCTCCACCACCACCACATCTTCGATCAAGGTGTAGCACTTAAGGGGTGAACCAGTTCCAAGCTGACAGGACGCAATATGCAAGACTCCAGCAGGATGAGGGGAGGTGTTTTATATCGATGATGCTTTGTGCACAGACTTTTTTTTGTAGAGTTCAACCATATTATCATCACCACAATGTTGTTGTTGTTTACATTCTACATAATGCAATTTTAAAAAATGCACTACAGAATTAATTCTTGGGTATGCATGTATATGTATATACGTAAATATGTAAAAAACTGTTTATATTGCCTTAGTTTATTTTTTTTTTTTATTTTATTTATATTTTTATCCTTCCGAGTTTAATAAATTTGATAAGTTTAATAAATCTGTATTGCATGTGAGGCAAGAGAGAACTACATCTTCTTTTGTTTTGCTACCCTGTGTTGCATAATGATAATAAATTACCATGATACCTTGATAACACCAGCATTCATTTGTTTCATCCCAGTTCAGTCAGTATCACTTAGTTTACAGCTCAAACATGTCTAAGTGTGGAGTACCTCAACACTGCCTTTGTCTTCTACTAGATGAGCACACTTCATATATGCTTGCTACAAGAAAGATAAATTTGGTCTTTGAATATTAATCAAATTTAATTAAATTACCTAATTAAAAGTGGTCAAAATATTCCATGATGTCAGTGTTGATGCTGTGAGTGATTCAGGGCCGTGATGACATCATTGTTTATGACCCACTGTTCAAATTGGTAAACATTGCCTTCAATGTTCAGCTTTGCTCCAGATTAGTGAAACTAATGAGCGGGCTATGCGCTATATTTTAGCTGCGTCATTAGTTTGTGTGAGGACACACCACGTAAGATGAAACCAGATCTGACAGGCTGAAACAGACACACACACAGGCAATGTCTGATGATGCTCTGAACTCATTGGAGTCTGCATGATTTAATTGAGGTAAGACCTTATAAAAAAGAATCATGTGAAAATCAGTCTAATTTGTTTATAAAATGTTCTCTTTAACACGATTGTCTGCTTTGCTTTAAGTTACTGAATGGCGTGTTGAGACGATTGGGGAATAAAGCTGCTTAATGTTTTCATTACTCCGAATATTTGAGTTGAGTAAATATATGCCACTTTATTGATATTTCCATGTCACACTTAAGATTTAGGTCATTCATTCTACTGCACCTACGTCTCGTCAGTTGCAACATCTATTCAGCAACAGCACAAAATCAACTTGATGCAACCGCCTCACATATTGTTATCTGTATAGACATTCCCAGTTTACGATAAGTCCAAGAACAAATCATGCCGTATCTGCACGTAGCAGACTCATCACTTAGCCTGTGCACCTGCCCTGTGTTACACCACCCACTCAATCACCTCGGGCACCGCATGGAGCTGAGTCCAAGCGTGACCTGCTCGGTACATAACAACCAAACATACTGCAGGTAGGACTTCCTCACATCCGACCAGACTTATATAAACAGCACCAAGGTGTTTGGTCTAGCTTGGGTAAACAATTACTGACAAATATGGCTGTTTGGTTTTTGGGCATCCTGACAGCACGTCAGTAAAAAGTGGAGGCTAATAATAACTCACCACGACGCCTTGTGTAACACATCAGTCGTTTGCGTTAATTTCCCAGTTGCCTTCAGGGTCTGATCACACGTGAACAGGAACATGCTGATGGGATGGTTAAATGCATTAGGACAATCAGGACAGGGCTTGCACAATATTATCTGAATAGCCATTAAACAGTTAGGCAAACAGCCAGGCATTGCACACGTCATGTGACAGGTGGGGGTGTACTGGATTTATTTGATTAAACTTTAGACCATCTTATCAAATCTTAACACAATCATGGTGATTAAATACATGAAATTTAATATAAAATAATAGCTAGGTTTGCTTTTACTATTTCTTTTGAAGGAAATTTGTGACAACACATTTAAACTCAAAGCAAATAAACCGTGCATGTTTAGGTACAGTACATGGAAAGATGACACTGTATTCCTGCCTGTCTCTCTGTGTTTTTTCCTCTTCCAATAGCGCCTTCCACTCCCATGGCAACGAGGCCCAGCTCCAGGGGAAACCATGGAGATCCTGCCTTTCATGTGCGAGATGCTTTTATTTCGACACATAAGTTGATAGAGGCTGTCCCTGTCTGTTTGATTCAGATGCGTCTCAAGCTTCAGTCATGCTGCTACTTGCATCCAAAGCCAGCTGTCAATAGAAACCTCTCCGTGCATCTAAAATGAAGTGAGGGGAAAGTGCGGATTATGTGTTGAGAATATTCCACAAGGTTCTGAGACAAGCATGCATATGAATATAATTATAACTACTTTGTCTAGGTAGATATAACACATTTAAAATGAAGCTAATGATTGGATACGTACAGAGAGCTTTAAACCAAATGCTTGCAAAAGAAAAAATAGTCACAATACATTTTACAGCACACTAATAAGGCGTGCAGAGTTGCATTTTGTATCAAATTGCTCTTTATTAGATATTAAACAAACACAGTTATACCATAATTAGACACCATACAGCCAATGGTACACCAATAAGATGTAACAAGTTGTAGTTTGTATTTGTAATTAAGGACACATTATAACAGAACTGTACTGTAAACTAAGGTGAAATCACATGCCTTTTACTTCCCTATTTAAAAACAATATGTGAACCAGATCTACCAAGTAAAGGCCAAAATGTTAGAAGAAGGAACATTTTGTCCATGAGTGACCTGCACAGATTTCTTGTAGTGCTGTTGGCACATCTAAGAATCTAGTAAAAGGCCTAATACTGTCTAATAAAGAACATATTACTGCTCATTTTTGTCTAATTTTGTACAAATTATGGCTTGATACATCTTATTAGTGTTTTAAAAAATAAAGTGTGACCGAGAAATCCACCAATCACAGTGTCAAGACTGAGTCAAATGTGGTATTATTTAATTAAGCCAGGACGTATTTTATCTATGATCTTTTTAAATAAAATTACACTTCAATATAAAGGATGATTTTTTTTAACCAGTGACACTTCATTTCAAATGGATGAACTCTCACTTTAGATTAAAGCTCTTTGCGTCACACAGGGGTTATGGTCATTAACCAGTATGCTTTGTCTGGCCACTCCACACACACAGTCTGGTGCTTGACCAGGTTCCCTGAGAGGGAGAGGCAATGAGACACATCTAGGTCTGTCTGTGTCATCTTAGCTGTCCTACTTTACTATGATCCACTTACACAACCAACATCTAAACCACAGAGGGGCTTTCACAGTCCCGATTTTTCTCGACTTTGTTTGTCCTTGACTTTGAGATATTAACAAAGTTGTGGACTGTAGAGCCAATCGTTTATATGGGGAGGGTCGATTTATGGTCTCATCCTATATCGTTTGTCAACTTAATTATCATTTTTTAGAGGAGAAACCCAATTTCATGATAGTTCCACAAAAAACAAATTCATTGAATTGCCATTTCTATTACAATGAACCAGGGAGGCAGATAAAAGTCTCATGCAAATGATGCACAGGCTCTCTTGCTTGCATTTTGAAGAAACAACAAATCCAGTGAAATTTAATTATAATTTCAAAGAACTATAGTGTCTTAAAAACAATGGAAACTCTCTTGCAATGAGGATTTCTTCAGCTCATATTCTACCAGCACTATTGTGTAACTGGCAATAGAGTGGTAGAATATGGTGTGGTGATTTATTAATGTTTAGATGTGTTGAGCAGGTTTCAGTAATTAGGATTAGACTTTATTGTCCCCAAGTGGAAATTCAGTACATCAGTAGACAACAGAATAAATAGTTTAAGGTTTGAAGCATGGAGCACAAAGACTGTAGCATGAGTATAAAATGTCTGTTACTGTCTGTGAAAACCAGCACAAGTAGTGCCATTTATCACCTAAATGGGCATGTGACTAGCAAAGGACCTTAATGTTGCATACAGAGCACAACAATCTGATAAATATGTTCTTTATTTGCCCACAATAATAAGAAAATCACAAAATTGAATAAAATCACCTGGGGATTTCCTTAGGATGTTGAAAGGAAAAACCTTTAATCTGTAAGTGTTCTTAGCTAATATGAGTCCCTTCCCTTATGTGTTCTTGGAAGGTCCTTTGCAACCATTTTCCTCAGAAAACTTTAATAACAGCCCCTTAAAAGTGAAATTATTTGTGGAACATAAGACAATGGCTGAGTTAATGGTGACTGAAGAGGAGTAGGAGAGACCGAGACTGGAAAAAAAAAAAAGCTAGCAAGCCAAACATTAACCCAACTCTGTCTCACATATTAACATTACCTGTATCGTTTTATTGAAACTCAGTTTTTGTTGACTCCTGTTGCTGTTTGGCTATGTCCATTCTTGCTGCCTTAGTTATATTTTCATATTACTTCATTACTTCATCTACAGATTGTTTTACAGCTGATTTCTTGCATTGATTTTGTCAGTTATTTTTTGCCACATCTTCTGCTTGTGTGTGTGTTTATTATGGCTGTTTGATCAAAGGCATTTGAATTTTGTTCTTGTGTTTTCCACATTCTGCAAGGTGAACAACTTAATCATTTTTTTTTTCTTTTTTTTCTCTCTTTGATATCTATTTTTGGAGAAGCTAGCTAGCTAAGTGTGTTAGCTAAGCTACTTTATAACTTTAGAGAAGTGTCTTTTAATATCAAAGAACGATGTGAGTGAAGTGTAATCATGGTAACTGGAGGGCAGGTGTGCTGTATTATGACAGTAACTGCCGTGAAAGCTTAGTCTAAACCCAGGGTGGGCAATTATTTTTCATGGGGGTGCACAGAAGAAACTAATCAGGCTGCCAGGGGCCAGACACAAATGATATAAGGTCCTAATAATGACCAGATCTCTAATAATGGAATGGTCAGAAGTGTTCTATGAAGGGCACTTCTACTGTTGGTCTCCAATTGCCATGTTGAATTGTGGGCTAATATTTTGTTGGCAATGTCAGAAACTTTATGTTTTACATTGTACCATGAATGCTGCATACAGGTTGCAACAATAGTACCAGCAAAAGTAGAAGAAGAACAACATGGATGCGCAGCATTGAGTGAATATAGATACAGTTCATTATCATTACCAAGAACACAATATTGACCCCTTTCAAAATAAATGATGATAATAGTTTAATGGTAAGCAAAATGCTATTGACTGTCCTTGACAAGACAAACAACTAGCCAAGACTGATCAAAATTGAGAGGAAAAGGCACAAAGCCATTGATGTAGGCTATTTTCACATCTTCAGTATTGTGAAATTTTATGGCACACTGACTTAGAAAATCAATTCCCTCTGGTACATGAACATGCTGTATCATCACAGATTCATAAAAGGGTTGTAAATATAATAATGCATCTGGGACAAGAGATAACAAATGGCCCACAAACTCAAGTCACATTATTTACCCGAGGGCAAACATGGAAGCTAGGTGATGGGTCTTTGTTTGCCATGTTGGTTTACTGGGCAACCAACTGATACCGACCAGGATGAATTACAGTGTCATTTGGTACAAGTATTTCACAACCTGTGGCTCTTAGGACAGAGTTGCATAAGGAAAGACGCTGAGACCTGATGCAGATGCGCCATCATGGTATACTCTTGTATCCTCATAATGCCTACTCTCTTCTCTGCCAGCCTTTGTGTATGGCTCAGTCGTCACCCCTGCAGCAGGTTGCACCAAAGACAAAGCTGCAAAATAAACCAATTTGGACACAGATCGACACCATTTTGGATGGTTGTCCTTCTCTTTGAAATCCCTTATTCATTCAAATCACTTTTTCAACCCTTCCTTACTACACAAGACATTCACAGATTGGATGAAAACAGGCATCAAATCCTTCACTTGATTTGTACTTTCATGGTGTGTTTTCACAAAGACTTTCTATAAAGTATGGAATCCCATTCTCAACTGTATTAAAGAGAAAGTCCAAAAAAAGTCAGAGTTACCCATGTTCACTTAAAACAGTTCTATGCACTGCTGTTTTCTCTCTCTTTACAAATATATACCTGCCATATGTATCTATGTCCCCAGTCATGTCATCTTGATTTATCTCTTTGAGTTTTTTTTCTTCATTGTTTTTTGTTTTCCTCTAATTATTACTGTGTTCCTCTGTTTTCTTCTGTCTTATTTGTGCACACAATGTCACCAAATGTATCATACAATACTGTAATTTTTGTTAAAAATCACAATAAACTGTTGAATAGAGGAAATTTGGCTGAGTTTGACCATGACACACTCACACTTGAAGCTCTGAGACTCCACTTTCAAGTTAGCATAAGCCTCATTTTCCATGGTAGTCAAAGTCAGAGACCACAGCTGCAATAAATTTGATCTGGGAAGAATTGGCTACTTTTGAAGTACTGTTACTGCCTTAATAAATGTCCCAACTTTGGTTGTAAGCAAGGTGTTGCTTTGGTTGTTGATGTTAAGACTGCACAGAGAGGTGTCTTGGGGCGGGTTATAAAAATGAAAGCCTGAGAGCTTGTGGGTGCAGCTTTTTCAGCATAATCCGCCCTCTGTTTCAATTAGTTATCTTTGACATATATTCTTGTCACAAAGTGTCAGAATTATGTCTTGCCCCACAGCACTAATAAAATGAACACCTTTTAACACTAAATCCTCTGTACTGCATGATGAGTCTAAAAAGGGTTTGTTTGTTTCTTCTTGTGCTATATGTATAAACACTGTACAGTGCAGTACTTCAAAATGTTATTAACTGTATATTTTCTTTATAGATGAAACTATCTCAGATGTCTTTGTCAAACAGGTGACAGTGTAACATCATGTACAGACTGTGAATAGAGTTTAGCTGTTCTTATCTGGAGGAGAAGAATTGCTATATCAAAAATAATCTTGGATCGACAATTGCTGTCAAAACTGTTCAACCCCCATTTCCCTGTGATCTAATCTTCAAAGTCTGGGATGCACACACTGTGCAGTTTGTCTGATAAACAAGGTCCTTTTTATGTACTCAGTGCTTTGTGAAAGATGGGAGAGGGTGGATGGAAGTGTGTGGGTAGTCCAAAGAAAGGAGAGTGAGAGGTGGCAGCCATGAAAGACTGTCATTTTATCAGCTTTGTTTAATCACAAAAACTGACTCCTAGTACATTATTAAAACTCAGGGCTCAACAGTAATTGTTGCTTGTAAATCTGGCAACTTGCCCAGTTGGGCAAGTGGTAAAGAAAAATGACACTATTTTTCAGATCATTATTTACAACTTTTCAAGCCTGGAAATTTATTATTAATCCTGAATTTTTTTCATTAGATTTAAAGCTTTCAAACACTGAATTTCAACCTGTAAAGCTTTCTAATTTTTTTTTCTGTTTCATCCCACAGAGGAATGGGATGGAGGAAATGAGGGCCAGTACTACTACAATATTCAGAGGAAGGTAGAAGAAATGAGACAAAATCAGTAGAAGTAGAAAGGATGAGGACTTTTTTTTTTTATTATCAAGGATGCGGTTTGATTGCACCTGTTTAAACAGTACATTATTCTGTAAACCTGCTCCAGGTAGATGTGAACATGGGGGACTGCAGGCAATGGTGGTGAATGTATTTTTATGCTGCCTGATAAAAACAAGAGAGACTCTTAAAACTACACTTCAAATAAACCAAATGACACTAGACATTAGAGTATGATGTATTCTGTCTTGAGCAGACTGGACAAAGGCTTTAAATACACCCGTGGGTACAGTCCAGAGCCCCAGTAACATTTGGGAAAGCTACAAAAGTAAAAGGTTTTGACCTCCATTTGTCACTTATAACATTAATACTCAAAAACATTTCATACAGTAACATGATGTGCGCTGGTTGGATTACCCAGCCTCCATGTTGGAGATGACAGGGATGATTGGAGAGGTAGAAAAGCTAAGTAACAGGGGTTAGCCTCCATTTGTCCCCACTAACATTAACACTAAAAAATATTTTGCACAGTTAATTAATTCTTGAACGTACCTGTGAGTCCACAAAAAGCCTCTTTCATGGAGCAGCTGTCTCTGTGGCAGAGGAAGGAACACACTGTTACGAAGCCAGCAGTGAACATGTATAGTGGCTTGGCCAAACCAAATAACACACAAGGGGAAAATAAGATGGACGCCAACTACAACTAATACAAGGCAAAAACTAACAAAATCCAGATCCTCCTACTGACTTTGCAGCACGTTTTGATCTAAGGAGCTGGCTTTAAAATTTAAGCATCCTCAGCCCTCAGACACACCTTTTGGTCTCCCAGGAACAGAACTTCCACCAAGAACCAGATCTGATCTAACAGAAAAGTCCTTGCTCAACCCCACAGTGAGAGAAAGCAAATCAACAAGATTCATATCAAACAAACTGTGTAATGTGAATTGTTTGGGTGTGTTTGACTGCAAATGAAATGAACATGTGCAGGTGAGTGTGAATGGCTGTTAGCATGCGTGGCTGTTAGCATGGCTGTCAGAATGTGTGGCTACTACTTACCTATAAAAGTAGAACAGTAATTCTTATCATTTCACAAAATCACTGTGATGTCCTGATCACCAGCAAAATATTTCATCATGGTTTATAGCTCATTGTCTTATATGCTTTTAGTCCTGAGTAACCTATCTTTACCAAAACCAATCAAATCAAAATCTAAGATATGTCAATGATGAGCAATAAAATTCATGCATTTCTATTTTTTGTCCAGTGTCAGATTAAAAAAAAAATTATTCACACTTGAATCCCAGGTTAAATCTTTTATCCAGCTTCAGTCCTGATCATAACTACCAAACACTGATTCATCAGAGATTTAACCCTTTAAATGCCAGTTTTTATAAACTATCAGAGTCTGGTATATTTCAAAGATTAGCAACAACATTGATTTTAATGCATTTTTTGTGAGGTCACACTGACCTTTGACCTTTATCCACCATGGGGATAAAGTAGTTATTTGTGCAACGTTTGAGAAAATTCCTCGAATGCGTTCTTAAAATATCATGTTCATAAGAACGGGATGACCTGAAAACATAATGCCTGTGGCTGCATCTGTTGCCGGCGTGGGCCATAAAATATTTTTAAGGGTTTTTCAAGAATTCAAAATCACAGAGGTCCTTCAACATATAGTAATGAATGTGCACAAAAAAATATTAGGCTGATCGGTCAAGTAGTGCTTGAGATTAGCTGCGATAAACTTCAGGTCCGTTGGTCACTCACACAGGCATGCACTCAAGTGATCGTTTATGCCTGGCAGAGATAATTAGGATCTCCTCCAAAGTTTCAGTTGTGTTCAGTTTAGTTTTCCCCCACAGAGTAAATCACCTTCCCAACAAAGTTAATTAGAGATGTCCAGGAGGGTGTCCTGGTAGCTCAGTTGCTAGGGCGTGTGCCCCATGTATGCCTGTCTCACTTCAGCTGTCCTATCAATTAAAGCCATAAAAGCTACTTAAAAGCTACTACTAGTTACTTCCACCATCATTTATTTCCATTAAGTGTTTTCAGAAAACATTGAGAAATCTGTCATAATTCCCCAGAGTCCAAAGTTTCATCCTACAAATGTATTCAATATACAATGACATGAAACTGAGGAGAAACAGAAAACGCTCACATTAGAGATACGACAGCCATTCTACAGTTTTTCTATCAATTAACTAATGAACAACAATTCAACCATAACATCTAATAAGTGTGTCACCACCACTTAATGCCCCCTAGCCAGCTGCTACATTTTAGGTGGATTGCTGGGTTTGTTTGTTTTTTTATACATTTTAGTTCACTTGTTACCCAGCAAAGCTTTGTTATGCAGTTTCTATCAGTGGCCAATGCCCAGTCCATACATAGGAAGTGTTTATTTTACCCCCACACATTGTAGAATTCACATAATCGCAGCTGGCGTCATTCTCTGTTTTAGTGTCTCTGTTGTGATGAGGCTGGCATATACTTCTGATGAATGATGAGGTCAGAGCCTATATGGACGTCAAACATACTGTAAAGTCTGTGACATAGGGTCTACTCACTTGATTAGAAATCTGTTCCATATAATTTGGCTGACCGACTACGCTGTTGTTTTTTTGTAGCATGATTAAAGTGAGCCTGCACAATATGAGGGAAACAAATTCTGAAGTGTGCATATTAGCCTGTTTCCTCTGTAAGTTGCTGCAGCTGTTTTACACAGTACCTGTTTGTAACACATCTCCTGAATGCAAAACAATTCCAAACAGCAGAGGTGCTGTTCTTTTTCAGCCACATTTTCTTCCCTCGTTCTCTTTCCTCAGCAATTGTGCTGGCTAACCTCACAGCTGCCACCAAATTGACACCAATTACTGCAGTCTGGGGTAAGCTGAAGGCTCGTTGGGGCTTCATCTGATTGGCCAAATAGTGTGAATACATGGCCCATGTATTCAGGGATACATCAAATATTTGCATGCATGAGTGTGAATACATGGTGCATGTGAAAGTAAAAACATTTTTCTTACTCACTGTGTTCCAGCAGTGTGTTTGTGGCACATGTTTTTTTTTTAGTTGTGGAGTATTTTTTTCACATTTGAAAAGCCTGACCAATCTGACAAATATACAAACTTTTTTTTTATCATTCTCATCAGTGGTAACTTTATAATGTTTTACAGCTATGAGTATTTCCAACAATGAGTTGGCAGTGAAAGTATAAACCAAAAGACATCTGAAGAAGCTGTGACTGTAGAGTGATTTAGTACAACAAAGCCTCCATACCACAGTCCCCCACACCAGTGTATCTGTGAAGTGTTGGATAATTATTCGCTTCATTTGCTGTTCTGTCCCACTGTCACAACGCACAATGGAAAAAAATAGTGTTTTGATTAGCAATGCAGGCATCCTAATCTGCTGGAAGCTTAGTGAATCACTACGATGCTTCTCTGATCAAAACCTTAATTGATTCAATTGCTGAATCATTGCCCCTAGTTTCTCTCTGAGAGCTACAACACTACATGTTTTCCACAGCTGAGCATCCTTTGCTTCATGCAGCGAGTTGAAAGGGAGTGTTTCAAAGGCCACAAAGCTCAGATCTCAGCAGGGCACATGTTTCTCACCATGTGAGGCTGCATGTGTTGGTACACATGTCAGAGCTACAGTGCAGAAAAAGGGCGAGCGTGTCATTGTGTGTGTGGCCTATGTTTATGTATGCAGAACTGTGTCTGTACTGTGCCTGCCCTGGGCTTCAAGGTGTGGTGAAAGGTTAAGGGCACTTGTGAGCACACATTTTGGAGTCACAGGAGCTGAGATAAGGCAGTTAGTAATGAGATTACTTTAAAATAGAGTTGTCCTGAATCCAATCCTAAAAATCTGTATTGGGGCTGATCCGGGCATGTTTCTAATGGATCTTTATTGGCTAAAATAAAGTTGATCCAATTCTGGTCCTTCACTGTGTTCTAAGATGCTTTGTGATGAATGTTGCTCTCCTTTAATATGGTCTACAAGAATTTTCTATGTATATGTGTAAGTTAAAATGTAAAAAAAAAACAAAAAAACAGATTCACTAAACTCAGATGCTAACAAATCTTTCCTCTCTATTTCAAGTGTACAAAACATTAAACCAGCAACTTATCATTTTAAACCGACATGTATTTACAACAAGAAGATATATTTTACATTTACAAAAGGCCCTTTGAGAGTAAACATATTGTTGATGTGGTCTGGGATGAAACTGAGTGTGACATCGCTGATACAAAGGGCACATTTTGTATTTAGGTAAAATCATTACATTTTGCCCTACTATTGATAACTATTTATTAAAAGCACTTTTTTGGTGTCTAGTGAATATCAGGGTCGCTAATTCCGGTTACATAAAAATTTATTTCTGACCCATGTACAACTGTATTTGCTCAGCCTTTCTGAAAGCAGACCAGTTTCTTTGCTCCCCCATGTCCCTTGTTTTCTTTCCCCCAACCCACCCTCTAAACCATGTAGTAGCATGGTGAACCAAAGCAGTGGAGCTGCCAGTGTTAGTTGCTTAATTGAATAGTTGATTAGGAAAAGATTGATTGCCAACCAACCTGACAACTGATTGATCAAACATTTTTCAGTCAGAGGCATCAAGCATCTGCTAGCTTTAGCCCCCCTTAGAATCTGGTGCCCTTGTTATCTATGATACCAGATGAAGAGTCTTTGAGCTTCAAAACTGCCTCCTGGACAAAAGAGGTAAATCAAAGACATCACCTTAGTCTAGTAAGTAAATTATGATCAACTTTTCACCATTCTTTGCATTTTCTAGACTGAACAGATGATCGACCAATCAGGAAAGTAACTGACCCATCAATTAGTCAAGAAAGAAAAAAAGAAATAATAATTATGACAATTATTATCATTATCACCGTCATTAATATTAGTTGCAGCCCTACAAGACAATGTACATGGACAAGAATAAACACAAACAAAAACACAAAAGAGGAAAAAAGAGACAACAAAAAAACAAAATAAACTTTTACCCTTATTGTTACCCTTATTATTTACACATCCAGTAGTTACTACCACACAGCATATTTCTTGAGTCGTTTGCCAAATACCTCCTTTTGCATCTGAACACAATGGTGTACAGTGAACCATAACAGTAAAGCCATGCTGACATCAACAATGAGCTGGAAGATATAAACTATAAAGCTCGGGTAAACAAATGGAGCTGCAGATTTAAGAGATAACTCTGTGCCCTCTATTGTCATTGACATTGTTTAAGAAAATTGGGATGTTTAGTTGGTGTGTTGAGTGGGGTGGGGTATTTAAATTACATTATTTCAGATTTGTATGTGGCCTAAGGAGGACATGGGGTATTAATGATCTCATAATTTCAAATAATAACAGTATTAAAAGACAGCAAAACATTGAGATCATAAATCCCCTCGACTTCATGATTGTAGAGATAAAGATAAGAGGTAATCGATATTTGTCTCGTAAGGCCATAGGTAAACATCCTGTACTGCCTTTTGTGGAGAGCTATATCATTTTCATTTCATTCATGCTCTGTGCTGTAGGTGAATATGTTCTCAGTTAGGCCTGCATTAACACATGACGTGTATTGCTCTCAGCGCAGAACTTGAAAGGAATTCATACTGAATATATCTGGTCCTTCTTCACAGGTCGTGATTGCTCCTCATCAGACTTGACAAGACCACGATACTGCCCAGCATTGTCCATCAGCTGACAGCCACCCACCCACCCACACACATAGACCCCTCCTTATTCTCCCAGGCTCAGACACAGAACCATTGTCACAGTTTCCATGTCCGGTCTAAGTGAAGTCAGAGTACAGCCTCAGGCACAACAGCCTTTTATTTCTTCAAAAAGGAAATGACCTGCATCTTTGCCACATTAGTACAGGCCTGCATACACTTGTAACACATTCCATTTTGGTCCAAGTAAATCTCTATGTAAAGTATTGGTCTCAGAATAGCAAAGTACCACCAACGTGGCTCAACATGTTCCACTACACATTGCTACCGGTAATTACCTGTGTTGTTAGTCACATTTGGGTACATCTGACTGATCAAGAACCGTGCTGAAAGTAGAATATGATGCTTATTGATAAGAAACATTATTGCTCCACCAACTCCGACACTTAGGCACCAATGAAGATTAATGTAATCTAAGATTAGCTTGAATCAGGGTTTCATAAAACTAGGTTTAAAATGAGTAAATCCAGATTCAAAATTAAGAAGAGCTCTGCTGCACAATTAAAAACTAATCTAAATTTAGTAAATGAAACTTTAGTGGTATAAACTTAAAGTAATTACAGTTTAATCAATTAATTAATTTAATCAACTAAATGTTATATTGTTTGCGCTATTTAAAATGTTACTTAGCCTAATTAGCCTGCCCATGATGGCTGGGCAGAGAAGTTCTAATTTTTTCGCTTTCACAAAATAAAGAGGAGACCATCTAAATTTTACTTCTTCAAGGAAATTTTTTTGCTTTGTTTTGCTCAATCATTCTAAAATGGCAGCTATTTTAAAAGTTAAACCTCCTCAGGTATAAGTTTAAAGTTACTACTGGATCACAGTTTGAAATTTTAGTTAAAGTTCTGGTGCAACAGAATTAAATTTAATCCAGGTTAAGAGTAAAAACTAAACTGAGGTTTTAAGAGGCTGTGGAATTTTAAAGCCAGTTTAAAAGTGTGGTGCAACATAATTTAAAGTTAAACCACGATTTAATCTGATTTAAAAATAATCATTGTTGTTGCAGCACAGCCATTTGAGATGTACTGTTTCACTGAGTATTTTGTACTTAATGTGAGGAATTTAATTACCCAGACTGTATGGTGACCTAATTATCTAAATGATGGAGATCTTTAACTAATGACGACGCTCTAATTGTACTCTGAACACCAGGATAAGTTGTGTGCATGGAGTTTGCACTTCAACAGCAGCTTGATTTGTGCTGCCATCTGTTGGTGAAACTACCTCAGCTCAGTCTGAACCAAAACCAATTTGTCTTTGTGGAAAGCTGTGCAGAAGCCACGTGTGATGGGATTTCAAATGTACTCTCGCTGCCCACTGAACATATTCTGAAAGGCTAGAATATTGACAGTTTTTCCTCAGCTGGACTTGCTAATTTCACTTCTACACAAAATCAACCCTATGCACAGGCACATCTGTTCTTGGACTCACACATATACTACATACAGAGGCACACACACTCATTCACACAGGCAGTAACGAACATGTACCAGCATCCTCCCTGCACACAAATGCACCAACCACCTAGAGATCTCTTTATTGAGGTGCACAAACAAATAAAAGAAACTCTGTTGATTTATACTATGCAACTCAAATATCTCTTTATTCTGGCCCACAGCATTTATTTACAGGTGTTTACTCAACAACATGAAGTCTGGTCTCAGCAAAGAGACACGTGTTTACACCCAATCACAGGGACTGGGCTCATGAATGTTAGGATACACACAGTGTGAGACCCTTTCTCTCACCATGCTATTTTTAGTAGACACCAATGCCTTCCGGCAAAAATCACATGAATATGGATAGTGTGCTCGGCTGTACAGAGTGGTTTGCAGCAAGAGAGCAATGATTCAGACAGACAGCCTGCACATACTCTGTGTGTGTTCAATAAATACTGGACCAGTGCTGGAGTATCATAAGGCTTTCAAGGAATTAAAAACACAAGGATTACTGGATGCAAAAGCGTTTTTAAAGGAGGAAATACGGTTAAACATGCAGTGAAGAAATTAAGATTTATGTAATACTTTTACAGTATATTATTGAAATAATGTGATATCACCTAATGCCTTTTGTTATTTTATTTATTGTATGATTATTTCTTATATTGTATTATTATTATTGTTAAAAATTACACTCATTTTTTTGGTGGTTTACATTACTAGTTCTCTCGCATCAGTGCCCAGTCAAAGTTGTTTCTTTCATTACTTGCTAAACTCGCTTAATTCTTAATTACAGAAAAAGTGTCAAATATAAAAATATGAACATCATATTTAGTATCACAAAAGACATCCGCAAGCACATAAAACAGCAGATTCCTCAGTCGGCACCATATTAAGGGTTTTGCAGCTTGCTGCAATATTTTTATCCTCTTCTAAAGCACATAATTCTTGTGATCATTAAAGCTTGCAAAAATAGCACCACCCCACAATGAAAGTAATAGATTCATGATGCAAAAATGTACTGTAAAAAACACAGATTGCTTTAAAAATTTAATTAATTCTTAAACATGGGAAGTAAGCATTAGAATATTGATTGAATTTTACTTCAAAATCTACCACATATCCATAATTAATGTTTTTTTGTTTTTTCTGTGAGCTTATTTTCTTCAGTCATTTATTATTTGCAAAAATAGCAGAGTACTTGACTTTTTACTTTGCACCGCTCCTAAATGTATCTGGTTTACTTTCCATCACTCTTGTGCCAGCTAACATGGTCTAGCTTCCTGTCCTTGACCTGAGCATAGTTTGCAAGTCAATATTATTCAAAGGCTGTCTATGGTTATGCCTTTAAATAGGCCAATTTAGACTTGGTGCACATGCATCTTGGAAGACAGGTTTATTTTGGTGTAACTCAATTTTTCTCAAGTCTCCTTGGCCGTCGGGATATATCCTTGAGAAAGAGGCCACAGGCGTCTGTACTTTTCTAAACAATCTGAAATCAAGTAGCAACAAACCCACAGTGTCTTTATTTAACAGATCACAGGTCCTGCAAGTTTAACAATGTCCAGCAGAGAGTGCCCTGACTCTGTTTAACACTGCTGCTTAGCACCAACCACTGGCTGAAAGTAGCAGGGCACAGCCTGCATCTCACAAGTCAAATATCTGTAGTGAAATTCTTGGTGTTATTTGTAATATGAACATGTGTGCAATAAGGGAAGAGAAATTAAATATGAAGAGCAGTTTGTTTATTGATGCACTGCAAGTACTTGTTGTGTGTCTAATTATTTTTTTCACACCTAGACTACATGTGTTCTCAGGGGAATAGCATTCATTTAGCAAATCTAAATGATGCATTTGTCATGTAGTTTACAGCCCAAGGCTATGGTAAATCATTGGCCAAAACATTGTATCATGGCTCTGCTTGTTAATAATGTTTGAATTCCACTGGTTAGCATTGACTTCACCTAGGGAACATTAAAGTCTTCTCTTCTCTTCTCTTCTCTTCTTCTTTCTTCTCTTCTCTTCTCTTCTCTTCTCTTCTCTTCTCAGCATTCCTCCTTCTTATCTCCTTTATTCTTATCTGCCTTGTTCTCTTCAACTGTCCTCCCCACGGAGTGGTCTTATTCTCCTCACTTGCAGATGATGTGGTTTGGAGGGCTGGAGCTGATGCAAAGTGACGTGTCTCCCCATCACAGGAGTGGAGCTGAGGCTGGGCCTCACTTCCCCCGCACTGGGCTGTTTTTGTTCGCCGCAGCTCATGCGGATAATTTGCCGGGATGCAGTGGAGGGCTGTCACAAGGACTTGGCTCAAGGGGTGTGGGAAAATAGCAGAAGCGTCTTCCATGCTCAAACCCTGCCTTAATGATGAGCATTAAATATGAACATCTTCTTTGTGTAAGCGATGCATTAGGCGCCCTACATGTCCCTCTCCTTGCTTTCTCTTTTTCTCTCTTTTGGCCCCTTCTTTCCCTCCCTGATTCTTCGCAGCCTTGTCTAGAGTCTTGTTTGAGAATCAGTTGAATAATCCGACTGACAAGCAGCCTTTAGGTCATTGCATCTCTGTTCAGAAAATATTCTCAATTCTTTGTGAAAGCACTGCACAAACACAGCTCTGTGCGACTGAGCTAATGTTCCTTTACGAATGCCACTGAAATGACTCGAGAAACACAGCGGCTTTGTCTCGACATCCTTTACCATTCTCTTTAGAGTATCTCTTTGAGGGCTTTTACTGTAATGTGATTGCCTGATGTATTGTATTGTACTGTAACATCGTTGTATATGTCTTCATAGCACTGCTAGCATATAGTGGGAGCAGACCAAATGATAAATTAACAGGCAGAAAGCTCCTTCATACCTTACTGATCAGAGACAGCAGTCCCAGCTCAGTTGAACAAGTCTATGTAGAATTGTTCCAATGACAGTTACAGATAAAGTGATCTCAGGGAACTAAGGAAGAAAACACACCACCCTCCCCTTAAAATAGACCTCCCTGGGTACTGAAGCAAAGGACAGAGTGACATTGTGAATGCTAACATCTGTGCAGAACCTTGCAGTACCAAATGCCCCAACCCCAAGTTTGAGCAGACTCTACCGTCATCCTCTAAGGAGCAGCCATTTTGGAAGGCTCTCCCGGCACAGATGTTGCATATTAAAATGTAGGGCTGTTTTAGCCGAGGAAATGCTGTGGAGAGAGGGGGCTGCTCCTCTGCGGGCCTCACCTGTGCCTTCATCCGAGAAGCCAATCCAAGAGAGGCTACTGTCTAACCAACCAAAAACAAAGTGACATTCAAGATAAAGTCACCCTGCCGCCTCTTTGACCCTGGGAGGCTGTGGACAAATTATTTCACACATGAACATACCTTGTTTACAACAGAGATTGGCTCACATGCTCATTTCAAGAAAAAATCGCTCTTACTTCAGTCAGTACAAAGAGTAATAACTGTATTAGTCAACAACACAAAACAAATCAATGCTTAATAGTGTTGGGTACCGAAATTTGGCGCCATTTAAGGCTGTGTATTGGTAAGAATCTGCCAATACGATATATATCACAATACAAAGGTTATGATCCTATTTTAAGCACGTACTGTATTCATTAATTTTTTTTAAATTTAGTCTAAGAACACGCTACTATATGCATAAAATCCGAGTTTAAAAAGTTTACTTTTTTATGGTGTCAGAACAGTGACGATAGGTAACAACATTGCTATCTTGTGGTTGGGGTTTTAACACAAAACAAAATGAACCCTTGCCATGAATCTTAGCATGTCACACGATATCAAAATACAGTGTTTTGAGAATCGACACAGTCTGGCAAAACATAATATTGCGATACTCAAGTGTATCAATATTTTCTTACACCCCTATTGCCAATATGGCACTGGTTCCTACACAACTGGTATCTACCAGACCAAATCACAATGCAGATTATGGTGCCTCATTTTGGTGCCAGATACCTGAGCTGTCAACTGAAATAGTTGCCCCCTTGTCTGGTGCAGACGTGTCACTAAATTGCTAGTTAAGACTGTGGCAGCTCTCAATTTACATGTGTCTGGCATGTCAGCTTGTAGCTACACAGTCAAGCTAAAGCCATAAGTCTTCAGTGTCGTTGTATTTCACTCAAAAAGATTCCAACACCAGTTGGATGTGTAACAAATGTTTAAAGGGACAGTTCACCCCACTTGCAGAGTTTTAGAGATACTGGCTGTAGAGATGAATGCCGTCTCTCCAACAAAATGGGAGAAAATGGTGCTCGGCATGTGGCGCTCAAAACAAGGTCTGTGGATTATCTTGAGTAACTTCGAGAGAGAGACACTGGTGTTTTTTTCAGTTTATTTTTTGGCACTTTAGCACCACAAGTCGAGTAGCATTTTCCTTTACATTCAATAGATGGCAGACAATCTACGGCCGGTATCACCAAAACTTGGCAACACACATCAAAACAATACAGCTGGATAAATAACAGTACAGGCCAGAGGGAAAATATGTATTTTTGACTTTGGGGTGAACTGTCCCTTTAAACTGTCAACAGTTAATATATTGTTCAATTTCTAGTTTGCATTTTTCTTAGCAATGAAAAAAACAGTTTCTGCTCCTTTTTTTAAATTTTTTTTTCTAAAGTATTGGTTCAGGCACCATTGAGGCACTGGTATTGGAGAACACCCAAACAATACCCAACACTGGTGCTTAAAGGTAGAACTAGAAGGATTTTTTCCAAGCTGTTTGTAAATTCACCAGAAAGATAGTTTATTGTTGCATCTCACATTTTGGGTCCGAGACAAATTTCCCTACAGGGCAAATAAATTGTATCATATCACATCGTATCATAAAGCACCCTGAGCACAGCAAAACAATGAGAAATACATTCAGGGTCTCTTTAGATACAGACACCATCAGACAATTCTAGTGGCTCATAAGTGATGATTGAAAGGAATTATCTTCTGAGACGCTACATTTTTCTTTTTTGGGGGGAAATGTTGCATTTTATGCCTTTAAACAAACAATAAAAATTTCCACACAAACATGTCTCATAATGAAACAAACATTGTCCACAAGATGGAGATATTCACCAGTTTAACGCTGACTCCAGCTGGCTCCACATGAAACAGACAGACAGAGAGGAGGGAGAGATGCACTACATGGCTGTGTCTGACAGATTGTGTTTGCATGAGGCAGTATGTGATGCCTGTATAATGTTTGAGCGTGTCTCTTTGTTTATGTGTACAGTGTACGTGCCTGAGTGGGTGTGTGTTTGTGAACAGTGCAGTGCTCTCCGGCTGAGGTGCTGCTGAGGGGGCAGAGTGTGCTAACAGAGAGGTTGTGAGTGGTCCCTGAGCTTATTGGCTGGGGTCCCAGGGGCCCAGAGCAGAGGAAAGGTCAAAGCAGGTCGGCCGTCCTGTGTGTTGCCGGGGCCCCGCGGCCCGCTGTGTGCTGGGGAGGGTTCAGGTGTGTGTCGACCTCTTGCTCCAGCGGGCTGTAAGTAAAGAGACCGGGGTCTGCTGCTCTTATCCAGGAGGCAAGCTGCTGCTGCAGGAGGCCTGACCCGGACCTAGAGAGGCCTTTATCCTCCTCATCCCACCTTTATGTCCACTGTTAGAGCCTGTGGAGGCTTCAGAAAATCCACAGTCAACACCAGACTAAAGCATCAAAAAACAAAGCAATGAATGAATGGCAGTGTGTTTAAAAATCCTCCACCACCAAAGGTTACCAGCGAGAGGTCATTTAAGGTAAAATATTTATAGTTACAGTGGTTGGAATATGTTACAATTTTAGTTAAAAGTTGGTTTTGCAGTTTGTGACAGACAATGCCAAATATTCACATGAATATATATGTATTATAATGCTTATTATGATGACATGATTAGCAGATTAATTGATTAACAGGTTGTAAAGAAATGACCATTTTGATAGTTGGTTATCTGATTTTTGGGGCAGATACTAATAATAGGGTGCAAAAAAATCCCAATATATCAGTGAATATTCTTTATACAGAATATAGAATATATCATGAATACACATTAGGGCTGTAACTAACTTTTATTATTGCTTAATCTGTTCACTATTTTCTCAATTGAATGATTAGTTCTAAGGTCCTTGGTCCTAAATATGTCAAAAAAACTGATTTCCAAAGCCCAAGATGATGTCCTCAAATGTCTTGTTTTGTCCACAACCCAAAGATAATCAGTTTAATGTCATAAGAAGGAGTATTTTGACTCTTTTCCTGCAAAATTACTCAAACCAAATAATTCATTGTCAAAATAGTTGGTGATAAATGCAATAATTTATTGATTGTTGTACCTCCGATACATATTTTTGCAATGATCCTTCAAAAGTGGTTGTCAAACACTTGCAGCCATAATACATGCAGTACGAATATTCACTTGTTACAAATAAACCAATAGACGTGCTTCATTAGTCTGCCACATCACTGGATTGGAATCACTGGATTCTCAGATAGATTGGATTCAAACAGAGAAACAATTGTTCTGTTACAGCACAAAGTGCAGCTCATTTTGATGCTTTATGTCATAGTATGTTAAAATATAGAGGAGCCATTAAAAAATAAAAAGACTGAAAGTCAAAAATACCAATCAAATTCATTCTTGTCAGTGAACACTAAGCTCCAAAACATCATTAAAGAGGCCAGCTTGATCGCCAAGAATATCTTTTGCAAAAAAGGCCATTTCTCTCATGCAGCATAATGATGAAAAGCCATCGTAATGATGCTACGACTATGCTACTGCTATTCTTTTATGTGGGGTGCAGTCATATTTTCTGTGTTATTGTGTCTTTATGTGAGTCATTCAAGGATGCCAACTAGCTAATCCAGAGAACTGTCATAATAGCTCCTGTGGACAGTTGAGTGCACACACCTTGTCCATGGGTGCATTAATTAAGATGGTTGCTTGAAACCACCAGCAATTAATGTAGTGTATCAACAAGCACACTGCACCACAATAATGAATGGTAGCCAAATGGTATTACTGCAATGGCACCTGGTCCTCAATAGGCATTGTTTGGCTACCTTTTGTGCCCATGTAGTGTGACATATTGCCCTCAAGCATTGACCATCTGACCAGGGAGAGGGCTTAAACGCTAGGCTAATAATAGGAGAGCATAGCCAGGCAAAAGATTCGAGTAATTATGCCCCACTGTGGGACATGATGGGTGAAAAGAGGAGAGGATAGGGCTAAGAGACAGAAGACAATAGTGAGGGGAAAAAACAAGCAAGAGCATCAGTTGAGTTCACACCCCAACTCAAGAAACTAGCACTTTTTCTGATGCAAGAGGATGACAGCCAGAACAATTAGTGTTAGGTTAGACTTATAGAGGTTAAGATGGCAAGGACAGTCCAAGTACCTGAACTGGATCAGCGCACCTCAGCCTGATGTGGGAGAGTCAGGGCTCCTGGTCAGCGTGGCGTACACGTTCAAATCAGGCATGAAACGTGCTAGGCCATTTCCAGGATCTGAAGCCAAGGTCTTGGCAAGAGTCTGTCTCTCTGGGTTACACAGACCTGCCCTTGAACTCAGTTCCCAGGGAATAGACTCATTCTCTCTTGAAAAGTGGAGAAAAGGAAGCTATTATCTGACACAGCCTGTGGAGGAGACGCCGGGCGATGATAGAGAACTCAGCCAGGAAAATGAGGCCGAAGCAGACCACCAGACCAAAGTTTGTTTGCACAGTGACTTTCATATTGTTTGTGTTTGTGTGCGCTCTGCTGCCGTGCATGTGAACTTGTGTGTGTGTGCGTGCTTAATTTGCAGTATCACAGTGTATGTGAGCCCCACACTGTGAGCAAAGGAAGGATGCAATTTACATTTTTGTGCACATGTACAGGAGCAGCAACAAATAAAAACCCGTGCCTAAAAATAAAATGACTTGAGAATTAATTAAAGTCAGAGAGTGTGCAGCAACAAACAGATGTGTCCTATTTAGGGCTAATATCAACTTTAGCTAACTAGTGTGGGGAACTTGTGATTGATGGCGTCTGTCACTGTTACAGCTCCAACATGCCTTAATCCTATCCAGCGGTTGCACAGCACCCAGATACACAATGCCTGATCTTTTATTCCTTTATTCAAATCCCATCGATTGAATAGAGTGATCAGAGGCGTTGCCCTCTCTGGAAGAGCTTAATCTCTCCCTGACACATGGAAGACTTGCTGGACTTTGATGATGCAGCCGCATATCCTTTTGGGCTTTCAAACAACTCTGCGTGCGCCGCTACCTCCGTCAGCTGTCTGGAGAACAATCATTCAGTACAAAGCACTGTCAAGGCTTCAGCAAGCAGAAGCTTCACCCCGCCAGCCTCTAATTCACCCCCCTGCTCCTCACCCGGCTGCAATGCACTGTGGGATTGGATAACCAAATCCCAGATGCAATTAGTGGTGCTTTCAGAGGCCGTGGTTTAAGCAATATGCTGGAATACTCCATTGTGCCCCGGTGCACTGGTTACTGGCAAATTGGAGTTTCATCAGATCTACTGTGCTAAAGACATTTACAAAAAGCTAAAATCATGGTGGACAATTCACTTTGTTACACTCATGGCGCCAAACAAGAGCAGTCCTGAGGATTTTTAATTGATGGGTCTATTGTTTCTTTGTACTCGCTAAGGATAACATAATTACCCTGTTCATTATCCCTCTGCGGTTATGTTAAAGACTCGATCTGAGCCTCTGCAAATGGCTCCACAGCTAGCTTCTTTTTGTTCGCTTGATGTTTTCATGCTACAGGGCCTATTGCATCTATGTATGTTATGTGGTATCTTAAGGCATTCGTCTTGAAAGAGTTAGTCAGGGGCACAATGACATTCGGTCGATACCGAACGAACAGACGATGATATATTTATCCCTCAAATAATCCTCAGGTCTGACTACTTCTCCATTAAAATGATAGATTTGACTTGAATAACACCCACACAGCAACGGATGTCAGAGCAGAAAAATGAGCCCGTGTTGTCACAGCAGGGATAGAATGTCATCTGTGTATCAAATGTGATCATCTTCATGGGCTTGTGGTGTGTGTGGAGCAGTATGTGCCGTCTGGTAATGTCTTGTGACAGCCACACAGAGCCCATCCCTCACGGTGTGCCCAGATCTACCTGGGAAATGACCATCCCCATCAGACCGCGCCTGTCATCTACTACATGTCAATGTAAGGCAGCCTCATATGGTCAGATAGGCTGTGTGTGTAAACAAAGACTCAAACAGTTCTGGGCTGGCATGCTTGTGCACAAGTATGCAAGTACATATGCACAAAAAACAGATGCACAAACACACACAAAAAAGTCAAAACAATCCCAACAGTGTTGTACAGATACGACTTCATATTATAAATATCCATACTTAATAATGAAGCATAATTATATAAATATGCTCATATAACAACAGACCATATGTACCAGTGTCGTATAGGCTAGGGCTGCAACTAATGATTATTTTCATTTTTTGATTAATCTGTTGATTATTTTCTCAATTAAATTACTAGTTCTTTGGTCAATGAAATGTCAAAAAATGCTGAAAAATGTTAAGTTTACTGTCAGAAAAGAGTAAAGCAACCAAAGAGTATTCATATTGAAATCAAGGAATTTTTACTTTGTTTTTGCTTAAAAAATTAATTGATTATCAAAAGAGTTGGCGATTAATTAACAGTTAACAACTCACTGATTAATCATGACAGCTTTACCATTACCATGGGAATGTGCATTCCTGTGTAGCCCCGCAGATGCCCCGTCTCACAGCTTTTACTGGTAGCTGTTAAATAAATAGATTTTAATAAATAATAAGACAAATGCCTTATAAAATCAAAATGTCACTGTTAACTACAGCTTCTTAGTAGCGTAACTGATTTGTTCATGAATTTTGAAAACTCTCATGCAGTTGCCATTAAGAGTGGTTCATTTTCACAGAGTTTAATATGATCATTAATAAATAACTACATTTTACAGTGACAGTGTGTTCATTCGCATTTGTACAAGCAAAGTTTTTAAACTGCTATATTCTCATAATAATCATCATAGTCATTGGTCATTTGTCACGTTTTTTAATTTGTCAATGTAGTTTCATCATTACTTCGCTCAGCTGAATTTTAATAGTATCTCAGCAGCTTTCTGCTACTTTTGACTCATACAGTTTTGCTGTCTGCATTCAAGTATTTATTAATCTGTACCGAAATTCTGTTTTGTTTTCTAAAACAAAAACAAACCCACAATCATAAAATATGTCAAATGTTCAATTTCTTATATCAAAGTCAAATAAATGTATGAGTCGTTTATAATACGACTCCTGTTAAGTGTTCGCTTATATGTCAGTGCCAGACAGACACACAGCTGACGGCTTTTAATTGTCATTAATATATCTGAACAGAAAGGTTGTCACAATTCTCTACATCCACGATTCAATTTGACTTTTGAATTTAAGGTCACAATTCAATAGCCTCAATAACTTAGACTTGTTATTAGGTCCTGATTTGTAAAGATCAACAGATGATCAGTTTTATGCAGTGACAACTGTCATTTACATTTTCAAACTCTTCTATATGCTGTGTTGTCTTACAAGTCTTGTTTTTTTTCTCTGGACATGCGCTGGGCACTGTTAGCAGGTGGTAGTGGAGAGGAAAAAAATACTGGGAGAACTGCAGATTTTGCCTTTAATTTCAATTATTGAAATTGGACGCTCATTTGATCATAATTTGATATTAAAATTGTGACACAACTACTTTTGACTGATAGAATTCTATTGTCTATGTGTAAGTATTTATTAATCAGAACCTAAAGCCCACAACATCAGTAGGTAAAATGTTTAATATCTTCAGTCTAATACCTATATGTAAGAGTAGTTTATCATATTTACTCTGTGACTCATGTTCAGTGTTTGTTGATTGTTCTTTATATGTCATTGCCAGACAGCCAGAGTTTTAAATTGTCATAATTGTATCTGAACAATCTATCACAGATCGAAGAACCATCTGGCACATATTATGGAATAAAAAAAAGACATAGATTATTGCCATGTGAGTTATATAGCTGGGGAATAAAATAATAATGTTCAACTGAAAACTAGAAACGCACATGAAGTTGGCAGCTTGAAGTCATAACTGTAGGTTGTTTGTCCAGCCTTTGTCATTTTTTTCTGGTGAGGTTTATTTTCTGATAACACATCACTGAAGCTTCTTCATTTGTTCCTTAACAAAAGAATGTTTTTCAGCTATTAAAAGAGCAACAAAGGCCACTTTGCTGTTCCCTGCATGACAAATGACATAAAAGTGCAAGTGCAAAAAATTCATATTTATCTTGCTGCTTGCATTTTGCAATGCTGATCATATTTAAACAGGGCTCTGAACAATCTGCACTTTTTTCTGTCAAATAACTTTGCAGCATTGTGTTGGATCATGCGAAACTAAAACCCCATCCTATGATTGTGTGCTGTCTACTTGGGTTGAGGGGCTTTACAAAATAAACTTGCTCCTTGTGGCTGCATTAGGAGACAGAAACTTTGCTGACTTGCGCACTTTTGAAGAGAATTCTACATTTGTATGGCTGAATCGATACAATTAAAATTGCCTTTTGCGTTAAGCAGTTCGCCTTCCAGCTCAAAGTGGGGACCTCAGCAAAGTTGTTGTTTTCTCAGTCTACACCATTTACCTCAATTCTATCATCACTGACAACCTGCTTGCAAACTTCAAGGCCAAGTGTGCATAAAACAAATCATTTCTGGGTGTCAGCAGATAATGTGGGGTAGTGATGCAAATCTGTTTACCATTTTCTTCCAATACATTAAAGGTGCTTTTGTGTTGCGTGCTTTGACGGCATGTCATAGAGCAAAGAATGTGTGCGTGTGATGTGTGCGTGTTTGTGTGAGGGAGACAGAGAGGCAGAGGGAGTGATTAAGTGAGAGCTTGTTTATATGCGTTTGCTTTAAGTGTGAGCAGGTGGATTTTCAGGAAGCATCTGCCTCCTTTAAGTGGGTTTGAAGTTTATCTGCTGCACGTATCAGACTGTGAAGTGAATATTGCCGTTAATTGATTAGTCTTAATATTGTGTGTACTGCAGATAACAAGCAGAGGTGGCAAAAGTACACACGTTCTTTACTCAAGTAGAAGTACAGACAGTCATGTAAAAGAAGATCTTTGGTAAAAGAGCAGAATCAACTTCTTTACTCAAGTAAAATGTACATAAAGTACAAAAATAAAAAGTCGCCCTCTGAAGAACATTTCTACTGGCTGTTTCTCTGCAAAGCTAACTAAACCTCATCTTTTCTCTGCGGTCATGTCTTGCACTCATGAAAAACTACAGGCTTGAAACAGACTGAAAATATAAAAGTAACAAGTAATCCTCGGAAGAACACTTTTATTGACTCTCTGTGAAAACCTAACTGAAGCTCACCTTTGTCCTTGTTGCGTCTTTTACATTGTTTTCGTCTTGTTACGTCTTTTAAAGTTGTTTTATGTTGATTTCATCTTGTTGTATTTTTCACGTTGTTACATCTTGTTATGCTGTTCTTGTGTTGTTGCTTTTTGTCTTGTTATGTCTTTTCATTATGCTATGTCGTTTTCGTCTCACTTCATTATTTTCATCTTGTTACTTTGTTGTTACCTTGTTGTGTCTTTTACGATGTTTTCGTCTTGTTACGTCTTTTACACTTTTTCATCTTGTTTTGTCTTCTTGCGTATTTTACGTTGTTCTCGTTTATTTCATTGTCTTTGTCTTGTTACGTAATTTTTTTATCTTGGTACTTCTTGTAATGTTCTTTTCATCTTCTGATGTAATTTGTGTCTTGTTACATTCTGTATGTTGTTTTCATCTTGTTACATCTTTAAAATTGTTTTTGTCTTGTTGTATTTTTCGTCTTGTTACAGCTTCTTACGTCTCGTGTTGTTGTTTTCGTCTTGTTACATTGTTTTTCTAACGGTACAATGTTTTGTCTTGCTACATCTTTTTTTGTGTGTCTTATGTCATTGTTTTCATCTTTTTACATTGTTACATAGTTTACGTCTTTTTCATCCTGTTACACTGTTTTCATCTTGTTTCTTTGTTTTTGCCCTGTTGGGTTTTTTATGTTGTTTTTGTCTTGTTATGTCTTTTATTACATTTCTTGCCTTCTTATGTTGTTTTCTTCTTGTTGCATCTTTTTTTAAATTTTTTTTTTTATCTTGTTGTGTCTGTTGCACCATAGATACACTAAGGAATCATCTTTTCTGTGTCATTGTCCCATCCATTAAGGCTGACATCAATCTTAATGTTGGGACGGCAGCACTCAACAATGCAAAATAAAATTTTCAATAATTCTCCTCAAATGAATTAAAACTAGAACAACAAACCTGTTTCATAATGCAAGGAGCAGAAAGTCCAGATCTTTGTGTTGAAATGTAAAAATAAATACTGAAAGAAAGTAGATACCTGAAAAAAATCTACTTAAGTACAGTAACAAAGTATTTGTACTTAGTTAATTCTCATCTCTGAAAACAAGAATATCATTAAACTTTTGTTTCTGTGCCTTCACCCATTATGCTTTATAAACTGAGGGTTTTCGCTGTTGCAGCCCTAAGTTGCTCTCTACTTCAGAGCAGTTTTTCAGGGTGGGAGATTGCAGGGATCTTTTTAATTTTGTCTCTGATGTAAGTTCAGACAAACAACACAGGAAAGTTGTAACAAAGCTTGCCTCGTGCTGCGGCGTCTCTTGCTGACACTGTTTATCTTTCAGAAGCCTTAGTTCACCCTCGTGTTCAGCCGCCCGCTCTTTAATTATGATTAGGCTGTTCACACTTCTCACCCTCCTCATCGCTCAATTACAGCACAATATTGATTTGTTCCTGGAGAAACCATCAAGGATGCACAGCCAGGAAATCACTGATATGCTCTCTAATATGATAAATGTGTTTTAATCCGACGTTACATTAAAATGCCATCTTACACTGCTATTAGTCACTAAATTAATGATCAGAATTAAGTAGTTTGGCAGTTGGAACGAGACTCTGGCCCCTGTTGTTGGTCATTTTGCTCCAAAACTTTGTCCTCATATCTAATGAACTAATTTCTTTAAATGGAACTTATGGTAAAACAACAATTTATCATCACCCCTAGCAGAGGTTTGTTTTGGATCTTTTGTTTCTTTAAGTTTAAGCCTCCTCCCTGAGGTGCACATACAGTATAAATAGGATCCTAGAGTGCACTACATTTAATAGCAGTCAGTTGGTTATAGATAGTATCTGCAGTGGCATTTTAACTTGAGTGTATCATATAGACAGAGTACACAGGCGAGCCCGGCCACAGAAAGAGAGCATGTGGCAGTGTCAGCAGCCTAGTGCGGCGTGGCCAGGTTTCCTGGGGCGAGGGCTGTGCTGTGCTCCATACGGAGGGCCTGTGCTGGGAGCCCGGGGGCCATGCAGTCCCAGGTCAGCAGATGGGCCTGTGATTATTATTTCCAGGCCTGTCTTACCTGACCACTTCCTCACTCCGTGAACAGCTGTTTCACTCGCTTCACTGAGACGCTACATGAACAGCCATTTTTCTTCTGTTCTTTACTTTGTACATAGTATAAATCTTTACTGTGACCCTGCTCTGGGCTCCATCCACCTGTGTCTTACCTCGGGCAAAAGCTCCCCTGGAGGATTGTTTTTTCTTTTTTTCCTCCGTCTTCACCAACCCAGGAAAAAAAAAGACTATTAGGATTGTTTTCCAGACAATGGAACACAAGAGCAGTGGTGGGAAGTAAATAAGTACAAATACTTTATTACTGTAGAGATTTCAGGTTCAAACTTTCTACTTTTACTCCCTACATTTTAATATAAATATCTGGAATTTCTGCACCTTACATTTTCAAAACAGACTTTCAGCCTAAACGGATGGGACAATAACACAGAAAAGACAATTCTCTGGTGTATCCATCAGTGCATGTCACGCACAGCCATAACGCAACAAGATGAAAATGAAGTAACAAGACCAAAATGTAAAAGCTGTAAAAGATGTAACAACACAAAAACAATGTAAAAGACATAACAGGTGGAAATTTTTTTAAAAGACATAACCAGACAAAAATTAAGTAACAAGATGAAATCAATATTAAACGATGTAACAAGACAAAAACGATGTAACAAGATGAAAATGACGTGACAAAAGGAAAATGACTAAACAAGATGTAACAACACAAAAATTATCTAAAAAACATAACAAGTGGAAAATATTGTAAAAGACCAAAACGATATACAGTAACAGGATGAAAATGACATGATGAAATATAAAAGATGTAAAATACGTAACAAGATGAAAACAACATAAAAGACGTAACAAGATGGAAATGATGTATAAGATGAAAATCTGTAAAAGACAATTGGTTATGTTTGTTTTGCATCATTGCACATCGCCTTCCTAACATCAAGACTGATTTCAACCTAAATGCATTAACACAGAAAAGACGATTCTTTGGTGTCTCCATCAGTGCATATCAAGCATGACAGATGTTACAAGGTGAAAACGATGTAAAAGACAAAAATGATATATAAAACGACAAAATTATGTAAAAGACGTAACGAGACAAAATCAATGTAAAAGACGTAATGAGACGAGACAAAGACTTGATTGCATTGATCGAGGTTAGTCAGCTTTGCAGAGAAACAGCCAGTAGAAATGTCCTTCAGAGGGTGACTTTTTACTTTTGTACTTTAAGTACATTTCAGAGTTTTTCACTTTTACTTGAATAATGAAGTACTTCAACTTTTGCCAGAGTAGTACACAAGTATCTGTACTTCTACTTGAGTATAGAATATTTGTACTTGTGCACCTCTGCACAAAAGCAAACTCATCTTAATTTTACCACCAAAGCTCTCTGTCTGTTTGTGGCTTTGGCACAACGTCACTAAAAGAAGCAAGATTGATTTTAGTGACATCCCATCATCTACAACTGTACCCATGACTTTTTCTGCTGTTTGGTTTTGATTCTGAAAATTTATGGTGACAAGGAGGATTGTTGAGACTTGATAGAAAATATTAGTCTATTTCCTTTGCTTCTGACAATGTGAAATAGATGTGTCATAATAATCTATCAGAATAAGGTTGATATATTGCAAGTTGAGAGAACATGCCATTTCTTTTCCACTTTGTCAGGTTTAGCAATCACATATTGCAGACTATGGTGCTTTTGGATGAATACCCTCTTTAGTCAACCAATTCATCACACTGCAGGGAATATTGTTCTACAGCACCTGGTGTTCAGACTATTTCTGTGTTCTAAACACTGTTGGTACAAACCATTTGTTCTCCATCCAACAATGCTCGCAAAGCCTCATTACTGCTCCATTATTCTTGGAGGATTTTACACCAATCTTCAATATTATTGTTATAAAACAAATTATTAGTTAGTTTCAGTATGCATTCTGTTTGGGGGTTTAAAAAGGGTGATTTACCTTCACCATTATTTAACATTATTTCTGACAGGATGGAAAAGTAATAATCCATGAACAAAGAGTTAGGGACAGCTACAGTTCTGAAGGATCATAAACTTGAAATGGCCTTTTATGAAATGTTTTCTGAACTTCTTTTGAGCAGAGTGTAATATTGGACATCTCAGGCTTTGGTTCAATATACCAACAGACACAAACAGCCTTTGGTCTGAGAGAACAACATCAAAAGTAATATCTTCATCGCTGTGCAATCCAAGAGAGAATTATTTTTCCAGAGAACAAATGGTTTTAGTAAGTAGTTTAACAGCAACAAAAACAAACTGGAGGGAAACATTTAACCAGGAACACAAAGAGAACTGCTGAAGCAGTTTTAAGCCCCTCAAATCATTCAACATAGATTCAAGCGCTGAATGAAAGAGCAGAATCTGGCTTATTTATTGATGAAAATGAAATGGCTGAGAAAGGGGATTTCTTTGAAATGTGCAACATAAAATAATAGATTTTCTCAACTGTATAAACTCTAAATCCAAAGAGACTGGGGGAGGAGGCAGAGCATATTTCGACTATACTAACTCTGCCTGCACTCTGATAGAAAAAACCCACTCCTTGTTAGAAAGATAGGGAATACACCTGTAAGGTCAGGTGGCTGGCTTTCAACATAAGGCCCCAGCCACTGAGCTGTTGATCAGACACCTCTTTTCACACAGCTGGTACATTTAGATTCCCAGCCCCTCCCTCAAATCCCACAGTGTGCTCTCAAGGAAATGTGTGGAAATGAATTATGGAAATTTCTGATGGGAAACTTGGTGCATTAGTGTTTCATTTAGCTTGCTCGTATCCTGAAGCGCTGCTCCAACCTACGAGGGACAGAGCTGGAAATATAACTCTCAGCGGCAGGGAAGCCCACAGGGGTGCGTCTCCCAGTCAGGGCACGGGCCAGTCGATTTATCTGCCAGTGGCCTGGGCCTGTCTGATACAAGCTCTCTCACAGGTGGATTTATCACCGTTGCCTGGAGCTGCAGGCCTACAAACTCAATACAGGCCTCCATTTTTTATACTGGCTAAGCACAGCAACCTCTGCTAACTCTCCTCAACCTCTGAAACTCAGGGTGCACTCCTCTAGACAGGTTTTATTTGTGTCACTGTTCCATTTTGAAGGTAGTTCAGACACGTAAAAGGGAAGAAATATTGTTAATTTATATATCTTTTGGGTTTTTACAGCAATACGGTTGAATTGTGTCAGTTCGCGAATGAATTTGATAGATTTTTTCCCTCTTATTAAATATCTAATTCTGGCTAGTCATTGTGATGCTCCTCTCTTACATAAAACCATCTTTAAATTGTACAAAGGAAGTACTTTAAATGTTATCTTCTTTGTACCTTTTTTATACATTTATTAGATGCTTATAGTCGACACATGGCAGGAAATGAGGGGGAAAAGAGATCTGTAATGACATGCAATCATGGTCCCTGAAGACGCTGTTCATAGTTAATGGTTGTAACTTCTTTTGTTAAAAATAGTTTTTTTTTCCTGAAACAATTCTTAAAGGAGCTATATGTGCAAATTTTCTTTAAAACATTCAAAAATGACTGAAATTATCATCAGAATGTGAAGAAATAATAGTTTGGACAATATGTCAAATATATCTGTGTATTGCGATTGTGATCTGCTGAGTGCATGCTATCCATTAGTCTCGGTCCGTCCTTTCACATAATTCTACTTTGTTTTAAGAGTTCACTGTAGCATCCAGTCTGCCACCAGTCTCACATGGAAGAGAAGAAGAGAGCACTGCCCTTTCCACCACAACAGATAGCTCTCAGAGAATAAAATGATGAAGTTTGATGCTGAACTCGCAAACTTCCAATTAAGCTGTAATGTCTCTAGAGTTTTCTATTGATATGTTATGACTTTCTGGTTATTGTGGCTAAAAAAATATTATTTACAATATATATAATATTATAATATCAGTAACATATACCAACTATAAAATGATGGGCTAAAATTAACCAATACAATATCGGTCATGTATTCTTCGTAACAATGAACAAAATAAATGTTTGTCCTGCTGGTCAAACTAGCAGGGCAGTGTGAGCATATACATGTACCTGAATCATTTTAGTATACACAGTGGTGTCTTTCTAAAATGGATCTGCCCTCAAGAGACCGAGATTTTTTTCTGAATAAACTTTACTGACCTGTATATTATTGTTCCTCTTAGTAACACGTTGCACCTTTGAGTCTGGTTTCGACATTTACTTTTGCTTGCTCAGTGTTATTCTTGCACAAGCTGTGCAACATCATTTATTTGAATCAAATTTGAATCGAATTAAACAAGAGCTTTTGAGGATCTTGCCTATTAAAGTGTTAACTAAAATAAAGTGCACACTATAATGCACTAGATGGAATGACACACAAATAGTAGCTACTGTTGTGAGAAAGTAAAGCAGTTACACTTACGGTTATTATTATGCTATTATTGTCATCATTTTTGGTTCCTTAGTTTTAGACATGAATAGCTTGTTGAGTGTTCTTTGTAAAGTTTATAATTGTATTGATTCCACTTGTGTATTTCTGATTAATATTTATTACTTTTCCAGTAAATAAATTACAGTAAACCAACCAACCCTTGTGTATTTCTTATCACGAGAGATGCACAAATGAGAAATAAATGAGGACAATTAAAGTATTCCTTATATAATTGAACATGGAAAAAAGTGAGAGAGAAGAAAAGTTAACAACACAACCAAACTGCTCAGTATCTGCTGGCTGTCATGAGAAAGTATCAAGGTTACTGGTTTCCAGTACCTAAAGGAACCACATGTTAAAAAGACTATATGCCAACTTGTTCCCTCTGTGACCTAAGAAGTATTTGTGAGTCCAGTCCAAATCCATTTTCACATTAGAAGCTTAGAAATATAAGAATTTACAGCTGAGACACACTGTCCTTAGTTACTGAGGAAGGCCTGCAAGTTTGAAGTGAAGAAGGCTCACTGCTTTTTCAACAAGCATTACCATAAACCACTGAGGGCTCTGTTGTGGCCCTTATGTAAGTGTAATGGAGGAGAGGAGAGAATGAATTTGCCACAGGTGTGAGTTTTCCCAGAGAGGTTTGGAAATTTAAGACTACATAGAAGTGAGTGTGTGTGTGTCTGTGAGAAAGACCAGTGTGCAGAGACCACTCTGAGGCATCACTAATGCAGGTTTTTTCAGCAACAGTGACACAAGACGACAAGAAATTGACAGAAAGGCAGTTTTTGTTTGCAATGCTTTCCCCAAGAAAAATGTTTCTGTCTCTTTCAGTCGTCATGCTTTCAGTCCTTTTCATTTGTCGTTTTATCATCATGTGTGGTGGTCAAACAAGTACACCCAACAAAAATGCAACATATAACACAACATTTTTGTTCATGGGTTGAAGTAAAATATCTAAGATTTCTTCTACTGCATGTCCACAAAACTCTTATTTCTCTCAAATTCTGAGCACAGTTTTGTGAAAATCTGTGTTAGTGAGCATGTTTCTTTTGCCAAGATAATCTCTCCACCTGACAGGTGTGGAATATCAAGATGGTGATTAAACAGCAATTAAAATGTGCCTTGGGCTGGTCACAATAAAAGGCCACTCTATGCTGCACTCCACACATATCAGAACTCAAAATTTTCCAACCTCCTACCAGAAAAAGTACAATGGAACGTCAAAGCAGTTCCTACTTGTAACCTTGGGGCAAATCTATCCACCCTGACTTCATGAAGACGCAGTTTTCTGACATCACACAACAATGGCACCCATGCAAGCCTGAAATAGAGCCTTAATACATACTATAATATAGTAAAATCTGTTTTATGTGATGAAGTGCCATGAAATAAAGTGCATGTCTGTTATGCCATGTGTCATTTTTGCACCTGTGTTGTTTATGTGAGGAGGCTGTACCACTCAGGGTTCAGTTGTGTACACTTGCCAAAAAAACACTTGTCACATCACATCAACTTGTCATGGTCAGCCATGTTTTTTTTTGTTTAGTTTGGTGTTCCTCACCTGGGAAACTGAGAAATTCAGACCTCTGACTTTGCCTGGAGCGCAACATAAGGGCACAGTAATACATGCAAATACCTGCCTTTGCTTCACATGGAGATCAGCTTTAATGAACCTTGACTGGCAAAGTTGCAGCTTCAAACATCAGCGAAGATGTATGTGTGGCATTGATTGGTATGGTGGTATTTCTCATGTATTTTAAGATTATTTTTTTTCTCAGCATTTTATATTTGATAGGGACAGCTGAGGTTATGACAGGGAGGAGGGGAGGGAGAGAGATGATGACACACAGCACATGGGCCATAGGTTGGAGTCGAACTGGTGGCTGCTGCAGAGCACTGAAAGCCTCAGTGCATGGGACGCATGCTCTACCAACTGAGCTACAGGGAACGCCCCTCATAGGAACTATTTTAACTGACTTCCCTCATTGATTTTGTATTTTCTTGTGTTTCTGAGGGGTTGCCCTCAATGATATCTCAGAGGAAGAGGTTCAATGAATGAATATGCCTTGGCAAACAAGGGTACTCCTCTGTATTACGCTGTATGCCCTGAAATGTGGACTTTTATTTTGAAACATCAGTACAGAAATTCTTATCTTTAAAAATAATTATAGTTTAAGGCATTTACTTCTAACGTCACAATCTATCATTGTCACTTGCTTTTTCCTGATAAATAACACACCGCCATGCCATCATTTACACTACCATTTTTAATTAGCTGATATCACAACATCAAGTATTTTGGCTGAAGTCAACAGCTGACCAGCTGACTGGCTGGCTAAATGAGCAGATACAATTTGCAGATCACTGTAGAGGGAAGGTTTGCCGAAAAAGCCTCTTTAAAAAAGGGCGATGAACATTTTAGAAAGGTTTTTCTGTGGTGAATGGGTATCCTCACTCCGTATTCTGTAGTGTGCTCTGTAGGATTTTAAATCACATGAGATTCACCTCTTCCGAGCATTTAAATTCTTTCCTGCAGCACTGTGCATTACAATTATTTTATGGACTCCTCATTGTTATATTATTAGCCAGCGAGGGCAGGACCTCTCTGTCTGCAGTAAAACTTCAAAGGTCAAAATCGATTGCTGTAGTGTTAAATAGACTGTATAACTTGTATAAAAGCTTTATAGCCATGCCAGTTATTCATTTTCTCATATCAAGGGCTGTCTATAAAAAGGAACTCATAACCTTGACCTTACTCCCACTAATACTGCATAGGTGAAAAATGCATATATTATTTCTTTAGGAGTTTTAGTTTCCTGAAACTTTAAATTTGTATCCTCACAGCAGCACTATATTCTCAACTGTTCCTATAAATGCACCGTCAGCTTGATTCCGATAACAAATATCTGTTTTCAGAAACACATTGTAGCAGCCAACTGGTCCCCATGTAGGAGGCAAACCCTTCGGCCAGCGGCAAGCTGGTCCCAGCCTGCTGGCAGCAGCAACAGCGTGCCCACTTCATGCTTGAGCCACACCTCCACTCACAGTCCGTCACGCCAGCCTGCAGTGCATACCTGGCAAACGCCGCAGCGGCTTGCCAAGGAAGATTTATACCTGGTGTTTGACCTACTTGAGTTTGCATCTATATTAGTGAAGGAAAGGGCTTGGTTGTGGGGGAGAGAAAGGTCACAGAGATCCCAGGTCTTCCTCTGATGCATCAGGATGATGGAACTGGCTAATTTAATGAGCAACAGTTGTCCCCTTGGCCGCTACAGATGGTGCACTGCAGCTCAGCTCAAAGCCGTCTGGAAACATCGCCTTCACAGCACACATATCATCCCTGAACATAGGCAGGAGCTAATACTGTACAGGTGCAGAGTGAATTTACTCCAAAATGGTTTCAAAATGGAAACAAAACAGTCGAGGTTATTTTACCATTACATTAAAAAACAATATTTATTACATGTTATAAAATTTCTGTGTTCAAAACAACAATAAAAATCCTTACATAACATCTGCCTCTGATAAATTGCTAATGTTTTCAATATTATCCTCATCTTCCTTCAAAAGATTCAAACACACAGGCTGTATCAGTAGCACTAAAGAGAGAAAAGTAATATATTTTGTATGTGTACGTGTTCATACACGAGCCAACATAAATATTTTTAAAAATTAGTTATTTGCTATTTTCTATCGGCTACAACACCAAAATTTCCTGATTTATTTCAAAATAAGACCTTTCCAATTTACACTCACATACACACACACATTGCCCATTTAGGGCATAGCTTTAACATTTCCCCCTTTTTAAAAAGAGTTCATGCATTAATTAACTACTTTCTGTCATGTTTTGCATAAAAAGTTTTGAAAAGTGAAAAAAATAACCACAACAATATTTATTCACATATGTTTTGAACTCTGGAAACAAATGTAATCTTAGAATCAATGACAAGTTATTAACATTTATAAACAAAACATTGTATTCCTGTTTTCATACAGCCATCTTCCATTCTCTGGAAGCTGAGGAAGCAAGAAAAACAATGTAAACATTCTGACCATTGATAATGTAACATTTCACATTTCAAAACCTTTATATTATTGATTATCTGTTGAGTAGGCCTCAAAACAGTATAAGGAAAATAAAAACAGAAAAGTGTATCGATGAATGATTATCCCTGTTTTATACTCTTTTCTGGGCAAGGTATCCTCTAATGTCTGATCATCAAAGTTGTGAAAATGTATTTCATATTATTTTTCAACAAAAGCATATAAAATCATCTTTAAAAAAGTTTCCCAAAACAAATTGCCCCACTGAACCCACTTTAATCTCCTCTTTCCACGGTTTGTCAAATGAATGTATTGTACTGTTTATCCTGTTTTGATGTGAGTTGCAGAGTTTTGGTGATATCAGCTGCAGAGATGTCTGCCTGCTCCCCTATAAAATGGAACTTGATGGCACTTGGCTTGTGTTGTTCAAAGTGCCAAAAAATACATTTGAAAAACTCAACAGCAGTGTCTCTTTATAGAAATTATGACCCGTTTACTCAAGATAATCCTCAGCCCTTGTTGTGGGCAGTTTCATTTAGGAACCACTTTCTGTCTGTGGATTCTCTTCAGTAACTGGATCATAATTTTTGGAAAGAGACACTGGTTTTGAATATTTCAAATGTAATTTTTTGGTGCTTTGAGCACCACAAGCCGAGCACTATTTACTTCTATTATATTCTAGAGAAAGCAGACATCTCTGTGGACGCTATTTCAAAAACTCTGCATCTCACACCAAAAAAATCTAGATGGATGAATAACATGACAGGCTAGGGGGAAAATATGTATTTTTGGTTTTGGGGTGAACTCTGTTAAATGGAAAATAAATAGTCTACATGACTTTGATTAAACATGACACATCTGGTGACTTTTTGATCTTGACTGAAAATTAAAATGAAGAAATCGCTTGTCTACAAAACAGCTCATAGTTTGAGTTTATAACGATGCTCACCCAGAACGAGGGAAAAGAAGAAATTCCATCAACTGATGAAAGTTCTTTGAATTCAGCAGCTGCAGTGCTTCATAGTCCCAAGTTCCAAACACGGTCCCAAACATTCTGGTCTTTCCTTTAGTGGCAGTCTTTCTCATCGCAATTATACCTTAGAAATCTACTGCATTTCATTATTCGAGAAATAATTGCTTTCCCATATGCTGCACTTGGATGTATGTGTATTTGCATACAGAAATAGATTTCACATGGGATGTACACTAGACATACCAGGATATATGTTATCTCAGATAAAAGCTGCATGCTGTGCAACTTCTTGGCACTTTTATTTTTGTTGCAAGAGAAACTGTCTAAGCTCCATGAACAGGTTTTGGGGCTCTGTCAAGGCCCAGTACAGAGCAAGTGTCAAACAAAGGCCTTGGAAAGAGGGTATATAACACCCATGCTTTAAAAGTAATTGTTGCTTTTCATACAGTTTCTTGTGGTTAAAGACATAAACAAATTGACTGATTTTTTTGCCCTTTGTTTGTATGTTGTTTGAAGCACTTTGACATTTTGAAACTCTGCACAAATCAACAATGAACTGCTTTGTTGTTTTAAATTGAACAATGATCTTCTTTTGACTACAGATAAATGCTTCAGAATTTGTAGTGATGAGTTCTGACCCCTTTTGTGGTCTAAACTCTTATTGATTTTGTAAACTGTGCAAGTTAGGCAGCTGTTACAAAATCAGTTGAGAAACTTGGCTCAGCTTTAAATAAAATTCTAAATTGAGAGAATGAGATAGAATGACATTCTCTCAATTTAGTTGTTTTGTTTTTATGATTATCACTGAGAGAATTTTTTTTAATTATTTTTATTTTGCATTTTATTTGATGGGTAGCACTAAATTTTACATAGCTCTGATACAGAGCATGAAACTCACGTGTTGCACACACAGTTTTTCCTGAATGGCTTTTACATGTAGCCCTACAGTGTAATACACAACATACTACAGATATGGAAAATACAATAAAATACCTTTAAGACACCAACACAAAATATATCAAACACTTCATACACCTCAGAAATATTGAGCGCAATTAGCTTAAAATGGGTACTGCTCTGGTTTGCTTTTATTGAGCCCTTAACCTTTGTGGTAAAGGACTTTATACCTGATGTGAGTTGGTAATATGTTTGAGAGTCGACAGCCCTTTATGGAGAAAACTGAGATTCCAAATTCTATTTTATTTATTTATTTATTTATTTTGTGAAATTTTATAATTGCCATTCACCATGCCCTTAGTTACACTGTGTTGCCTTTGAATACATTTATATACAGTTAGGAGTTGTGTCTGTGTATTTAAAGGAGCAATATGTAACACCTGTACATCTAAAAATGAGAACTGGAGCCAGTAACAGTATATTAAATAGGTTGAAATCCTATTTAATGTACAATTTATGGTTGAAGTGCGTTGTTTCCCTGCATCCCTTCCTCAACTAACTGGAGGAAGCTCTGAAGCTCTGACAGGCTGCAGGAACACTGCAGGAGTACAAGACGAACTCTCACGATATTTTGATAAAGCAACGACGAGTCCTACGCTGTGAGTTGATCAGCTGTTTACAACTGTCAGTTGTCTGTCAATGTAAAGTTAAGCCTGTTATCCTGCAAACAAAACCCCACTGCTCCGAAAATACACACTCTGGGAGTTCAGTGATTGACTGCCAGACTTCATCAACATATTGCTCTATTTAACCGTTATAGATATCTTCTATCTAAAAGATTATTGATGATTTCTTACGACCAATAAACAGACACTTGCTCATTCGGTGAACATTCGGCAGTAATGTGAACTCTAATTAAAGTGAAACAGGTAAACAAAAACAGTTATTCCTGCCCAGAATGAAAATTTCAAACAAAGATCCCGTGGCTGTAACGTTGTTGTCAGAGTCGTGAGTATTTCAGCTTGGCTTGTCTCTTTAGTTTCTGCTGACATATTATCGTCATTTTTTGATTTCTTACAGTAAATATATTATAGATTTCCCCTTTAAATACAAATAACAAATTCTTATGTCAACATTTGTCAAGTCATAAGTTAAAAAGTTACAGTAAACAAGTTAAAGGAAATGATATTTATTGAAGTGAATTTATTTTTAACTCCAACTGGGAAGTTGTATCACCTTTAGAATCAGGATTTTTTCTTCATTTTAAGTGTTTACTTTCTCTGCTGTATATTACATTAATCCTCACTGAAAAGTTCATGGCACAGAATGTTTTTCAAATAGTTTTATCTGCCACAACAACAGCAGTACGGTATATTTTTTTTCAATGGCAACATTAAAACACTACAGGTAAGTCACCTGGCACTAAACCTAAAATAATTTGATGTCTGTGGAATGAGACGCAAGAGAAATGTGTTGGTGCGCGCTGGGTAATTTGCATGATAGAATAACCTTCCTTGTGTTTGGTAGGAAAAAAAGAGCTAATGTATTCAGTGTATTTGTGGTCATGCTCTTCAGTTTTTTATCACCTAGAGACTAGCATTAAATCACCTCACTGGGGGAATGAGTCGCAGGAAAGGAAAAAAAATGAAGCAGCTTCTGGATCTAATGAATTCCTGGGAGAATAAACACGCCTTTGAATAAAGCCCTAATCACGAATTAAGTGGTTGTTGCCATCGTACCTTTGTAGAACATACCCACAGACACGGACCTGTGAATGTGTGTGTTCAAATTATTTCCTCAGCTCCGGCAACAATGAAAAAAAGATAAGAGGTAAGCTACCCAGTCCTCAGCCAGTCCGTGTTTAAAGATAGGGCAGGGCTCATTTCCAAACTAATCCCTTGTCTCAATCCCCGCTTCATTTGCTCTGTGCAGACCGCTGCTTCAAGGGTCAAACTGAAATAACAGGGAAGCTGTCCATGCCGTACGAAGGTCACCTCTGGCTTTCTCTCTGTGCAGTTTAGATCGTCCAAATATGCTTTGTGATGTAGCATTATGATAAATTACCTGATATGCAGTATGAAAATACACCAGTCACTAAGGGGCTCACTACGTTCATAACCAAGTTTTTTCTGTACCAATATTGGCCCACAGACTTGCCTCATTGAACAAGGTAGAGCAACCAGTAGAACAAAGACTGGGGTAAGTTTTTTCTCAGTGAATAATCCCACTGAGCCTTCTTTGAAGGAGTTCTTACACCAGGAAGGTGGATAGGGCAGATTTTAATCAATACAGGAAAACAAGGAGCTCAGGGGACGTGAGGAGCCTACCAGTCAGGATGAAGATTAAACACCTCTGTCTAAAACACACTCAGCTCATGTCAGAAAGCCCGGGTAACTTCAAATCCATCTATCAAAACGGTATCAAACTGTGTTTTTCTAACAAAGCAATGTTATATGACATGTATTCTCCCCTACAGCTGTAGGTGAGCAAGTGGATCATAAATCATAGCAGACAAAGCTCAGCTTGACCTCTAAACGGTTGTATATCAGGCTATTCTGATTCAGTGTGGATGTCTTTTGGCCTCAATAGGTACACTTACTTTATTTGAGCTTTGAACAATGCGGACTAAATCCCAGAGGGCTGATTCTGCATAACAAACAATCTCTGGGTCTGTCCGACGGCTCCTGGTGTACTTTTCAGATCAGACCTGAAAAGCTGCACCATTTCTCACATCCTACAGTGTATGTAATAGTTTTTTTTGTATTTAAAGGAATGGTTTGGATTATTTGAAGTGGGATCTTATGAGGTACTTATCAATATTTAGAAGGCAATATACTACTGTGGACAAGGTAAACAAGTAAAGGTATTTTAGACACATAAAAACTTACAAATACTTACCATTAGGAAAATAATGGCAAATGCCGCCAAGCTGCCTCGGGCCCCATAAAATGCCACATGAACTTATGGTTAAGAATCTCAGGAGAATACAAAAAGACAGTTCTAACCTGAGCCACAGCCTGATCTCGATTCTGGAGATACAGAGGTGTCTGCTGCTGTACTGCCGAACAACAGAGCAGCATCTTTCCTGAGCCTGTAAGACTCATTAATCCATCCTCCACTCTCCACCATAAATAAAAGTTAATTTTTGTGACATATTACTTATTCAAGCATCGAAAAAGAGGGGAGAACAGGGGATGCAGAGGGCCCCATGCCCATGTTTGCCTTCAGCCCCAAAATGACTAAATCTGCCTCTGCTTTCCAAAAGGTCTGCCTAAAAACTGGATATCAGTTTAAGATGTCAGGATAATTTCACCACTTTTTTCTACAAGGTAAAATTATTGATTTTGCCTATGGAGTTTGGTTGGTTTGGAGAGAGTGACATTTGGGTTATGTAACAGTGGTTTCCCATCAGAGAAGGCTGTCTGATGGCAAAGTAAAAATATTCTAAATATAGCATACACTTAAAGTGATGTTGACCTTTTTTAGTTGGACCTTTTTTAAGTGGCTAAAACACCTTTTTCTGCTGACCCTGTCCACAGCAGTTCTTGTCTTTGCTTCCATGCTTGTTCTGCTCTCGGCTTCTCCTAAACAATGACCTGCCAACCAGCATCTACTGTGGCTATACACTATCGACGAGTACCTCATATAACCCCATATCAAATAATGAGAATTATCTCTTTTTGAATGAGCTCATGACAGATTTTCCACAAACGTGTTCACTGCGATAATGTCGTCTGCATGGAAAGCTCTGAGTTATGCTCAACACGCTAAAATAGCCACAGTGGAACCATTCACCAGACTGTGAAAAACAGCGTTATTGGGGAATGTAAGGCTATCTCAGATGCAGTGATGGAGGTTGCTGTTTTGAGGGACTTTGCCCAAGCACAGTGTTTTTCTTTTGTGTTAATTAGACACTCCCAGTCATGTTGGCTGCGAGGCTGGTTTTGCTGTGAAATAATGTCTTTGATTAAAAGACCCAGTGCTCATGAGAAGGCCTGTGTGATAAAGCCACGCTCAGTCGGGGGACCCCCCAGCTCTCTAAAAGCAACACCCCCCTCCTCTCCCCACCCTCCCCCTCATTTTTCACCTCTTTCCCCAGACTGGAAGAGAACAAGGAAAGAACGAGTTGCCTGAAGTGGCCATGCTGCTCATTTCACAAGCAGCCTTGCCACTTTGACTCATTTAAGAAGATGAAAGACAGTTACTGTAATATTTGAAGCGCCGGCCACCGCAGCTGAACAACATAAGAGCGTTTTCAGAGGGAAGTTCGAGTGTGTTTTATTATGAGACTCACTGTATGCGAGTATGTCGGCTGGAGCATGAAATGCAGCACAATAAGGGGAGCTAACGCTGTCACAGACCCATCTTAGGCTGAGAAGACTCGGGCCTCTTCTCAGAACTGTAGGTCACAGTCAGAGGGCCCGGCTGAATAATTGATCAATGAATGTGCAGTGAAAACAGAAACACAGCTTAGCACTATATTTCCCCTCTCTCCCTGTAATGTGCATTGAATCCCACAGATCCATCAGCTACATGCAAAGCTCCGCTGAGCTGAAAGGCCTCCAAGTTCACTTCAATTATTCAGCATCCCTCCAAGATTATGAATTATTGAGCTAAAAGTATGTTCCTTATACGGCCGTGTGCTGTAGCTTGCTGTAGACAGCGCCCACTCCGTAGATGTGTGGGAGATTTGTGTTTGTGTGAAACTGTGGACAGACAGGAACTATTAAAGCCTTGGACGCTCACAACTAGAGATGATAGCCTAAACCTGTAATGCCAAATTTAACTGGCTGAATAAAGCAATGATGAAATCAAGAAGACTGTTTGCAGTGTCAACCATTACAGTTTAATCGCGAGTACCAGGCATTAGGAAGCACGCCAGGCACCAGTTTATTTAACTGGAATTAAATTTTGGGTGTGAGATTTGGGTTCAGGATTTGGGGTAGTTTTCCACCCAAATGATCTGTACTTTCTACTCTCTGCATTTTCAAAACAGGCTTGTTACTTAAGTTTTAATGTATTTGATGTATTGAGGGAATTATTTTTACTCTGCATCATTGCCTTTCCAACATCAAGATCAATTTCAACCTAAATATAAGACATAGAAAAAATGATTCCTTAGTGTATCCATTAGTGCATATAATGCAAGACAGATGTAATGAGCAGAAAAAAAAGCATAGTTAGCTTTGCACAGAAACAGCCAGTAGAAAATGTCTTTTGTAGTTCTGGGTCTCAGCAGTTCTGGATTTCAAAATAATTGAGTCAAAAGTAAAAGGCAAAATTATGGAAAATTTATTTAACATTAAAAATTGAATGATGAAAAAACACCACATGCAAAGGCCGGCCCCTTGAACATTTTTGGGGTGGCAAGTTTGAGGGGACTGGAGGAATGTGGACTGGAGGAACACAAATGCACAAACACACAAACCACTCTCCAATTATATTAGTAAGATTAGGTAAACAGTATCCAGAGTGGTAGATTCATAAGTAGACTATTAATTGTTTCCTCCACACCTTGGCAAAGTTCTGGCCTCATGAGTCTGTGTTCTCTTTGGGGCCGAGAGGGAAGTTGTGTAGTTTTAGCTGCCATCTGCTGACAGCTTGCACAGCCAGCTTCGGTCCAATCACCCTCTCTGATGGTATGAATTGTGCCCAGGCCTCTGATGAAGAGTTGGGGTTCGCTTTTCTTGGCTTGAGTGGAGGAAGAAACAGATGATACAATTAATTATCAATAGGTCCCTCAGTAAATCAAAGCCATTTTGGCAGCGTATGACAAAAAACCCACTGAACTGCCTGCGAGTCTTCGCCATCTCTTCATTGCCCATTCTCAACAACTGCTCTCTGGCCGCCTGCCTCCAGTACAATCCACAAGGTGTTTGAATAGATTGTTCAAATATTTTTACTGTTGATTCTTTCTCTCTCTTCGTTTTTGAATATGAAGGCAGTTTTGTCTGTGCAAGAGTGGAGAACCACTTGACTGAGTGCATTCAACTCTCCTGCCCATCACCCGGGCTCTAATGAGCATTGGCTGTGGCCGAGGCAGGGAGGCAGGGAGGCTGATAGTAGCTCATTATCTCCCTGCCCATGCTGGCCCCTGTATTCCTGTTTGTGGTGAGCCTCTTCTTTTCTCATTGTAGGGTAAACATTTACCCAGCGGAGACGGGCCTTGACCATTAGGCGCTGGGGAGCTGTGGTAATGGAAAGAGGGCCCACTGGAGTTCTGCCCACCACCCTCCTTAACAGAATAACTCACTCACGCTCACTTTGGCATGAACCTTTTATTGGAATTTACAACTGTCAGGGGAGTATTCCTCTGCAGAGGTTGAACTATGACTTTGGCCTTACAAAGCAAAGGCCATTAAGCGGCGTTTTTACAAGCTCAAGAAACCTAGATGGACTTCATGGACAAGCCATGAATTTTAAAACCGCCAAGGAAAAATGTGTTCACAGCGTTGTTAAACATAAAGCAGCAACCACCTTTGCCACAGTGGTGTTGGTGGTCATTAGTAATGACATTATGGTGCTTTTATTGTGAAATAAGATCCCCTGAGTACATTTCATGAGCACAGTCCTGATGAAAGCTGACACAGGTGATTAAAAAAATGGCTCAGTTGTATGTGCGCAGTATTTGAGTTGATATATGTATCACTGTTTCTCCTGTGGTTTGAGACAATATGAACGTGGCGCTAACTGGTGAGCAAGTAGCCGTTTTATAGATGAAGATTGTGTTTTCATCGGCTCCCCTGCTGCGTGTTGGAAAAGCAACACATGTGATAGTGATGGAGTGTGTGCAGTCCTTCATCCTTATATTAGGGACTCCAGGGGGAGGAGTGGGGTGAGCTCTCTAGGGTAAGAGAGGCTCATTAGGCAGCCACTGCCTCCCCATAACCCAGCTGGGTCTGAGTGCCAGCAGATTGGGCAGCCATCTCTCTCTTCATCTCTCTCCTCTCTCCCTCTGTATCCATCCACATTACACACACTGAACTGCCTTTGAGATTTACAACTGATGCAAGCATATTAGACTATATTGATTTGGTTAATTACATGTAAATATACAGTAGGTGTATGATGGAAGTCATCTTAAAACAGCTATTAGAAATTACGTTTATGTACACTAGTGTTTATGTACATTACTGTTACATGCTAGTTTGTAACAGGAAATACTTTTTTGAGGGAAATGTAATGCTGACCAAAATACATTTATATTAACATAATGAGGAAAATGTTGTTAATTAACATACCTGGAAAGTTGCAAAATACTGAATGTATCAGTAAAAATGCCCCTGCCAACATATTTAATTTGTTTTCTGCAAATTGGCAATCTTGCAGGACACTATCCACTCATAACAAATACGGCATTATTCAAAAGTCAGCAGTGTGTGAGATGAGATTTTTTTAAAATTATTTTTAATGTTTACTCATATGCATCAAAAATCATGAACTTTTCCCTTCCCTACTCAGTGTGCTTTTGTTGCCTAAACCTACCCATAATTATGATGTTTTCCTAACCCTACCCTAAATGATATTTTCCTAACGCTTCCCAAAGTGCTTTCATTGCCAATAACCTACCAAAAATTACAATCTTTTCCTAACCCTACCCAAAGTGGTTTTGTTGCCAGAAAGCTACCCCAAATTACAATCTTTTATATAAATGTATTGTTACAAAAAAAAGTTGTCTGTGAACGTAATCCAGGCAGGAATTACGACTGCCACCACAATGTATTTTTGAAAACAAGTTATTTTAGTTTGGGGTTGCTTTAAAGGGTCAGTTAGTAGGAAGGAGGAAAAAATTCTACTTCACCTGGAAATATGTCAGCTGCTGTCTCCAAACACTCAAGTTGAATTTATTATCTCTTTTAGTAAGTCATCAAATGTAATGTTTGCACCCTGTTTTGAGCTCTCTTTGCTCCCCTTCGCATGCACCATTAGGAGGCAGTCACTTCCAGGGCAAGTGTAAGGGATGATTTCTCAAGAAACCACTGGTCACGTGCTTGTTAGTGCGCTGATGAGCCACTTTTCTTCCCTTCATGTTCTGGTAATTACACACTCAATTAGCAGCCTCTTTGTGTCTGTTGCCTTAAAGCTAATATTTTATTATTGATGCCCTCACTATTACAGCTTAGGTGTACAATCTTATTGGACTTTCGCTGTGCCGCTGAGTGAATAACAATACTCTCTGAAGTTAGACATTCTGTCATCCGCCAGACTGTCCTTCATCCAGAAGGTCTGAGTTCAGACCTTATGACAGAACACATCCATCCTTTTGAAGTGTCCTTGAGCAAATGTGTGAATCTCGACCAACCCCGGCCCCGCTGCTCTGTTGCTGACCCTGTACCTTGACCACTCTGCAGGAGGGAGGCAAGCAAACAGATGAACTTCCTGTGTAACAAGACAATACAGTTTAATCTTAGAGAATAGATGTGAAAACAGTAAAAACAGTGTTATTTCATTTGTAGCCTTCAAAGAGCCTTAACCAGGAATTATGCTTTATGCAGCAGTGGTAATGCTTGGGGGGTCTGCTCAAATTACTGCCTTCCACTTTCCAAGGCTGTGGACAGCCTGTCTTCAAATTTAGGCTGCTAAGCGGGAGAGTCAAATTGGAATTCCGATTCTATTAAGAAGTCATGCCCAGCAGCAAATAATGCCAAATGGGCCCAGTGCAATGGGAAAGAAGACCATTATAGAGCAAAAAATATTAAAGCACTGCTGATCTATTTGCTGAAGATAAACTTAGCATATGTCTCCCAGTGCTGTCTGGCCAAGGCCTGCAACAATGAAGACGTCTCTTTTGGAACTTGATTAAAAAGACACGTTAAGATCAAAGTCAAATGGCTCCCGAGCACTGCAGATGTGATGAAATCTTTTAAACCGAGGAAGAATAATACATTTCTTTGATAATAGCTGTGCAACATGAAACAATGCATAGTCTGTTTCAGCAGTTTTATAATTAACAAGACACTGCAGTTGAAATATGGCCAGTTGTTGTATCTAAGTAGAGAGGATACAAGACGCTCTCTGGATATGTTGTTAGTGTTGTATATGGCATTGCGCTGTATGTTCAAAGGAGACACAGAAGCCATCATATTACCACCTGCAAGGAGATGCCCGAGCATCCCAATGCGTCTATTATGTTCCCTATATGCAGCTCTTGTCTGTCGATTTCTCATTTAAAGCTGTTTGGCTCCTGACAGTTCATCAGGTTCTCATCTCCGGGCCAGGGATGAGCCATCATCAGACCACATCAGGCATGGAGAGGCAATCACAGCTGGGCCTTTTTTAGTCATGGTGTGTTCTCCCAATGACAAGCCCACTGGCTGTGTGTTGGTTCTGGGCGTGTTTGTCTGCCTTCCTCCACCCTGGAACTTCTCCGAGGTACACAGATAGAGACGGGTGGAGACAGAGGGCGAGTCAGACACATCAGGGTCATTCATCTGTAACAGTAACCAAGCAGTGTATCACACCAGCCCCACTACACTATCAGCATGCGCCATGCTGAGAGATATACCTGAGGACTGTCATACTGTCGGCAGTGCAGCCTGGCACCAGGACCCTCAGATGGCTCATTTTGAGGAGACATAGACTGGTCTATCATTGTCTTGTCAGAGAGATATGCAGCTACAGCTACAGTTTACTGCGCCGCATATCTGGTCAATCATGTAGAGAGCTGAGAAGATGCACAGGACGGCTAATCATTTGGCCTGTGAATGCGTGGGATTCAGAGAATGATTTATACTATGACATGCAGCATGTCGGTGGGCATTTTCTCCTCATTGCATTTTGTATTTCCAGATAACTGTTCCATTTATGTGTATAACCTGTAGTGAGAGGAGAAAGAAATACAGTAATAGAGCTGTTAGGAAGGATTTTTCATGTCTATTTCATGTCTTTTCCATGCAGGAAAGGTTTGGGGCACTGATTTTAATGTTGAACTGGAAATTCTTGTGGAGACCTGACAATATGTTCGTGTGTGTTTATCTGTACTGTGTACACCCCCAAAGAAGAATCTATATATCTGCTGCCATGTGAATGTGGATGCTTGGAAGTTTCTGATGGAAAATATGGATGGTGTCCCTGTGTGCACTGAATTCAGTTTGTACAAGTACACCAATATTAATTAGACATATATGAATGTCATAACCATGGTAAAGGAACTTGGTTCAGCTCATACTTACTAAGGTGTTTTACATCAATATAAACAATTCACTAGAGCTACACAAATTAATCAGTTATTAACTGACCATTAAATTAATCACCAACTATTTTGATATTGGATAACTCATATTGAGTCATTTTTTAATTTTAAAAAATGTCCAAATTCTCTGATTCCAGCTTCTCAAATGTGAATATTTTCTGGTTTCTTTACTCCTCTACGACAGTAAACTGATCTTTGGGTTGCAGACAAAACAGTGATCAGCATTTTTCACCATTTTCTGACATTTTATGGACCAAACAATTAATTGATTAATTGAGAAAACAATCATCAGATTAATTGATAATGAAAATAATAGTTAGCTGCAGCCCAAGTCACTGAAACATTTTACTTTATTCACTTTTGATTTGGTATTATAGAACCAATTCCAATTGAGAGGGGGTTCCAAATTGTCTGGTCCATCAGAGTCTATAGATGCACGAGTCAAACTTGTGCATCTACCCTGCTGGAAGCTGAACAAGGCTTTTTTCTGGTTTGTTTCTACACTGTGTTCAGACTCAGATGTACTAAAACAGTTGTGTTGATGCTGGAAACCTGTGTAGGCCTGTTTTTTTTCCACACAGAAAATTGTTCAAGAGCCAATAAGAGAACTGAACCAAGAATCGGACTGATAAACAGAATCAATAGTGGCATGATACTTTATCATCTACTTAAACTTAATGCATAGTGTATGTCAGTATATTCTGTGGTGAGAAGTTTTTACTATTAATATTACCACAAGCTTTATAATTTTTTTTCCTTGTAATAAAAGACTTCTAGTAGAGCTGAGTCAAAGAGGGAGGCTATAGCTGGTGGCTATGTCTTTTTGCTGGCAGACCGTTCTATCTGGGGCACTACAGGTGTAAAGGAATATTGGCTTATTCATGGCAACAGGAATATACGTTTGCAGGGTATCAAAGGTTCGTGTAAACAGCTAAAGCCAAAGTAAGATTTTTATAGCAGAGTGTGGCTGATAGCCAGGTTACTCTGTGTGCATATGAACACAGTTTTTATGTATTGGCTTGTCTGTACTGTGCAGGTGTGCTCCTTGGACCTGCTGCTATAAGAGGATGATGATTTACCTGGTCAGGCAGAGGGAAGGGGCAGAGGTGACTGAGGCAGAGGCGCAAATGTTGCTTGCTGTTGTCTCATAACCCCCAATGTGATACTGCTGCTGTAAATTTGAGGAAATTGCATTTTGGGGTTATAGTTAAGGTTGAGTATTGTTTTTTTTCCTAATAGCGGTCCTAAAACTAAACTTTTAAAATGTTACTTATGTTTAACTGGTGCTTGACCCAATATTAAAAAACTGTTTTTAAATATTTGTTGTATATCTTGGAATCTCTGGAGTGAAATACAGCCACACTTTAGAACGTTTTTTGATTGTTTTGTGTTTAAGGTAGCTATGGTCGGATACCTGCTGCCATCAGAGAAAATGCAATGTTAACTAATGAACGCATAACGTTTATGCTTCTGTTGTCTATAACACCCGTTTGGGGTCACTAGATGGCAATATTCAAAATCTCAGGCATTTAAAGGTATAGTGTGTAGGATTTAGTGGCATCTAGTGGAGAGGCTGCAGATCGCAAACACCTCCCCTCACCCTTGCAAGCACGTAAGAGAACAAACAGTGGCCTTAAATTTGCAAAAAATGTGAGAGAGCCTCTCTAGAACAAACGTTTTTATAAGGGCTCACTCTAAGGTAACTAAAAGACAGTCATTTTTAATTATACACTAAACATACTTATGAATATTATATAACATTTCTGTTATATTCTGCCAATAGATCCTCCTAATTCTTACAAACTGGACCTTTAAGTGGCATTGAAATCTGCATTGGTATTCGATCCAAAAGAAACCAGTCGTATAGGACAGGCGCTATATTCACACTGAGGTTTGGTATCCAACCCTAATTATAATGGAAATATATTGAACTGTGATTATTTGTTGCCATAAAATATTTGTATTACCCTTTTTTAAACATAATTTTCAAGTGAAAGGCTTTTTCTTTATGTACTGTGATTCTATTTGAGCAACTATCACTCTATGTAGTTGTAAAGTTCTGGTAGCATGCAATGAATTAACATGTGTTGTACTGCTACAAACAGAGATATAGACTGAAGCAAAAGTAATCAATCTTACTCTGGTTTTTACTGTAGCTGTGTCTCAATTAGTTCAAGGGGTTAGAAAAAAATAAACTTTATGGCTTGTGTATGGAAGGGTGAAAGGCAACTGAATTGCTAAAGAGTATTTACAGTAAAATAGTGGCAATATAGATTGAACAGTATGGCTGTCTGTCTTTAATTCAAATAACTATAATCATATAATTAAATACTTGCACAGTATAATTAAAGATTAAAATTTTAAGATTCTAGACATCAACAGTATGTCTGTCTCTTTCAGAAACAGAGCATATAATTATGTAATTATGAAGCATTAGTGGTGCTATACAGTGGTATTACACACTGGTAGTGTAATTTATGATTAATTTGATGGTAAGTTGCTGTGGAGCTTGTCTGTCAGCTCTTTATTATGACACATACAGAAGCTGCCTTTGTGTTTTTCCTAACCTCATCATACCTGCAGGGACGTTTATGTGAATAATCACGATTTAATTGCTTAGTTATCCAGTCAGATAACATTACTGTTATATCCACCCATTCTCATTATGTCTCAGAGGTTCATAAAAGCCAGCAAAGGTAAGTGAGTAAACTTGGACATTAAATAGTATCATTTCCGAGGGAAGAGACAGTTCCAAACAGAGTTCCACTTTCAGAAGCCACCCATTACTTGTGGAGTGACTTCTTTGTGTAGCTACCTGGGCTCCGGGTTTATTTTTACCCTCCCTACGTCCCTCCTCATTCTTTAGCAGCTTCAGGAGATGGCGTTAGTTTGGCTTCATCTCTGACAAAAGATAAATGAGCTCTGGGTCTGTGGTGATCCACTATGGCTGCCAGGGGGTTCCAAAATAGCAAACTATTTTTCATATGGAGCGAAGTGATATGGAGTGCGATGCAGCAGGCGCTAACATTTACCATATCATAGTATGCGGGAATACATTTCATTCTTTCTTTTTTTTCTTACTTTTACTTTCAACTTTCTGTTTATATTGGAGAGGTGGGAGCTGTGGCAATTAAAATTGATCAAGTATGTGCTGAGAGCGAGCTTACGTTGGTTTTCTACAGAGATTGTGCTTTTAAAAAAGGAAAATCATCACTAAAGGAAAAGATTAAGTGATTATCTAGGTGGAAATGATTCAGCATTGTTTAAAGTATTTTTAAATACATATTTCAAACACAAAAAAGTCATTCTTTCCTCTGGTCTCAGCATTCATGTGATATTCTCTTTCTCCTACGCTTGTAACAATGTGTAGTAATTAGGGTGGATTTGCAGAGCAGCGCAGTTGCTTTGATAGAATCTCAAAATTGGTCATTAATCACCTTCTCACCACGCGGCAGAAAAACAACAGTGATGTGTTTTCACAGGAAAAAATGTCCTGTGTCAACAGGAGATCCACCAGCGCTCGCTATCAGCTGAAAGAAACTTTCCCATTTAAATGAGGAGCTACAGAGCTTCCGAGGCTCTTTGAAGAGATGTGCTTGGCACAAACAAGAGCGGCAGCCTCTCCTGTGTTTTTTAACAGCCGAAACATCGCTGACACCTGATGGGTGATCAAACACGAGCCATCTCTCCCTGAATCCTCATGGGGGCTCATCTTTGTACTCCTCTCTCTACAGATAAACCTGCAGACCACGCTGCTGGGACACCCCTCCGCTCAATATTTACTAAAGGCTCGATCACCTGACTGGATGCACTGTATTTGTAAAGGCAAATACATTTGTTGGTTTTGCAGCATTTGCACTCCGACTACAAGCCTGTCAGAGCTTTGGATGTAACACCACCCACGACGTTTCAAGTCCCACTATAGATTTTTCTCCCCCAATATTCTGAAGGGATGAGTCGCTGGCTAAATCACCTCTGGGTTGAAACAAGCCTTGACGCCTCGTGGGAACACAGAGGGTTTGTGGGATGAACTCTTAGTGGTGCTCATAGAGAGGTCAAAGTTATTCCTGCTAGTGGGACTCAAGTTTTTTTCCTTCCTCATCCGTGTCTCAGTCCTCCTCCTTAATGATCCGTCCGAGGTATGGAGCGTGCATACTCGTTAGAGCTGTATTAGCATGAGTATTACCGGAGCGGGCGATCACACGAAGTCAGACTGGCCACACAGGAGATGTGCTCTGTGAGAACCTTTTCTTGTCACTGAGGTGAGATGATTTATGATTTATTTTCCAATAAATCCCAGCCTGCTCTGTGCACTGGGCCCTCCTGTCAACAAACGGCGAGCACGACTATCCCCCTACACCTTCCCTCCCACATCCACAGTGTGGAAGCTTCTCCAGTGCTTCCTTCCTCTTCCTCTGTTGAGCCAAATTGGGAAGGGCTTCTACAGTTATTAATACAGCTTATTTGTACACGTGCATGTCTGGTAATTGGAACAAGGGAAGGGATGGTGGCGAGATTAAAAAGCCATGAATGACAGAGCTCCAGTGGTGCTGGATTCAGTCGGAGGCTGGCAGGCTCTGCACACCTGGGCCTCCAGGCAGATGGTGAGGGTTGAGGGTTACATAACACCAGGCTAAGCCATATGTCTCTCAACCACACAGAACCTTTAGGAAGCCCATAGTTCGCCTCCGAATGCGGTCCATGTGAGACCAGAGGGCAAATGTGCTCTGCTCCCTGATCCGGACCAGGTGTTGAGCGAGTTGCCTCTCTGTGCTTCTGTTGTGAACATTGGCAGCAAAACAGCTAATAATTGGATGGTGGTGTATAATAAAGGCAATGATCACAGGTAAAAGATACTGCTAGGTCTTTTGTCCAGAGGACTATTGGATTATAAGGTTGTAGCGTGAGGAGGTGGGAAGTAATGAAGTACAAATAATTTGTTACTGTTCTTAAGATGATTTTTGAGGTGTCATACTAAATATTTATTTTTCATTTACTCCCTATTTAAACACAAATATCTGTAATTTCTACTCTTTACATTTTCAAAACAGACTTGTTACTTCACTTTTAATGCATTTGAGGAGAATTACTGATTATTTTTATTTTGCATCACTGCAAACATCAAGACCAGCTTCAACCTTAATGGATGTGACAAAATGTATAGAAAAGACATTTCCTTGTTTTTCATCATTTTACATCCGTTGCACATGATTGATGATTGATGGATACACCAGCGTAAAAGACACTGTAAAATGGAACAGACAAGAGAGACAGGGACTCGATCACAGAGAAAAAAGGTGCGGTTCAGTTAGCTTTGCACAGAAACAGCAGTTAGAAATCAGAAATCTTCAGAAGACTTTTTTACTTTTATACCGTCAAATCCTGTACTTTTAACACTTTTAGTTAAATCAGCACACTGTAAAAAAAAAAGTTGAGAAAAGTCAAGATTTTAAATAAACTAAACAGTTTTGACTATCTGTACTCTTAATTTTTGAATTAAAAAATATAACAACAACAACAACAACAATAATAATAGTAATAATAATATGTTCACAGTAAACTGTAAACTTTATTGGTCAATATTTGGGTGCTTGAAAATGAAATGGTTGCAATTAGAAATTGAAATTTTCAGGAGTTTCTGAAACTTCAAGATTCAAGTTTATTTAAAGAGGAAAAGTAAATTATCTCAAAAAAAATCATTAGTTGGTAATTTCTTTTCAAAACTTAAGAGTTTGAGTTGAGCTCAGAAATCTACTAATTTTTTTTTTTACAGTGTACTACTTTTAACAGAGTCATTTTTACTCATTTACATTTTACATCTTTAGTCATTTTTATTTTACCCTCCTCAACCATCTGGCGACTCCCAGAAATTGTCTTGTGACCCTCTTGGGGTTCCCGACTCCCAGGTTGGGAACCACTAGTCTAGTTAAGAGCTTGATTACATTACTGGGGATATACAGTACCTCAGGTCTGATACTGTAACTGTTTAGATGAAATACTGATTCATGGGAATTGATCTGGGCAGTACTTGAGGTCTGGGCTAATTTCTTTTAACATAAATGCCTTTTTAACATTCAGTGTTGTTGACAAAAGTAAAAAGAAAGGCTTAAGAGGTCTGTCTGAAAAAAAAAAAAAAAAAACTTAAAGCAATCTCCTGGCTTCTCTGCACCTTATTCTCAACTAATTATCCATGGTAGATTTCCTCATTGTGATACAACTGCTTGACAATACAGGGCTTAAAAATACAAACGCAGAGGCAAGTGCACCATATCTCACACACAAACACTTTGGGAGTGACATTTGAGACATTTTGGGATAGTTATAATGCAGAGATGAAGCATCCAGAGGAGATTAGCGAGCTAAATGGGAAACAATAGACGCTGCAGCGGGACAGGAGGATATGATTCTTCATTGTGTTAATCACAGCGGAACAGCCCTGTCGTCTTCACCAAACAATGCCATGGTGATGCTAATGGCACTGCCAACCATGACTAAGAGTGCACTCCAAATGATTGATAGCCAGAATTATATCAAGGTGACTTTCAGTCAGCTCCATCAGTTTGTTTAGTTTGATCGATAATAACCAGCGCGTCTTAACATAGACATGCCTGCCACACAAACTCATTCATCAGCGTGTTAGTCATTATCTTACACTTTAATTTTAGTTTAACAGAAAGAAATATTGCATCCTTGTCTGTCAGAGGCATGTAACATAACATATCTGCAGCAGTGAGAAACATGTAATGTGACAAAATGTGTAACATACAGGAATTTAGTGTCATCAACTAATTTTTTCTCATTAACTTAGCAAATGTTTCATTTATTCAAGTTAATTAAACTTCTACTATTTCTTTTCAGAACACTTCTTTTCTTTTGACTTGAAACGATGAGTTGAATCAATACACTGTACAGAGTTCAATTAACTCATTAAATTAAGTTTCTACAGACCTTCCAGCAAACACTGTTTGAGAGTTAAAACTCTTTTGAGACCTTCTTTTTTTTTATTACACTCTAAAAAGTATATTTAATCAGTAGTTGACATATAACATAACATTCTAAAAGAGTCTCATTCAGTTTTTGTTTGATACTTTCCATTCCCTTAATCTGAAGATGTAAGTTGCATTATAGCAAACTGTTAATTTGAAAGAAATCAGATTCTCAAGTACATCTGACTTAAAACTATTGTGTTTATCTAGTTTGTTAACTTGATTTGAAAAAAAAATTCAATTGTGTGTTACCAATTGAAGTTTTTTTTTTTTTTTTTTTTAAGTTGGGCCAATAATTCTTTTTTTCAGTGTATGATGAAATATTTCTTGTAGTGTTTGTTAGTGTGACTGAAATGTTGCTGGTTCAACATAATATCTATCTACAGTATCTCTCAAGTAAGAAAAGCTAACTTGTTTTGAATCATTGCAAATTACATCAAGTGCCTTTTCAAATTCAATCAGCTTTAAATTTTGAGGCATGCCCTGACACTAACCTCTTTAAGTGTAAAGATATTTAGGTTTATTTTTACAGTGAACCTTAAAGCTGTTTTTATTTGGTGTTTGAATCAACAGTAATAGTCAGTACCAGTGTTTTTCTCTAATGCAACAATGTGTCACCAGTACTCCCAGTCCGATGTCTAAAAAGCAGCACTGGAGCTGGTCTTGTACGCTCTTAATGTGGATGTATGAGCAGGTCAGGCCAGCTGCAGAGAGTCTCTGTCCACTTGGCCCACTGCCCCTGCCTCGCGCACACAGCGCTGTGTGCCCACAGGCTACAACAACAACACACAAAGAGTGCCCCATGTGCTACATCACAAATGAAAGATCAAACATCAATGTTCACCATAGGCTCTCAGAGCAAGCTGTTAATCACAGTGAATTTAATGTGTTCCAGTTGAGAGATCACCCAGAGAGTACTCCAGTTAAACTGTGTGTTTTCAGTCAAGAGTTTTTGTTGTTTATTTTTAAAAATAGTGCACACATTATTGCACTGCCACAGTAGAATTGGATGAAATGGCATATAATGACTTTCTTTTATGTTGTGGGACTCTGCTGCATTATATTAAAGCCGCACCGTGTACATTTTGGTTCCCTCTACACTCACATTGGAAAAGGCATACAATATAGAAATATCATATTACATTTTTCAAGGTAAGAGTAGCTTTTAATGCAAATACATAATGCCTCTCATCACCCTGGCTCGAACCTGAGCGTTCGCCAACATGCCCACAACGGAGTGTTCAGATATCAAATTTGAAAAGACAGGGCAAATCCCAGAACGTGGCAACAAATAGCCCAATGGCAGTGACTCACCTCTTTGAGAGGCTTATGCAAACCCAGGGGGAAGGTGATGGATTTTTTCCCTTACCTACAGTGAGCGGAGCAGATGCTGGAGAAAGATTCTGGACGTCACGAGAAGTAAAATATGAGTGCTGGTGTGTGTGTGTGTGTGTGTGTGTGTGTGTGTGTGTGTGTGTGTGTGTGTGTGTGTGTGTGTGCATGAAACACTAGTTCACAGAGTTCTGAAGTTTCAATAACTTCTGAAATACTTGGAGGGTAAAAAAAAGAGATTACGCACCAACATGGCACGAGGAGCATCTTCTCCACAGGAAAGCCCACATCACTCATGTTATGTTTGTGGGCTTGAAGTTGTGTTTGTATTGACACATTGGAGGCAAAAGGAATTTGCAACTGCATGTAGATGAAATTAACAGCATATTATATTTGAAACAGGCAGTATACAGTGCTGGTAGAAGGGAAGAACTGTGGACATGCCTGAAGTCAATTTTCACTTGCCCTTATGCAAATTGATTTATTATTGGTTATTAAAAAACAACAAAGACTAAATTTACTTGTCATGTTTAGTCTAAGGTGTAACGTCTATAAAATATCATAAAATAATAAAAGAATGTCCATCCCAGTTTTTAAAAGAAAGATATTCAGTTTAACATATTAATAAACATAGGAAATAAGGAAATAATTTAGAGCATTTAAAACAGTATTTTCTGACATTTTGCATGAAAAATTAATTTAATGATGAATCAGTTATCAAAATAATTTAATAGTTTACTAGTTATAGTATACCTTTTCACCACTGGCTCAGTTGGGCAAGTGATTTGCCAGATTTACTTGCCCGTCATGTCATTTTACTTGCCACCTGGCAAGCGGGGCAAGTAAAATGTTTCTGTGAACTCTGAATTTCTCATCTAGTTCATCAGATCTACTTGCCCAAAGTAGATTTTTACTTGGCCCCACACAGTAATTGTCATGTTTAATCTTTATTTAAGTAATTTAATCAGAACATGGGCACAGTGTGTCACAGATACAAAGAAACAAACAGTCTTGCATATTGAAAATAATATGACAATCTCCCCTCTCTCTGCCCAGAGATGAACTTGTTAACTGTTAAACAATGTGTTTAATTCTTTCCTACCACTTGCTGATCAGGTGAAGGAGTCACCAGATTTACTCGCCTGACATGGCATTTTACTTGCCCCAAGCAAGTAATCCTTACTGTTTCTGTAAACTCTCAATTTCATCCTTTAGCATATAATCACTTTGATTTAAAATGAGTTTTTCTCTAATCAAATCATGATTTTTCTGTTAGATTCTAATGGACATTTCACAAGTAATAAAAGTCTGGTTAATTAGTTCTTATTAGTGACAATCAGAGTTGTTGTTTGTACCTTACCTGAGAATATTTCTAATTTAAATATATTGTAATATACTGAATGCATTGCAAAAATGCTTTGTGTCTTAGCACGCAAGCTGAAGTGAGCTTGATTAACTCACTCTGTCCCGCATGTATTCTTTTTGTAAAAACACTTAACTTTTCTATTCATATCCAACAATTTTTCAGCTCCGTTAATGCAGGTATTGTTTATTTTGAAAAGGTCATTAGAGTTGTGAAGAGAAGCGGGCTGTGTAGAAATGATTTGATTGAGGTAGTGGAGGTAGCTCTGGCACAGTGAGTTATGGACACCCAACAGAGAGGAGCCTCTTCATTAGTGGAGTGATTAAAATTGATGGGAACCTATGGAGCTCCAGCTCCCCTGAACTCTCTAGAGCATAGCTCTCATTCTGCGCTCATTTATTTGGGACTTTGTGTTGATCAATAAAAGGTGCCTGCTGCTCACTATGGGGTCTGGCTGGGGAAAAAACCCACCTAGGAAAAAGAGAAGAGACTTGTTTTGTTGTTGAAGACAAACATTACTGTGAACAATTCAGGCTTTAGAAAACCTTGGGGAAAACGACAGCTTTGGCTGTTGTCTCTATGTAATTTTCTTTACAGGCTGTCTATTTTAGTCTGGGTGGATTTTAGACTGACGTTTAGCAACCCACAATGTTTCCAAAACATAGTTTCAAAAACTCCAAGTTTGGTCACACTTTAACCTAAAGAAACACATTTTAAAGAGAGTAAAGACAGTGTGATACATTCATGAAGCATGTGAAGACAAAATGATTTATATTAATGGGTGCATTCCTTCATTAAGGAATCATTACTTATATAAGAAATCGTATGAAAGGGATAGTGTACACTGAGTGAATCATTATGGCAGAGTGATCTACTTCACGATGGTGTCCTGCATCATCGTCAGGGTATATTTTGCCATAATGACCTGCTCACTGTACGTTATCCCACTTATTACACTGCTGCTTACGCATAACATTCATTTTAAAATGATTTGATTGATTTTAAAATGATTTTATTGCTTCTGCTAAGTTCTCCAGAGTCCTCCAATAATCAGAACTTAGTCCATAGAAATGGTCTGTTATTCATAGCAGCGGTCTGCAATTCAGAAATAACAGACGGTAGAAGGTGGTAAATGACCGAATTGGGTACTCAACAAAGCCGTGTAATAATGATAGGTAATAGTTTTCACTCAGTTTGATGTCCCCATGTTTGATCGAAAGTGATATGATGGTGTTGATAGTATTCATCAAGGATGTAGACAATTTCAGATGTGTTTTTAATGATCACAGCTTGAAAATCATTGCAAATTAGCTTTTACATTGCAGGTGTTTTTACTCAGTCTCTGATTACATGGAATGCATGTGAATCCCCATGCTCTCATTTATCAAGAGTACAAGTCTTTTATAGATGGTTACATCTTTGTTTATTGTGAAATTAATTTGCTAAAGTAAATCAGTGCTCTCTCTAGATTACAATAACTGTACACAGAAAACATCATATTGATTTAAGGCATATTAATTAAAGTTTGCACAGCCTTTGTGCACAGAGTGATACACTTGAAACCATAGTCGCTAAAAGGAACAGGAATTAATATCTGTGTATTGGACCAGAGCCAGATAATGGGCAGAGATGCTGAACAGAGTCCAGACTCTCTTTGTCTGTGTCCAGCTCTGCTCATTAGAGTGGCGCTGTGCAGCTCATGGCCCATCGCTCCCCACTGCTATGCAGGGCCTTGCCCAAACAAACAGAAATGATGTGAATCACATGTCAGTTTATTGCAGGAAATAAGAGTTTCTGCAGCGCTCAGGGTTTGCAACACAGTACACATGTGAGCTATGACTCAGGTTCAGGAAAGGTTATTTATATTTATTGAAATTTCTTATCAACACTGCAATCCTGTTGCATGTTCAAAACTCACATTGTTATCTGATTAATTTCAGTTCTTGTCAGATTCATTTTGAATGTTCAATATGTTGATTCTAATTAGTGATGCGGTGATCTGATATACTCGATCGCTATCTGCACGAATACTGACCTTATGAAAGGGATCAGATAATGGGAAAACATAACCAGTCTGCATTAAATACTGTTTCTAGTCACTGTCATTATAAACATGTAACAACATAATGTTATAAACCTTCTAAAACAAGATAATCAAAATTTGCACAAGCCTAAAATTAATGTTGTTTGTATGAAAGTCGGATGTTGTAATGAAGAAATTATGTGTATTTAAAGCTTTGAGTTGCTGTATACATAGAAGAATGATGATGAGTTTTGCCATAAGTCTCAGAAGAGAAAATGAGGGATCTGGGCATCACTAATTGTAATTAGTGTTGATATTACAATGCACAACACATAATGTATCAATCATCATTTCAAGCTGTGCAAAGCAGTGCACTAGGTTAGAGTTTTCTGGTGAATTTGCCCTTATTCATCATATCATATGAAACCTATTAGATCCAAATAGTGTATCATAAACATTTATATAGCAAAACTAAAAGAAAATTTACGTCCGCATTCATCAACATCTAAGACTGAACAAAATAAAACAAACAAAAACAAAACAACTTGTACTTGAGGATAAGAGACTGGTAGCTTGGACTCTATTTGGTCTTCTGACATCACATCTTCTGACAGAAAAGTAATACAATTTAAACAGAAATCATCAGAGAGCAATCAAGAGCCAGACGATCAATCAACTAGGCAAATGTAGGCTTTTTTCAGATATACTGGTATTGGCATATACTTCATGTGGGCCGATAAGTAACAGAAATACCAAAGATATGTTTGAGTCATTTAGAAATAGTGTGTTAATGTATTGTGATAGTATAAAAACAATTACTATTGACTGTTGCTATCTTATTATTGGATTTTTTTAACCTCTCTAACTAGAACTATGAGCATCAAAACTCCAGAATCAATTTAGCTATAGAGGTCTCTCACACTTCTACACAAATCCAGCTCAACTACGTGGAACAATAAGAAACAAATATACAATATACTATCATACAGATGCAGACATTTTTAAAGTCACATTAATGCTCCAAAAAGACAGAAATCCATTGATTTTATTGACAAAATGACCAGCACTTAATGTCATAAACACACAACTGTTTTGTCTTAACTAGTGATTATTGTTCTTATAAAGCTAATTTAGTCTAGATTCAGTGGAATATTACAACAGTTTATGGTTATAAATCCCACCTTTAAAATATTTATTTGTATATATCTGGCTTTATGGACAAAACTATCTATTTTGGCCTTTTGTATTTCTTGAACATAACATATAGTATTTGTGATGTTTTTTTAATCAATGAATCATGAACATCAACAAACATCGGGTTCCTCTTTTCATGCAGTGGCAAAGATAAGATATTATTCCAGTTTCAGGTTTTGTTGAGTGATTTTTTCTTTTTCTTTTTTTTCAGAACAACAACAAAATAACTATCCAGTGGCTTTTCAATAAATAATTTGCATTTGCTGTATCACAGCTCCATTTAAGATTTACAGCCTGTAATCTGCATGGCCTGACACCTCAACCGAGCCCAAAGTCTTTATACACTGAACAAATAATTCCACTGAGAAGAAATTTAGAATTACTATAATTATTATAACAAATTCTTCAACTTTGGGGAAGACATTGCTCAGAGAAAAACACATCTGATAGTTTTTTTGGTAACTAGATACCATCTGAAGTGATTCCAGCTCGGTCTGGAGTTTTTTTTAAGAGTGCCTCCAACCTTTGATTATTCTTTATTGCAACTAATGAGCAATAGGGTCCAACACTTGTATAAGTTTGTTTTAATGTTTTTTTTTCCACAGTGTGGGTTTTGGTAAGTATGAGGTTTGAACTTCAGTCTTGGCAAAATTGTAAATTTTACATTTGTACACACTTTCAGATCCGGCAGCAAATGATGAAATAAACATTTGCTGCTCAAAAGCTAATGATATCTAAATTGTGAACAATACGTTTTAACAGAATGAAAATGACTTGAGCCGTGTGATTTCTCTATGTGGACATTTCACCCTCCCTTGCCCAGCGGATCCAGAGAGAGGCAGGCTTTGAGGAAAGTCTTTTTGTGTTAAAGCCTTTGAATATCTATTCTTTATGATCTCTATTCCCTCTGCTGAAGTTCAGAGTGTGCGTGAGCGGAGGAAGGGGAAGGGTGGAATCATAACACTGATGATGAGATGACACCGAACATACTTTGGAGAGCATTTTTGATTCTTTACACATTTTCCTAAACTCAGACAAATATATCCAGAAGCTATCACTGTATTCCATATAAGCTGGTTCGATGAATAATGGTTGTTATGACAGGGAGCAGTGTCAATCAGACATGATAGCTTGAAGAAGTAAAATAAACATGAAACAAGGCGAATGAAAAGAGAGTTATATAAAGCTCTCCTTGATGTTCAGCATCGTACCTCTTTACCCCTAGTGTGTCTGTTCTATAATGGCACAAAGTAGGGATAGGTTGGCGCTGTCTTTTTCATCTCTCTGCCTTTTGTTAGTATGTTGAGAGAGGGAGAGTGAGGAAGGAGGAAGAAGAGGAGGGTGCTGGGGATTGGACCCGGTCCCTGCACACCCAATTAAAGGAATCTTCTGCTCAAAGACACAGTCTGGCAACATGTGTTCTGACATTTGTCTTCCTGAGTGTTGTGATTTACGGTACCATGGAGCTAAAGGCTAAATTAGCAGCCGCCCAACATCAGAGACTCGAGCAGTAATGTCGGATGGGCGAGGATTGTCAGATAAGATCAGGCAGGCAGTGTGCTGCTGTCTTGTTTTCATCATCACATGCAACAGTATAGGCTGGCGACCACGGCGCTCTGTTGACTGATGAGTCAAAATAATGTTTGCTGCGATGTAACATCTGCAAATTGTAGTCTGTGCAGTTTTTATGCTGACAGCATGTTAATTGACACCACATCAAGGAAAAACAACGTGTTTCCATTTGCTATATGTACTAAACTGTGTTGTGTGAATTGACCAATATGTTTTTTGCATAGCTGATACGATACTGATTATTTATTACCAAGTAGACCCATTACCGATATTTGGAACCAATATACATTTGCATTAAAATTTAAAACTTTTAAGCATGTAATAGCATCTAAAACATTAATGTACAAAATATAAAAAGGTAAAGAGAAAACACTTTTCAACTGTAGCTGCAAACTAAAAGAATATAAGCATAAAATGTGAATATGGTCAAAAATATCCAAACTGTCTGAATATCCTGTCTGCATCAGTGCCATGCAGAAGAGCGGAAAGCATCGTCCAAATGACAAAAAAATATTGCAGAGTGTGATTTACAGCACAATGAAAGAAATTGTAGATTGTAATATTAAACAACAGACTTTTTATATTGTCACACAATATAAAAAGTTTTTTTTTTCAAATTGATAATACAATTCTAATTATTGAAATTTAAATGGGCATTACTTGTTACTTTTGTCTTACCTGAACAACTGGACAACTGCAGAGGAGAGCAGACAAACAGCCTATTCCCCTATCTGTGATCGTCATATAATTATTTATGAACCACTGTTGCAATGCTTGGTTAACATGTACATCCAACATCTGTGTTCTTCTTTTACCAAATCCTACTGCCTACACCACAGGCAATAAAAGTGTAGCTTACACATAGGAACGCTCATTGTTGCTGCCATCTGGTGGTCGGGAGTATTAATAACTCCTATCAGTGATAATGGGCACAATGATAAATAAAAATCTGAGTGTTGTCTCCTAAATAATATAGTTAAACTGAATTAATATAGCTACACCAAAATAATATCGTTGCGCATTAATAAGGAAACTGAAGCAGAAAAGTATTGCAAAAGTTACTTTTCCGATTAACTAATTACTTTCATATTCAGAAATGATTCATTTACTTTTGAGAGAAGAAACCAGTAACTGTAATGACTAAAGTGCCTTGCACTTCATGCAAATCATTTCTTTTTCTATCTGTTTTCACTTTGTCTCCATAATTCATGTTTGAACAGAAATAAAACGTACAATAAACACATTTAAAGATGAATTTGACTTTTTTTTAAAAATAAAAAAATTCTATAGATAAAATATACATGATAAAATATTGTTAACATCAATTCTTTTGGCTTAATAATTATATAGTGAAAATCTGATATCATGACAACCCTAATATACAACAATTTTCAAGCCCATATACAAGTTATCCTGGTCCATTTCTGCAATAAGCAGAGTTGACCACCACTCTTCAGTAGTATCAGTTGGGTGAATTCACTTGTGTGGCTACAGTACATCTACGTATACAGTTATGGGTCCATATGAAATATTCTGTCCTGGATACAGGGTTGTTTTCTATCCTGTGAACCTTTAAAACATAAACTCTAATCGAGATCCTCCCTCCCCAGACACTGCTTCTTTGATCTCTTCCTGTGGGACCTGTTTGTGCCACACAGGATTCTCTGATAAGCCTTAGAACCAGGCAGCAATTACACTACTAATTACACAAGTACAAAACCTCGACCTTGCACTTGATTTACCTGCCTCTGTGCATTGCCTCAGATTTAAACACAAACAAAAACAGACACAGTGATGCACAAACTTACATGCACAAATTAAAAACAAACAAACAAACAAAAAAAAAGGAAGCCTCATGTTAAATGCACAGAGTTTGCAGTGGAGTGCTGGGATGTGCCATCCCAGCAGCCAGTGTAGAGGTGTGATCTCACAAGGTGAGTGGATGCTGGAGGAGAAGGCTGCCTTGCGGTCAGCAGGGAGGCACCGGGCCTCAGGGAAAAGCTCTTAACTTCTGTCAGGCACAAATAACCACGCCATTTTTCACCTCCTGATTTTTAACTGAGAAAATCATTCTGGTCCCCAGTCATATGAACTCTACGCACACGCCATGAGTCAATTCCAGCTCTGACAGCAAGAAGTTCACTGTAACCCGCCAATCTTTATTTCTTTACTGTTACTGGACCTTTTTTTTCCACAGTTCAGTGTTTTGAAATATTGGGCGTAATATACCCGTCTTAAATTATAGACTGTGTGAATGCATTATTCTGTAGCTATTGTATCTCTGGGCGTGAATGAGTGCAGTGAGATGACTTTTGACTTTCTTGATTTCATGCTTATGTGACCAAGAGGCTCCAGCATTCAGTAAAACTGTTGAGGAAAAATAAATATCAATTCTCTGTTTCCTGGTCATCTATAAACATCATTTGCATGGCTATTAGAAAGTTAACAGTTAACAGTAAACTTAACTATTAACTATTTCAATTAACTTTTAGATACCATTTATTAATGATGGTTATTATGAAGTGATACCAATGACCACACAGCATTTATTAACCATTTACAAAATATTATACAACATCAGGTGCAACTTTACAGTAATCATCCATATAATGCCTACTGACAACAGGTTTTCACTCCCATCTTGTCAAATACAACAGCTCGGTCAGTGGCCCTATACTATGACATTATAGATACCTCTCTCTTTGCACATACAGGACCCTGCGGTCAAGTCAGCTATAATAAATATGCAACATCTGGATAGACTTTAAAATTGCAGGTTCAAAAAGTACTTGGATAGGTTTAGACAACCAGAACTACTTCCTGAGATTTAGGCAGCAAAAGTACTCATGCAGGTTTAGGAAACAAGGTTAAGGAAATCCTGCTTTGGGTTAAAATAAGTATGTCACATAACAAGTTATGCACCTGTGCTATTATAATCATCAGTTGAACAACATTATAATAGCCAATAGTATATAGACAAGGGGTGTTGTGTGTTGTTATTGACGATAACTGTGATATTTAAGAACATGATATTGATATCATGTTAATAACACACATATGATAATATCGTGTAAATAATCTATTGCCTTTGAAACATTCTCTATGCTCTTCAGTAATTTCTGTTTCTTTCCACTCTAACTTTGTCTCCCCTCCTCAGCTACCTTGTAACAGACAGAGAGTTTGTTCCACCACTCTTTATTTTGAGTGGAGCCTAATTAATTTGACAAAGAAAGAGAAGAAGCACACAATACACAAAGTTAAAGATGAATTTAATTGATCTATATCTATAGATATTGTGATAATATAATTATTGTGAATTCTGTCACCCATGATAATCATAAGTAGTGAAGATTGTGACAGTCCTAATATAGACAGTTTACAAACTAATTATTTACCATTAAACAAAAGTGTCAGAAATATCTGGTCCATCTCTCTATGTAATGATTCCATAGAGGTTTGTAATCATTTACAAATACTTAACATAGTATAAAATATTGTGTGCAACAATAAACTGTCCGTTTACTAATTTATTCAGAATGTAATTTTGAGTGTCTATTCAAATGTAATATATAATTTATAAAACAAATTATTTTATATTACACAAACTAAAATAAAATAAAATTTAAATTATTTAAGTTATAGCATTATGCTTAATTAGTAAATATAATTAGTTATCGTTTCATTGTTAAAAGTGAAATAGCTAAAGTTTAATTAACTATCAATTTACCATTTATTAATGATGGTTATTATACAGTGTTATCTATGAATCCATTACTCTCTAACTCTTGTATCTCTGGACATGAATGAGTTCAGTGGGGCGACTCTAAATGTCTTGATTTCATGCTTTAGTGACCAAGAGACTACACCATGCAGTGAGAAAATATATAAATTATCTGTTACCTAAGAAGTATCCTATTTTAATCCTCAGGCTGCAGATCGAAACTCTTTACCCACATTAGATGCATAATTGCTATCAAGATTCAATATAAATCTCAATCGTGATTGCAGCTTTTGATGTGGGTAAGGCAGAACAAATGATGTATCATCAGTACATTCATTTCCTACATCTTATTATAGCCCTGGAAAAATGTGAGAAATGGTAGATTTATATAGTTAATTGCATTTAATGCTATTAATGCATCCATTATTTGGTATACAAAGGAATTCCTCTTCATACAGAGGTGCAGACATAATGTTATAGCAACCTGTCTGTGAGTGTGGACACAGTGATTTACTGTGGTCGGGCTGCTGCTAGGTGGTGCTATTGGTAGTTCTGTTATTGTGGGAGAGACAACAAGCAACACTTTACAGTCATCTGTATTTGCCCAAATTGTAACAGTAATGTCCTATAGCAAGTAGCAATCCTGCAGTTCAGTTTTTGTATTCTAATACATAACATGTATATACAGTACAATATACAGTACTGCACATGTTGGCAGAAATAACAGCAATGACTTTTCAGCTTCTCAGCCTCCCAGGTCTGCACTCCTGAGGCGCTGATTCTTATGTGAAAATATATAAGAGTGGGTGCCCCCGTGCTCGAGTATGTTGCCATACATCACATCATTTAACACTTTGAACTGTCAGAAATGTGTCACTCTGTCTCTCTCTTGATACCTTCATCTGTCAGAGTGAAATCATAAATACAATCATTTCCCCAATGTTGGCTCTTTATTCTGTCAACCGTTTCAAAATGTGACTGTGCCTCTTCATTTCCGACGCATGAATAAGTGAACGGCCATTAATATGTCTCTTTCATTACAGTCTGGCACTCTGCACTGCATGAGCATGCAAAGAACTGTGTTTGCTGGGCTCGGGTTCTGATGTCCGATTTGTAAAGCAACAAAGATATGTCACCATGTCCGCATGAAGAAAAAAAAAAGCATCATTCTGAGAATTTACATTTTGGTTTTGCTGTTGAAACAGACAAGTAGTGCAGTGCAAGCAGACGAGTACATTCTTATAGTAAATTTCACAGATCTGCTTTAAATTATGAGCAAAATGTTTGCACTCATCTGAATGAATTACATTTTTTGTAAACACAGCTGATAAAGAATATTCATTAGGGCTGCAAGAATCATTTTCCTTATTGATTAATCTGTCATTTTCTTGATTAAGTGATTATTGTTTTGCACCATACAACGTTAGAAAATGGTGATTTTTTGGACAAATAATCTAATGATCAATTAATTGTTGCGAAAATTAATTCACTCTTATATTTCATAGCTTACATGTAACCTTATGTAGTCCTGATTGCGAGTTTTGTTTTCAACAAATATTTTCCCAAAACAAACCTGTACGACTGCAACTAACGTTTACATTCATTATCCATTAATCTGTCGCTCATTTTCTCCATTAATCGATTGGATGTTTGGTCCATAAAATTCCAGAAAATGGTGAAACATGTCACTGTTTCTGATGTTCTCAAATGTATTGTTTTGTCCACAACACACTGTCAAGGAGGACTGAGAAACAGAAAATTTTAACATTTGAGAAGCTGAAATCAGGGAGTTTTGACTTTTTTTTCTTAAAAAATTACTCAAAACAGTTAATCGGTTCTCAAAATAGTTGGTGATTAATTTCATAGTTGACATCAAACTAATCTTGTGGCTTTAAAATTCATCTGCTCTTAAAAATTCATAGCCTTCATGTAAACTTTTGCACTCTATTGAATTTGAGTTTAGTTTTAAACAAATATTGTACCCAAATGACCAGCAACTAGCAATTTTCATCACTGATTAAAGTGTCAATCATTTGTTCGATTAATTGATTGGTAAAATTTCAGAAAATGGTGAAAACTATTGATTACTGTCTCTGTTTAGTTTACTGTCATAGAGAAGTAATGAAACCAGAAAACATTCATTTGAGAGGCTGAAATCAGAGAATTGAGACAGTTTTTTTCTTAAAAAAAATACTCAACAGAATTACTTGATTCTCAAAACTGTCTTAATTTAATAGTTAACAATTAATCAGCTAATCGTTGCAGCTTTAAAATTCACTCACTCAAAATGTATAACCTGTATGTAACCTTATATTCCCTGACTGTGAGTTTAGTTTTAAACAAATATTTGCCCAAAGCAACCTGTACGAACATTGTAAACACTAAGCTTCCGACCAAACTGGTCAGACTTATTTTTCTGTGTGTTTTGTTGTTTAAAGATCACCCTGTGGTTTGACAAACACATTTTTCCCTCTTTTCTATCGCCACTCCCAAGACAAGATTAGAGGGGAAACTCATCAGTCTCCTTGGCTGTTGTCTGATAAACTTTTTATTTGAAGGGTGTCCTGTCTGGTGTCTCTGGTGTCTTCCTCCAGTGCACTCCTGATTTGAAATATAGCCTTACATAATGAGGGAGAAAAATAGAGCGGTGTTGCACCCCTGAGCCGGTGTCAGCTTAATCAATCATTTTTAAACACAGGCAGGCATGCTTACTCTACTCGCTTCACATCCACCACATCCTTCCCCTGCTCAACTATGTGACAGCAGCATAATTCATTTTAACTCAAAAATTAAACAGGCAGCATCACACTTGTCCTTGCATCCTTTTAGTTACACCACAGCATAGTGTGTTGGTCTGAGTGTGTATTGATGTTGCTTTTGTTTATGCATTTATATAAAATAAAAAACATTCTTTCTTATCTTATAAAATGCATGCAACACATGCAACACATGCAACACACATGCAACGAGTGTTTAGATGTTTTAGAGTTAAAAAAACAAAAACAAATTCTCAGAATCCAACTTCTTAAAGCTACTACAAAGAGTTTTTCATTGGTTATGAAACTGTCTCAGTGCCTCTATATAACCTATAACAAAAACAAGACCATCTGTGAGAATCTTTTTTATTTCTGTAAAGTTATTCTTTATGCCTGCTGCTGGGTCAGATTCTCCTTGAAATCAGATGAATTGAGCCTGTATTTTCATTTAGTTACAGTGAATAGTATGTCAGCCAGTTAAAAAGAACATTTTTATTTAAATAATTTTATTTTTGATGTTATATTTTGTGGTTATGGCAGAAGAAACACCACCTCAAAAATCAAGACAGAGAAAATTATTTCAATGGGTAACACACAAATTAAGTTGTTTCAAATCAAGTTAACAAGTCAGATTAAATCAGCTGCTTTAAGGCAGATGTACTCAATAATCTAATTGCTTTCAAATCAACAGTCTGCACCAATGCAAATTCACAGCAGGTCATCCTTAAAGTGTCCATTTTTCCAACTCACTTATTTGCTTTACCCAGAAGTAAAATAACCTAATAATATGATTTCAGAAAAGTTTTTTATAGTAACCTTGTATTATTTTACTTTATTAAATTCAATTAATATAATTGCTAACATTAGCATGATTTAAAGTTAGTCTGACTAACCATAGTTAGTCCAGTGAGTTTACGCAAACTGTAACAAGCAAATTCAGCTGGTCTTTTTATATCAGGCATAAAACATTATTTGATCACATGATATGATTTTGTCTTGCATTAGACTAACCCTTCTCTTCGAGTCACCAAGAGAAATAAGAATAGCAGGCTAAGGGAACAGGGTGTAATTTCAAGTTGTTGTAATCCACAAAAGTAGACTGCCATCACTAAAGCTTAAAGCTGAATGAGATTCACTACATTACATTACTTCATCTACTAATGAAATACACTTTTTACAGTGTAGGTTGTGGACAAAACATTTGAAGACATCATATTGGGCTCCAGGAAACACTAACAGTCATTTTTCACCATGGATTAATTAAATAATTGACTGATTAATCAACACAAAAAATGATAATTAGTTGCAGCCCTATGTACTTGTGCACAATGTACATTTTAGTTACAAGTGTTTGTACGCAGGTATGAGCATGTAGTTTTCATACCAGTTATGCAGGCATGTGCTATTTGGTATGTTTATGTTTTTCAGAGGTAAAATTCTGAGTGTGCTTACGTACCTCCCAAGTTCAAGTTTCTAAGCTTCGTTGCTGAACAGGCAACAGGCGTGGAATGGTAGTGTAGGGTTCACGCGGTCAAATTGCAGTGGGTCAGGAGGTCAGGGAAATTTGGAGGAGCTGAAGCTGAGCAGAAGGAATGGAACTTGGCCTCTTCGCTTGGCAGTGAGAGATTCCTTCTGGCTTCCTGTCAAAAAGTCGTCCTTCAGCGCAGCACAGCTCCAAAAGTTACACTGTTAGCCTTTGCTGTAATTTTTACAGTAAAATACCACAAAATGCCCAGTAAACCTACCACAAAATATATTTACAACAAGTTACTGTAATTTGCATTGTATTATGGGTAAAGCGCCTTTATTTACAGTAACTTGCTGTATTTTTTGAAATTGTGGTAACTTACTGTTGACATTTACAGTAATGCTACTGTAGGCCTATGTGATCGGTAAATTTAGATACAGGTAGAGAAAACTTTATCCCCGAAGGACAATTCAGTTTCTACAGTAGCCTATCATATCATTCCTACAACGAACAAACTTAAGACACACCTTTTTAGCCTGGCTTTTGAATAGATTTTACTTAGGCTGCAGGTTTTACTATTTTACTATTTTTCTTATCCTTTTATTTATTGATTTTTATATTTTAGTTTTTAGTTTTAGTCTTTAGTCTTTTAGTATATTTAATGTTACCCTATTTATTGTATAATTTTAGTTATTTTTATCATGTCTTTGCACTTATGATATATTTTAGTTCTCTTATTTATTTGGTTTTAGCCAGTCTCTGGTGTCTCTGTGTTTCCTCACACTAAATTGTTGTAGAGTACATAGCGCTTCAGCTGCGGTGTGTGTATGTGTGTGTGTGTGTGTGTGTGTGTGTGTGTGTGTGTGTGTGTGGTTGTATGATTTTGGGTTTTATTTTTGCTTTGTTTTGTCTGCTTTTATGTTGTAAAGCACTTTGTGCTGCATTTTATTTGCATGAAAAGTGCTCAATAAAGAAAGTGTGATTGATTGATTGATTGATTGATTGATTGAAATAAATTCATAAAAAAAACATACATGGAGATTTAAAAAAGCCCATATAAATAGGTTTGTGGCTGCTGCTGCCGCCAAATTTCTTACCGCCGCCAGCCCAAGGGTCAGTATTTTTTCCGGGCTTTTTATGCATTTATTTTATTTTATGCAACTCCTGATAGCTGAGAATATTACTATCAGATTCTGAAGAAGACTTCGCTGGCTCAAGCCGAGGTAAGTAAATACTTTGTGTTTTGGTCTATATCAGATATATCAATTCACCAGGAACGCATAAAGTTTTTCCCCTGACTGTAGCATCTGGCTTTCAAAGCAAGTGTTGTCCGCCGCTGACAGCCCTGCTCAGCTTTTATTCTGAAATGACACAGGAAGTAGCACTTTCAGCATTAGCGTAACGCTACCTAGGAGGATTTACAGCACACAGTACACAACACGGTAAGTGCTGCACGGTGTTTTATCATCTTTTATTAAAAGTTACGTCATAAGTAAAGTAAATCCCATCCTCTTGTTTCGTGTTTCAGTTGAAATGTTAAATATTAACGGTTTCAGTCACAGCCTAGTTGACGAGGTTGATCGGTTGTTTCCAGTTTATTTTTTCTCACTAAAACGTTTGTTCTGTGTGCTTCACTGTATTTAATCGTTGAAATTAAATTAAAGTTATATCGTAAGTAAAGTAAATCCCTTCCTCTTGTTTCGTGTTTCAGTTGAAATGTTAAATATTAACGGTTTCAGAATAGTCGGTGACGTTGACCTTACGTCAACTAACGGTCGTCCCCTCGTTTTTTTCTCTCCTGTCAGTTGTGCTAAAAAAAAAGGAAAGAAAGAAAAAAAGTTCAAATGCTAATGTTATCATTTCTGATGCTTGACAGTCGCTGAGGCTTTTCCCGCCTATGTATTGCCTGGCTTATTGTTATAGCTGTGGTCCAACTGTAAAAGTTTTAGCCTAACATTGAAGTTTTTCCCGTCGACAGTGACAGTTTAAAAGACGTGTTCAAAAATAGAGGCCATAAATAATTAAAAGCGGACAGTTAATCATTTTAGTGCAGGTTCTGTGACCACTGTGAGGTTCTGACAGTGGTCACAGTTCTGTTAATGAATTAATTCATGTTTTAGCTATTTGAAATAAAGCACAGGCAACTATGTTTGTGTGTAAATTTTGCAGCATTTGTATTCCAGAATTAAAACAATTTTGTATGCAGGAAAAACCCTGGCAAAGGATAGTCAATTCAACCAAATGGCATTTTGTGTTCACCCATCATTACTTAGACATTCAGATACTTGTGGAATGTAAAAGTACAACTAGTCCTGAAAAAAACACTAGAAAATACTGAAGAGCTTTCCCTTTGTGTTTTGAAGGCGTCTTCCACCAAGATGTCTGTGGAGAGGGAGATGGTATTACCCACTACCCCAAGGATCATCATGCTGGGTAATATAAAAAATTTTCAGACTTGTTTTTTCATGTAGAAATGTGCGTCTTTGTCATATTCTGTAATTTCATCCACAGTGGTAAGCCTGACAATACTTTATCTGTTTAGGAAATAGCCTGCCAAATGCAACCCGCTGGATGGTCAGCATGGAGGAGAAAGTGTACTATGAGCCTGAACAACTGTCAGACTTTGCAAGTGCCCTTGCAGTCTTCTTCGGCTCATATTACGCTTTTAATCTTGAGTATCAGGAGTCAGCATCAACAACTTTGGAGATGATACAGAGGTAAGTGTGATGGCATTCACTTTGTCCCATTTTCAATTTTCTAGCATTCCTATTTCTTTTAAACAAACAAAGGAAAATTAGAAGGTACCTTTATGTTTCAGCTGCTGCCTGCAGTCTTCCTCAAAAGCATCAGCTGGTGACTGCAATGTGTTTGTATCAGCTGATGTTCCAAGGTGTGGCCTACCTGGTGGATCTCATAGTAGAGAGGGACTCTCTCTCTCTCGCCACGCCTCGGAACATCAGCTGATATAATACGTCACACCTGTCGCTTCTGAGGAAGACTGCAGGCAGCAGTCGGGGCTGTTTAAATCCCATGCTTACCTGATCATCCCTGGCTACTCTGCTGCTGCTGCTGCTGCTGCTTGTTGCTATCATTGCTGCTTGCTGCTTGTATTACCTGCTGCTACAGACATTACAGAGAATGAAGAGCAGACCCCCACAGGAGATCATAGAATCAGAGCCCACAGGTGGATGCTAGGGAAGTGGTGCCTCCCCAGCATTCACCTGTGGGCTCTGATCCTAGAAAAATGTTGAACACAATCCAGAATTGTCTGACTGAACTATTATCACGAAAAAATGAATGAACTAACTTAATGCAAATGAAGGACGAAATGACAGATGCTTGTGCTACTATTCTTTCAAAAGGTTCTTTGTGAGAATCAATGCAGATGAGGGAACCAAATGCCCTGCCAAAGTGGGCACGAGCCGGAAGACTGGGAATCTGGTGAAGAGGAAGGTGACAACCGTCAGCCCGCGTGTCACCACCTTTCTCCAGCAACTTGCAGAGTTTGAATGGAGGACCTCCAACTAGGTAAGAATTTTTTTGTTTGTTTGTTTATTATTTTGTTTCTCCAGTGTAAATTCTATGGGAGCTCAGTGGGAGCTCACACTCCCTAGCGGGCGGCCGTGAGACCACACTGCGTTTTTAGCGACCTGACGACCAGACGGCTGACAGAGACTCGGCTCCCATCCTCTCACACTCACTTCACCACCCACTGTAACGTCTGGGCTCTAACATCAGCCTGCTCCGCTGTCCTGCTACAGGCTCTTCTAAAGTGTTTTAATTACTTTTCCAAAGTAATTTGCCTAAAACTGCTGACAAAAAAAGTTAAATGTAATCAGTTTTCACCAGGTAAAGTTTGTAATTTATCAGCAACCCACCCAGCAAACTCTACTTTTTTACTGATACTACACTTATGTGCTATTACCACTGCTTACCATCTAATGACCTTGTTGTGTTACAGCTCAACACAAGATGAGGAGGAGAAGAGAGGAGGAGGGAGGAAGAAGATAAAGGAGGAGGAGGAGAATGACGAAGAGAGAGAGAGGGGGAGGTGGAAGAGGAGGAAGGAGCAGGAGAGAGAAGGAGCAGGAGGTTAACTTCCTTTGCGCAAAACACCTGGTTAGTCAAAGGGGGTGACAGTTGGAACTCACTGCTGCTCCTCATTTGTTGCATTCAAAGGCCAACTCAAAATCTGGTTTAAAAGTGTTCAAAAGTGTATACATTCGCATATACATTAATTTTTTCTGTTGTTGATAGCCATGCTTTTAATTTTGTTGTGCTTGGCTGTTTCCAGTTTTTTCTCATCTGCTTCATGTCCGTTATTCTCAATATGTCACACATGCACACACACACACACACACACACACACACACACACACTCTGTCAACTATGAAGCTTTGCAATAAAGTAAAAAAAAAATGTATCACTGCAACTCTGTGTGTTTGTGTGTCTCATTAAATACTGTAAGCCTGTAAATATACTGTAAAACCTCATTACGGTATCAACATACAGTATCATACCATTTTTACAGTAGAGATACTGTAAAGCATACCTGCGGTAACTGTAAAAAGCACTTACAGTAAAGCAGTTTTACCGCAAAACAAACTTACAGTAAAGCTGGTATACTGTAAAACATCATTACAGTAAAGCTGATATACTGTAAAACATCATTACAGCATAGATACTGTAAGGTGGTAATTACAGTAACTTACTGGCAATAGTGTTGCCAGTAAGTTACTGTAAAAATACAATAAAATGTCTAACAGTGTATATCATGCTCTTGTTGGTGAGTTACATGCAAGGAGAGCTGCGCTGGAAATATGAAAACACATTCTTTTTGACAAAGTCCCTCCTTGTGGCTAGTCCAAACTTAAAATTTTGCCTTTTTAATAACAATTTAGTGTGTTGTGTATTTTTGTATGGATTAAATGTGTTTTTCAAATTATCTGCATGTGCACATGCTCAGTGAAGTTGAAATTAGTTGACCCAATTCCTAGATAGTCTGTTGTAAACTATTGCATTCTGCATGTCTCACCTTGTGTTTCAGTGCTGTTTGACACTATCTACCTTCATGTAAATGATGTCATTCCATTCATAAAGTGTTTATTCAGCTTGAAAACAAATAAACAAAAGGTCAACACCAGTTACTAAAGCTGCACTTAACACTATAGTGATCATGTTCACTGTGTCAGCCAACTGAAAAACAAACATGACACTTGGCAGAAGAGACCAAATCTAAGACACTGAATCCTAATAAAGGACAAGATGAAATGCATCACATTTAAAAAAAAAAAAAGAGACTATATCAGCAATACTCTACTAAAAGTTCATTACTTTCATTTCTACCAATTAACAGTATGTTGTCATCACCTACAACAGCTGTTTGATGAGGATGCGGTCAATTGTTCGTTTACATGGGCTGTTTTGCAGTGGTATAAGAAGTAATCAGATCTTATTTTACTAAAGCAAAAGAAGAAATAGCATAGTTGGTCACAAGTAAAACTCCTGAATTCAAAATGTTAATTGAGTTAAAGTACAGAAGCATTATCAGCAAAATGTACTTAAAATATCAAAAGTAAAAGTGGTCATTATACAGAATGGCTCCTTTCACAATTTTAAATACTTTGTACTGGGTAGATTATAGTACTGCATCATATCATAGTAGCATATAGGGCCAAACCAATATTAGAGTTTTGGGGCCAATGCCAATATTAGGGAGTAAAGAAAGTTTATATATAAAATCCAAAGTGACATGAGAACACTGAAACAGTAAACCTTCACTGGTATTTTTAATATTTATAAATTACTGTAAATAAAAAAAACACAAATGGAACAACTTAAATCAAGAAAAAAGATCAAATATACATAAAAACCTATACAAACAAACAAACAAACAAACAAACAAAAAAAAATGAATTGTTTTCTGACCGTAAACGTTTGAACAACATACATACACAGGTGAGCTGTGCTGGGCCAATATCATCAGCTGATATTATAGACTTATAATACACCACTGTATCTGTCTGGCTCTACTATTAACTATATGCATAAAATAAAGTACAAAGTGCAATATTTACCTCTGATATGTAGTGGAGTACAAGCATGAAGTAGCATAAAAAGGAAATAAAGTACAAGTATGCCAAAACTGTACTTAGTGCAGTACTTGAGTAAATGTGCTTAGTTACTTTCCCCCACTGTTGTTCTGGTCATATATATTCCATTTGTCATTGGTCAGATGTCACTGGCCCTTAAAAAGTTTGGTAATATAGAATTAAATGGTATACTTTATCTCTTTAGGTGCAGACACTTAATATTTTCTGTATTTTAAAACATTAAATTAAGTTCAATTTGCTTATGTTTAGAGACATGCATACTGGTTTCAAACAAATGTAATCATCAAGGAGATACACAGTTGTTATGTGAATGATGGTAATTTTCATCAAGACAGTCGTAGACCATGGGAATCAGCCTAATGACAATTAATATACAGAAACATTTTACAGATAGTGTTTAAATAGATAAAACCTTCCCTCTGTGATCTGATCATCTTATAGGTTGACATAGTGATTTATTTTATTACTGTCAGTGGTGGAAAGTAATCAAGAACATTTAGTCAAGTACTGTACTTAAGAACAATTTTGAGGTACTTGTACTCAAGTATTTCCATTTTATGCTACTTCTACTTCACTACAAAGAAATATTGCACTTTTAAAGCCACAACATGAATTTAACAGCTATAGTTAGTTACTTAGCAAATTAAGATTTTACTTAAAAAACATATGATCAGTTGATAAAATATGATCCACTTTTAGACTAAACTACCAAAGGTTTATGAAGTACTTAAAATTAGCTACACCTTGAAAGTACCTTAAAGTACCAATTACATATTCAATAATAATGATCCAATTATGTAGTAGTATAAAACACTACAAAAATAGTGACATGTCCACCCAGTGAAAGGATTTGGTCATGAATTGGCAACTATAGGGTAAACTATGGTTTCACATGAGACCAGAGTGGTGCTGAGACTTGTTATGTATTGTAAGGTATGCACACTGCACATGGTAATATATAGTTCTTTATTTGAAAATGTATTTTAAAATTGTAATCCTGCTAATTAATCCCCATTTTCTCTAAATGCATGTGTAATCTGATTACATTTTTATTTGTAACTGTAATGGAATGCAGTTACATTTTTGTATCCAGATTACATAATCCTGTTAGCCTACATTTACTCCCCATACCTGCTGATACTTTAGATATATTTTGCAGCTGATACTTTTGTACCTCAGTAAAACTTTGAATGCAAAACTTTAACTTTAATGTAGTATTTTTATACTGTAGTATTGCTGTTTTACCTAAAATGACCAGAATACTTGTCCCACCAATGATTCCTGACTAGTCTATGAGCAATGTGTCTCTGCACTCAGAGGGCAGGGCCATGTCAAAGTCCACGTGCAGCGCTGTGAAGAGGCGGGGTCGTCCTCGCAGCTGCCCGCTGATCACATGCACAAAGCGTGGCGTGCTGTTTGGAACTGCTGCGCAACAAGCGGCGCGCGGATGCAGGGTTGCCAGAGTGACGTTTGATGCCAGCCGTTCACGACACCGTGTCTTTAAGCGCATTCTCTCCAAACTGCGGTCAATCTTTAACTTTTATCAGGCAGAGTCGACACACACACACACACACACACACACACACACACACCCCACACACAACACACACACAGGTTATTCTACTGCGAGTACAGGGAAGAGTCCTTTCATCAGCTCCAGCAGACTGCTCAGAAATGCAGTCCGCTCCTCCCACAGGAGAGATGATATGATGATGATGATGATGATGATAATGGTGTAGGTGATGATGGTGGAAATAATGAAGAGCGCTCAGGATATCCTTGTTTAAATTTTTTAGACGTGAAAGCTGTTTTATAGTCAAAAGGAGCAGCCTACATAGTGCTAAATGCTGCAGACAGGAATGTGACCAAGTAATTCCTCTCGACCTCCGCAGCTTTTCACTGTGAACTTGCAAATATAGACGCTATTGTGTGTTGATGTGCATGATAGTGGCCATGTTGCAGTGCAGATTATTACTGAAGCAAAACAAAAAACAAAAGAGCTGCAGTTTTCATACAAATTATATTCATGTTTTTCAGTTTAATATTTGACAGATATATCCATTCACCAATATTAACGGCAGATATGAGGATGATTTGAGCCTATCATAGGTATATTGTTAAGTTTTCAGGTATGCATTGATATGAAAACTTTATTTACAGACCATATAATGCAGAAAACGGTGCTTGGGGTTATTTAGATTGAGTGAAATGGATTATATGGATTAACTGATGCTGATGTTTATTCAGTTTCAATGTATTCTATCTTTATTTTTTCTTTATTTTCTCTGTGTTCCATTATAGAATCGGTTGACAATGTTTATGTTAAATTATTTAATTTGGTTTCATTTGTATAGCTTCTAAATCATAGCAAAGTTATCTCAGGGCACTTTTCAAAAGGAGTCGGTCTAGACAGTACTCTTGATAAATCCAGTTGTTCCCACCATGAGCAAGCACTGAGGTGACCGTGGAGAGGAAAAACTTGCCAAAAAATATTTAACTCACATATTTTTCACTAAAGGTATTTGTTTAAGAAAGTAGTCTTCTGAGTACTTTTGCATAGTCATATTGGTGCACTGTCCACAAAGAAAAGATCTGAAAATTCCCAATATCGGCAGCCATATCTGTAAATGGTGATTTTTTTTCCTAAAATTGGTATCGGCATCAGTCTCAAAAATCCTACATTGGTTGGGCTCTACTAATACTATGGTTCCATGATAAGATGGTGCAATTGCTTGTCCTTATGTATTTTAAGCCATTTTGGACAGTTTTCAGTTTCAAATTTAGCAGCAGCCTATTGTTCATTTATTATAATTTTCCCAACATGTGATACACGACTGTACATAGGTATATAAAAGTGCTGAACAAGGTCAGACGAATAAAATATCACCATTCCCATGCAAAACTGCGCAGGGACCGATCAGCATGGATTACTCTCAGGCCTACATCTATTCTTCGGCTATTGACAACCTCTCCCTTTTCAGTGTGCATGACTGGAGCTCTCACTAGCGCTGCTAGTGGACAATCAGACCTACACACCCACCTCCAGACACACTCGCATTTCTCATTTCTTACTTCTAGTCTAAATTAGATAGCAAGACGCAGTGTCGGAGCTCACAGATCGCATAGAATTAGTTTGAAGTACCAGCGGTAGTTAAACAGTAAAGCTGAAATTCAACATGGAGTCCCCTCCAGATCCAGCGAGCGACCCGGGCAACAGCGCCTCGGAGCCGGCTACCCCGGTCAGGGAAACCCCGGTAAACCTGGAGACGCTCCGGAAAGCGGACCATCCAGCCCCGGTTCGAAGGCAGACCTGTTCGAGCACCAACAGAGGTAAGAGGACCGTGTTCGGCTTTTCACTGTGTGAGAAATAACGACCGATAGAGGGATTTTTAATCAAACTTCAAAATGAATTAAATCGCTTCCTCATAAATAACTGCACAGTGTCTAAATTCACCCACACGCAAGGACGTTCAGGGCTTTTTATTCAGAACCACCGCGGTTCGCTTGTAATTAGTAGCTCGGTGTGTGTTGCTGGTGTTCAGGCTCCACTGACAGCTCAAATCATAGGGGGGTGAGACGGTCACAGATGTCACATTTACTCTGACTGCAGGATAAATCAATTACAACTTCAAATTGACCAACAGGAGCGTCTCCCGGTGCCAAAACGGGCCAAATGCGTCCGCTCAGACGCGTTATTACCAAAGTGTCAAAAGTGAACTTTTGGAGACTGTGGGCTAGTTTATCGATCACTCCCCCATTCTCCTTTATGTAGGGACGTGTCCTCTCCACTATTCCTGCCACAGCACACAGCGCCGTCTGGCTGGCTTTTTCACATCTCCAGCTCCCAGATTTTCGGCTGTTCCTGCGTGCAAAAAGACGCCCCAGCAGCTGGAATTTGTTTAGCGTCAGCTCTCAAACACTGTTGCAAGCAATGAAGCCGCTTTGCACGCCTCATTTAGGCGACCAAACCTCCATATGATCAGACTGTAGAAACTAAACAGGCCTATATTATCAATAAGCCCGACAAAAGTCTGTCTGCGTTGCTGCTGCTGAGTTCATTTTACATGATTTATCCAGCACGTCCCGTCCATGTTGTACAGTACAGACAGTATTTAACCACACCCCCTCTCGGCTGTCTCCAGCACAGGCTAACCGGGCTCATCCAAGTTCAAAGAAATACTCATTTCTCTGCTCATTCTTGACAAGCAGAGTTTACATGACAGCGAGGCAAACATGGACGCATACATAACAATTAATTCATCGCACGGTGGTTTTTATGTGCGCACTCCTCCTGTGCGCAAGGGTATATTTAGAGTGTGATATGGTGAATGTGGAATGTAAGCTGGTTATGTAACAGGTTTAGCCATAAACAGAGGCGCGCAACTGAGAGCAGAAATCACCATCGCACATCTTTTCACTTTAAACAAGAGCTCACCCACTCCCCGTGATCACCACGGTGCTTTAATTATAAAGAATCACCGCACTTGAGCGGGTATTTATACACCACTGAAGGGAAAACTGTGTGACTTTGTGGGCTGGCACAGCCGGAGCACTTATGTAATAGCGGGGCAAACTAGACAGGTAGTTTCAGGGAGGCTTCGTGGATTGATTTCTTTTTTCGCAAGTCTGACTTTGAGACACTCCTAACCTGCTGACCCATATTCACCCCACCCTTTTATGCGCAGGATTAAAGTGCGTCTGGGAAAGAGAAAGACAGGAAAAAGAACGCCTTCAGTCTGTTATGTAATGCTGAATGGGTGAAAAAAAAAAAAAAAAACACATGTTCAGTGGGACAACCTCTGCAGCTTTTGAAGGAGTTTCCCTTTGCTCTGAAACTTTACTTTATTTTGACCCCTCTTATAAAAAAAAATAGAAGAGTGATTGTTAGGGAGCTTTTGCAGCAAGAGGCTTGAGGAAAAGTTTTGAGAACTTTTTAAAAACTTATTGTAAGTCTACACTTGTTAAAAAAGGGATATTAAAGCTCTAAATTGGTTTATTCTCTTATGTTTAACTGTGTAGTTAAAATCTGTTAGTCCGTCACCTGGTGTATTGTGCGCCGGTTTTAAAAGATGATAACAACAGGACTAATTTTTGTCTCTGAGAATCATTAAGTTGCCATCTATAGCTTTAAAGTACAGACAGTCACAGCAATGTATTGTGGTCTGCCATCGAATTTGTGCTCTCTTATCAATGCTGGACTGTGTTTACAAGACATTTTATCTCTGTTAACGCTATTTTAACACTATCGAATACTCTGTGTAACTCACTAACAACTGGTATGAAAAATAGGTGCTTGTACATGCACACCCACACGTCCCTAAAATGTACATTGTATGCAGGTATGTATGTATGATGTATAATTAATCTGTCGATTATTTTCTCCATTAATCGATTAATTCTTTGATCGATAATTTGTCAGAAAATGGTGAAAATTGTCAGTCAGTGTTTTCCACTTCGTCCTCAAATGTCTTGTTTTGTCCACAAACTAAAGATACTCAGTTTGCTGTCATAGAGGAGTGGAAGAAAACAGGAAATATTCACGTTGAAAAAAAAGCTGGAATTTAGAGAATTTTGACTTTTTTTCATAACAAACATCTGCGTAACACCAATCTGCTGGGGTCTGCCATCGAATCTGTGCTCTCTTAAAAATGCCGTAGTGTGTTTACAAGGCATTTTAACACTGCAACAGTCTGCCTATATTTGTATTCAAAGACACTTTACTGGGCTCACAGAGCAGATTATTTATAAATGTAATAAATATTCAGGATATTCTCCACACAGGAGATCAGAGGAAAAGTTTGCTTTCACAAAGAAATGACGGCTTAATTGCTTTATTTAATTAAGCACTGATGTAAAAGCGCAAGTGTTTTATTAAGAAGTAACTGCAGCCAGTTTATTGCGTTGGCAAAGTTCAGTGCGGGATTACTTAAAGCATAAAACAATAAAAAAAAAAAACTCTCATGGTAGTGTTACAGACTTGTAAGACATTTTTTAGGATTACAGTTCTTTATAGGCCAGCCACAGAAACCAACATCTGAGAGGCGGCAGAGGCAGACACTTGCTCAAGCACAGTTCCCCTCTTTACGGCAGCTGTATTAGACTTTCTGAGGATGCACATTTCTTATCCTGCATGCAGAGCGTTTACTGTTTTAACCCTGAGTGCTAATACCTTTTAAGTAGAAAGGGCTTACTTCAGCAGAAGCTCTGCTGTAAGACTTGAGTGGGTCAGAGAACAGGCCTTGGAGGGCTGTGGATATCATTACTGGAAAGAAGAAAGGGTGTTATTTTCATATTGCAAGATCCCTCCGTTCGCAAATTTGGAAACAATCAATATTAATGGCTTGGTTATGTAAGGTCATGGTCTCTGCAGAGGGCTTGAAAACCTCACAATCGCGGAGGGAAGCTTTGACATGAGTTTGTTTGAGTGTTGAAAGTGTGTGTACAGTATTGTGCATATGCGTGCTGTGTAGTAGTAGACTTTACTCAACGACACTACCCACCATGCTTGTCTTCTTGTGCTGCACAAATGCTGTATTACCATTTACAGAGATGATGAGTCATCTCAAAATTATTTTCCTTTGTTAAGGAGAAGGAGGTGGATTCCATTTGTTGCTTTTAACATTATGAAAGTTGTTAGCAGGTGACGTGTGATGTGGTGGAGAATATCACAGTGTGTTCTGCTTACTAGCTCGCCTCAGTGTCATATCTAGATTGAATCTCATTTGATCTTTTCATGCTAAATACCAGGTTTCAACCTATTATGTCACAACATTTTGTCACCATTCTCTTAAGATAAAAAAATAATGATAATAATTAGCCTTTTTTTTTTGTTTCATTGTGGGAAGCAAATCTGCACTGAAAAAAGAGAATTGTTGGAACAAATTAAAAAAACTTAAGTGTCAGTTGATATCACACAAATGGATTATGTTTTTTGTAAATGTTAACAAGTTAGATGAACACAGTTGCTTTAAGTCAGATGTTCTTAACAATGTGATTGCGTTCAAATGAACAGTTTTCATTTATGCAACTTATATTTAAGGCAAATCAACTCATAAGTTTCCAATTTTCCAACTGAATTATTTGCTTTACCCAAATGATTTATCCCAGATACTGCTCCTTAACAATCAAGTAGTGTGGTTTCAAGATAGTTTTATTATAGTTTGTTAAATATAATTAATACACTTGCTAACATTAGCCTGACTTAATGATAGCTTGTTTGGTTCCGTGAGTTTACAAAAACTTAAACAACACAATTTAAACAATTTAGTTGGGTCATTTTATATCGGACATAAATGAAACCATTACATTACTTCAACTACTACTGAAGTTCACTTTTTTACAGTGTGACTCTGCAGTTTAGCAACTGATCCAAACTAAAAAGGCAGAGTATAAAAATATTCAGTCTTCCCTTAATAAATATGTAACCAGACTTTCGTCCGGCAGTTTTATTTTTGGGCAGCGAAACGAGAGCTCTCGGCTAGAGTGGCAACATTTATTTAGTTGTTGTCCGCACAAGACGGATGAGGTGCAGGGATGCTTTTTTTTTTTTTTTTTAAAAAAAAAGGTTTTACACAAAATCTCTGAAAGCCGGGAGTTGGCACGGGGCTCAAGTGGACAGCAACATTATTGAGGCTGTGGCATTCTCAAATTCAATGAATTAGGGCTCTGTGCCTGCTGGAGAGCATGAAGATACAGGTATAGGCTTATAGCTGAGCCTTCAGCTCGGACAGATTCAGGAGAGGAACTCCATTAGGTGTCTCTTTTTTTTCTGGCTGGCTGCCTGTAACATAATATCGAGTTTCAGTCCTCCTGCGTTTTCAATTCTTACAGTGTGTGTGGGTGAGGAGGTGATAATATCATGAGCTCTTTTATTGGTGCCTGTCAGACAGTTGACATTGTTAAATGTTAACAATCAGTCTGTTTGAAGTCAAAGCTCAGTATTTGTTCTGTTCACGTTAATTCCTCCTCAGACCAACAGTAGGCTGTAAAACATCAGCCAGTTTAACTGAAAAAGATAAAGAATATTTCAGTGACGTTACACTCAGCTGTTGCATAGATGTGACATCTGCTCATGGTTTAGACTTTGGCACCGCTACCTGTGTTATGAGCTTCAAAGGTCAAATTACATTCGAGCGGCAGCATCTGACGTATCTAAGAAGTATTATATGCCTGTGAATGGGAACATAATATCAGGATAAGAAGTTAAATCAGAACTGACTGAGATTTTGTCATTTAGGTGTGAGGCTCTTTCTTTCTCATCGTCAGTTCAAAATAAGATGTAACAAACAGTACAAAATAACGAAACTTTTTTTTTTTAAAGTGATACTTTTTAGGTCCCATTTAACAAAAAATCCCTCTTTTTTCTCTTGTTTTTCTTACCTCGTTGCCCTTGGTGGATTGTTTTGTTATCTTGTTGTTGTATGTTGTTATGTTTCAAGTTTTTGAAACCCAGTTCTTTGCCTTTAAAGTTTCAAAAGTTTTTTGCAGATGCACGTATATAAAATTCAGTTCAATAAAATATAATCTTTGATTTTAGCGCTTCACAGCTAAGTCCTTTATCATATACAATTTGTAAGTTTACCTTTTCAATAACCAAATTTGCATTATTTTGAGCATTACAGATCAGAAACTTTATTTCCATTTCCTAGAATGTCTTTGTTGTGATATAAATGTCTCAGATTTACTTTTAAACTCATTATATTCCAATATTTAAATGAAGTCCCTCCTGATTTTTAGCGCTGCTTTAACATCCTCCTTTGCCAGAAAATTACACTCACAAAGGCAATTTATGAGACCTATTAAACTAAATAGATCTGGTGCTTTTTAAATAGCAGACAGTTGAATGTTTTGAGCTCTGCTAGCGAGAGTGCGGAGCTGAGAGGCGACTCTGCCACCTTTTTGGTCAGGTGGTTAACCACTTTGGTTTAATTTGGGGCATCTAAGGGGCCCCAGGAGGCTTGTAATATATATATATATTTTTAATTTTCTTTGGCGCATTTGATATTCTGTATGTATGATATGAAGGCCTCACAAGTCATGCAATAACCTGTGATGATGTAGAAGATTTTCTGTATTTGATACGACTGAAGCTGCATGAACCAACTGTGGATATTTATTACAGGAAACTGTTGCTTCTCCACAGTCAGTGAAAATTTACACACACTGACAGGACACTGCGAGCTGTTAACAGGCATACCACGGCCTGAGTTCAGCACTTGACTCATGAGCCTGTCTTTAAGTCTAAACATTTGGGCTGATAACTTCAAAGTTCACTTTGCTGAAATCTATGTGCATTTATATCTGTTTCATAGATGTCCGTAATTTATATTCTGTGTCACAATATGTGCAAAAAGCTCAGTTTACTCAGGATCAAGGTTCTTGTTATATGAATCCATGTGCTTTCAATCAATACAGGAACTTGAAGTTCAGTGTTGCACACATTGTTTACATGTGTTGGAATATTCCAAAACAGTTGCTCAGGATACACGCTCAGGATACACGCTGTAGAGGCAGAGCAAGATGGTGCAGTTTAATTTTTTTGGTAACCTGTACGTCCGTTTTTAGATTTATCAGGTGTATTGCAGGACACTATGCAAGCCCTAATAGGCCCATATATTAATTAAGAAAGTTTGGAAATGTCAGACTTACCCTAGACCAAATCTGAAAGTTTTATTCTTGTGGGACAATTTATTTTGGAGTTTGAATCACCAGTGGCTTAACTGGGGCTGGCGAGGAAGTTTCGACTGGTGACAGACACCAGATTTGATGTGAAATCTCCTGTGGTGAATGATAGCTCAGATCTATGGCCCATTTACAGAAGTTTGTATCTTAGATAGAAAAGTCTGAATAGTAATGACCGGAAATACTCCAGATGCATTATTGGAGGGCGTTAAAGGCGTCTAAATTTAATGCGGTACACTGTGACCTAAGTACTGGTGGCGCTTGGCTCCGTGCTGCTCTGCGCCTCTCTGATATGAAAAGGGCCCCTCAGAAGAGGCCTGGAGGGAAAGAGGTGGTGAGAGGGGTCTGAAGGATCACTCAGAGGAATTCTTATGTCACATCTAGGGCCAAGCCTTTCACATCTCTACCAGTGTGGAGGGTGTAAAGCTCTCGAGCAGGTAGGTAAGCCCCTCGCTCTGAAAATCCCTGCAGGAACTCTGACCAGCTGTATCTTTGAAACCATCATTCCTGCGCTTTTGAACAAAAATCACACTGGACACATACATTCATGCTGCTTCATGTCATGTGTGTCAAGTCATGTGAACCTTAAGTAAAGTGTCTGCACTCTCAGAGAATATATATATATGTTTCACCACAGAGGCTTCAGTGCTTCATGCAGGCTGCAGAGCTCTGACATGTGTTGAGCACTTGAGTGAAAAATCAGGATGATCTCCCGGCAATGGACGTTATCCCAGATGTTCTGTGCATGAGCGCGCTTTAAAACAGGAAGAGGTAACGTTGTAAAATCTTAAAGTCTGTTATTCAAACGGCACACCTCAAGAGCCTCTTAACCATTATTTATCTTGCGTTCTATAGGCTAAACGGTCCTCACGGCAGCTCGGGCTTAAGGACTCTGTTGAGTTGAGTCAGCCTGAAAAGAAAATGGAAATATGTGTTGCATATTGTAGCCGTCTGAAGAACAGTACCAAGGCAAATGAGCAATCCACGTGCTTTCTCCTTCGGTTTAGAGTAATAATGACAGTGTCTGAGCTTATGTTTTCTCAGGATGTATTAAATCTAACTAGAAAAGACCAGAGAAGGAGGTATCATTTGTTTTTTTTAACTTTGTCTAAGTCTCTGCATCATTATTTCGCCACGTCAAGTTATTGTTTTTCATTTATACAAACCCATCTTCACATTTTAGAAATATTAGAAATAATACAGTTGCTGGAGCAGAACATTTCTCCTAGTGCCTATACTTTGATTTTCCTTCGATTCCATCACGCAGGGCATGTCATAAAGTCATGAAATGTCATAAAGAGGTAAAATAAAATGTCGATCAGTTTTTCCCAAAGCCCAAGGTGACATCCTCACACGTCTTGTGTTGTTCAAACCCCAAACATGTTCAGTTTACTGTCAGAGAGGACCGAAAAAAACCAGAAAATATTCACATCTGAGGTAACGGAAAACAGAGAATTTGGACTTTTTTTTCTTAAAGAATGACTCAAAACATTTAATTAATCTTCACAACAGTGGGTGATTAATTTAATAGTTGACAACTAATATCAATCGTTACAGCTCTAGTTTCAACCACGAATCAGTTTTCTTGATTTTTGTCAGTCATTCAAAATCAAAACTGTTTGAACATAATTGCGTTTGTTGCTTTCTTCTTCTGTGAGGTTTTACAGCAACTTGGAAATAGGAATACTGAATGCAAAATGTGGTTTAATTGAACTCAAATTTACATTTTAGTGAGCTTTTTATGGTAGTTTTAGGAACTATGTACTTTTATTACAGTATGTACCAATGTCTGCACTTATGTATTCTTCATCTGTGTTAAATATAACTAGAATAGTCTAGATAAAGAGGTGTCAGAAATGTTTTTTTTTTTAAACTTTTTGTAAGTCTCTGCATCATTATTTCACCACATGTCAAGTTATTTTTTCTCGTTTGCACAAATCAACCTAAAAAATTTTACAAATATAAACAAGATAGTTGCAGGAGCAGAACATTTTTTCTCATTCCTCTACTTCGATTTTCCTTTACTTAGATCACACGGGGTGCGGTAACATTACTGAGGAAGGCAAAGCACATCACATCCTCCGCTGTAATTTTCGTTACATCAGTACCGTCGGAGTGTTACTCCACAAAGTTTATTTGTCACCTGAAATAAACAAAAAACTTTTGGAGACAAGGGAGATAAAACAACTTGAAAATCAGTGTCATTTCTGTTGGCTTGATTATTTATATTGGAATAACAAGCGCGACTTAATCTCATAAATAAAAAAGGGAGAGATACAGATCCGTCCCCTCCAGGTACAGCCGCCACTTAATCGAATTAGCTCCACTCTCAGGCTTGACGGGCTCTTCAAACACCCCTGGTGACTTCTGAGTGCCGATTACAATCAGCTACTATTTTCAGCCTTTGATTAAAATCTGGTGAGGTTGGACAGAATTTTTTTGAGTGCAGAACCAACTAATTATTAAACATCGCAGCCCCATCTTTTCTTTTTTTCTGCCAGTTACAGAGGGGCCAATGGGCTGGAGTAGTTAAACAATACCCATAAGTATTAATCATGTTGAATTTCTCTGTGTGAAACTATTAGCTTCTTCTTATTGAAACATCCCACACTCGTCTGTGTGTTGTCCAAACAGATATTTTTACCGACCTTTGTGTCATTATAAACAAATCTGCGTGGAGGATTTTGGCTCGAATATTTGTGGCATCAAAGGAGCCGTTTGTGTTTGTTTCATAGTTTAACATTTTGTCTGATTCTGATGAATCTTAACACTATAATCTTTGTTAGATAATACAGATTTCCTCATCTGGCAGACAACAATAATGAACACAACTCTTTACTCATAAAATAATAGAAGACGATCACAATTGTTCGTGCCTCACACAGTATGTCATAGAATAATTGTAATGTGCCTGTCAAAGACAATTCTGTTCTTTTGTTACTTTCAAAAGGCAGCTTTTGAATATGAATAAGTCACTAATGAATATTTGGTCCTTGCGTGTCTGTGGATTGATTGCTTTAGGAGGCGTACGAAGACAGAGTGTGGCACGATGGGGCTCAATCAATGCAGCAATGCTGCTGCTGCGCTGCATTCTGACAGTGATTGAAAGACAAAGTCACTCTTCAGCATGTATGATACACGAATCCTGACAAATATCATCTGATCAATCAATATTTGCAGCTTTATTTTACTAATGCAGTACTTAAGAGGCAATAATTAACGCCATGCTGGGTTGTTAAAAGCCTATTTTTATGTGACAGACAGAAATAGACATACAGAAATAGGAAGATGAAGGCCTTTGGTCGATGTTGATAGTGGCATGTCATGCAGACGTTCCCTATATGCTGTAATATGAACTTATGAAGAACTTTCCACAGAACAATTCCTGTTGCTTTCAAGTTATGTTAATGTGCAAAACGGAAGTTATTTTTACTTTCAACACTTTTTTTTTGTTGAATGTTCTGAGCCATTATGAATGATGAAAAAGTATTTGGGATATAGCGAGGTTAAAGGAGCAGTATGTAACAATTGCGTGTCCAAAAATAAGTACTGCAGTCCAAATAATGAGTTTGAGCCATATATGGTCCTATTTTATATACAGTCTATGGTTGAAGTGAGTTGTTTCCCCATTCCCCCTCCTCCTCAGACTCAAGGAGTCCTGCACTGTAAGTTCATCAGCTGTTTATAACTTCTGTCTGTTGATGTAAAGCTACACCGGTTATCCTGAGAAGTCCTCTGCTTCAAAAACAAAAACTCTGGAGTTGGAGTTCAGTGACTTTCTGCCTTACTGCCTGCCAGATTCCCTTAACAAATTTAACTGTTAAAAATATTTACTCCTTCTAAAAAATTATTAATGATTTGTTACGACATTAGACTTACTCATTTGATGAACATATGGCATTAATTTGACCTCTAATTAACATGAAGTGGTCAAACAATAACTTAACTAAAATAACAAGCTGGGATAGAAATTTCAAAGGACACCGCAGCTGTGGCGTTATTGTCAGAAAAGCCAATATTTTATTTTAACAGGTTTCCTTTATCTCTGATGACATATCATTTTATGATTCATTACAGTAAATATATTACAGATTTCCCCTTTAAGGACGTAACTTTGAGAAAGTGGCAGGTAAATAAAAATCTAAATTCAACACATTTTAATGCCTTTAAAAAAATCTGGAATAACTCCTCTTTGAATTACTGTTGATGCAAAACCTTCATCACCTTATTCTCTCTTTTCTAAACAATTTTTTATTCAGCCTTTGTTGGTGTTGTACTGTGTGTGAGTAATTGAAATATAGTATGAAACAGTTTAACTGAGGGAATATTCATTCGATGTCATCTTGTGTTAAACAAGTGTGGCTTGTGATGCTCATTAATTTCTGCTTGCTCCACTTGCAGTGTTTGGGCTCTCTTTGCTGGCTCGGTGCCACAGCGTCTTCTGAAAGAGCCACTTCATCTCTGTCAGGGGCAGGTGGAAATTTGCTGCACACTTCTAATTGGACAAAGTGCCTTTCAAACTCGGAGCCATCATACACAGATCAGATTATCATACAGACCAGGTGTCAACAGAGGTTTTTCACCTCCCCCTGCCCCTCCTGCTCTCTTTGCCATCTTTTGGTTGACTTTCAGATTTTCCCTGTGATGTGTTCTTTTTAAACTCCCTGCCGCCTCGTGTCTCGAGGCGTAATAAGGCTTGGTTTGCAGATTAATTACAAGAAAGTGCACTTGTTACTTTGATTTTGGATTTTATTGTATACTGTAGAGCAGTGGGTGTCTGACTCTTTTCAATAATGTACCCCTTTTCAAATGTTTTTTTCAGCTAAGTACTCCCTGACCAGCACAAAACATTTTGGTAGAAAAAAATACCATATAAAGAGGTATAATACAGCACTGCAACATCAGTGTCAGCTCATTGAGGTGAATCCCATTAAAACCTGTTATTCCAGATGGTGCTGACTGTATTTTGTTTGCTGTTTTCGCTGCCTTTTTCACTTTGTTCCCAGCGTTTTCAGCTGTATTACTGCTACATTTCAGCAATGAATCCATTTGCTTAACTTTTGTCTGTCATTCATAACCAAAACTGGATTGCCACTCACAGTGAACATAATTCAAGGCTCAACAGTAAGGACTGCCTGCTCGCCTGTGGCAAGTAAAATGTCATGTCGGACTAGTAAATCTAGCAACTCAGGTAGGACAAGTGGTAAACAAGAATTAAACAATTACAATATTTTGATAATCAATCAATGTTTAAAGTAATTTTTGATGCAAAAATGGCAGAAATGCTCTTTTTAGCTTCTTGAATATGGAAAGTTCCTGCTTTTCTCTATTTATTATCATATTAAATTGAAAATCTGTAGTTTTTTTTGACTGACAAAACAAGATGTTTGAGAACATCACCTTGGACTTTGAAAAACTGGGATTTCATTTCAGTAAAGTGATGTAATTTTCTGAACTTCTTTATTTGTCTTTACCCACTAAGTCATTACATATCTACATACCCCCTGCAGTACTCCAAAGTATTTGTCTCATTCTCAGGATGTCAAATACCGACATTTATAGGTAGGTAAAGTGTCCTGAGCCCAGCAGAATAATGAGGTATGAGAAATAAGGAAATGCAGGCTAAGGGCAGGATATCTGCAGATACACACAAGTCAAGTCAAATTTTATTTGTATAATCTAATATCACAAATCACAATTTACCTCAAGGGGCTTTACAATCTGCACAATTAATCGAAATTTTATCGAAATTACAATATGGCTTTCGGCAACAACTCAAATTGCGGGAGGTGCAATATGTGTGTCAAAAAACTTTTAAATTAATGATTGTTGTAAGGCAGAGACGCCCTGTCCTACAAATCAGATTCTGCAGACTTTGAAAAAAAAAAAAAAAAAAAAAAAGTGTTTCATTTGGTACAGATTCCTGCAAAAAAAAACAACACACACCATAGAACCATAGTCATTTTAACATGTTTTTCAATCAAAATAATAATAATGATGATTAGAAAGTAATGATATTAAAAAATTATTACTTCTAACAAATCACATTGCAACTTCAAAATCATTCAGCCCTACTGTAGACCCTCAAACAAAACAAAACAAACAAAAACAAAACAAACAAAAAAACAGACACCACCAGACACCTCTAGTGGGTCAGAAGTGATGATTGAGAGGGATTATGTTTGCTTGAGTCTATACATTGTTTTTTAAGGAAAATATTGCATATTATATGTTTAACAGATGGTGCTAAGCATGCCTCCCTAAGATCCTCAGACACATCCTTTCTAAGTTTAAAGCCACAGCTTGGTCATCTTTTGTCTCAAGTACAGAAACATTTACAAGAGCCAGGAGGAGAATCCGAGGCTGCAGGCTAGCTCATGGGGGGCTTTAAGGTCTGCAGTATAGCTCGGGGCCAGACCTCACTGTGCTTGTAAAAGTAATCGGTGAAATCTTCAGATCAATTCTTCACAAAACAGGTAACCCAGTGAAGAGAGCAGAAGTCGAGCGTCTGTTTGACTCAGTTAAAGACATAACTGTTGAATTTTGAATGAACCAGGGAAGTGAAACAGACTTGTGATCAATGAGAGAATAAAGTTGGGGTATGCGAGAAGAGAAAAGAATTTTTCCATTTATATTTTTATAAATTAATTATAGCAAGAACTCCATCTTTTCTGTACGGGTTACAGTGAAAAGAACTGCAATTGGCGAGGCTTTTGTCAGAATGTTCCAGTACAGTATTTAAACCATGATATATATAGGAGTGTTTATGCCGTTTGAGTCACTGGCCTTGAAGGGCACAGTACATCTGTGTATCATCTGTGTATCAGTGCAGCAGTGGCAGGAAATATTTTGTTTTCTGTTGATATGAGAAGTGTGAGCCTGTAAATAGAAAATAAGATGGGGCATAAAATTGAACCTTGAAGAGCAGCTCAGGTAATGTGTGTTGAAAGATGAGAAATAAGTACGTAAGAGGTTCAGTACAAGCTGAACAGATTACACTAAGTGTTGTTTTTTCTTACATGACCCAGTATTTTAGTCGGTCAATTTCAGCTGCAGCTTCAGTGTAAGAGCCTGAAATAAGATCTAAAAGGATGAATATTGAACAAATCGGATTTTTTATTTGACTTATAACAACTTAGAAACCTGGACTGTTGCTGCTGTGGCTCCAGGTAGCAACGGAGTGTTGCACTGTAAAAACTAATACTGTAAAAACAAAACAAAAACAAAAAAATCAAGGCAACTTACTTCATTGTTTTTGTTTTTTAGTTTTGAACCAAATTCAAACTCTTCAGTTTTACCAACTACTACAACTTTTGTTGAGAGTAAAATCATTGAATTTTAATATTTTCAATCGAAACCATTTAATTTTCAGCAGTTTTTAAAATACATTTTTCTTAAACTCAAAAATTACCTAAACAAAAGATTATATGCTGGCAAAACCTGTTTTAGTTTGTTTAGAATTTAAAGGGACAGTTCACTCATTTTTCCCCTGACCTGTAGTGTTATTTATTTTTCTGGATTTTTTGGTGTGAGTTGCAGATTTTTGGAGATAAAGAGCTGCAGAGGTGTCTGCCTTCTCTCCAGTGTAATGGGACTAGATGGTCTTTGGTTTGTGGTGTTCAAAGCCAGAAAACATAAGATAATTCACAGACCTTGTTGTGACGAGTTTCATGCAGGAATTATTTTCTTTCTAGCAGAAAGAAAGTAGCTCCAGTAGATTCTACTGCTGAAAGACAGTAGTTCCTATATGGTGTGTTCACAACAACGTGTGTGGATTATCTTGAGTAACTGGGTCATGATTTCTGGAAAGAGACATAAGCTTTTTTTTTTGTTGGTCTTTGAGCACTGCAGGCCGAGTGCCATTTAGACCTATTATTTTGGAGAGAAGGCAGGCATCTCTATAGCTGATATCTCTAAAAGTCTGTAATGCACACCAAAAAAACCGAGAAGAATAAATAGCACTACAGGTGAACTGTCTCTTTAAGAGTTCAAGATTTATCCAAAACTCAAAGATCCAGTGAGGGCATTTTCCTCGAAATTGTTAGTTTTCCCAACTTTTATTTTACAGTGTGATGTGAAAGGAAAACTTGGGGAGTTTGTGGAAGAATGAAGTGGTAGAGGAGCAGTATCTCATTTTATCACAGTGTTCTTTCATAGTAGAAAGGATAAACCAGTTGCATATCGTGATAAATACATTATCACCACTCCTTTCACACATCAGGCAAACATGGCAAAATTTTGGCATACTCGATTGCTTATCTTGTCTGCACGTCGTCAGCGCAGATGTATTACCCTGTGCTGATTTGATTCTGGGCAAAGGAAAGTGGACAGGAGAGATTGATGGTGGTGTCCCCAGTCAGACAGATAACACCTGATTCTGCCTGCAGGGGGTTGGTCTAGCACACTCCTCCCCTGCACCTCAGATGGCGTCGAAGGCTGTGCCGAGGAGGTGAACCGTTCCTTCACTCAATGCAAATTCAGGGCCACATTCAGAGATGATCCCAGGACGATTGAGCCAATGTGGCCCCGAGCACTCTGCACCACATGATCCATGCATCAGCCACACCTGGGAGAAACCCACACAGGCATGGGGGTCATTTGTTTAACACAGGTGCATCATGTATCTCAACACACACACATGCGTATGCACACGCTCGAACAGACACACACGCCTGAATGCACACATACACACAGATAGAGTTATTGTTAATGAAATGCTGTCTGGGCACGTAGTTTTATATCAGAAAAGAGTCTGTGGTGCTGCACCTTTTGTTATGACCTGTTGTTTCTGTCACTTTTTTACTTGTTCAAACTTTGAGGTCTTGATAAAACATCACAAGGGAATGTACTTTAATGAAATAGTACTTTAAGATAGACCTTTATTAATCACAAAGGACATTATTGTGCCAGAGATTGTTCCAAAATTACAATAACATAAGAATAACAGGAATAGAGTATTGAAAAAAGTGAACTAAAATAAACTGAAAAAAAAAGAAAAAGTAATATTGGCAGTGATACTGAAAGTAATACAAAGTTATATTGCACCAGGTAATGAATGTAAAATTGCACAAAATTGGGTACTTTCAAATGAGTGTGATGAGATATGTAAGATCATTGCATTTTTTTGGATTAATTACTAATGTACTGCATCAGTATTTGATATGGGCAGATATTTTAGTAGTAAATATTAGAGCTGCAAGGATTAGCCTATTGACAGAAAAATGCCAGCTAAAAATGAAAAAAACAAAACAACTATTTTGAAAATCAATTGATTGTTAAGTAAGTAAGTAAGTAAAGTAATTTTTCATGCAATGGCAAAAATGCTATTTTCAGCTTCTCAACTTTGGAGACATTTTTCACATTTTTCTGACCTTTTATGGACCAAATGATTGATTAATCTATAAAATAACTGTCACATGAATAGATATTGAAAAATAATTGTAGTTGTTGCTGTAGTACATGTCATACTGTATTCATATTTTGAAGAAGCTTAAAGCAGGAATAATGAAGATTTGACAGTTGCTGTTTGAAAATGCACCAGAAAGATATTTTATTGTTGAGTCTCACTCCCAGAACATTAACTGCAGACTATTTTATCGATTGGTAAAGTGTCCCGAGTGCAGCAAAGTAATGAGAAAAAATGTTTGAAAAAATGCATGCAAAGAATAGATACAGAGACGACCATACACTTCTAGGGAGTCATGAATCATGATTTACGGAGATAATTTTTATGTCTACACATTGTTGTTTTTCAAATCTGCAATAATTTGATAATGAATTAATACAGCAATTTATCAAGCAAAATACTGTGGTTTCTACCTTTCAAATATAAGGAGTTATTATTTTTGTCAGTTTTTTTATCACTGAAAATTTAGACCTTTGGGTTTTGGACTGTTGGTCGAACAAAATTTAAAAACATCACCTTAGATCTAGGAGAATTTTATTTGTTTTCCCATTATTTATAGACAAAATGATTAATTGATTTAAAAAAGTGAATAAAAGATCAATAAATAATGAAAATAATCACCAGTTGCAGCTTGAATACAATCTGAAGTGTAAAATAAAAAGAAACTCTTCATATTGGATTCATGCTGGGCTGTTCGCTGCTCTGACGGCGCCATATGGATACTGAGGGCATTTTAGAAAATACTCTGCTCTTTGCGCTTTAAAAGCTCTTTTGATGCTATTACATCATTTGTTATGATTTACCAACCATCAGTAACATCTGAGTGTCTTATGATCCCCACGAATCAAAGTACACTGCTACATCCTCAAACACACATACAGTGTAGCAAAAAACAAATTTTCTGTTTTTTTTTTTAATTCAATAACAAGGTGTGCAGCACAGGTTCTCAGTATGTGAAGCAGATGGTGAAAGGCTAGTGTATAATAGATCTCAATATTAACTGTAGCACATGCTGGGAGTGTTGGTGGATGGCACACAGCAGAGTAAAAGAGAAGCGATGACCTTCTGTCCCATCATTTACCCCCTCGTGCCCCCCATACTGCTCTCAAATTACTTTGTTTTAGCCAATTAAAGCAGCCGGCTGAGCATCAAGCAGGCTGCCATTTTTTCGCTCACCTGGACCCATGTGACATTATCGCTCTGTCATCGGGAGAGATGGCCGTAAGTGGGAATCTCCGGCGTGGCACCGTGCCACCTTAGACCCCACTGTGCTCACTGAGATTAATGCAATGATTCTCCCTCCAACTTGCGACAATCTCAGTCGGCGCTCTCACCTGTTCCCGGTGATAGCGCTGCACACAGCTCCTCGCCGCATGAACCAACGAGCGAATGATTTCGGTGGTTACAGCACACTCCAAAGCAGACCACAGATATACATCTACCGTGATATTTCCTGTATTACCTCTGCTACAAAAAAAGAGATCACTTTCTAAATGTGCAAGGAATCTATTGTCCTTAAGTTGCCTTGTCGCTGATCAAGATACCATATGCTGAGAAATGGTTCCCTGTCCAAATCCTTTAATGGCTCAATAATAGAAAGAAAGGCGGCAGACACAACAATACCATGGCACGGGATGAGTGAAGGACCGGAGTGTGTGGTGTTTAACAGCCATACGAGCACAGATTATGTGCTTGAAGGGGCTGAATTGAGTGCCAGCAGTGACAGTTGGGCTGGGAATTGAGTGTGCCTGGGACGTGCGGCTTGACTCCGCTCGGAAACACCACTGGGTCCAGGGCTCATCTCTGTAGTCCTCCGCCTCCCTCCTCCCGTAAGAGGCATTGTGGCCTGCCGTTTGCTCCGCTCCACCAGGGGAATGGACGGGCCCCTGCTCCCGCTTGATGAGCACTCACTAATGGCTGCTTCTTTGAAAGCTGACGGGCCCGTTTGAGGAGTGTCTTTTACTTCCCTCCAGCTTGCCTTGGCTGGGCATTCGTCAGGCTGCCTGGCTTTGCTGTCCTGCCCACATGATGGTGCGCCAAGGGGCTGAAACGTCTGTCATTTGTTTTACTTTCAAATAAAAGTTGATGATTTACCAATAAAAAGTAAAAATAGTCTTTTGATGATGTCTGGCGGCATATGGAGAAAGTGTTGCAATAGCGACATTTTCAGCACTTTGTCAGAAATAACAAAAGGGAAAAGAGATTTCTCTTTTAACTTTTTTTGTACCTCCTCTGATAATATATAGTGTGACCATAGTTTTGTGTAAAGTGAACAAGAGAATATAGAAGTGTGATAGATATTAAAATATGGGTGAGGACAAGGCTGCATAATATTAAAGGGATAGTTTGGATTTTTTGAAGTGTGGTTTTATGAGCTATGTATCCATAGTCAGTGTATTAGCTACAGTCAAGGGCAGTTGACACTCCCCCAGTTTGCTGAGGCAGCAGGAGTACCAGTGTAGGAAATTAAGCAAAGTACTGCAGGGTTTCCCTCAGAAAAGTTGTTGTGCCCAGTGACAACTATCTTTTGATGGGGCCAAGTGTCTTTTGTGACAGGGGCCTGGTGTGGGCCAACGACAGTAGGACTTTAAGGTACAGCCCATAGTTTCTGCGCTAAAAGCTGACTGGAGATTTGAAAATATTACTACGTAATGTGTTGCTACAAAAACAGTAATTTCACCTTGCTTTACACGAGAGTTGCTGCTACAGCTGCCTCAGTCTGTTAGCTGGTGTTACATGACTTTGGTGAATCCGAACTCACCAAAGTCACATGATAAAACAAACTAACCCATCAAGGCAGTGGTAGACCAGCAACTCCTTTTTTGTGAGGTAAAATGACTGATTTTGGCTGTTGAGTTTTGTTGGTTGGGAGTTGAGCGATATTTGGCTTTTATAATGGCAGATTCATGTCAAAAAGGCTGCCTGATGGTGAAGTAAAGAGGTGAAAAAAATATAAATATTGCATACACTTGTACTGATATTGATTTTTTTTTTCTTTTTGATGGACCTATTTTTAGGTGGCTAAAAATACGCTTTGCTGCTGACCCTTTTACGCCACATACTTAGGGTAATACACTGACGATTGATAAGTACACGTACAACCCCACTTCAAAAAAACCAAACTATCCCTTTAATGTCCACCATTAACATCTGACTCTGTATCAGTTTGTGTAATGGCTTGCCAAAAGGCACCATGGTGTCATGAAAGGAAACAGAAACAATTAAATCCCCCTCGTTCATGTTTTATTTAAGAAAAGGTATTTTTACTGTTCGGCTGCACAAGAAGGACTCCAGCAGCAGACTTAAGGAGATGTATTCTTAACACAGCTTAGAACTGGGAGGTCTGTAATAACAAAATAAGCAGCTGTGTTTGAAATTGGGCCCCTTGACAGTTTGCATACTTTTCACAGGCTGTTAGTCCTCTGTAGTTCAGAAATATACACAAACCGAGCAAGAAGACAAGAGCATCTACCGTAAGATGAGAGGAAACCAACTGCAGTGTTAAAAGTGAAGAGTAGGCTGGTATTTTTATGAAGACGTCTAGATGTTAGCAGGCTGTGATGTCTTAACATGTGGATCAGTGAAGCTGCCAGTTGTCTGGTTGCTTATACTGGTATCCTTGACCACTGCCCTGTCTTTTCACCCCAGAGGGAGCCGTTGGTCCTGTTGCCCTCCTCCTCACTGGTGTACCAGCTTCTGGAGACTCCATTAGGAAGTTGGAGTCGTCCTTGGAAATCTCCTCTCTGTAACTTCTCCTGTCTTCGCTCTCCCTCTCCCATTCCGTTTCACGTGCACTCTTTTTTTTTTTTTCCTCCCCCACTTGAAACTAGGGTGAAGGTCAGAAATGGCGAATTTGATATAAGAGCTGACGTGCTTCCGTGGAGCACCTTGTCAACTCAAAACAATAGGTTTGCCGGAGCTGTTATGCCGAATAAAGAATGTTCGCATATTCCCAGAGAAATGTCCTCGGCCAGACATTCCCAAAAGGGATGAGAACATTCGTCTGCATACATTTGTACAGGTGCTACTGGCCCAGTAGAAAATGGAGGTTGAAGCGAAATGAATTCATGTGAACATGTGAGCAAATAAGGTATTTCACCTGGGAGATTGGAAAAGTCATCCAATTTGCATGTGGGAACCTTTATCCTTGTGATATTTGATTTGGTCATTAATTGCTCAAATGGTCCATCATATTCAGCTTTGTGTTGATGTAAATTTAAGCTCCTGTTCAGAACCTAACATATAATAATGTTGCAGCTTTATTAGGCTGCACATAATGCCTGTGAAGAAGTAACAGATGTTAGCAGTTGCATAATGGCAAGAAAAAAAAAAAGCAGCCGGCTGTGGTGTTGTACAGCGGTGTGATCAAATAGTTTAATTTGATCTGACCTCTTTGTCTCAGTGGTATCTCTGAGCTGCCTCTTGGTAGGAGCTTACAAAACAGAGTGTTGTCAAACAGGTCAGGATGAATGAAGACAGTCAGGTCCAAATGCACACCTTTTACAAGATTGTGTATTTTTATATTAAAGGGCAAATATGTAAGACCCCAGCATTCAGAAATGATTACTGCAGTCTTAATAGTGAAGTAGAGCCTTAAATGATATATTAAATCAATTGAATCTCTATTTAATACATGATCCATGGTTGAAGTGACTGTTGGAGTTTAGTCACTACCTGCCAGACGCCATTAACAATTTAACTGTTATGAACATCTAGTCCTTCTAGAACATTATTGATGATTTCTTATGACTCCTAAATAGACACTAACTCATTCGGTAAACATTTGGCATCCCCATCGGGTAGGATTCACCGTTGCTTGTTGCTTGTTGCTTGTGTCAGATTTCAATGTTGCACCTGGGGCAAACAATCCAATCCAACCATAGTTCATATATTTAATGGGATTTTAACCTATTTAATATACCTATATCTATGGTTCCAAGTCACTATTTGGACTGCAGTACTCATTTTTGAATGCACAATTGCTAGATATTACTCCTTGAACACTTACAAAAATGAAATGGGCAAACAAAAACATCGTCATTGTGGACAAAAATGGAAATCACAAAGGAGAACATGCTGGCTGTAGCGTTGTTATATGTCTTTAATCTCTGCTGACATATCATGGTCATTTTATGATTTAGTATAGTAAATATATATTTCCCCTTTAATTAAGTGGTCCAACTAATGAGGGCATGACAGTAAATCAAGTAACATTTTTCATGGCATCGGCCATTTATTTAATTTCTGAACAGGTATCTTGTGAAGTAATACAAAAAAGAGACCCTGATTAGGAAAAACCATGAGTCGAAAATGGATTGATGGGTGTTAATGTAACCGCTTTATTCATTTCCATTGTCACAGATCTCTCACCAAGCAGTTGTCACAGGCAGTTTCATCTCAAATTAAATTCATTTGGATATGACATTTTAATTGGAACACTATTCCCATTAATTGAACAAATTAGAGAGGGTCTGCTGGGGGAAAGGTAATCTCTGGGAGAGATGATTTGGAATTTCACAATTTAGAATTAAAAATCAGCTGCTCGGCTTTGTTTGTGTGGCAGAGCCAGTTTTGCGGCAGTGCGCACAGGCAGCGCCAGCGCTCGAGGTCTCGGCGGCACTCAGGGGCTCACGTTGTCTTCATTAAAAGCGATTAAGGAATAGGTCAATTTAGTCTGCTTGGCTGGTTGAAGCCGTGCATTTCCTCCTATGAAATGTCTTTGTCTTCGTCTGCCCGGGCTCTGTGGGCTCGGGCAGCCACTCGAGCAGCAAATATGATCCGTCACTATTTTATGCATGTTTACATGTCTGATTGAACGTCTCAGCAGTGAGTCATGGCAGTATAGTTTTAAACGTTGTCATTTTGTTTTTGTCGCTGTGTGGATGTGGTGTGTGCGTACACATGTGTTTGGGTTTTCATGCCTCTATGCTCCGTTTCAGCATGCATGCCGTCTGGCTGCTGATGAGTTGCTGTCTGATTAGCAATGAAAAGCGCTGTTCACCCCGCAGCTTGAACTACTGTGAGCAATTAATTACGCTAATAAAAATCACCTTAAAATTTGTGTGGTTGATTTCATAAACATATGTGGATACAGAAATGTTCTCCAAACCAAACATGGGGTTTTTGTGATGGTTCAGGCTCAATGGATGCTGTTTCTGTGTGTAAATAGTGAGGGTTTTTAACCCCTATTGTTCATAAAAGCATTCAGGATTCACTGCTCAGAAAAGTTCAGGTGTCGTGTGTGTGTATGTTACAGTTTTACATTAATGGCATAATGGGCTTCATTTGCCTTTAAAAAACAATGTATACACTTAAAAAACATGATTTTCCTTATTTTCTCATTATTTTGCTGTGATCAGGATGCTTTACCAACCCAAAACATCAGTATTTGAGGTCCTGGGAATGAGAGTCAATAATTATCTGTCTTTCTGGTGCATTTACAAACAACCACTGACAAATCCTACTTATGATAACGTCTGCTAAGAATACATGTGATATTCCAGTGTGTTGGAATTGCCTTCCAGAAAGACAATTAGTGTAACATTGCCTAAATATAAAATGAATTTTTTTTCCTTTCAGGGTGGCCACCTGTCAGTTTAGGTAGACTGGAGATTTGGCCAGGAGAGAGAACGTGGTGCCAGGAGGAGCCAGGTGTAGATAAATGTTGCACATATGTCATCAGATTATAAAGGAAATTGTCTATTCAGTCTGCATATGCAGGACAAAATACGTAATTCTAACAAATGATTGCTACATTATTTTCTAATTTTATGTACATTGCTGTGCAGTATCTCGTCATCATGTACTGCATGTACAGAAAAAGAAAGAGAAATCTCTGTTGCCTTGTTGCTAATATTTGTATTACAACTTTGCAAAAGGAGCCCTTTGAAATTTCAGCTCATTGTGTTCCAGCCTATTCAGATCATGTGGTTTCTCAGCTACCACACTGTTGTGTGTCAACAGACACTATGAACACCTGTGTCTATGAAACTGGATGCTCGCTGAGTATGAACCTTGAAAATGAATCTCAGCACAGTTTTGAAACACTAACACCTTTTGTTTGTGCTTTGAAAATGAAATAATGTGGAATTTTATTTTATTTTATTTTATTTATCAATATATTGTAGAAAAAAACTTGGGAAATGTTCCTAAAGTGAAACACTACTTCTAACATGAATGAGGTAAAGCACAAAGAAAAATAATAGTGTATCTTGGACTGTTGGGATGGCCAGTACTGGTTATGCAAAGTGGTTGTGAGCCCTAATTGGAGCTCTCTGTAGTAAAATGTGGAGGGAAAGCAGAGGGTAGGGTCTGAGGAGGAAAGAGATGGAGGCAGACAGAGGGGGCTCCTAGATAGTGGGGCCAGGGGGAAAAAGTTCCCCCATGCTTGTCAGAGTTTGAGCAAGTTCAGAATTGATGGAGCCCACAGGCAGCACTGCTAATTTTAGTTGAAATCACCTAAGTGGTTTGGCTAATTTATCCCAGCTCCTCGGCCTCAGCCCGTGGTTTCTGGCTCTCCCCTGCCTCCCCCCTCCCTCCCACATATATCCACAAAGCGTGAAGGTACCAGGAGGTGACAGTGGGAACAGAAGGGTATTTTGTGCCCAGCTGATTTGTGGAGCACTGGGCGGTTTCAACCTGTGTCATACATTTGGATATTGTTTGACCCTTAACGACGGCCCAGGTTCAACCATCTATTCCATAAAATGATTTATACCACTCTGTATTTAATGGAAAAAGTGATTTTAATTTTAAAGAACGTGAAGGAAAATGGATACAATCACTGATATATCTGGTATCTCCTAATGATTTCACGTTTCCGATATTTCTCGTTAGTTTAATGTAGATATGAAGATTTAAAATATCACAAGATGACAATCATTTTAAATCTTCCGGAGAGCGTGAGGATGTTGCCAGCAAGTCTCAATTTGTGTAATGATGATCTGCCAGCTGGATATGCAGAACATGTTGAAGCTTAACAAGCATCATTGCTGGCGTTTGATTGTCTAGTAACAAATCAGACAGCCCCTTTCTTTGTGTGAGATTCAAAATGAAACTTAAAATTGTCACTACGACTCAAGGTCAGCATAAATAAAATAAAAAATTGTGCTTCCCGGTAATTAAAATGCTGTTTTATTCTCTGCACAAGCTTGTAGGCTAGAATTCAAACAGCAAGTTATGGCTGGGATCCTGGATGTGACTGTTACAGGTTATTTTGCATGATTTTAGACATTCACATGATGAAACCAGAGCAGGTTGTCTAAACAAGTGAAGTATCAGGGTGACTGAGGTACATCAAAACCGTCAGTCGTTGTGAGCTGCTGGAGTGTGTGTATCCAGCAGCGTGGTTATGCATGCCAAGATGTCGCTTGTGTTTATCTGTTGCTTGACTCAAGAGTTTGTAAGGAGTAATTAGTGTCATACTTGCTCAGTGGATCCTATTCACTTAAAAAATCAATAAAATTGCTCGCCATCCATTATTAAGTGACAGCTCATAATTGAGAATTTAATGATGTTAAATTACTGCAGTGTCTTTTGGATTTAATAAGTCCAGTAACAACAAAGGATAACTTGTTGTGGAGTTTCATCGACAAGAAGCTTTTGGATCAGACCTGACGTGACTTTACACTAGGGCTGGGCAATATATTAATATTGTATCAATATTGTGACATGAGGCTAGTTATTGTCTTAGATTTTGGATATTTTTATATTGTGATATGGTGTAATAGAGATAGAGATGTAGAGTTGCTCTGCATATACAGCACTTTGCATATTGGTCAATACTGAGTACCCTGTATTGGGGTTAATAAATCAAATGGTGTTGGACTGATGCATAGAGTGCGTTTTCTCCAATACCCCAATACCAAATTTTAGGCTATATCAGAGACCTTTTCCGATACTGGTATCTGAACAACCTTAGTCATTGTTTCCACATTACTGATTATTATTTATCAAAAATCAAATTCTTTTAATATTTGGCTAAAAGACAAGTAGTCATCCCGAAAATATTTCTACAATAGCAATATTAGAGTGCTACTGGAATGGGATTTTTGAGACTGATAGCTGATTTTAGAGGGGAAAAAATCACAGATTAGCAATATAGTGGCCAGTACAATGAATTTTTGACCTGGAATACACACAGACCATTTCTGCGTTGATTTTTTACACCTGTCTGGGAGCTCCTCTTGTCCTCATAATTGCTTTTCATTGTTCTTAATCTAAATCCCCCAAAGCAATGTTTTTCTGTATTTTATGTTCTGGAAAAAAGTTTTCATATTGGTTAACATATATGCCAATATCGATATATTCTCAATAGGCCCATATCAGCCAATTGATATTGAGATAAAAATATCACAATATTTGATTTTGTCCATATCACCCTGCCCTACTTTACACGAGTTATGACAATAAAGGTTCAGTTCCTCATACACTAGATGGTCAGTACCATTTGTATTTATAATATTAATATTATTCTATCATATGGGGTAAGAAAAATATCATATGAGTAACATTCTAAGACGTTTAAAAGCAGATTGTGTTAGCAGCATGAAGGAAACACTGAATTACACACCAAGCCTGTGCAGTCATCCATTCATGAATCAATCATTTTGAAAGAAAAGAGCAGCCAAAATTGGGAAGGCAAGGGGATGTGGCAGCTTCGGTCTAACGTTACCTTTGATGAAAAGCACTCAAATTAATCTAATAAAAAAACTCTCAGAGACGTTATGAAAAGTCCTCCTGTTTTCTCAATATTTAATTTGCAGACAAATTAAATATTAATTGATTTCTGGTCTTTGTAAGGAACAGGTTAACCCCAGGTTCATATTCATCACAAGGCAGCCCAAAAAAAAAGAGAAAACTATATTGCACTGGGGCTGTCTTGTATTTTTTTTTATGGCATATATGATTAGTTTGATTTATGTGTGATGATATGCATTTCATTAACTGGAACTGTGTAAGAGATAATGACAAAAGACAGATAAACGGATGAAGATAATGTTTCATTGTTATAAAACCATTACGCTATACTGTATCCACAGCTAAGATAAATGTTTGTTCCATTTCTTCTTCCTCTTTTAAAAAGAGATATCTGAATATAAACTGTTTGTGTTTCCACATAGAGCGCAGTTTCTTGAAAAAATTATTTTCAGAGCAGCGAGCAAGGGGAGATGTTTGCAGTCTTGTGTGTGAGCCAGCAGTTTTTGGCAGATGAATGTAGGGGTTTTATGTGCCAAGCACCTGGTCAAACTGCAAACAATGAGGGGCTTATGGATTCTCTTTATCCAACAACGACTGAGATGATACCTAGAATGTTAGAGCTCTTATGGGCCGTTTTAAGAAATGCTGATGCACTATAATGCTCAGCACTTCTGTATGCTGTAGAAATGTTTCTATGGTTTATATACGGTATGCAGTGGGAACTCTGTAAGCTGTATACCATTAACATATTAATGTTTCCTCATCTTACAAGGAGCATATTTTTGTTGTCTGCTTTTTACATGGAATCCTTAACATCCAAACAAAGAAAATGTCCTTCCAGGTTTATCAAGCTAACTAGAGATTGGACCCATCTGATCCAATATCAGTATTGCGGCCTGATATCTTGATATATTTCAATTCAGTTCAAGTCTAAAGAGCTTTATTGGCATGGGAAAGAGAGATTTACATTGCCAAAGCAAAAAAAAACAACAACACAAACAAAAAGCAAAACAACAACTACAAAAATGTACATTGCCAAAGTAAGTGTGAAATAAAAACCACAAAAAATGTACATAAGAAAGAAGAAATGTGATTTTGTGGGTACAAAAATGGAAAAGATGCTGCATAGTGCACATAAAGTGCATTTAGAGTGTAACCATGTAAGGTGTCTGGTAGCCCCCAGTGTTTCCTTGGTCAGGGTCACAGGCTCGGCCTGAAGATGTACAGAGAGGGCAAGATCATTCCCTCATAAAAATTACTGGATAGTGCAAAAGTAAGGTTGCTAAGACAGTGCAATATATATTTATCAATTTCTTGTCTTCTGTACATTTGTGTGTAATACCAAGTAGGTTTAAGTGCTATGAGTAGAAATGTACTAGTCACTTTGCCCATGGTGTAACAATAAACCAGCACGAAAATGACATTTATCAACATAAACTAACATGTTCTGAACAAATACATTACAAATGCATGACAAAAGACTCTATTTGCATCTTACTACTACTACTACTACTACCATAAATAACAAATATCATAAACATGATTATTTATTGGTATAGTATTGGTATCAGCAGGTATCCAAATTAAGATATTGGACTTGAGCTCAAAAAAAGTGGAGTGGTGCATCTCTAAAGCTAACCGACACAAACATGTAGCATCAACCTTTTCTTTATAAAATGTGAATGAGGAATGTATAAGAAAACGTGAGCTAATTGAATAGGCAGCTTAGAAATATCTACAGAACTGAGTTTCAGTGTGGAGGGTCTTGCTTGAGTCTTTAGCAGTGATCTAATAATGAGTTCCACAGATGGGTTTGTTGGCTGAAGCTCTGCTGAGTCCACCGTGTATGCGGTAGAGAGTGTCAAAGTGTCTCCTGTGCAGGATCATCTCCAGGTTTGGGGAATGGATGGTGTCTGCCAGACATGCTGGCAGTCAGTGGGCCTTCTCTGCTGCACTACCTAGGCTGGAGCTCAGCCAGGGTTAATTATAGGGGAGCTCCAGAGTCTTGTGTCACTAAGGATGGGAGACAGAATATTGTCATACTGCCATGTCCTATACAGAAAAGACAAGAGTAAGAGCACACCTGCTCAGCCAGAGTTTCTGCAGCTTTTCTCTCTTCCACAGTCATCTCACTCCAGGTCTGAACTGAACACTTGCCAAGAGCCACATGGCTGCTAAAATGTGTGTTTGGTAGATAAATCAGTAATACTACCCCAATACTCTGACTGATAACTTTTGTGAAAGGATAACCTTTTAATGGATTACTTGCAATCTTGAAGTCCATGTAAAACAACAATATGAATTCTGAGTTTGTCATGCCACACAAAAATGTGTTATTTATCACCCAGCCAGATTCAACTGATTAAAAAATCACAAATTATATAATGTTAAATTTGAAAACAGTTTTCTCTGCTATGAAAGACTAGGGGCGTGTCTGCTCCCCTGTCTCGAGGGTCAAATACCACTTTAATCTGAAACATGAATGCTTCATCTTGCAGCTTTATTGGAATTGTACAGATGTGTTTGACAGAGATCAACTCGTTCGTCTCAATCTGCAACAGCATGTTAAGTTTTTTCTTCAGTGTTGGGTTGTTGTAACTGAAGTGAGTTGTAACTGTTGAGCTGATTTGGACTGAGAGAGTCGCTAAATCTTTGTGACTGATGGGGGAGGGCGTGGCTTGTGAGTCAGTTTGTGGGGGTGGTGACGTCAATGAGTTGGTTTGCTTGAGGCGATTGTATGAAACGAACCGGGTTACCTGAAAGAACCCATCGTCTCATCACTTATATAGTCTTAGAATACAAATGGCTCCATTTCATGTTCGCCCAAAAAAATCCCGAATACAGAAACAGTTTAATGGTCTAACTCCACAATCCAGTACTACACAGCTGTCTGTGTTTACACATTTTCTGCTATTATTTTCTTACATGTATAATGTGTTTAGAACAAAAGCTGGAGGTTTCTGAAGGTATCTGATCCTTTCTTTACTGCTCATTACTGTGTTTTGTCTACCTACTCGCGTTGCAGTATGCTGCTGTTGTTAATAACAGTTGGACTCTATACTGTGAGCAGTTTGCTCCAGCAGTGCACAACACTTTCAGCTTCTTGTTTTTAGTCGGCACAGACCATAGCTTTCTCTTCCATAAGTAACATGATGGCAGACCAAAAAAAAAAGAACACCGACTTTTTCCCTTGCTGCCTTGTGAAATTTAAAGTGTACTCCACCACTTTAGCATTGCACTCAAGTGTGAACCAGCCACACTGTCACCCACTGATTTATGGAAACCGTTTTGAAGCCTCATGCTTGGCATTATGGGGTTGCCATCTTTGCAACCAGAGCAGGCACATTACCAACAACAGTGTAGAGCTGATGGGTGATGTACTGCGACTTGGGCAGTGGTTTTGCCTGCCTAGCCACAAAGTTTCTTGTATTACAGCTAGTCAGGATGCTAAAATATGTTTCTGAATAGATTTTAAGTGAAAAATAGGCAATGTAGGAACAGAATCTTGATCCATATTTGAGCAACACTGCTGGTTTTACAGTTTGATCTGAATTTTTGGAGGCTCCTTTGGAAACCAGAAAGACAATGGCAGCTGAGTGGCCACAATAATTTTGCAATCTTTCTCATAAGATAGCTTAACAGTACATTAAAATATGTTTCTGAAAACATTTTAAGCAACAAATAGGCAATGTAGTAACTGAATCTTGATTTATATTTCACCAACACTTAGTTTGATCTGAGATTTGTGAGTCCTGTGTGTAGCACTGGGAATGACTAGTTATCACACGGTAGCCCCACCCTAAAGCAGAGCCTACATTATGATCTGTTTTACTCAAAGTGAGACCATGATTTACATAATAAACCTCATACTGTGAAGAGGTTGATGCACTTTAGACCATCAAGAAACTGTTTACTGAGGTCACAAATCAAAAGAGAAGTAGGGTAATTTTTCTGTAAGAGCAGATACAATCTGACTTCATCTTTTTTATTCCACAAATTATTCCACAAATTCTTCAAGTCCAAACCTGGTGCCATAATGCAGTTTGACCACCAGCAATCCGAGATTTTGGTGCGTTATGTAGTAGTGGCTAGTGTAGACTCGAGCCGCTAGCTTCAAACAGATTTGAGCAGTGGGTTAGAGGTTTGGTACCCTCCCTTAAATGCACTCGTCACATTTTTCTTCACTTTCAAATTTGTAGTCTTCAGCCCCAGCCGACACTGCCTCAAGTGACATCACTTGAAGCAGTTTATCAGACTTCGCGCAGCTCCCTCTGGAGCCACAACAGGCTGTATACAACTTTTCACATATGCAGTAGTACTCCCCAAGACCTGTAAACAAACTTTGATGTGTTAAATCGGTGGAGTACCTACCCCTTTAAGCGCAAGTGAAACTGCAGCTGTGTGTCAAACAGGCTGCTGATTGGCTGCTTGTTCCTTCCTCTGTTCAAAGTATCTGGATCTGGACCATGTTAAGTTTTCCTACCATAAACTTTTAAATACATACAAAAGCAAGTAAGACTTCATTGGTCTGTTTATATTTATACATTGGTCTTTTTTTTTTTTTTTTTTTTTGGGAAACAGTTGTCTTGGCAGGCACCTCTGATGTCCATCAGCCTGTTGGTTCATCCAACTCTTAGGATAGCAAAGTATCTTGACAACTGCTGGCAAGATTGCAATTAAGTTTGGAGTATATTCGCATTCCCCCAGAGAATGGTTCCTAATGATTTTGTTGATCCCTTGACCTTTCGTATAGCACCATCCTAATGCCAGAATTTCCTCCTTGACATCTTGAAGAGTAATGGCGAGATTCCCAGCAACAGACTGGGCAGACAACCATCAGGAAAATATCCACTTGAACCAAAGAAATATTAAACACTTACTTTAGTGCCAGCATAAGCTCAAAGACATCAAAAGTTATCGTCCAACCAATGTCAAGAAACTATTTCATATGTTGTCTACAGAGAATTGTTTCAGACCCACAGCATCAGGCCCATATTTCCATTTGCACAAAGGAAAGCCATCATACCCTCCTGCCATCCTGTGGGGAACACATTCATGGTTCACTGTGGTGACCCCTCCTTTACTTTGCCACCACCCTAAGGCCGAAGTTTCCACTGACACATAGCATCTCTCAAAATGTAAAGGGCAGATTAGCATGAACATTACTGAACACTGTCATACTCCCCAGAGGAACCAATTTGGTCATTGTATGACCTTTTCTCTGTTGCCACCTTTGTGTCAAATTAGGAATATTTTACACAAAATATAATAACTAATGGCCAAATTGCTTTAAATTTTGTTGTGGATACTTGAAGTCTCCAGAAGATGAACCCTCATTGATTTTGGTTAATGTTTAAATGTTTAAAAGATATTTCATTTTGTTGTGGCTGAATCTCAATATATCTTCCGTGCATATTCATAATTTCCACAGGAAAAATACATCTGAACTTTGTGATTCAATGACCTGTTCTCTGGTGCCATACTGAGGTCATACTTTACATTTTTAGCCCCCCTGGCAGCAAGACTATAAGATCATCTGTCCGTTTGTCACTAACACTTTTGTTTTGCGGGATACAATAACCATTGAAGTTCCTTGAGGCTACTAGTGGGGCATCACACATTTAGTCTTGTTTAGTTTCAGCAACTTGTTAAATGAGTCAAAAAGGTCATTTCAGACACTGCTACTGTTTAGTTAGATGTTCCCTGTTAACCTGATGGCTCCGGTCTCTCCGACGAGATCTACCGTCAGAGCTTAAATTGGTTTGCAGGGGAGACAAATTTGTCATCTAAGAATTTTCAAGGTCTTTTACAAAGTTTCCCAAAGTGAACGTTGAAGCCGAAATATCTAAAAGCAAGTTGTGCATCTATCAACTCTCATCTGGCTTTTCTCTAAAGTAAAAGTGTGTTACTTCCCTTTTTTTCAAACTTAGACAAGTGTCTAGTCATGGCAAGCTGGTGCACACTGGCCTAGAAAAAAAGAACAGCTTGTGTTGCTGAAGTTTCCTCCCCTGTCTAGTTATTTTTAAAATGCCCCATTTCCGCCATTGTTGTGGCATTGTTGTGACCTTACGCAGAACAATTTTCCCCAAGTCAAATTAGCTTTCACCATTCAAAGAAATGTTGTAATATAATGGTTTGACGGTTCTGCCTGTGAAATATGAAGAAATGGAAGGCCATGCCACTGGGGTTAATGATATTCCTCCTCTTCAACAAGTACCTTGGGATCCTAAGTGTCCTTGAAAGCAAACGGCATCTCACTTATGCTGGGCATCTTGCAGCACTCATGGGTAATAGCAGTCTACTTTCCCAACTCTGTGCACATTGTATCAGTGGATTCACATGCTTCCTTCGCTGGTAGCGTTAACAAGGGGTTGGTGGTAAAAAAGGATGCTGAATGTTTCTCCTAATGGAATTTTTTCAGGCTTACAAGAATAAAAACCAGTGAAGATAATTGGTGAAATCCTTGTCTTGCTATTACTTATTATATAATCTTCTTTGTACATGAGAAAAAGCATCTACTGCAAGAGATCAATAGCGGCTCATCAGTCTTTCGAATGCACCAGCGTGAGAACTAAAGTCAGCCTTCATGCAAGTCAATGAGCACCTGGAGTGCTTTTCCCAGAGGCCGCTAAGTGTGCATAGCAAGGGACTACCAGGGAACTGCAGCAAGGTCTCACAACCTGCTTTGATAGGACAGAGTCAGGGAGGCTTCATGCGGAGATGCTGGGCCCGCCGAGGTTTACACCACCTGTTTGTTTCCCTTCTCCTGAGCAGCACAGATCTTTTACATGCCTTTCTGTGCCCAGCCTGCCGGGAATTGGGGTGTTAGATACAACAAAAAAGGTGACTGAGGAGTGCTGAGTTCGGGATTATGATTTATTAATCTGCACTCCTTTAAATTCCGAACTAACAGTGTGGGGCTGTGATGCACACTCTGGGGAGTATTCTTAAAACATAGAACAATTCAGATTCACCAAAGTCCTGTCTTCTCTAACTGCTGGAGAAAAGACAATATACACGCACAGTGCAGCCAGGGGACACAAGGAACAAAAGCTCCAAAGCCAAAAGTTCAAGAAGTGGATGTCACAGACAAAAAACTGTGAAGTTTAGTGGACTAGATTTTAGCATGCAAGCAACAAGCTGAGCAGCTGCTCAATATGGCTTTGTCCAAGAACCCATTTGTTTAAACAGCTAGGCTATGGAGTTGAACTACATGTTGTAGCCTTTTTGGTCATTAATGTACCAACACTATAAAAAAATGTTTTGACTCAAAAAAGTTAGTGTTCCAGCTGCCTAAAATTTCTTACTTACTTGTACTTTAAAAAAGCATTTTTAAGTTTAGGCAACATGACAAACAAATTTGGCCTAAAGACAACATGTGAAACTTCTATCAGTGAATTTATTAAGTTTTAAATGTAAGTGGGTAGGGACTGACTTCAATACTAACTTTCATCATAGTTAGCAATATTTTCATTATTGTGTAAGTAAACAACCGTGATTTATCTTAAAATCTATTAGAGACATGCAGCAAGTTTTCGTGTTTTCTTCAAACTATAAAAAAAAGAGGGGTCTCAAGAGAGTTTTAACAGAATGCATGATGGGAAGTCTGCTAATTAGGACTGTGAGGTTATGCATTTTTCTTACCACTGTGACAAAGCAACATATTCCTGCGGGATGGCGGTTAACCACGACTGCCTTAATTATTACGTTTTATTAGACTTTATTGATGCATAGCGTAGCAGAACTCCTTCAAGGAATAAGGCTGTGTGTGAATGTGTGCGCCATGCAAGTAAAGGAGAGCGAGTGGCAGACTTCTGGTGCTGCTCATAGTGGAGCACAAACTTAAACTTAGCAGTAGGTTGTCAGTCTGGCAGTAAATGTACAGTACAGGTTACAGTGTGTCAGTAAATAAACGCTGCAACTTCTCAAGACCAAGAAAAAGCTTGTGTGTTGTTTCCCAACTGTTGGAAAAGTGAATGGGGTTAGCTTCAAAGTAAGTGGGAAAGGGTAACATTGTGATTGTATCTCTATCAGAAGCTTTGTAATCCAGCCTTGAACAGCAACGGTTTTTTTGGAGACATGGTAAAATAAATCCATAATGAAAAAATCCAACACTGGATGTCTTTGGTAGTTATTTATCCATTTTCTCTCTTGAAAACAGTTGTTGTTGTTGTTAGCATATTGTTAGCTGCCTACTGGAAGAGATGCCTTGGGTTGAGTCTGTCACCCAATCAGAGGCTGTGTTCCTGACATGTGTGTGACAGCACTGATCCATAGCTGTATTAATAGATCAATGTGCTGATCCCAACATGTGATTACCCTTCATAAAAAACAAGTTGCAGTGATGAAAGTTAAGAGCTCTGCCCCACTGTATAGGCACCGTCCATAGAAATTGTCTGGAAAAGGCTGGGTGCTTCTGAGAAAACCTCTGGCAGATGATTGGATGAACCATCTGTCACATCTAATACGTGCTAACGTCAACCAATCAGATCAACCCACCGAACTGAAGCCAAAGTTGGACAGAAAAAGAGCGAAAACCTTTCCATCGATAAAAGCCTTCAGTGCCATTCTTTACTCTTCTCTCAACAAAGAAATACTAGTATTAGTACCACTACTACCAGTTCTGATATAACTGATGCTATCACAGTATCCACACTAACCTCTTCAAAAGCCGCTATCACTTGTTCGAGACGAGTCGTTTCCATCAAGTTTCTCGCTGTCGGCACACCTAAAGCCACGCCTGTAGCTGCCAATAGTCCCTCCTAGGACACTGATTGGCTCGCACCACCTCTGGTACAGACACAAATGGATAACTTGGAGCCTGGCAAGTTGGATTCTTGCATGATCTTGTGAAACCAGCAGCCTCGCAAGGTAATATCATCACAGCCCTACTGCTAAGATGCTAATCATATTCATTAGAAACTTAATTTAATGAGTTGATTGAACTCTGGAGAGTACATTCATTCACTCATCATTTCAAGTCAAAAGATTTCACATTAGATGAACTCATGTTTATATGTTCTAAAAATAATACTAGAAATTTTTAGTTTCATTAACTTGAACAAATAAAACTTGTGTACTTACGTTAATTGATTCCACAAATTCTGTATGATTTTTTACAGTGAAATGAAGGAAAGCTTATCAAGTTTTTTTTTGCCGCTTGTGCTTTCAGAGGTGTATTAATTTAGAAGTTGGGTATGATTACAGTTAATTTGGTCCCACCTGAGAGACTACAAATACAAAAAAAAAAGTCAAAGTCAACTGTTCTGGTACAGTAGTGGCCTCAGGTGTACTTTTCTACCGTGGAGATTCATCCAGCAGGAGAGGAATATTTTTTTTTCTGCCAGACATTTCTTTGGCAATCTCTCACTACTTGACTTGGCTCTGAGTTTGCACGTACCAGCCCAGCCAACAAGGTGGTAAAAGGAGCAACAATGTTGAAGTGCACACATGTCAGGAGGTGTCAGATCAGCATTACAACTTTTTCTCATATGACTGACTATAATGTTATTGTGTGGCTTTGCATGAAAACTAGTGTTTTTTTTTTTAAATTCTCAAGTTCATTCCTAGATATGCATGATAAGCCAGTGAAATAGAAGGTGCAATGTCAATTTAACCAAGTCCGTTTACCACATATTTGTTCCTCGCAGTCCATCATCCTCCACAGCAGATTCTGTGTAGTGTAAAATCTCGCTATCGCCACAGAGCCGTCAGCTGCATGCCAGATCTCACTTTAGCTGCATATGAAGTCAATTATGTGCAACCATTCCCCCTCACTAATACATACATGTCACTTAGAATGTATTTCTTTTGGGGTTACTTTGATATCTTTAATATGAAGGCCATCCATCATTACAGATGTTGTGGTCTCCAGTCTGGTGTGTTGAGGCACTTACAGTAGTCATGAAAATGTGACACATTTCCTAACAGAGACAGCACCATATGTGCAGTGTGTGTTTTTGAGAGTGTTTGAATTGGACACTTTCTTGAAGTGGCACTTGATGTCGTTTATCGATGACTGAATCAACAAAATGATGCTTTTTATGATGTTTTTATGATGAATGTTTCATGTATTATTATATGCTGTCATGTATGTTTTTTATGTTCTTCTGATATTTAGACTCTTTGTGCAAAGCAGATTCCTACAGTGGGAGAAAAAGTTTTCATTTCATTCATTTAGGCAATATATGTGTACAGTATGTGTATGTAGGCAGTGGCAGAGAGTACTTTTACTCAAGTATTGTACTTGGGCACAATTTGGAGGTACTTAAGTATATCCATTTTGTGCTATTTTATACTTCTAATCTATAATTAAGAGGGAAATATTGTACTTTTTACTGCACTAGATTTATTTGACAGCTGTAGTTTAATCTTCAGCTAATTGTAAAATACAATTAGTTGAAGATTAAAACAGTGGCTGGTCTAGTTTAGCTCCACTGTTATGTTTCAGATGTCGGGAGTTGCTGATGAGACTTCTCAGATAGTTTCATTTAAAAATTTGTTCATATCCCAGAGGGATCAAATTGAACAATATTTCACAATCAAGAACTAGAGAAGTCCAAAGTATTTTCATAGAAATTTCTATGGGAGAACTTTTCTCTCCCATGAATCATGTCACGATCCCTCAGATTTATGTCCTGACCCTCTGGGAGAGTCCAGCCCTTAGGTTGGGAACCACTGAACTAAACTGTTAGTTAAAACTAGCTCAAGTGACCACTGCCAGCACATTGTTTCATCAGGATTAATGATCTTATAATGGAAAAATGAATAATATAAAATTAGCTTTTTTACTTTTAATGCTTTAAATACATTTTGATTTGAATACTTTTTACTCAAGCAAGTTTTAAATGAATGACTTTTATTTGTAATGGAGTACTTTATTTATTTATTTATTTACAAGTTTATTTGCCAGTAACCACCTATGATGAACATAAACTTCATATATATGTATATATATACATAATATAATATAATAAACTGTATGTAATTTATCCTTCTTCTTTATTCGAATCCCCATGAACTTCCTCTAAAGTGGTTACTAGTCTTCCAGGGGTCGACACAAAAACAGCAATACAAAGACAACCATGTAAAATCAATTAATCAATCAGTAAGACAATGAAATGCAATAAAACCCCCAAATTATGACCAGGAATTAAGTGAAATGACTCTACACATGAACCAATAAATACCAATAATCTACGATAGAAACAAAAACACACAGCACCAAAATATAAATAAAAACAAAGATTGCAAAACAGCAATAACAGAATAAAATTTACATGCAATTTATCAAATTTTGTTTTAGTGACTTTTTGAAAGGATCTCTTTGATCTGTCATTTCATGCCCAGCTGTAAAGTCTAACACATGGCTTAACTAAAGTAAAATGCACAGATGTTTTTAGCTATAACTGTTAAAACTTTGTCAACAAACTGTACCTATTACAGTGATAAGTGTGTCTGAGTGTTGGTTTTTGTGCTGGCTTTTTTTCTGGGATTTCCTTTTTAAGTGCTGTGTAAGAGTGAGGGCAGAGCTGCTCCTCTGTCCATTAGAGCAGAACCACTATCCTTCACCTGACAAAGTTTGGGAAAGGACACGGATGTTTCCAGTCTACTTCATAGAGTTCAGCCCATGCAGCTCCGCCTTGGGAGCCCAAGTTTTTAGCGTTTGAAGAGTGGATGTGAGGGGTAAATGGGACGGGGGTGATGGGCCGGTGGGGGTCCGTATGAAGCGGACACGGACGCGGGGATGTGAATAGATGGTCTAAAATAAGAAGTAGCCCCTTGGTCAGAGTCGTGGCAGATGGAGGCTCAAAGAATGAAATGATGCCAGCATTCTTTGTGCAGTCTGGTGCCAGCAGTGCACTCGATGGACCGCTTGAGACCAGTGTAGGGCCGATGTGATAAGACAGCTGCCTTAGCCTAACCTCCACAAGGTCATTCTGGCCAGAGTAGAGCAGAGCATCGCGCTGATGAGGGAAGAGATGGACGAGTTGAAAGTGAAACAAGTCATGATTTTTTTAACTGTGGAACTTGAAAGATGCGTTTTCCAAGAAGCATTATTAAAGCGAGATCTGTTATGTTAAAGTGGTATGAGAAGTTGTATTGGTTGTGAAAGTTTTAAACATTAGCGCACTGTTTCTGAACTATGTTTTAAATGAGCTACCCAGTATATCAAAGCAAAAATTAGCATGGAGAAAGTTTGGAGGTGCTAATGACTTTGACTGTCCCTGTGGAAAGGCTTACTGTTCCAGAGAAGTTGTAGAGTAGCGTGTGTGTGTGTGTGTGTGTGTTACGGAGCGAGAGTAGAGTGTGATTCACTAGTTAATAAATCATGCCAGATGAGTTTATCATGGAGATACAGAAGCTCCTCTGGGTCCTGAGCTAACAGCGAGTATCTGGGAGCTGGTACAACACATGATGAAATGCCGTTGTCATGTATATCATTTTTATAGCCGCTAACTTTTTACCTTCGTCGCTGTCAAAGGGGCAGGATGAGTGACTGTGTGTATCAAACACACCAATGTGTTGCTTTAAGGAGGAGCCGGCTGACTTATCAAACTGGAAACACTTTTGCTTGTGCACCGCATTCACTGCCACGGCACCTTAAAATCAGTTTTTATCAGCTTAATCCGGTTTGATTATCTGCTGGCAACAAATTAACTATTCTTGTTTACTGTAATTGAGTTCTTCGATGAGTACTTGGTAATTCTGCTGAACTTTCTCATCTTTGCTTTCACAGGGGCATTGATATTATCTCCCCAGTGTGCATTGAAGATGCTCTTATCTTTATGCAGCTGATGCAGCTTGTCATCCATTGGGGAGTGTACTCGGATAATCATCATTAAATTGACTTGATAGGTTCTGACTTGGTGACTAAATAAGTAACTTGTAGCAGCATCATTTCTGCTCAAATGAGAGAAGAGACCTGGATCATGTCAGTAATCTTCTGTTATTTTATTTTATATTTTTATTTCTTGGAAAATCTTGCTTTATTTCGAGGAGACCAAACTCTTTGGAATGACTTTGAAGGCAAGAGCGGGCAGTGCACCATTCCTCCTGCGCTCCTCTCAGGGAATAAAAGTCAGTATAGCGGCTATCTCAGCTAATGACTTGGGAGAACAAACCTTGGTCTCTTAACATCTAAGACTTATTATTTTTAGCTCTGGCCAATGCTAAGCTTATCCCTCTTACAGGGAGCACGTTTTGTGATATCAGATGTGGAAATTAAAGCTAAATGACTTAAGGGGAAGATTGCCCACACTGCAAGTAGGCTACTCTGACCTTCAATAAAGCTAAGCTTGACATGCCTATTTCCCCCCTTTTTTGCTCAAGTCTTTTCAAATCAGCGGGCTTGTAACACGATGGCTCGGTATTAACTGCCATCATGTTTCCTACATTTCTCTAAGGTCTGTTTTTGCTGGAATTCAGAGGACTTTCCCTGAGATGATATGTTTGAAATTGCCTTTTTTTTTTCTTTAAATGTGTCAAATTGGTGCACTCTGTTTCATATTAACATTTCATCACAGATAATCTGGAATAGGGATGCACGGTATTCGATTTTTGCAGATCAAACATGCCAATATTTTTCAACTCATTTTGACTGTTTTTTTCCACCTAATTGCAGAGAACATCAAGTATCGCTTTTAGTGGAATTAACATATTATTGTGCCTAATAGATGCACGTAGATGCAGACATAATATGCAGTGCTTTTCAAAATGTATACATTCATTTTTTAGCTGGTGCCTGTTTGTCTTTATTCTTCACAAACTCGTTGTAATTATCATAAGGATGTAACGATACCAGAAATTCAAGGTATGATAATTCCATTATAAAAAGTCCACAATACGATATTTATCACAACATGAAGACTAGAAAAAAATGTCCTTCATTAAATATTACATTTTATGAGTACAGGATTTTTTGTTTGTATAAATTTGTTTTTCCTTTTAACTTAAAGTGCTTCTGCTTTCCCTCTTTAAAGCTACTAATAGGAACTTTCATATTGTATTGATTTTCAAGGCCCAAGTGGACAAAAGTGGTAGTGTTTCCTCTGCTATAGCCACAAAATATGAGATCACAAATAAAAATTATTCAAAGAAAAATCTGGCTAATTTAACTTTGCATGGGGAAATGTAAACAGAGGCTCCTCCTGTCAGCATGCTGTAAATCGTTTCATATGATTTCATGAAGAGACCTGACTTGACCTGGTGGCAGGCATTAAGAATAGCTATTGGCCTGAGTCTTTTCACTTATGGTCTTGTTTGCTTATGTAGGTCATATACTCTCATATGTATCATATTTAAACCGTGTCGTAGCTTTAATTGAATAAAAGTAGCCAGCCACAACCTAAGTGCAAAAAAAAAGTCATAAATTGTCTTTGGCAATGAAAGTTTGAATTATTATGTACAATTACAAAACAAAACAATACAGCAGTCAGTAGCAGTCCTTTTATAAAATAAAATAAAAATAATAAAATAACAGAATTAAACATGTAACATCGATGTAGATATCACCACAGTCTGGTATAGTTTTGAGACATTTTTTAATTGCGATGTTTGATATATTGTTACATCCCTAACGACTGGTATTACTTAAGATGGGCAACTGAATTTGTAGCGTTAAAGGAATGTGATTCGTCTCCCCCTTACATGACCGACGCTTCAAAAAACTTCCACACCACAGACATACTTGTATCATGTGTGCATAATGAAAGTCTCATCTTATCAGCCTGTCATACAGGCAGAAATTTTCAATTCGGCAGATGGCAATATTTCATTTTAAAGCCTTTAATGATGGCATGCTAATATTGTCGTGCATCTTTAATCTGGAATGAACTATTGAACTATTACATGACGTTAAGAGAATAGAGGCCTCCACTCCTTCATCTTGAGGTTTTTTTTTTTTTTTTTTTTTTTTTTGGCTCTTTTGATCAGCGTCATGTAGGTAGAGATATAAAGCACATTTCTGAGTAGACTGTCAGTGATTTACAGGGATGTGTATCCTTAATTATGCTTTGGCTTTTTGCATGGTTGAACATGCAGAGAACAGTTATATAAAAACAAAACCATTACTGTGTTTTGTAAGTTCAAGTTTAATTTTTACTTTCTCTGTAGATCCAGTTAGGTGTGAAACTAAAGACAAAGATGATAAATGGATTGTTAAAATACGTGTGACCTTTTTTATACACTCCAAACCACGGTTGTCTCATTTAGAAGTTTCCATTTCTAACACTTGTTGGGTGAATGTACTTCCAGTTTATTTTGTATTTTGTAACACCTCAGTGGGTGGACTGGAGGGTCTATTTTGAGTTTTTATTTTTATATATTTTTTTTAATATGCCCACTCTCACCTCTGTGCCTTCTGGTTCGCAGAAGAGCTCAGAGCTTCAAAGTTCCTGCCGATGTTTTTGACTCCTTCTAGTAATGAGATGAAGTACAGTACATAAGGGGAAGAAGTCTCAAGATGCTTTCCAGGGGGCTTTGGAATACATTTGGTAAAATGTTTATGATGCCAAAGACCAGGGCTGGCTTCTCATTAGCTGATCTACCCGTTGCAAGTGTTACAGCGGCATTAGTCTTTTGGGTTAATCTTCAAACGTTCCCATATTTATACCCATCAAATACCAGTGACTGCCTGCGACACCCTTGTGTGCATTCGGGGAACTTGCTTAGTTAAACGCCACAGAATAAATGCAGAAATGTGAGCTAAACTTGACAAGATCAAACACACTGGTGAATGTACAGACGCTGGCCAGTGTTCTAAGTGTGCTGCATTATTCATGTTCTCCAACATGGGGTTCCTAATGAGAGTCTGGTGGCTGTTTTTGGAGTTAGAGTCATGGAAATCAGTGTGACCCATACTTGGGTCTGTGGACAAAGCTTTTGCTTTTTTGGTGCAGCGAAAGTGGAATTAAAGGCCAACCAAGTTCATCAGCACTCCAATTTAGATGAGTTTTGATTCAAGTTCCAGACATCATTCACATTCATCACAGCCTTGTCCCGTCTGTCTTGTAATTTTGGCTTTACACTCATAAATTATTATTTCAAGTGTAATGTAACATCGGGATAATGGATGGAGCTGATAATTTATGTCAGAAATAAGAACATTTTGCAGTTTTCCCTCAACAGTAATGCTTAGTTTTCCAAGCATAATTTTTATAACTTAAAAAGTTTTCTTAACAGCGTAATAGGCCATTTCATGATATGCTGTAGACTTGACACTTCCTCCAGAGGGTTGCTCTCACATCAAGCAGCTAGGGCCTGTGGTTAAATGCAAAATTTACTGCTAGCATTGTAATAAGCCAGTGCAACAAAATAAGGATTATCACCCTGTGGCGTGCCGGTTCAGTAGGAGGACGCTGAACCAAAGGCTGAGCATCCATCCTATTAACACCACATATCCCTTGAAGAGTAAGCAGCAGGCTGCAGCTGAGCATGTTGTCTTCATCCTTGAATCAGAACTGGCAATAACATATTCAGACTGAAGGGCCTCAATTAGACACTTTAAAACTCTGTGTAATTGGTGTCTTTCTGCAGATTGCCTGTGGATATGTAGTGCTCAAATTAACACAGCCCAACTTTATGTCTGTATTGCTGTGATTGTCATGCAGAGTGGTGGTGGCAAGGTAGCGCAGACGCTGTGATTTTTATACTTCGATGTGTGTGTGCTGTCAGGCACCTCTCCTCCAAGGTCTTAGTTTAACTGTACTCTGTTAGAGAGCTGCATATGTTTACTGTGTGTATTGAATACTGTGTATTCATACTACACATGCATCTAAGGAGGTGCACATGATCAAAAATTTAAATGTTTCATCACAATATATTTTTTAAGCATTTAGATTTCATTGTTAGAACAATTTGTATCATAATGATTTCTTTCATTATGAAGTAATATATCAATTGATTTTTTTTTTTTTTTTGCCTGTATGATTTCTGTGTCAGTGGACCAGTGTGTTGATTTTTTGGTATCTTGCAGTGAGCTTACAGATTGCAGTCACCTTGTGTCACTCTCCTCTTCCAAGCATGTAGGAGAACCTATAGTGGGTGTGAAGCTCTTGCAAAAAAACAAAAGCTGTATCTAGACCCAGCATTTGGTTCATCTGGTCTGGGCTACTGTAGAAACCTCCAGGAAGAGCCCTGGACTTTGAAGCCAATTCGCCAAAGTGGCCAAACTGTGTAATGATAATGTCACATGATGCACTGTAGCCCAAAAAGACTTTTTCCTGTAAGCTTACATTGCTGAAGACGTGGCTGTAAAATGGTGAATGAAGAAGAAAGAATCAGAAGTTGATCCATCCAATCAAATAACATTTGGAAAGTCTAGAAGAACCACACGATTAAATCATTTTATCTCATTCTAGTTAGGGGAAGGCTAAACAGGAAGTTAGCCACTTGGTCAGCAGAAGTCTCTCATGTGCTGGCTCTGTGTGCTGCACAATGCAGAAGCATATGAGGAAGATCCAGCACGGAAGTTGCTTCATGCACCACTGAGTAGTTCTCATAGGAATGAAAGGAGGCCTTTCCAAATAACGATGGACAATTTTGAGGAAAAAAAAATCTTATATTTTGATTGATTGATTGCAATTGTCAGATGATTTACATCATTATTCTCATTTTCATTGTAAAACATATTAAAATGATTATTGTGTGATTTTTGTGCAGATCTGTACCAAACAAAAATGTTTTTTTTATATATTCTTATATTTCTTGTTTCTTATATCCTATTTCCACCATATTCTGCTAATAAATGCCTGAAAATCTTACCCAGAGGACCTTTTAAAAAACAGACCAAAAAAAAAATCACTTTAAAGCCTTCCTGCTCTCAAATATAAGTTGCAAAATACTTTTCATTGCATATCACCAGATCTCACCATTAGTTTGAGCTGCTGCAGTGCTGTTTCATCTATCTTTTCCTTACACGCGTTTTCAGCACAGTGTGGGTCCAGGCATGCCTTTAATGCTCGCTGCTTTGTGGTACTTCCTCTTTAATAGAAGGATTGTAATAATGAATAAAAGAAGACAAAGCCGAGCTATTCAGTGTAGACGTTCAGAGCTGGCTGTTTGGTGTGGAGGAAGAAATGACTCATGTTGCTGTAATTGACACATGTCTGGCACATCTATTCAACGAGGTCAGGTAAACTGTGGAAACTAGAGGAAATGATTTGGCGTCACACAAATTGTTTAATAAGCGATCAGCAGTTACGACACTGATGGAGACGTTGATGGAGAAGAATCAATAGTAGAGCCTCTGGGAAAAAGGTTTGGTTTGAGTTCAGTAATAATTAGCGTCTCTGCCAAGTTACATGAAGTGTTTGACCTCTGTGTTATTCTAACAGTATCCATGAGCACCTAGCTACAGTATGAAAACATCCTCAGTGCTATTTTCTCAGTCAGTATTAGCTCTATGGCAGCCCTTTGTCGCTTCACTGCGACTATGTAGACAGGCCTGACTGCTCTCCAATCTAAACATGTCAGCTTCACCGTGTCTTTTCCGCAGGCACAAGCAGCCCTCTGTTAGTCACTAAGGAACAAACACATGCGTAGCAAAGGAAAGCCCCAGCCTCCGCCTCCGGAGCGTGAGTCCTCTCAGCTTAAAGAGCACCTCAGCGTGGCTACCAGGCCCTCCCAGGAGGCACCTGGTTAGTGGCCAGTACCTGCAGAGCCCACCAAAGTCCCAGCAGAGCCCCGCAGCCGGTGGCTGATGGGCTATGTGAGAGGGCTTGTCACACTCACCCTGGTTAAGGAGCAGCTGGGGGTCCGGTTCAGGCGGGGGGCTCTGCACATGGATCAGATGCTGGCCTCTGTCTCTGTGCCTCCATGCTGGCAACCTTATGAATGTTTCAGTGAAGTGCTGTGAGGTCTGCCTGGAGAGTGTGGCCTAATCTTGCACTCCTCGAGCCGTGCTGCTTCACCTTGCCACAGCTTCTCATGGAGGGGGCTGAGATATGGTCAAGCAGATGCAGATATTGAACTTCCTGGGGGCTGCTTTCGTCTTAACCCCCCTCGAGTATAGAGAGAGGCAGGTGGGATTAGAGCACTCGGGCATCCAGCCTTCTCCCTCTCTCTGACTGTTAACAATCCCCGTATCGAAATCCTGTCAGCGCAGTGCTTTGTGTCTTCCATTAGCATTTTGTTGTGGTGTGCATCTTGAATGGCTCGGTACGCTTCTAGAAACCGCTCAATCTGGCAGGCGTCTTAAAAAGGCGATACACCCAATACTAATGAGGCTGCTTTCATACTAAAACTGCATTGGCACTTTTGTCACTTTACAATTCCGCTTTGTTTTCCCAACCTCATTTATTTGAATCATGACGAGTGGTTCGCTGTTGACAAACTGACACAAGCGATAACGTTAGAGGAAGAAATTTTGCCTTATCAGTTCTGGAGAGCAGCCATTACTGATTCAGAACACCGTTACAGTATTGTGGCATTCAAATGTTATTCATGCACAGTCAGCAGAGGTGTCTCCTTCCTCCCCGTGGTCATTGACTTCGGCTTGTAAGCTTCCTGTTTCTGATAATTAAAGGTGAAGTGTGTGTGCGCGTGGTGTGTGTGTAAATGAAAGGGAGACTAGATCATGAGTATGTTGCTCGACTATAGACTCTCCTGTGAGTGCAGTGGTAGCCTTTGCCCTGTAGAAAGCGCTGGCTGCTGCGGCTGCCCACTCGCTGACTAAGTAAAGGCTACATTTGCATAATTATCTGTTTAATTGGCGGGCTACTGCCAGAATACGCTCCTTTTTTTGTACGCTGTGGAGTCCACACTAAATTTGTTACAAAGATATGGGGGTTGAGATTACAAAGCAAGCAAAGCGCCAGCTCATGGCTTTCTTCTGCTTAACCTGATAATCGTTTGTGCTCATAAACACTTTTCTGCCCACGCACATTTTTGTGAGATAATTTGCCAAATGATTTTAAAACAATCATGTTGCTCAAGTGACAAGAGTATCCGCTATGATTAGGGACTTTATCATGTTACTGAAAATAAAATCAGAGTTGCAAGAGAAGAAAGGAGTTCAGTCTCATTTACTGTACTACTAAATACAGTCAAAGGGTAAGTATAGTATTTTTGAACTTGAGCCCCATTTTCCCATATTTTTGTGTCTAAGTGACTAATGGAGACAACAGTTTTTTAAATTGCTCCCTTATTGAGGGACGGTGCTGCAGCCATCAGTTGCAAAACTGAGCTGCAAAGTAGCCCCTACAGGCAACAGCACAATGTAAAATTAAGTCAATTAAAAGTTCTTGTTTTTGCCACTGACTGGCTCAGATTGTCTGAAGTGTCTGACAACATTATGGAAAAGGATCTTCAGACAGACTTCCTTTGCAAAACTGTAATTTTAACATCATCACCGCCATTTCTATTCAAATGTGACAGAAGCAAGATAAAAGTCCCCTTGGCTTAGTCAAAATAAACCCTTAATTCACAGTGTTAGATGTGAAAATGTCCAAAGTGGAACAATGTCAGACATCAGAGAAGGAGAGATCTCTGCATGTATAGCGACAGTACTTTCACACTGATGTGGTGAATTAAGGATTTATTTTGATGAAATGAGAGTTTGTTAGTGTTGGAACAGTGGATATAGGAGCCAAGATAGAAGCCAAGATTTTTTGGTGAGTTTTATTTTCTTTTTGTCTTGTTTGAATGATGATGAAAATGACAAATGTTAAAATTTCAGTTTTGCAAAGGGTGTCTGGTTAGGTTTGCAAGAGTAATTCAACAGCTGTTTCTGGTTAAACTAAATGAATCTTTTTCTTTAAAAATCTCTCTCTGTAGTGAATCTATAATGTTGTCAGATACCTATAATAATCTGAGCCTGTCACTGGCAAAAACAAACACATGTAGTGGACCACTTTGATGATGCACAGTTAGCTGTAGGGATTACGTTGCAGCTTAGTTTTGCTTCTGATGACTGCAGCACTCTTCCTCAATACTGGACCAATTTCAAATATTGTTGTCTCCATAAATCACTGAGACACAAAAACATGGGAAAGGGTCCAGGTTCAAAAATACGAAAGTTACCCTTTAAATATCAGTTCAGTGCCAGCAACAACAGCAACTCTGGGCAGGTAAGGCAAGCTAACTCATATAGAGTTGTTGAAATGAATAGTAATAATTAAGAATAAATGTGAACTTTTCAGTAGTTGTGAAGGTGGTTGTGTCTCTGCTGAGCAAATAACACATGATGGGGGTCCCATCTGCGTTTTACAGTCCAGTGACAGTGGAAGAGCATTAGTGCCCCCTCCCCCTTTCCCGAACCCCTCACATCCCCCCATTTCCATCCTGTTTTCATCTCCCAGGCTTCAGCTGCGGCCCTGTGAAATGCTCGACTGCTGAACAATTAACTGAGAGACTGTGAACTATGATTCATGTAATTAATATTTTGTGCAGAAGAAGTGGAAGAAGGATTGAAAAAAAACATAAAGCTAATTTTAATTGAATCAATCCCTGGGAACAGGTCAGAGGAGCAAGCTGAATTTATCTCTGCTATCCGATCCCCATTGGCCAGTACAGACGTAAAGGTGTGCGTGTCATTTGTTTTTCTGAATAATGTTGTGGACACTCTGAACCTCCCCCTCTGAGAGATGGTATTCAAGTATGCACTTATCTTCTTTCCTCACGCTGGCTTGGCGTAGTGGGAAATGCAGTATTTAGGAGGAACTATGCGAGAGACTGTTGAATCAGTAACTTTGTTCCATATGACACCGCCTCAGCTCTGCAGGGTGTTGTGCTTTGGCATACAGTCTCGGTTTCCCTCAGCGGCAAGCTTGCGTTCACTCTGTGTGTAGGCTATCAGTGGTGGGTAGAGGGCTCCTTTGAAACTGACTATAGTACGAGTGTTTGTGCCCACTGCTGCTGCATTTGCTGCGCTGGGCAGCCTCTGATCAGCCTGAGCCTTGCCTGCAGAGAGCTGGCGCAGCCTCCAATCCTATTCTATGTTCAAAGGTAAAGCAGACCTCTCATAGGCCCCGTCTTTGATGTGCTCTTCGACACCAGAGTCATATCTCTGCCACTGCACATCTCCTGGCAGACGACAAGAGCCAGGCCCCAAAAAAAAAACTTAATTTGCAAGTCACAATGCATTTCTACAGACATGCTTCATATTCAATTGCAGGCCTGTTTCTTGAGCCTGTTGGTATTATTTACGAGGAGAGCACAACAACAGCAGCACAAAGTGGAGAATTAAAAGGGCTGCTGCATTTAAGCCTCCAGTGCTGGTTGGTTGAGAAGCTGAGCCAGGATTAGCAGTAGAACAATGGTTCCCTCACAATGAGCATCCTCCATATAGCACATCACTGTATCTGCTGCAGATGGAAGGCTCACCTACAAGCATCCGAATTAGACTGAATTTACTCCGTTTGTTCATAAATCTTTGAATTGTAAATGACTCAAATGACACGTTATGTATCATTTAATCTGATATACCATCCCTGGCCACCCCCCCACCCTACCCCCCCCACCCCCGACACATAATGCTCATTTCACAGATTCCGCTTTGGTGTGTAAATTAGCTGAAAATAATGCAAATGATCTCAACAAGGTGTTAAATTTAACATCACCTGGCTTGTTAGGAGGTTTGCCAAAGACAGAGCACAGAACAAATGAAATCAAATGCATTTTGGCGCAAGAGCTATATGACCACCATAGCATCTCTGAGGAGTATCTGTCTTAATGATTTATACCACCACAAAGACCTCTGAGAATTAGCAGTTGAGGGTGATATTCACGGCGTCGTTTCAGTGTTGCAAATGAGTGTCCCTCGGATGCCTAATGGGCAGAAGAGGAGCTGAGGAAAGTGAGGAGATGCCCCTTCACTGGCTTTGTCGGGAAAATGATGCCAGTTTTGAGAAAAGGGATTATGCTCCCTTGTTTCTAGTTTGCTGAGGCAGTCTAAACACTTAGGTTTGGGTTTCTGAGCTATCACCTCAGCTATGAGGTTGAGTAACTCAAGCTTTGAGCTTGCGAAGAAGAGTGAGTCAGTGTTCAAGGTTTATTTATTATTGGTTGCCATGAAAACAAAGCAGCGGCTATTGACTAGACATCTTTGCTCAGGGACACACCCACGTTACAGTTCAGCTTGGATAAAGTCAGCTGTGATTGTGCAGTGATGACAGATACACTGTAGATGAATTCACATCTGTCCTTACAATCAGAGGACTTCCTGTCTAATTCATCAGGGTAATGTATTCCTTGGCTTTGTATACACACAGTAATCAGGTGCGGGTGTCAGTTTTCATCTCCCCCATATTCATTGTAAGTGCTTACCTTGCTTGCTGCTAGACAAGTTGTCATGTTGGGCTTGTCTAAAGGCTCGACCATCTCAAGGGGGGACGTGGAAAGCGATTTGCTGCATGCCACACCCGTGATCTTTGGTGGAGTGCCAAAAATTACAGTTTTGATGTCGGAAAACACCTTGAAAAGCAGCAGTTAATCCTCTGTGATAAGCTCTTTGTCAGCTGTTCATGTTACAGGAACAGTCAAGAGAATCCAATCCTTACACACACACGCACCATACTTGGGATTATAGCAGGTTTTGTTTGCACATTGGACACAAGATTGAAATAGATCCTTCTGAATGAATGGATCTTTGCCAAGAGGGATGCTTGAGTGAAAATATCTTCCATTTGATCTCAAGAATTGGGTAGAATACATGTGTTATTATACAATTACAGGAGCATATGGATGTAATTTAATGACCTCTTGGTTTGACGTCATATCCTTATGTTTTCTTTTACCCAAACATCGTGTTCATGCTTGTGAAATATTTTCCAAGAGCTCTGTTGGGATTCCTGCTCAGATATTCAGAGTGTTGCTCATCTGTGTTGGTCACCCCCAGCATGCAGAGTGCACCGGTGCCACTCAGGATAGAGAAGAGGGCCAGCACAGCATTGAATTTCGGTGTTTACAATGGCAGACAAATGGTATCACACTAAACAGCTTTTGGGCATTTATCTCACGAAATAACTCCATTCACAACTTGCTGTAGCTGCTTGTTAGCATGAATGTGATACTGACAATAATCTGACACTTGTTCATTTGTTATGTGCCAACAGTCATTATTGCCTCTCTCAAGTCTCAACTATTTGATCATCCCTAAACACACTAAATCAGTAATAATCTACAGTTTGTGCAGTGAGGTGACAATGTCTCACCCTCTTGCCTACTGTAATAACGTCCAGTTAAAATAATGCCTAATTGGGTTGTTTTTAAAAATCACTCAAGTCAGAACTGACGTCACTGGGGAAAACAGCCGTGCTTAGTCACTTTTTTCCAATGTGTTCTCTAGTGCCACAGATGTGGGATCACCACATCAAAAGACAAAGGCCCTCTGCTTGCCAATGGCCAGCAACCTCGTCAGGCCCTTTTGCAGAAACAGAATGACATCAACGACTGTGTAAAAATATGGCTGCAGTATCTGTGATGTCACTCATAGCTTTCTGAATTAAATTGAAGTATGGATTTGCTGCAATATTTTTTTTACAACAGGGCACAAATGTGGCACCAGCCAATATGCAAGCGGCTGGAAGTTTTGCTTCATCATTAGCAAAAAAAAACAAAAAACAAAAAAAAAAAAAAACAAAAAAAAACAAACAAAAAAAACAAAAACAAAAAACAAACAAACAAAAAAACAATGGTAATTTATAGAGTGGCTGGTAAAATTTGAACATCGACTAGCCATTTGGCTGGTGGACAAAAATTAATTTTGCACCCTGGCTACCAGAGACAAAAATGTCAAATTTGGACAAAAGGAAGGAAGCCTCATTATAGAGCTACAAAACATGCTTTACTTTAATCTTTAAAGCTACACTAATGACAGAAAGATAAAGTTAGCAACAAGCTGGGTATGTTCCACAAGTTAGTGGAGACCAAAAACTGCTACTGGACTTAAATTCATCAGATGGACAGAAACACAACTCCAAATGAATGGTATGCGTAAACAAGTATTGCTAAAATGTTTGTCATATCAACCTTATAAAGTGGTTATGTTTATTCAATGTAATGTTTATAGCTTTGTCTGTTGCCCCCAAGTGGCCAAAAAGTATGTTATTGCAGCTTTAATATCTTCCTAGTGCAACAACAATCCTCAGAATTGCCCACAACACACACAGTAGCAGAAAATTACAACTATAAACACTTAATTCATGGTTTTAGGGAGAAACTGAAGGATTATTTTAGTTGACCTCAGTCGAGCCAGAATCTAGCGGCCAGGAAATGAGGCACTGGCTACATGGAGTCCAGCAACAGCTCCAAGAAGTGACCACACGCAGTAAGGACTTTGGGCATGCCATGAAGGGTAGAATTTGATTCCAACAATGAGCATTGCAGTTCTTTTCAACACAGGCGAACATTAGCCTCACATTCTCTCCTTCTCTCTGCGCACTTTCTCAAAACTTCCACCTTGCTTGATGTAAAGCAAACAGCGCTTTAGGGACTAAGTCATGTTTTTTGCTTTCTGTTTTCATGATGCATCCAATGGGGTGATAGAAATTAGATACGCAGGTGTAAGATTTGTTCAGTGATCAAATTTATTGACTTACCAGCAAGCCTTTGTATGCTCAGCAATCATCATAACAGCAAATAATGTGAAAAGTTACCCCTCTACTACATCTCTTCCATCTATTTTATTACCGTATAATCTCCTGGACAGAGTGGAGCTTTGCAGCGACCAGCGCATTTAAACCCTTTGGAACCAATTGTAGGAGAAAGGCTGTCTTGGGATGCCCTCAGTGGAGAGCAGCTAGGCTCATTAGTTAAATCCCCACCGTGGGCTAATACAGCCCTCTAGGAGTGAAGGAGAGAGGGGGAGAGAAGAAGACATTTCTTTGACTCCTTCTCAGGGGTTTCTTTCCCACATTTTCTTGCATGCATCAGCAGCTAAGAAGGTGATGCACGTCGCCAGTTCTGAAGCCGCCGCCTTCAGCATTCTATTGAAGCCCTTCATTGGGGGGTTGACAGTGCTGGGTGCTGTGCTGGTGGTCAGGTGTAATGAATATATCATGATCAAATCGCAAATGTGATCATGGCATTTACTACAGTGAAAATACAAAAAAAAAATTTAAAAAGAGGCTCTCTCTAAGTACTTCAATTTGAGAAGGTCCAGTCCAGCCTGGAGGATTACTGACACTGAACAGAATATCCCAAAGGTTTTGCAGAATGTGGTGTACACATGCATGCAATCTGACCTTTTCCATTAGTAAGTGAGAGTAAAACTCTTGTTTTGTTCATAATGATTGGGGAACTGGAGGCCACAATGCAGGCAGGTCCCCACTTAACCAGAATTTATCTTTTTGGCAGTAAGAGGAGGGGTTTTGAGTGCTGTTATCTATGGCCTCCCCCTTGAACAAGTAAACAGCCCATTTATTATTAACTCAGGTTTAAGGTAGAGCATTAATCCTCTCTGACAGTTTGCCTACTTGTTAAGGCAGCCAGTTCTTCCTCCACAGCAGATGGCTTTCAGCTGCTGTTACTACGCAGCGCGGCTAGATAAGAGCTGAGAACCCACCAAAGTTTGTGCTGCATTGTCTCAAGCTGCAATGAGTTAATGTAAGGCAATTACACTTATCGGTTTTAAAGGTGTTACATGTTTGGTAATATCAAGATACCGTAGAGCAGGGACTGTCAACTCGTGGTGCACAGACCACATATTGCCCGCCAAAGCTTCCCATCTGGCCCGTAGAATGGCCACTGATTAAAGTATTCCAAGATTTATATATTTAGATGCTGTATTAAGTACACTGCGAATGCAAACCAAACATTTCCTACTGCTACAGTTTCACATTAAAAGCATTTAACTGGTGAAACATGATCACAGGAGATGCAATGTCTTTGTCGGTATGCTTAGCTCTTCTGCAATAGTTCGTCAAAAATGTGTTTACAAAACCAGACAACAGTCATTTTTGACAGCAGATTAGTTTGAAAAATTGCAGGGAGTGATGGAACGAGATAGAGCAGCCACAGTGAGCTGTGCAGCTTTCACTCCTTTCAACTTCTTTCACTTGGTCACAAATATGTCATGTGCAGAATAAAATCAGATCACAGTTGCTCACAGAATGATGGAAAAGGGCCAATTATTGCCTGACTTCTTAATTAGAATAACGATTTGTTTGTTTTGCTGCCCCCAGACTTCTGTGACTTGTAGTATCAAACCGCATTCGCTATTACCACCAGTAGCCGTAAGTGTCACATGCACAACTGTATAATAGCATCAAATTGGTTAATTAATGTTTCCTGCCAATCAGAACTGCATTCTGCAAATACAGATTTAAACCATCACTCCTCAGTGACATGCCGTCTTGGCAGAGGTCTGAATACCTTTTCTTGTTAACTATCTAGTTGTCAAGATGGATTTCCCACCTTTTACACTGATATTGGCTGTATAGGCTTTAGGCTGTAACAACAATATTTGAGCAAATTACAGCAATAATAGGCTCATTAGGTCTAAATAAATGTAATTTCAGTTTTATTTTAAGGCTGTCCCCCACAGTATCTGCTTAGAAAAAGTCTTGGTCTTGGACAAATATAGCTGAAGACCCTTGCACTAGAGACTGTTCATCAAAATACTAGGGCTGGGATGATATACTTATCTCTTGATTGGATACTATTGGAATATATGTGTGTATTGCAATTCTTAAGTATTGCAATTCAATATTATGATTTATTGTTTTTGACTACTTTTTTTTAACACTAGCCCATGGGAAAAAAGTTAAATAATACACTTTTAGAGACTGTATCTCATGATATTTTCAAAAAATAATGCACATCACATGTCAGTCATTACTGCTACAAATAGCTTTACTCTTCAAGTTAGTGACATAAGAAAATAATAAATAGAATGAGATATTAAGCCAAAATTAATAGAGGCCCCTGGCTGTATTTTTAAACAAAAAATATTTTCAAACCGAATTTTGAGGTTGAGTTATGACCCTTTGCTGTAGCACCTCAGTCAGAGTGTTGAAGCCAGAGTAGCAGATTGTTAGCAATGCAAAGTCAGCACAGGAAATAGCCAATGCATGAAAGCAGAAACACATCTTTTTATGTTTGTTAAGATAATTTTTGTTAGTGCATTAATAGTAATTCCCATCATGTGTTAGCAACTAACAGTCAAAGTGCTAGTTATTTATATATATATATATATATACATTTTTTGTTAGACAGTTACATGTGTAATTCTGGGAATTTCGAACAGTCCCTAAAAGATGTTTCATCTCCGAGTCAGCAGTCAATTGAAATGGTCACTTCAAGTACACTTCATCATAAATTTCAGACACTGGAATTGGCTTTGCTGCTCTCCCATTGGATGACATAAAGTTTGGCCTCTCTTCTCTTTCCCCTGCTGTTGATAATTGCACAAGAGCTCCCGTAGAGCCAGCTGTTCAAGTGTGTCCTGATTTGAACTTGCAAACTGAGTCACCCTGAGACTGGCGAGTCGGCTTTCTCTTCGACTTGTCTGCACAAAATCCCTTTTACAGCGAGGCAGTAGAATGATGTACAGACATCACAACAATGGGACAATCCAAGGTTGTTTTGTAAAGATACATGCTATGTCTACATTGTCCACATAATATGCAAGAGAACCTCTCGACCGCTGCTACTGTTCTCATTCAACCCTACACTTCACCGGTAGTGTAAATACTGACTGAATGTTTGTGCTTACAGGGCTGATTTTATGGTTGGAAGGGAAGCAGTTTAGAATAGAATATGAGGGGATGCCTTTCTATTTTATCAGTGAGTATGCCTCGGACTCAAAACCAGGAAATTCTATCAGCCGACAGGTTAAAAAGGCAATGCAGACTTTAGTACACTGAAGAAGGGGGATATCTGTTTGCTCTCCATCAACACTGTAGCACATGAATCAATGGAAGCCTGTGGGAATCAAGTGTGAAGCTGGGAGAAAAAGAGGCGAGAGAGGGAGGGAGGGAGTACTTTCCGACTTTAAGGCCCTGTCCCTTTTTTGAGTAGTAGTAGCACTCCCTGTGTGACAGTGAGAGTCCTCTGTGAGGAGAAAAAAAGGTCCCACTTTTTTTGCCTGAAAGAGTGAAGACAGAACTGACAGCAGAACTAATACTAATAGTTTATAGCATGGAACTAAAGACAGGCACTCCAGATATCTTTGAACTATAGTCTTGTCTTGTCTTCACTTACCCTCCAACATCTGGCTCACAGTTTTTCCAGCATTCAGTTTACTTTAGTGACATAGAGTAAGTCATGCAGCAGAATGTAGACGTGACACTGTAGGGAAACTTAAACAGTTTCCCACCTGACACAGCCTAGCAAACCTGACTATTTTCTTCATTGTCATTGCACATTGAGTGCAATGATATTAAGTCACAGGAATCCTGTCATTGCATGTATTCACAAACAATAAACAACAATTAAAAAAAGACAGAAAGAAATGATGATAGCTATGAATAAACAGTAATGTAGCTGATATTGCATATCTGATTATTGCACATTTACTGAAAACTGACTAAATATTGTTTTTTTTTTTTGTTTACAAGTAGTGCAGTTGTAATGGCACATGGCACTTAGAAGTCAACAAAACAAGGATTCAAAATGAGTAACTTTTGATTAATTTATTTTAAAAATGTCCAGCCAGCTCACAAATAAAACAACTTTTTAGCTGCAGATGTTAAATGTGTCTTTTGGCTTCCTGGTTAGGAGAGGGTCTGATTAAGCATGTGCAGTATGACTATCATCACTCTAGCATGTCTCTGATTGGAGGGATAAAGCCCGTTGCAACGCCCCATGTTGCAGCTGTCCCCAGTCTACCCTACAGTATTTCTCAAGAATATCTATACACTTTTTTTCTTGAGTATCTATACATTTTTTTGGAACCTCAAACAAGGAGCACAGCAGTAGGACTCGTATAAAGAAATTGTTTGATTTTAATGAACGCGGCTCTAATTCCCTCTTCATCACTGATTATGAAGGAGGAAATGTATCCGACCACTGCTGAGATAAATCAGCAGGCATAAAGAGCGGCATGAATTACGACATGAAGATAATTCTGTCATTCTTTCGCCTGTTTCACACATTCATTTCTGCTCTGTTGGTTTTACAGAAAGAACGTGAATGTTACACAATGGAGTATCTGGTTCAATTAAGCAAGTTTTTCCGACTGAAATGTACTTTCTCTAAGCCACTATAGCACTTCAATACTGCCGTATTCAGCATTCATGCCATGGCAAATATGGAGGATTGTCTTGTACAAACAGTTTTGCCCAAAATTGGGTCTTTTCCAAGGTTTGAAGTTATTCATTCAGAAGTGCCATGGTATTGCGAGCACACGGAGAAGGAAAAGAAAGATTTGTTGGAATCATCAGCTATCCAAATGAAATGGAATATCTTATTTTGTGGGCATGCTTAATTTGGATTAACCATATGAAAGCAATTAAACAGAGGCTTCCATTTATGGGATGGCGGGAACAGAAAATGTCAATTTAACTGTTACCACTGGAAAGTATGAAATAAGACTGACTCGTGTGACCATGCTCTGCTCGTATTTCATTGCTGTGTGTGTGTGTGTGTCATTTCTGAAGCTGTCTGCCCTGCCTGCACACCCCACAACACACAACACACACACACACACACACACACACACACACACACACACACACACACTCTGGTCTGATGTCACCAGCAAGGTCACATAGAAGGCACTACATCCTCCCATTCAGCTCCAGGTTTTACCCCACCCCTCAGCAGCCAGACCCACACTCTACAGCCAATGAGTGGATGACTGTTTCTGTTTGTGTGTGTGTGTGTGTGTGTGTGTGTTTCAATGACAGAGACAGACAGAACTTGAATTTGCATGAGTGTATTCACAACAAATGTGACACAGTGACGGTGTGTATGCAGGCGAGACAAAGACTGTTTACATGCACACCAGGGCACTCTTACATCTGATGATGTTACTCATAACCTCAGTCTCAAACTGTGATGCCGTGTTTATGTACCATGGCAGCTCGCCATGCTGAGATCATTACCCACCATGCTAAATATATTTGTCAAATAATTGTGTTTTTATTCTAAATGGTCCGTTTAAGTAAAGAGGCAGGCAGGAGAGCTAAAAGTGCAGCGTGGTGAATGTGTGCAGCTATTGCATACCACAGGCAGCACATTTCCTCATCATCACCTCAGATTCACCTCAACTGCTCAGTCAGTCCAGACATGTGAGAAGCAGCAACATGAGAGGCACCTGTAAATGTAAAACTGTGAGAAGCAACACATGAACAATCCGTTTATTTCATTACTGATTTAACAATTATAGTTTTATTATTATCATTATTGGAATTGCTGGAATCAAACCCAAGACTCAGCCTTTCGTCAGATGGGGCATCCCTAACAGTTACAGTTAAATCAATTAAAAATACCCATCACAGATTATAAGAGACCAAATTAAAAAGTTTTAAGTGGTGAGGACTGTAGCCTACAACTTTTGCAGTGATACCTTTAATTAATAGGATCAAAATGTTTAATGAGTTATCAGATTTGGATTATTATTATTTTTTACGTTATTCAGTTAACAAATACATTGACTAACTTCTGTCCACAGTATCATGCACAATATCAAACATTATCATTGTGCATGTGTAAATCCCTTTGACCTAAACTGATGTTTTATTGCTTGGGACATATAGGGTTCTTTTTTGTTTGTTTTGTTTTTCAGTAGATGAAGACAGCAGTGAGCTTTATTGTGTCTGTCAAAGACATGAAAAGTCAGGCACCAGTAACACTGGTGGGAACAAGGTAGTGGACAAAGATTGGTAAACACAGTGAAAATCATGGATGAAATTATATATCACAATATTTTTGACCAAATACACTGATATCAATATTTATCAATATTAGAACTAGGGCTGAACAATTCATGAACTTTTTTATTTTCAATTCACAGGAGGGACAATATTTGTCAAAGACAAAATGTGTGCCAAAAATACCATTTTAAATTAAATACTGCTGTACTGCAGAGATGTTCTGGTCTGCATATTATGTACTACAGACAACATCTTTGTTTTTATTGTTTTTTTGGTGACAGATCCCTGCAAAAATTACACAATAATTGTGTTAATATGGTTTTCACTGAAAATGAGAACAATGATGTAAAACTTATCATTTCCTCTAAAATCATGTCATGTTTGCAAGATCAATCAGTTCAACCCTAATAGCAACTATATTGTAAGGATGGCACAATATTAACACAATGAGATTCTTCATAAATAATCATCAGTAATGTGGATCTAATGACTAAGTGGATAAAAGCAAATAATAGAACAGGTATAAAAGTCTGGTAAGTTTAGAACATTACATCACTTTACTGTAAGGCAGCCTTTAAATCCAGGAAATTACAAACTTATATTACAATGTTAAGATATCCAAAATCTAAGAGTCTCATACTAAGATGTTAATATAATATCAATATATTGTACAGCCCAACTTTGTGTAATGCTGCTTTACCCCTTATAAAGTGTGATACTATTTTAATGCGGACAACTTATTTAAAGCTAAATTTACGTATTGTTCTTAGTGTCAATACACAGTATTCCCTGAAAAAAAAAGCCCCAAGCTCATTCTTCCTAGGTTACAAATATATACTTATAGTTCTTGTTGATTTTGGTAATTTCATAGGATATGTTGACAGTAAAAAAACATAGAATATCACCAAACTTAACTTTATAAGTCACAGTCACAAATATTATGAAGGAAATGTGATCAAGGGAAGGAAGGGGGAAGCAATAACATACAGTACATAAAACCCTGTTTCCAGACAAATATTGTAGCTTAAGGCTGAAAATTTAAATCTAGCTCTACATGCCAAAACAAAAGACCAGGTGATAAATTAAGTGTAACATGGGGCAATTACCAACCCATGAAAAAAAAACCTTTCACAGCAAAAATTCTGTTGTTACATTAGAAACAGTGACTCAATCTTAAAATCTTGTGGCAGTATTTTTTTTTTCTTAACTTAATTATGTGCAAAGGGACCATGCATTTAATGTGCCATTCTTGCATTTGAAAAAATAAGAGAAGCCTTGGTGTTTAGGACTAAATGCTGTGCTGTAAATAACACATGCAAAGTACTTTAATAATAAAAATGCCCTAATACAATAATGATAAAAAAAAAGGGAATGATGATGTTGATAAATGTGCAAACATCTAAAATTTCTTACATAATGTTCATCTTCTTTTAGTGAATAAAAACTTAATACTAAATACCAAAATGTTAATTCTAAGAATTTAAACTATCGTGTGCTCTACAAAGATACGGTAGTGTCCTTCAGCTCTCGCAGCTTACTCATCCAAATCAACAGTGTACAGCCAGTGAGTGCATTAGAGTGTCGCCTGTACATGTGTGAATGTGTCAGGAGAGATAGAGACTGAATTTGTGAGGCAGAGTGCATAAATGTGTGACACCAAGTGTGAGTGTACATGTGTGAGAGTGAAAAGGTAGAGAGGATGCATGTGTTTCAGTGTTAGTGCAAGACTGTGTGCGCATGTGTGTGTACATACTTGTCTGTATACAGTATAGTGTGTGTGTGTGTGTGTGTGTGTGTGTGTGTGTGGTGGTGTGTGTGTGTGTGTGTGTGTGTGTGTGTGGGCCTGCTCTACACTGCGCTGGGGGCCAAAACACTAGAGATTGCTTTGATCTGGATTCTCTGTGTCTCGTCCAATCACAATCATGTCACCAACTCCCCACGGCAGGAGCGACTCATTCATGGTGCAGAGAGGAGACCCTCCTGCATGTTATTACTTTATATACACTTCATTTTACAAGAACTATGCTCACAAAATGGCTTCATCCATATCCCCAGATGCCTCACAATACTGATGGACAAAAGAATTTTACAGTCACCAGCAGGGATGTGGCACACAAACACAAATGTTCATATTAAGAAAGCATCTGCAGTGGTCAGTTTGTTGGTAGAGGCGATAAAGTGACAAAAGTAAGGAAAGTTTAGGCTGGGTGTGCGTGGAAAGGAGTCGGTCACAGAGAGAAGGATGCCTCTGTAATCTGAGAGTTTTTAATTTTCTCCCAGAAACTGGAAGGAAGAATTTAACAACCTACTATGCTGAAATATTCATGTCCACTTGACACTTCAATCATCCTTAGAGGTCTATTTGAAATCTATCCTGCATTTAACTTCCTGATGAATTATACACTTTAAACTGCCGGCTCTGGACTGTTGTCCTGAGTATGTGATCCAGATTTTCCTCTGAAATTAAAACAAAATTAAATTTTTCAAAAGGTGATGCCCATTTTAAATATTTTTATAAAACTGGAAAGACTTCCTTTAACTGACAGTCATTTATCAGGAATTGCTAGTTGTTTAAATTTCATTACAGTGTACAAATAAAACATGTCTTGACTGCAGGCTAAAATGACTTTATACCCACATTCAAAACGCATTAGACCAGTTAGCTGCCTCAATGTGAAGGCACAGAGCACTATTTGTTTAAATGACTGATAAAGTTAAATGTAAAGACACTGTAATCAAAATAGATCATTTAATTTAATATGTCTTCCTTCTGGCTGTTTTGAAACAGTCCTGAGGATTTCTTTCAGTCTTGTTATGAACTGTCTCTCAAAACAGTATGGATTTAGCCCAAAGCATGAAGCCAGTGAGCATAAATAAAATACATTTCAATGCATTTATTGTTATTGTGCAGTAACTTAAGCTCACCAAAATGTATTAGCCTAGAAAGTAACAGTCATATATAATAAAGTCATGTTGAGTATATAACACAGTAACAATATTTTTTTTCTTGTCTCTATTGCTGGAAAATGTGGAACCCTTTCAGTGCAGTTCCATTCACCTGTTTTTTATGCATATTTTCAATTTGTGAATTAAAGGGATGAAGTTAGAGTTTTCACATCTGTGAGTATGCCAGGTGTTTGCTAAGGTCCATGTGATGTAAATTTTGTCATCAGAGGATGTAAGTGTAGGCTATGTGCGGACGATCTGCGAACCTTTGTGGATGATCTGTGCGGACATCTGCGAACCTTTGTGTGTGGGCTGACATCCGCAGCTTGCCTGCAAAGCCACTTCACTGCAACGAGCAGTAGAATACCAGCGGTGCATGTGTTGAAAGAAACCTCCAAGTGGACTCCATAAATAATAAATAAAATAAACAAATAAAAAAAAAAATAAAAGCACTACGCACCTGGGGTGTCTGCTGCCGTCCATGTACGCCTCAGTTTGGCAGTATGTCGAGGCCTTTAAACATCACACAAGCTTCTGCTCCACTGGAAAAATAAAAAATGTTAGTCGATGAAAACAGTTGGTGTCTGTGGAGGCTGTAAACCTCTAACTTAAATTAATAAATGAAACAAATAGAACTGTTATATTGCCATCACATTTCCTGTCATTTGAAGTTTGACACTCTTTGCACCCTCTTTTTCTTTAATGGCTCTCTGAATCAGTGCAACCCCGTTTATTTCCCAACTCTTAATATTTTCATCAGAGTAAATGAAAATGTTTCTTAATTTGCATTTTCTATTGTCAATTTTCTGGCAAAGTGATAAAAAATTTGCACTGCTGTTGAATAATGAATTAAACAGCCAAACTACAGTTTCATCTGATGGACAATACAGATTGTTTCCAAAAGAGCAGAACAATGTAAGTGGGCCTGAAGTACAATTGATATTTTTCAGTTCATGTGACTGTATGACGAATAATTGGTCACTGATTAAGAGTGTAGTAATTATTTTTAATGCATAAAAAGTGGGATCTTAATACACCTGTGCACAGTAATTCAAATTTTATTTGGATGAAGTATAATCATGACACAGCAGTCATATTTCGTTGCTGTTAAAGTTTCAGAGTGTCTCTTTGCTTCTGAAATTATATATTTTCTTGAATTTAGGCAGGAAAGTAATGGAGGAGTCCAGAGAGTGACAACCTGGCAGAAAGACAAATTTGTTGATAACTGGCACTGACACTGAGTGATGGGAAGCAAAATTGTCTGTTCCCATTACCTTTTGGAATTGAAATACATGTTTTTTTCATATCATTTGTATTCAGTGCAGCTTCAGCCCTAACTCATCATTAAAAAAACAACTTTTACATTAGCTGGCACTGATTATTAGTAAGTAAATGATTTTGAATAGAAAATATATGGCATGTAACTTCCAACAGACCTAAAGTGACCCTTAGTCAAATCTATAATATAAGACAAAAATAAAACTTAAGATAACAGTCTATAATTCCCATGTCTATAATGCATTATAAACATACTTATAATGCATTATAATCTGCTTATAGCACTATATAATTATAGTTGTAAGTACTATTAAATATCTAAAATGCATAACAATAATCATAACACATTATAAAGCATTTTATAATGACATCGCATCAAGTATCCTAATGCTTCATAATACTTAATTAATTAATCATAATTGCTGGTCAATTACTGACTTTTTTGCAATGATCATAGCGTTTTACAATACACTAATACTAACCCTTAAAGGATGGTTAAATTAAAACGAAATATTAATAACTGGAGTACATTTACAAAAGAAACATTAATTGATTATATGTCATTTCCAAATGTATAGGTTATCTGATTTAACAATGACTTTTTCTTTTGGTGAGAAACATCTTCTCTTTAATTACTTAACTTAAATCACCTAATTACCACTTAAAGTTATTACTTGTAATCACATTATAATGCATTATAACAGCTATTATTACGCATTATAAAATGATTATAATGTATTACCACTGTGAGAATTATAATACACTGTGAAAATGAAAAATGTCAGTGAATGACAGTTATGATGGATTATACTTGACTTTATAAATCATTACAGAAAGCTTTATAATGTGTTATGATTATTGTAATAAAGAATTATGAATATTTGAGCTCCTATAACTATAATTATACAGTGCTATAAGCAGTATACCAGCTTATCAGTATGTTTATAATGCATTATAAACATGGGCATCATAAAACTCAGTACATGATGTTATTGTACATTCAGTAAATGAAGCAATTCACGTTGTTAAATATTAAGCTGTGAAGCATCTCATCAGTGCGTTTAATTTTCCCTCACACACAAAGCTAACACTGATGATGAAACAGCAAAATAAACTGATGCCCTGTCCAAGCGCTGCATTAGGCCTTTTTATTGGACTCATATTATATGATCACAGGAGAGCAATAGCCTGGAGCAAATTGATTAGTTCAAAGAGGCAGTGGGTAAAAGGGAAAAAAATCCCCATTCAGATGACTCCTCCTTACCAGAGACGGGAACCAGCAGATGATGAACGCGGACTGAGCATTCAGTCCAAACACCTGTCTGACAGCAACAGCTTTTGCCCACTAGTGTTTAACATGTGGGGGTAAAGAGCTCAGGAAACGAAAATGCAAATAAAACAATAATGCCTTCTCCCTGCTTTGCAAAACAGAGAGGGCTTGCATCTGTGGGAGGGGTGGGATGTCTAACAAGAACTAATGCTGTTTATGAAAGCAGAGTTTTTGCATCTAATCACAATGTCTATTCCCATGGGCCTGCTAGTTCTTCATGCTTCCCTTCAGACTGGTAGAGCACCTCTCTTCCAGGAGCGCTGTATTTTTAGGATGTTGTGAAGCTTCCTCAGCTGCATACAGAATGAGATGCTCGCCTTTAGGGGGATGTCGAGTTTGAAGATGATGTCCTTTGGATTTGATTAATTCAGTAACGGAGAGAGAAGCTGTCCCTGACTCAAAATAGACTCCCTTTAAATGACTATATTGCTGTTGTTTTCTTACTTTTCACTGTTTGGTCTCTTTGCCACTTATCAGTGCATCACGACAGGAAGCACACAAAAAAATAAATAAGTTGTAGGGCTATCAGTGACGGGAGCCTGTTTACGAGCGAGTCTGCTTGCGTGCACATGCATGTGTTTTGCATTAGCTTGGAAGAATATGCTTAGCACAGAGAAGCCTGTCGTCTTCCCAGCAGAACAGCCTTCTTTTTCCTCATTCCTCTCCACCATGCTGCTCCTGTCTCTGCTGCTGCCACTCTTGTCCAGACGCAGTCCTCTGAAGTTCACCATTAAGGCCTACATCTCTTCAAACCTGGTTTAATTGCAGTTTATTCTGTAGTCATTTGTTTTTTGCTTATGATGAGTGATGTTAAAAGGAAACATTAGGTACAGGTAATAGACAAAAGCATTATGGCTGCCAGGATAGAATGGAATTAGTAATTTATTTCAGAGTGGTCAGAAGAAAACATCCATGCTGCTATAATAGAAGTCTGTTTTTGGTTGTAATAAATTGTCATGCATGAGCCATTATGGCTATGAATAGGAGATTTTAATGTCAACAAAATGATCCACATGTTACTGTGGATGTAACTTCGGTATTTATTAACCTGGACCTTATTTTCCCATGTTTTTGTGTTTAAAGCCCCTTTTACACAGGACAAAAATCCATTAACACCCACTAACATCAGCTTTTGACTTCAGTGGGAATGGGTACTACTGGCATTCAGTCCTCAGTCAAATGACTCTGCAGTAGTCACTGGTATTTATCAGCTCCACCTCAGATTGGCAGTGATGTAAACTTGACACCCTTGTCGCTTATTAACTTCTGCAATTGTTTTGCTCCTTTTTCATACACATGTTCAGCTTGTCTTGACTTGGTCTGACTTGGTGCATCAGAGTTTGTACCGGCTTGAAGGTGTGTATTTAACTGAAACGCTCATCTATAGTTGAAAATCTGAATGATGAAGGATAAACATCTTTATTCCTAAAAATTCTTCGCACAACTCTTCCTACATTATTATGTTATCTAAAAATGTTTATTTTGAAGCAGCAAAATCAGGAAATGTTAGATTTTTGTCGGCAGTAACTATACCTGACCCCTACCTAGCTGAAAGTGAACATGAAACAGTAAAATAAAGCAGATACCTGAAAGTATAAACAGTGACACAGGAGAGAAACTAAACTTAAACTACAGAGATTTAGTAAGATGCTACAGAAGTACTGAGAGCTGAACACACACAGACTTTTAAAAATGCCCTTCTCTATACTTTTCTGCGCAGACAGAGTTGAGTCTTGACTTTCCAGTGTGCAACAGAAAAAAACAGAAAAGCAAACTGGCCTGCTGGCAGAAGGAAAAGGTCATTTTGGTTTTAAAATGTATAAGTGACTAATGGGGCCAACAATTTTTGAAAATGAGACCACTGCAGCAAAACTTAGCTACAGCGTAATTCCTCTGGGAAATGACAAATTGTCAAAGTATGTCCACTTACTGTGCTTGTTTTTGCCACTGACAGCCTCAGATTGTTATTGTAAGTGTCTGCTAACATTATGGGCATGGTCGCTACAGAAAGAGACCCTTTTTAAAAGGAGTAAGATAGGTTTTAACAGCTGTTATCTTGCTTTTGCCAAACTAACCAGACTCCCTTTATAAAAAGGTAATTTTAATATTATCATCATCATCTTCATGCAGACTAGACAAAATAAAACTAACCAGAAACATCTTGGCTTGTCTTTCCGCTGTTCCAGCAAGCATCAACTCTTGTTTGGTTAAAATAAACCCTTAAATCACCATGTTAGATGTGAAAATATTCTGCCTCTACTCACCGTTTCTCCCCGCTGCTTCTCTGATGTCAGTCCTCCCTGTTGCTCTTCTCCTGATGATACCGTCACATCTAATGCAGTGAATAGGGGTTTATTTCAGTCAAAGAGTTGGAGATTGTTGAAACAGTGGAAAGACGAGCCAAGACGTTTTTGGTGAGTTTCATTTTGTTTCTGTTTTTCATTTGAATGAAGGTGATGATGATGATTTTAAATTGCCATTTTGCACAGAGAGTCTGGTTACTTTGGCAAGATCAACAATACAGCTATTTAAACATATCTTTCTCTTTAAAAAAAGGTCTATCTCTGTAGCAATCCTTCCATAATGTTGCCAGACACTTGTAATAACAATCTGAGCCTGTCAGTGGAAAAAACAAGCACTTTTAGAGGACTTACCTGATGGTGCACAGTTGCCTGGAGGGATTACACTGTAGATAAGTTTCACTTCTGCTGGCTGCAGCGCTCTCCCTCAATACGGGACCAATTTCTAAAATTGTTGTCCCCATTAGTCACTTAGACACAAAAACATGGGTCCAGATTAAAACATACTGAAGTTACCCTTTAAACTGTACACAGTGAGGGTCACTTTTTGCAGCAAATACTGTAGTTGTTCAAAAGACAAGAGCTTTGTAATGGATATGTGTCTGATCCTCCTCATCCATCAGTGGCTGTCATTGCATAAAAAAAAACAAAAAAAAACAAACCAAAATGCTGCCCCCACTTGATACTAAAAAAGCTCACAATTCCCCTGAAAGATTACAATGAATCTTCAAAAACCATGTGTACCAAATCCAGTTGGGCTACAGCATGTCAGTCATGTACTTAATATTCTGGCTCATTTAGCATCTTGAAGAGAGATTAATGACACGAACAATCTTTACAACAATCCCCCAAAGATGAAAGAACTCTCAAACAAAAGCACATGCGCTACAACTTTGATTTAGCGCTTTAATACAATGCTAATTAGATCACATGCAGTGTCTCCTCATGAAATCTACTCCCGTCGTCTAATTATAACGGCCAGATATGCCATAATGGGACACATGTATTTTAAATCAAAGCGGTTGCATGACAGAGGAGAAGGATGATGGAGAAGTAGCGCTGACACTGACACCGTGTACCGACAGAGTGGACATTAGCTCAGTCGTGTCCGTCAAATTGTGCCGCCCTATAGGCTCTCTCTGTGGAGGAGAGGGTGCTGCTGCCGGCGGGGTGGGAGGGCTAATTGTGTGTCTGTATGACTAGTGTGCAGCCCCAGGATGACTAATGAAGAATCCTCAGCTTTTGAACACGTCGTTCACCTCCTTCAGCACTAATTAATGGCTCATTGAAGGAGGACTGAATTTCACCCCAGCCTTTTTCACCTATTATCCACTACTTTAACATAGGCCTCCTCTGCATACTGAGCATGTATTAAAGCAGCCCGGGTAATGTAAAGCCTCCTCTGAAAGTCTTCCCGCAAAGTGTGTTTTTCTAATGAATTAAAGATGGCTTCCTTGCTCTCTGGCTGGTAAACACTGCTGTTTGCCGCATAATCAGCATACGGATTTATACAAATGAGTGCCATGGTTGAATTCAAAAATTCAGATAATGGCTGAAAGTGAAAGACTTTAAAAACAGTGGATGTGGCATCAGATGCAACCGTTACACTCGCAGCTCTTAATCACTGTCAACTTTTGTACTTGTGCTCTGTCTTATCAGTGGTGAGAAATGATCGTACATCCTGTTTTGTATTTCCAGGAGATGTTTTCTCTCCTACAAATCCTTCCAGGGGTGTGTCAGTGTGTGGGCCTCCATGAATGGGTTTATCTGTACCAACAGTGACCTTCCGTTGTGCAGGGGTTGATATGGGGGCCGTGAGCTGACTGTTGGAGAGAAAATCACAGCTGGGAGTGGGAGAGTAGTTCCTGATCTGACAAAAAACAGCAGCTGATGTGAAAATGGCTCAATTAGGGTAGCCATAAACTCGTTAGGGCCCACGTCATGCCCCCAGGGCCGGGGCTTCTTTATTTGCCGCTGCGGTTAATATTGCTTCAGCACATTAAAATGTGCAGTTGATGGGCGCTCAGGAGCCCTGGTTGTGTCAGAGAGTGCTCTCCTGGTGGACACTTAAACAAAGAATGAGCCTACTCACTCCCTCAGCAGAGGCACAATTACCAATGCTGTTTTTCCTGGGGAGAGAACAAAACATGGCACGGCGCTCAGGCTTTTTCCTACAGGCTAATAGAAGGTTTTCACTCCTTCAGTTATACAGCTGGCAACATGTCAGCACCACAGTACGCTATCCGGTAGCCACGGATCAAAGCAATAGTCTTAAATCATGGGTTTTGTCACTGACAGGCTGTAACAATAAGGGTCCTTTTTCCGGCATGTCTGTCTGCCAAACAACTGAAGTAAGCATACCTTTTCTCATGCAGAGCCAAGATGTACACAGACAGATGATCACAGTGGCGGTTGGGCAGCCGATAGCACTATCCTCCGGCTGCTGCCCACGTTTGTGTCTCTGACAATTAGACTCCGGGCTGACAGGGGAGCATGGTTCAGCCACTGAGTTAAGAGACTTTGTCAAATGTGTAGCCCATCAAAATGCACGGGCGGCCCCAGCTGAAGTCAGTCATCCCCTATTAACGATGGCCCTATTAGCTCCTCCCGTGACCTGTGAGCTGGGAAATGAAAGGCGTGGAGGTGCAGTCATTTATATAACCAATGTCAGGGTGCGTCGGACATGGACACCCCTCATCTCCCCGCGCCTCATCAGCCTCTCTGATCAGATGGGGATGCATAATACATCAGACGGCCAGTAAGTGGAGGAAAGACATTCATCACTGTCCACCTTTCAAATTAGATCCCACAGACGTGGCAATCAGTCAGACGCATCAGTATTCAGTCCTGGCTGAAGGCTCTCCTGCAGAGACGTCCCCTCCATTACAGCTTTACAAACCTTACTTTAGTGTAACAACCGCCTTCGTCGCATAATCTCTACTTCAAACAATAGTGTTTTTCCCTACATTGACTTTTACTCCGATGTGTTAGCCTGCCACTGTGATTGTCTGTACAGATTTATGGATATGGGAGGGAGGCCCCATCCGGGAGAGTGTTTATGTCTTACAAGCTATATATATTTTGAGCTTGTCAAAGAGATGAGTCTGTGTCTATAGGGCGTAGACGAGACATATGAAACTGTAGTTTAATTTAAATGTTTTCTATCTTTCCCCCGGGGATCATGAGGGTTTCATCTTACAAGAGCACTTATCCCTGTTCGGTCAAAATGCATTCTGGCAGATACCACGCTGTAACAGATTTATTGCTCCTTGGAAGATTGTTTACATATTATTATTCCATAACTGTTCTCTCGGCTGTCTGTATAAAGATATTTTAACTGACAATCATATACTGTCTTTAATTGAAAAAAAAATTGTAAAAAAAATAGGCCCCAGCTTGCCTAATTAGAAATCTTCTCTTCTCTTTCCTTATGTTGCTGTCCCTCTGATGGTGGCCTCTTCCTTCTGCACCTCAGGTAAGAAAGTGTTTGAATTTAATTCTCTAGTTATCCACAAACTAATGAAATGTAACTAAACTTTAGGTTTATACTCTATGATAGACAAGGCCTGGCAAAGTTAAAGGTATACTATGCAGGAGTTTCCTTAAAAACAATGTATAGAATATCATATAAAAATAGTCCCTTTCAATCATCACTTATGACTCACTAGACGTCTGTAGTGGTGTCTGTATCTGCAGATTTGCTGCCCTCTGTCTGTATTTTCTTATTTTTGTCATTTCTGGCGGTCAGTGTTTGGCCGCGCAGGTTGTGAGATCAGAAATCAAAAATGTAGCGTCCAGGTTACATCACTGTCTCTGGCTCTTACATGTAACTAGTTACTCTCTGGGCCCTACTGGCTGATTAAGAGAAGTGAGGAATCAGCAGTCATTAAAATTTATATATAGGTTTTATATAGGTGTTTCGAGGTCTTTCAAAAATTGTGAATCACTGCAACCATGAGAGGTCCATGAGCATACAGTCAAAAATGTGCATAAAAAATTTTAGGCTGATGGGTCCAGTAGTATGTGAGATTAGCTGCAGACGCACTTCAGCCCCTTCGGTCATTAACACGTACACGTACAAGCATTTTATTTCTGTGATTCACTGCTTTGTTCTTGCTAATGTTACTCCCTCTCTTCATTTACTCTCTAGCTCCCTTGAACACCACCTATCTTTTTGAATGATGTGTTGCACGTAACAACCAATACATCCCGCATAGAACACCTTTAACTTTTTCTAATATTGATCCCAGTTAACTGGTTCGCTTGTACACTTAGTTTTATAATTTTTGTCAAGCAACATATGCAATGGTTATGTGTGTCATAGTGTGTGGCTACATTTCCATCCGCAAATGCATCTAGTGTGTTTATACATATTTCTTACAAATTAAGTGAAACATAAAGTTCACTGGATGATGTGTCATCATGTGTATCCATTATGAAATGAAGGGTTGAAAGAGCATGAGCTTTAATTCAAGCCCACCACAATAACATGAACACATTCCCAAAACTTTCCCTAGATGTTTCATCAGCCTAATTCATTTTGCACTGAGCTCAATTACTTAAGTCATATTCCCTGAAAATTGCACATTAAATCGAAATCTGCATGCTCTGTTACTGCGTCGTAGCAGGTTCTCTCGCAGGCGCTGAATCCATGGTTAATTACGTCTACGTCAAGCCAATCTCAGCACTTGTTTCTGATGTATTAAGCAGTAGCCTCTCTGTCTCTTGGTTTTCCTCAGCAATTAAGACAGTGTGAAAAAAAGGACTTTCCACAAGTCTTTTTCCATTTAGACCTCAGGCAGAACGCTTTATTTAGTCTAGCCAGTCTGTAATGCGTGGCTTCTGTTGGTCTTGACTGAGGTGGACCATGATGCTAAGTGAGTCTCTTTGTATGCCAGAGTGCTGAGAAGCAGATGTGCTGGGTGATCAGCTTGAGCCTCAGCCACAGCTCGTCTTCCTGGATGTTTGGTTCTGTGGTGTCCAACTGTCAGAGTTTCCCCGAGGCTGCTAATCGGCTTTGAAATGGAAACAATTAGTTCCATAGCTGAGGTAGTCTGTTGTGTGGTTGGATTCTGCCTTAGAGTCTTCACAGCTTTTGCTGTGTCATTGGGAGCTAGCAGAGAGGATGTACTTCTTTACAGTTGAATGTTTGTTTCTTGTATTTTCAGCAGTGAGAATTTAAAGAGTTTAGACCTCCTTTCTTATATAAAAACATACAATATATCAGGACTGCCCCTGAAAATCGAAGAATGAATCATCAGTCGGAAATTCTTCCAGTTGAGCAGTCTGTTTTTTCCTTTGTCAGTCAGTGTGCATCACAATAACAGGATAAAACATAAAATGCACAGGATAACATTTCAGTAAGGAACCGTAAATAAGGGGAATCATAAATATATATTTTAAATTAGTTTATATATTGTATTGTATTGCATTATATTATATTATATTATATTATATTACAGCAGGCTTTAAACTTTACAATCACTACAAATCACAAAACTAACTGTGATGGAAGCAGAGAGGAGTGATAGAAACAGAGCACAGCTGACGTGCTGCAGAAGGCACTTCACTTCAGTGCACTGCAGAGTGTTCAGGGTAGGTGCTTGCTTCTTTGTTTTTACTTGTTTTTGCCACTGACAGATTCAGATTGTTATTATAAGTGTCTGACAAAATTATGGAAAGGACTGCTACAGTGAGAGCTCATTTTTAAAGATATGCTTTGTTTAACCAGAAACAGCTCTTCTATTGCTCTCGCCAAACTTGCAAAACTGTAATTTTAACATCATCACCAGCTTCATTCAAACTCAACAGAAACAAAATAAAAGTGACCAAAAATGTATTGATTCATCTTTCCACTGTTCCAACAATCACCAACTCTGGTTTGGTTGAAATAATCCCTTAATTCATGGGGTAAAGGAGCATGGAGTGTGCAGGGCAGGTGACACCGAATGGTCTGTGGTGCGCTGGGATTTTATACCTGAACTACAGAAGGACACACACTTTTACTTTAGCTAATTCTGTGAAAGTAACATTATGGAGAAAGGCATTAAAACGCGAGTCTTACTGGTTAATCATACTCATGTTAGCTGACATGGGAATTTAGTGTTTTGTACAAAAGGATGAATTGTTGAATATTCGCATTGAACAGCCCAATCTGATTTGACTGAAAAAAAAATACTTGGGGACAGCCCTATAAAATATAATAATTTTGTTGTCATACACCCAGTAATCCACATGATCTGTTAGTGAAAATAGTGAGACACACCTCAAGCCCCCAGCTTGTTATTAAAATAGCTGGACAATGTAACCTGGTCTATGTGCAGTGACTTGAAAGTGTGGAAGCGTTGAGGCAGCTCTTGGAGCAGCTTGGAAGGTCTCCTCAGTCTCCTCTCATCAGATGTCTGGCTTTAATTTGTCTCAGCGCGCCTGAGGAAAGGTCATGATCCAGATGCTTTCACCCTCCTCTACTGGTCTTCAGCTTTCCACAAGAGGAAAGGAAAGAGAGGGAGGGATGGACAGAGTGGGAGGAAAGTCCTAGTGTTCCTGCCTTGGCTCACTCCTTACTCCCTCCCCTACAACTACTGTACATCCTCATTTATAATGAGCGTGCCTGTCCGACAGAGTGGTTGCTCATTTGTTGGTTAGAGGGAGGGAATGGCTGGGATGACCAGGGACACCTATGGATGGGTGACGGGATCTACATACTCACTGTAGCACTGAGGTGATTGAGCAAGTCCCAGAGCGCACCTTGTCTCTGGGATCCCTTTTCCAAATTGTGGCAGCTGGAGCCTCTTCTCTCCTCCTCTCCACCCACCAGTTCCCTCTGCAGATCGACACTACAGAGTGTGCAGAATATGTTAAAAACACATTTATCTTGTGCACTATTACAGTGGTGCATAGAGGTTTATTGTAAAATTAAAATGATTTCCCAGTTTCAATATTTACTTTAGACAAGATGTCAATGCTGATCAGGGATCTTCAACTACATTTATCCACAGGCCAAAATGTTCAGAAGCAGGATCTTCAAATAAAAGAACTTACATTTTTTAGGCATAATTAGCCTTATTGTTTAATATGTTCATTTTTTTTTTTTTACAAAATTACTTACTTACTTATTTATTTTTATTAGCCTGAACAGACTCCAGAATCCAGAATAATAACTGGATAGTTGAACTGAACTAAATTTTGGACCCTGGGAAGACTAGCTGGTGTCATGGGCATTAGATAATGGGGATCATTTTTAATAAATAAAGGTGGAGTAAGCCATTCTGGAGAAAGATAGTGGATTGTTGATTCTTATCTCAGGTTGTCAAATACCATACGGAGCCACCAACCCAAAATGTCAGTATTTCAAGACCTGCAAGTGAGACTCAACAAAAGACTTTCTTACTGACCTGTGATTGGACAAAGTCTCCCGTCACAGAGTAGATTTTCTAAAGCCTGAAAAAGAGCCAAGAGGAGGAATAGAAGTCTAATTTTCTCTCTGACCACTTGAATTACAGTATGCTGAAAGGTTATGGGGCTTTTGCCCAATGATGCCAAGAGTAAACTGTCTACCCCAGCTTTAAAACATTTTCACCTTAACATGTCTAAAAACGTCATCTTTTGTTGAGTTGTGTACTTTTTTAGTTGCCATAACTTCCAGGAAAACAGATATATGTCAGATATGTCAGAAAGTGAGGGGGGAAGTCAGCGAATTAGACTAAATGTAACTTGTATGAAACTTACATAACCTCATCCATTAACATGATTCTTGAGTGAGATAGATTTTCATCGGCAATAGTAGTTATTTTACAATGAAGACAACAACTTATATGATCCCTCACTATTTTACAACATCATCAAACCACATCTATTGTTATTGTTTTATATAAGAGACACCCCTAGCAGCAGAACTTGTATAGTTTAGTATTGTGCATTTAGCTAAATGCTATCAGACTTCCACCAAGGAGGCCTTTCACTGAGGAGTGATGGTTGAAATCTGTAATTCTGGAAATGCAGCCCTGACTGGCAGGAAATATTCATCATCTTTGCTGTTATTATCAGCCAATATTGGATTATCACAGCTGTATTGGTCTATATCGGTATCGGCATGTATATTGTCCAGTATGCACCAATATGAAGACCTTTTTTTTGACAGAACCTAATGCATTTTTTTTTTTTTTTTTTTTTTTTTGGTTTTATAGCAAGCATTTTATTTATTGTTATTGGCATCAGCCCCAGAAGTCCAGTATCAGTTGGGCTCTACTGTGAATGGCAGTGCAGAGTGAAAGGAGTTGGTTACCTCGCTGAGAAGCCTGTCAGCTGCAGCTTATCATGTCACAGCTCACTGTGGCTGCTCCTCCTTGTCCGTTACTCCCTGCAATATTTCAAACTTATCAGCTGTCAAAAAATCCCCCAAATCACAGTTTTCTTGTTCTTAATGCCTAGGCTGAAATTAATATTTTAACCATTTTTGATGGAAATGTATTTTTAATAATAAAAAAAGATAAATTGCATTGCCTCTCTTATGTTTCTCAAAAAATAAGTCTGCTGAGATTATTCACTCACAATATGTCTCTTCTAAGAAGCATGACATGATGAGAATATCTGGTAGAAATTCTGACCAAAGCACTGATTCATGCAGTTGTAGTCAAGTCAGGCATGAATGCTGTGAGGAACGCTTTGAATTTCAAGAAAAAGAACAATGAATACTAATAGATAATTACAATCACAAGGTGTGTCACACTTTGTTTTAGCGCACAGAATGAGATTGCGTACATCAGAACAGATAATTGATGGCAACAGGGGGAAAATGTTTTAATAGGTTCTGACCTTAAGGCAATAATTGATTCAATTCGCCTCATCACAATTCACTAATTTCTGCAGGAGAAATAGCTGTGGGATTTTCAATTTTATATGAAGGGGGGTTTGTAGATGGCTGGAAGCGTGCTCAATTACTCACATGGAAGAGCCCATGTTAAATGAGCTTGGCACTCAAGAAACAAACCTCAGAATGGGCCTGTGCAGACTGTTGTGTGCATGTTAATCAATAGTCATGATTTATTCAATGAAGTAGCTGTCAGGAAGTGGTTGTGTGAAGTGTGGAGAGGCTGATGAGAGACACACACTGGTTTGTATTAGTGTCCGCTGAGACGGAGAGGTTTTGTTTTAACCAAAGCCAAGAATGAGTAATGTGCAGATGCAGTGAATATGAATGGCAAATTACTGTATGAGGACATAAATTGTCTTCTGATGTAAAAATATTTTAAGAGATCATGTACTTGTAAGTGAAAAAGCATCTTTCTTTGACGGTTTATTTTAGCACATGTCTCATTGTTGTGCTGCTTGCTTCTGCAGACAGTTCATTGAGGGCATCCAACCGCTCTTTAAATTGGCTTCTGATTCATTTCTAATCTGGTAATGTCTAAATACTGCCTCTGGATCGGAGTTTCACTAGCTGTGTCCTGAAAATAGAGTGAAAAACAAGCGGAATCAACCATGTCTGTGTTTGTTTGGCCCACTCCGTTCAGGGCTCTTGCGAAACGTAACCAGCGTGGCATTGACAAAGATTACGGTCCCACAGGCCACAGTGGGTGTGCAGAAAAAGTGGCCTCGCTCTGGCAGCTGGCACTGAAACATATATACTTAGGCACAGTGGCATATGCTGGCACGCAGTGCCATACACAAACACACACAGACACACACGCACAAACACTCCCACAGTGAGGGAGGCAGACTTACATAGCGTCAACAAGGGGAGGGTCAGAGTCCAAACATCCGTAGTAAGTGTTTGACTCAGCTCAACCCCTCATAGACACTTTTAATGGAGTTGGCTCTCCCTCCACCCTCCACCCTCCACCCTGGATCCAGCCCAGATGAACGCCACCACTTCTCTCACACTCACTCACGCTCCCTTTCGATCGTTGCTTCTGTCTGCAGACAAACAGTAGAGGGAAGTGGAAGTTAATGATATAAAAACCACCACACTGCCTCTTTAAGTGGGGATTAGAAAAAAGAGGAGTGCAGGCCAAGGGAGAAGAGGGGGCTGCGAGGGGGAGTGTAAAAATAAGAAGCCCGGCAGGAGCGGCACTGCAAGGTCACCTCTGCTGTAGTGTCGGGCCTGTCGGATCGAAGGCATGGCTAAGGGGTTGCAGTGGTACGGACCGGTCTCCCAGGAATGCTTCAGGAAGATCTCCTGCCATACCTGAGGCAGCCACTCATTTATCTGGAATGCCGCGCTCCGACTGCTAACGACCAGCTCAAATTGGACTATTTTTTCCCATTTGTCAGTTGGCCAGCTGCACCGGCTCAGCTGCGCATCTGTGCGGAGGGAAGGCGTAGGACAATGAAAGTTCCAAACTCATTTTTCTCACTTCTCTTCATTTTGTGTCTCTCTTCTCACAGTTGGGAGAGTTTTCAGTATTGTTGCCGCCTGTCAGTCTAAGTAAGTCTCCCCCGGCGCAGTGTTAATGGAGACGAGTGCCTTTGGCATGTGGCAAAGCTTTTCCTGTGACATTTATGTGGCCCCTTCACAGGGGTGCTCAGTTTGCCTTATAATCTGCCTGTTGTGGAGGATATTTAACACTGTATGTGAGTGGTCCCCAGTGGCAAGTTGATGATAAAGTTTGATGTTTTAACAAATAAAAAACAATTTTACCCCATGGACAACAAACTTTAAAATGATAAGAGTGGAAGCATCACGTACAGCAGTGGGCAAAATAACAGGAATATTTTCAGTCCAGTCTTTCAGGCAGTGTGACTTATTTAAACATGGCTAAACCCACTGAAAATAGGTGATTGACCATTTTGACCAAGTCCAAAGCTGAGACTCAACTCATGTCTGTGCATGACAGCAGAGAGAAACAGGTTTTCAAAAATCTCTGTGTTCAGCTCTCAGCACTTTTGTAGCTTCTAACTGAATCGTACTTTCGTACTTTCAGGCATCTGCTCTGTTTTACTGTTTGAAGTTCACTTTCAGCTGTATAGGAGTTGTGTTAAGTTAATGCTGATGAAAACACCCGCTCCACAATAAAAGCTTTAAGATTTATAAATGATTTTATTGTGGACAATTGCAGAGGCACAACTAAAGACCAGTGCGTCATCAATAAACACGCACCTTTAAGCGAGTCAAACTGAATAAAGACAAGCAGCACATGTATATGAAAAAGGAGCCAAAGAATTGCAGAAGTTACCAAATATTTTTCACCAGTAAAAGAGAGAATAATTACTTTACCATTTCTATTAAAACGTGCTGACAGGATGCAGCTGTCTGAAAAACTCCACAAACTGTATGAACAACCACACCTTACTTTGTTCATTAAGAGGAAATGAGCGCTTTTACCACAACATTTTTATCATTTAAATGAGCTTCATCAAACAGGTCATTAATATGGAAATTACTCTCCTTTAGCTTTATTGCCAACCCTTTCCAAGCCCAGTGAAAAGCCAAATGTTACTGTAGGTTTACACTGACCTTTTTACTTTTCAGGTTATCTCCAAGTATTATCTGAGTTTGCTTGGTAGATTCTTGTCCTGCTTTGCACAGAAGCATGTTGTTCTTTGTACAGTTAATTCATTGAAATATAGACTCATACACAGGATAAAATCATGCTGTACTTTTTGGTGCCTTCCATTCCTGTTAAATGTAACTCACCTCAACAAACTGCAACACATACACTAATGCAATAAACATAAAAAACATGCACCACACACCTGAAATGACCTTATGAGTTAAACAAGGCATGCTATTGTATTTTTGCCTCAGAAAAAAAGGAAGAAAAAGTATAATTTACATTAGTGTTTATTTTGGTTGAAAAGTTGGAAATAGACCCTTCTCACCTACACCACTCACACATTCCCCTCTCACTCTCTCCTATATTAAAATAAGTGTTATTATGTGTTATTATGTGTCATCATAACTATCTCACTGTCTGTAGTTTACGTTTTTGGCCGCGGCACAGTTTGGAGATGCTTCTCTAGTGCAAAGGAAAACCACTGACCGGTCTGGAACTGGTAGAGGCGAGTCAGTCTGACAAGGTGTGAAAAGAGTCATGATCTTCTTCTCTCTCCCTCTCAGATCTCACTTTGATGGACTGCTTTGTAGTGCAAGGAGCTGGGCAAGTGCTGCTAAGCTACATTACAATATATGGCGTGTTTGCCCAGCAGGTGCCATTTCCCTCTCTGCCATAATATGAAACACTTTGAATTGCTAGCGCACTGAATGCCAATGTCAACTTAGACATGTAGCTCACAGACCTGCTCTTTAAAAACTGCCTGCACCACCTGGAAAGAGGATCAGTAATGTGCTGCTTGTTAGGCTCAGGTGTTATTAAGGTGACGTTTTAAACTCTATTAGTGCTTGAATCTTGTTGTGGCTCACCCAAATTACAAAAAACATATTTTTTCATGCACTTTTAGTGGTATCCAACCATAGATATAGTTTTGGATTTATTTGCTCAACATTGCAAATGTCTGTCTATGAGATCGCTGTCTCCACCCCAATTCAGTGGAAGTGAGTGAAATTTTATTTGTGGTGACAACAACTTTTTATTTTTTGAATCATATGTAAGAAATTCGATAGCAACATTTCTTTCCAGTAAAATAATATCCATGGCCTCACTATGAACTGTTTTCCCTGGGACTTCGTCTTTGGAAGAAAGGAGTTCCAGTGAAAACGGCATGTTGTCTGGATTTTCCAAAGTGACGGGGACACTGATACTGAAAAGATATGCTGCTGATAACTGCTGATTTTGTTTTTCGTTTTTTTATATTCCATTCACCTCAAATGAAGTCATTTATTTATTATTTATATAGCCCAAAATCTCCTATTTGCCCACTTTCTTTATTCCCTCAACACAGATGAAGGGGGAAAAAAATCTTTATCTCTTAAAATTGATGGGAAATCCTTTGGAAGAGCAACAAAGGAAGGATCCCTCTTCCAGGACTCAACAACATGCAATGTTGTGTCATATATACTGAGTAGATGGTAGCAAGGGTACAGTTAGAGAGTGACAATAATAAGAAATAAGCCAAAACATGTAGTATTAACATCTAACTGAAATAAAAATGTGTTCTTCTATCCTCATCCTTCCTGTTTGTTTGTTTTTTTGTTTGTTTGTTTTTTGTTTTTTTTTTGACTGTATAATGAGGGGATGGGAATTGAGAAGATTTTATTAATGCAAATTTCATCATAGATTCTGCTTATTGGCCTGATTCTTTATCAGTTCTTTTATTGACAGGTTTACACTATCAACACAACTGTTTTATTATCTCTGAGCCTGAACACAGGGTAGAAACAGATGAGTGAAAAGGGCCCTCCACCATCCAGCAATGTAGACGCATGAGGCTGATGTCATTGTTTTGGTATGTGCAACTGTCAGAAAAATGCATCAATGAAAGGAATCAATAAGCTCGGAGGTCATAAAATTCAAATGAATCGGACAATTTGGAGCTGGTTCTCACATGATGCCAGGTCTCGATTCCTATCCTGAGTGTAATGTGAGACAAACAGCACTAAGGCCACATTCAAACCAACAGTAGCCCTGTGGGAAAAAAATTTGCAGACCTCTAATTCATTTCAGTGGTTCCAGACCAGCGGTACTGCTACCAGGCGAACCAGCGCAGGGGGCTCTGCAAACTAGTGCAAGGTTGTTTAGGATTCACGTTGGCTGGCATATACCAGCTTTTCGCCGGTATCACCTGTAGTTAGTATTGCCAAAATGTCTGGTGGGGAATATGCCAAATAGACTATATAAAATATCTAAAACAAATACTTAATTACTTTTGATTATTTTCCATTCAATATTGAAGTTTTTTTTTTTTTTGTTATACATAATCACACCCCCTATGCATTCGTTTGAGGAAAGGCTGCCGGAACGCACTGGAATGACACTCTGCCACTTTTTTTTTGACCAAGTGATGAAAAAGAATATTTCCAGTTTGTATAATCCATTTTTTAAGTGCTTGAGGATCAAATCATCACTAAAGCATACAGCCCCAATTAAACAGGGCACCATTTTTCCAGTGAAAGGCATTAAATTAATAAAGAAAAGTGTGATGCAGACTTGCAGTCGCAGGAAAGAGAGCGAGAGAGAGAGGGAGCGAGAGAGAGAGAGAGAGAGAGAGAGCGTGAGCGCTCATCTGGACTGCTGCATATTCTCAACATGATGAAACTATTCATAAGTCAGTCTAACGTTTGATGGTATGGTCAGTTATAGTTGACTAATGTATGTTAACATGCCATTGTTGGAAAATTGGTAAGATGACCTGAAACAAGCCGCAATTTAAGCGTGCACATGCATGCATGCTTTCTGGCAGCAACACATATCTGCTTTACATGGCTGTTTAAAACATTTATCTGATAGTTATTCTGTATGACTGGGATTCTCGAATATCAATGTCTGTATTGGCGGTCAAAAAAACATCTAGTGTAAACTCCAGTATAAGTGTTTACCAAGCTCAGTTTTCACTGCAGTGCATTATGTGAAATCATCCAACAAGTTGCTGCCTTCTTCATTGCATACATGCAAGCCCACGTCCTTGGTAGATTATTTTGTAGCATAACTGCCATATTTCTGCTGTTTACCTTGCAGTCGTTGTGAAAAGAGATAAAATAGAGTTGCGAAAATCCTGCTTGACAAACTGTTGTGCAGTGTTTTGGCATCTGATAAGCCTTTAAATGCATTAAGCTGTTACTCCAACTGGATTTCCTGGATCGTATCTCATTGTCTCACTGGCACCTTAAACAACACGCCTCCACCAGTGTAGCCCCCTGTGTTGTTTTAATGCTAGGCTCTGCTGTTGTTTATCTCAGATGCATATGGGACTGTTTGACAGGCCAGCTGAAACTCTGTCTGTCACTCAGTGGGCAGCGTAACAGAAAGGGACATGTCGTGTGGAACCTTGTAATGCACAAACGAATGGTGATATGTGATGACAGGACAAAGCCACTGAACACACCTATGACTGGCTGCAGGCTAGTCTGCAGAGGCAGGTGAAATGCCTTAGCCATTGTTGGTTAATGTTATGTGACATTGCTCCTTGCTTGTTGCTATCAGTTCAACTGAGCAGCAAGCTGGATACAAAAGCTTCTGTTATCTCCGTCTGTGTTATTTGTTCGCTTTTGGTTCCTCTCTGTAAGATGTGGTTTAGGCATAATGAGGGAGTGTGGAAGTGGTGCTTAATACTGAGCATCAAGGTTAATGAAGTCGGCATGCAATTAACTCAAAGCAGGCCTTGGTTGTACAGCGACTCCTTCACCCTCTTTGATAATAACACTGGCCATTCTTTGTGTTCACAGTGTTGGATTATGCACCTCGTTTACCTTTTAGATTCCTTAAAAAGCCATGGAGTGAAATGTTGTGCTCCTTCAACATGTCTCTATCAACTTTGATGTCAATAACTCACCACCGGATCCTCACAGATTAATTAATGTGATAAAAAAAAATCTTTATAAAGGCTAAGTTTCTACTAGATGAATAGAGCGTTTCTCAAGTTCAGGGAAAAGGCCAAGATTCTTTCAACATTCTGTAGGTGTTTACCAAATAATCCCACACAACAAGTGAAGCAGAAACTTAATTGTAACTAATTAGCTCCCTAGAGGTTTAATTGGATCTGCATTCTTTATTCCCCAGTTTACCTGCAATATGTAAATCCTGCTTCCATGTTGAGGAGTGGGGGAGAAAAAAAAAACGCTGGGGTATGGGAGGGATCCATAAAGGGAAGCTGAATTAAGTGAAGTTGAAAATCAGTAACAAGCTTAATTTCTGTCTTGTCTGGCTCTCTTCACCCATTCGGCACCCTGCAGCGGTTTCCAGCCTGTGTAATTGAATGTGCGTTCACTAATGGTAGAGTATGCAGCTCATCTCGGAGGTCAGGTAATAAGGAGGCTTTGTTTTTCGCAGAGATGAGTTGCTATCTCTGGATTGAACATGACTTTGCTGACGTTCTTGTTCTTGTGTGGAAACCCTTCCCCAACTAACTTGGAGAAAATAAGCAACCCATCTCTGTGATGTTTTTTAACAGCATTCCTTTGAGGGAATGCTGTTGTTTCTTTTGCATGATCACACTTACCACTAGAACAGCCAAATTTATCATTTTGACCGTCAAATTTATAGGTGCTATAACTTCATGCAACAATTCAGCTGGTACCTGACTTTTCCTAAAAGTGTCAGCATTTCATTTAAAATGTTTTCTTATTAAAAGTATGCAAAAGGCGAAGAAGTTTTTTTTTTTTGTTTTTTTTTACCTATTTCGGCCATAAGTGGTACATTGACTGCACCAAAATTGCAGCTTTTATATTGTTACTGTTTTGTGCAGTTGAAGATGCATCTTGGTTGCTTAGCAACTATCATTGGACCTCATACAAAAACAACTCATATGAACAGATTTGTTCTTAAGTGGTTTGTACAAGTGATTTAGAAGAATTTGTCGTATTCACCAAGGTTTTTGTATTTTGAATTTTTTCTCAAGTATGAATTCAATTTTATGAGCGGTCGAGACCTGTCGTAGGAGTCGGGCAGTTTGTCTGCTGTTTTCCAAACCAAAGTATTTCAGTAACGATTGCATATTTCATTAGTTTGAAGACATTTTGAGTTGAAAAGTGAATGACACACTTGACTCACGTCGAAATTATCTTGTTTGACTCTGTGTTTTGAATTAAAATAAGATTTTAAATTTAGCCACATAGCTTAATGATATGATCATTGATTTAAATTGCCGATTACCTTCTGTCAGACTGTATCTTCACTTACAGGTTTATGCAATTGCTGTCTAGAGTTGCTGTCGCAACAACTATTATAGCATGTATTTTTTGTCCATCTCTGTGAATGAGACTTTCCCTTGATAGTTATTGATTGGCTTGCTGTGCTGTTTTTTTCCTTTTTTTTTTCTTTAAGGGCATTTTCATATCAAGCCATTTCTTCTTTATTTCAGCAACAGTACTCCTCAGGTAACACAGCATTAACAGCACTCATTCCTTTGCTTTAGCAGGTCCTTTAATTCAACTGTTGACACTGTTAAAATTACACACTTTACTTTAGGGATCTCTGTAAGCAGGACTTCAAACTCCAGACTCATAAAGTTCATTTTTATTTACTCTTTAATGCCATTTCCATGAATGAACTCTTCCTGATATATGGGGCAGGAAGCACAGCCTTATATGGTATTATTGGTGTGTTAATTATTCTAATTTACAAGTCTCATGCACGTACACTTAAGTACACACAGACATATCATTCACACAGTTATCTGAGGTTAGGAGTGTTAGCTGAATCTGACGTTGCACATGTGAACGAGGCCATCATACGAAAAAAAGTAAGAGAAATTCAACATAAGAATATGAAAATGTTCTTGCATGAGGTTCATTGCCTCTGTGAATGAGATTTCACAAGTAGTCTCTAGTTCCATTAATTTGTCTACATTAAAATACAAATAATTAGGCTAAATTTTCTAACCTGGAGGAATACTTTGGTACATCAAGTAGGGGAGAGTGGGGACAACTGTAGCACTTTTTGTCTCAGCACCTATACCTCGCTAAACATTGTGTTTGAGCTCTCGAATTTTGAGAAAAAGTACCCACACTTGCTACAATAGCATTTACTTTAAACGTCTTTTTTTTTTCACTGATGATTTATTTGTGATGTTCGAGAGGAAATTATTATTATTATTATTATTATACTTATGTTATTAAACTTGTTAAAATAATGTTTATAATCTTATAAAATACGTTTGTCTCTTGCTCTGAGTAATTCTAGATTAATCTAAAATTTGAATGGGATCACTGATGGTTATTATCCTACAGAAATAATGCTGTTAAATATATGCAGTGATTATGGTTTACTATACATGATGGCACACATATTGATAAATGTATCTTTAAACTTTACAAAATGTGCATTTTATTTATTGAAAAGATATCAGAATAACAGAATAAATACATGAATCTCTTAATTTGGTATTTATTATGAGAGATTATAAAGCTTGGAATTCAAAAGTCGAAATAATCGCTTGCAGTTCTAGTCATTAAGGATTTTGGTACCTCTAGTGTTAAAATGAAGAGGCTCAAACTGGAGCACCAACATCTGTCCACCTTGACTTTGGAGCAGAATTTTTATGAGCAAGGACACCTTCTGTTTTAAGGTTCATCTGCACTGTCCCAAACTGGGAGTCGGCTGGTGGGATATTGTTCATTTTTCCTCTTGACGAATTACGTGATGGGTTAAAGGTTAAACAAGCTGTGCTACTGCCAAAACAGGATATTACTGTTTTTTCTTCTAGTTAAAACCCCCTCAAATCGCCAACCAGAGAACACAATGAAAGCCTATTCATCCCAGACCTTCAACCACAGCACCGACAATACTGTCCATCCTGTTTTGTTTCTATAGCAACTGCAGCTCTTAACTTGGCCTTACCAAGCCTGAACAAGTATAAAGTTGCTAAACTAGTAGAAAACAGATGTCCGCGGACTGTTTGCCAGGTCCACTCCAAAGTAATTTTTGTTACACAGCTTTATTCCTTTTCATAACACCTCATCAACAATTTCTGTCCAAGCAAGTTCAGGTTTCACGTTGAGGACTGACCTCATCAGGGAGGCTTTTTAATTGGATAGCAGACATTGCATATGGCACCCTTGAATTTTTTTTTTAAAAATGTCAGGAATCTGCGATGCTCTGCTCCTGCTTTGTCTTTTTGCTTGCATACGGTTCAGTATAATGGGGAGGAAAAGACGTCTCATGGAAGGCTGCAGTGGCAGTAGAGACAGGAACAGGGTGTGGAGCAGTCGGCCTCAGAGGGTGTTACATCACCAGACTTTTCCATCAGGCCACACATACTTCACCACAGTGAGACTCATATGGCTTCAGTCACTCAGTAGACTCAGGATTCTGGTCTAAAATGTTAACAGAAGTTTGGCTGAAACTTTTGGCCGACATTTGGCTTAAACCAATATTTTCACAAGGTGATAAATATGGCGAGAACTTAAAAAAGCCCCGAGCAAAGTCATCATATTTAGAAATTCATTAAAAATTACATATTCCTCATACTTGCATGTATACATTATATATGGAGATAGGTCTCGAATGTGATGCGTAGAATCTGAAATCCACCTGACCTGCACATACTGGATGAAAACCAAGCTATCAAGACTTAAACCACCCAAACTGCACTTTGATGTGACGGTGCTAATCAGTGAGTAACCATTAGATAACACAGACACGTTACATTTTTAATGCTATAGTTAATTCCTGTACATTGTACTTGTTATCAGATATGCAGGGCATTGAACCAATAGGAGGTGAAAATGTAACTTTACAAGCATTTTGAGACTCATGTTCTCACTCATAATTTTGAGTGAGATTGAAAAGGTTGGGTTTAAAGTACAGTAATAATGCGCTAAGGATTCAAAAAATACACATATGAATATGCTCAGGCAATAATGTGTGTTTTGGAAATCTTTACTTTTTGTTATGGGGAGACTGTGGACAGTTGCAGGACTTTTTAAAAACACATAACATTTGCTTTTTGTCTCAATAAGCATAATATTCTGAACATATGATGTCCAATTATTTTTCAATTATTTAGTAATATTTATCAAATTAGAGTTATTGAGTTTTGTTCGTTTGTGTGTAGAACAAGGGCTGACCTTGAGTTAACGTGCAGATGTTAAAGATGTTTTTCAATCTCTCGTATTTCAGTGTGAGTCAGGAGGAATGAAACAGCTTGCAGTGCAACTATCTTTTGTTAAACGTGTACATTTTTATTTGGGTGAACTATCCTTTTATGTACTCCACAATGACTTGTTTATGTTGAAAAATACTGTTGTGTGTTTTGTTTTCCTGTAGCTGCTTAGGTTAGGGCCAGTTGAAACCAGTTGAAGTGTTGCAACTGGCCCCACTCTATCTGTCATCATCCCAAAACAAGTTTTTTGGGGGGGGTTTTTTGATGATGAGGATGATGATGATGATGGTGAATATGTCCTCTGTCTTCCTGGTGGCCCTTTCTTGTAAATGCAGATGCTATTCAGACTCAGTACTCAGTTTCTAATGCAGACTGTGTTCATTTTTTTTTCAATTTCTAAGCCCAATTTAAAATAACCCTGATGAAGTTGATGGTGTTTGATTAACTCAGAGCAACTACTGTCCAGCATCAACCAAAGTTAGCACAATCTCTCAGATGCAGGCTCAGCAGCAATTTGGGTTTGTTTCATGGTAATGAAAACACTGACATCACAAAGGACATGATTCCATTTCAAATTGTTAAAAGATTTTAAATATGAAACTTGGTGAAATGATTTTAGTGTGTGTATCAGTACTTTTTGAACAAAACCACAATAATACTGATACAGGATAATTTTGGTCACAATAATCATTCTATGAATTTTTTATACAATTTCATCTCTACTCTCTTCCCACTTGTTCACAAACAGCACAGTCACTTGTAAGAAAGCTCCAAATAAAACTAAATTAGTGCGCAGCTTCTTTTCTTTGGTGTAGAATATTACACTTAGATAATTACAAAAATCATCGGAGGGCTAGAGGAGTATTAAATTAACACTCTGGAAAAAGTAGTTGTAGGTAAAGGAAAATCGACAAAAAATAAAAATAAATTATATTAATAAATGTTATGACTTAGTGTTTCAACACACATCTACAAACACTACTTATTAGGTTTGTCGAGACACTCTTCTCGCTTTCAGATCTTTCAAATTTGTAGAAATGATCGAGTTAACTTGCTGATTAAAAATGCATCACCACGAGGACTGCAAGGGGTTTTAGCGATGTGTTTAAAAAGTCTATTTCTGCATGGTCCCCCTGTTGAAACACCACAATCCTTGTTTACTTAGTGTTTCTTTTGAGTATTTTCATATTGACGTGTTCTTTCTGAGCTTTTAATTTGAGGACATAGTGTGACAGCCAATCAAAATGTTTGTGGTGAGAAAAAATATTATTATTAGAATTATTATCAGCGTTATTACTCCTCTTAGCGACAGTGGTGCTAGTAGTAGAACTAGCAGTGGCAGTATTTTATTCTCCAGATGAAAGTCTGGCACCATCAGTGACAGAGTGGTGTCATGCCTGCCTGAGAAGGTTCATCATGAGCTCTAGCAAAGCATGTCAGGCATGCAGGTGAAAGACTGGAATGTGATTAGTCTGTCCTGCAGGATTGTGATAAGAGGCCACAGTTCATGCATATCAGCGAGGGAGGAACTATTCGACTCAACTCTCCAAAAGTGATACTTAATAAAGACTCCCTAAAAAAGTCAAACGTGCGTTCAAGTCAGTCACTTTTCATTTGCTAATTGAGCTGCAGGATTTGATTGGGCCTGGCATGCTTCTGTGAATGTCAATACAGGTGCTGTTTGTATTCTAACACATCGCTGATAGCAAACAGTACTCCTTCGCCTCCTCTAGAAAATAATGATGGACCTCCAGGTTCATGCATAATGCAAAGGCAGTGAAAATAGTGTTTCCTGAGAGCACACCGCATCGCCTTTGGACTTAAGTGAAATATAACCTGAATTTGACATTTTCTAATATCCTACACCAAACTTTTTGTTTCAAAGAGATAGGGGCGGTAATTGCTGCACGAGAAGAAAGACTGCCGATCCTTCTGGGTATTGCGGGTGACTGTGGGGACAAGGCAAGATTGGAACATGGTAATTGCAAAGACAAGGGCTGAGAATAAAATGGGAAAAAAAGAGAGTTCTTTACTGTCAGATAGAGGAAGGTCAGAAGCACAAGTGTATGACATCCATGCATGTTACAGTGTATTATTCACAGTGTACACAGGGGACCGATACCTTTTCTTAGATATCCAATTCATCGCTTTGCTTTCTGACAAAGAGAGGAGATGATCTCCGCTGAAGTCCCCCTCCTGACTGCACTGAAGTAACAAGATGTGATACAAGATGCAAGGATGTCAACAGCGCTAGGTCACAGTGAATATCAGAGCAGGCTACAGTATGCTGCTTTTTTCCCCCCTCCCAAATCATTATTTCATTATTTGATTAATGCTTCCACGCTGTTGTCAGAATGCTTATACATTTCCTCAAAGATGAAAGACAAACAGGGGCAATTTATTTCCCCAGATTAGATATTGATCACAGCTAGTGTGCTGGGCGTCAGATATCTTCCCTGAAAAATGAATGTCAAATGGTAAGCATCACTACTTTTTTATTTTCTCTTTTTTTTCTCCTCATATGGAGCATCACAGCCATGTGTTTTTGTACGCTCTTAATAGAAAATGTCAACTTTTCTGTTACTGATTCTCCAGCAATAATTTAATCTCTTTGACGTGATCATGTCTGATCAGCCTTGTTTACGTCTTGTCCTGCTCCTCGGTATGGTCCCAATTATGTTTTTTTTTTCTTCAAATCTTCTCAATAGTGCTGTCCCATTTAGAGACTTAAGAGAGTGGACAGGGAGCCAGCTGACTGGCTGGAGGCGCAGCACACTACATAATGAAGAAGGAATGTCAGAGGGAAATAAATAGGACCAATGTCCCATGCAGCTTCCCTGCATGCGTATGCAGGCTGGGGGTTTTGAGTAGCCCCCCGTCTCCGTAATAGACCGTTAGAGACAACTTTCATGAAGATTGTAAAGAGAGATGGCAGCCCGTATGCTCAGAACAATATGAAGAAGTCCTTTCTGTTGTTGTTGTGTTGTCATGTTTGGTCTGTCTGAGTTGATGACTTCACTGAAGAGGGTGAATTAAAGACCACCAACGGGAAAACAAAGATAACGGTTGAGAGCTGGACTAGAGGATCTGCTGGCATAAAAGCAAACAAGTGTTCTCTTACAGTACATTACAACTAAGAGTGTTGTTTAATTTTTAATTCAGTCTTTTCCATTGGAGTACATATTTGTCCATGACTGAAATCCAGTAAAATTCAACCATATTAGACATTTCTGTTGTTTGTCTGTTGAGTCTTTAAGTTGTGTTTTCAAAGACAATTTTAGGACAATGAAACAGTTCTAAACAGCATCACATATACAGGGTATAGCTTTTTAAGAGTCAAATTCACTTCATGCACTTTCAAGGTGCCCAGGCAAAATATTTCCAGACTCGGAAAGCCGTTAATATCACAACTAAATTGTTACTATAAATGCAAATACAAATTGCTTTATACCCACACCAATCAGTATGTTGTCACTTGTGTTATTTTACCAGATGTTGATTTTAACTTTGACTGTTTGTCTCGATAGAATAGATCTTTATTGTAAATGTGTTCAGAAAAGAATGGAAATCTAGTCAGCACTTCTTCAGCAGTGTGCAGCATAAAAAAAATCAATCAAAATCAATAAATAAAACAAACAAAAGCAAATAAAGATAAAAAAAAACAAAATATATACAAAGGTAAGCAAAATATACATAAAGAAAAGCAATATATATATATATATATATAATAGATAATAATAGATAGATAGATAGATAGATAGATAGATAGATAGATAGATATAGATATAGATAAAAAGCAAGACAAAAACAAGACAAAGTAGCTGTGTGAGGGTAAGGTAGCTACATATGGGATGTAATATGTCCAGCATTGTGATAAAGTGTCTATAATGTGTGAGGTTCAGACTTTTTTAGCCTTTAGTAGTAGAAGGTAAAAAGAGGTTAAAGTCAGGGCTCAATTTATTATTTTTTCCACAACCACCACTGATATAAAAAAAAAAAGATTACTCTAGGTGTTGAGCCACAATCAGTTTTAATTATTCTTTTAGTATTTGGTTAGTGTATAGTTTGCGCCGGTGCCAACTCACATACCCCTAATTTAACAATTAAAATGATATATATATATATAATGACATCAGCAAACTTAAATAATGTGACATGTACACATTTTTGCTCTGTTGTCCCAGAATTGTCCCAGACACAATATCTTTTTGTCTCATGTGCCATTTTCACTGTCCCCGCATCAACTGGACATCAGTTTTGGTCACAGCTACTGGAAAGAGGCTGTTTTTAATTCTTGTTCTGCGTTTGACTGCCCTGTACCTTCTTCCAGAGAGGAACATTTAATTTGATCATCATTATCTAATGTTTGATTGATAATTTTCCAGAGTAAGGGATCAATGCAGGACTTGTCTAGCTATGAATGACAAATATGACAACAGGATGGTTTTCATTTCACATATTAAATAATTTTGGTTTAAATGAGTGACTGTGTTGTTGAAACACCAGATAATGTTGAAAATAAAGTATTTCAAAGAGTATATTCAAATTAAAGCATATTCCTATCTTACCTATCCTATCCTAAAATATAACAGTTAATATTAAGCATTTTGTGAACTTTAAAGCCTGTACAAACCCTGTACATGTAATCAGTGTTGGAATTTCCTGTCAGATGTGCAGGAGCTGGCCACGGACACACTCACACAGTGTTATAAATAATTTCTTCTTGTGTATCTTTCTCCAAGAGATGACAACAGCAGTGAAGTCACTGTTGCACAAAGGGAGCATAAACACCATGATAGCTCAGAGACTCCAGAGACGGGCAGGAGTAAACAAATAATTATGTTCCTGTGTGTGTGTCCTACCATAACTGGGTCTTTAGCTGCAGTACAGTAGGTCATTACAGGAATTCAATCCGCTGGAATCTGGATTCATTACATGTGTGTTCTGTGTGACCTGCTCAGGAGAGGATTTCAGACAGGAAGTCGGCAGATAGTTTCACTCAGCTGTGTTTGGTTTTTTGTCTTTTTTCCTCCTCCTTCCTCCTCCTGGCTATATAAAACATTTTATTTGGGCACTCTGTACAAGTTATTTGTTGCTCTTTTCGCTCTGTGTTGTAAAAACAGTTGAACAAACTTGGTACCTAGATGAACCTTGTGCCCCTTTTCCATACATATGTTCAGGTTTGGCTTGACTCAGTTTGACTCGGCATTTTAGCCCGGCACAGCAGGGATTTGCATCTCCATTACAGCAGGGCTACCCGTCTTTTAAGTGAAGATGAGCTTAGCTTGAGTCAAGTGGCTGAAAGTGGTGAATAAACACTTTATTTCCTGTAAATTTTTAACAATAGAAGTCCGCCGTTATTTTGTTTTTGCTTTTATTATGAAGGAGCAAACATAACATGACTGCTATCTGAAAGTGAACATGAAACAGTAAAATAAAGCAGATACCTGAAAATAAAAACAGTGACGCAGGAGAGGAACTAAATTTCTAACCACAGGATGCAGTTAGAAGCTCAAAAGTGTTGATATCTAAACACACAGAGACTTTTGAAAATCTCTTTCTCTCTGCTCTCTGCTCCTGCACACATGAGTTGAGTCTTGCAACACACACGCTTGTTTGAGGGGAAGGAGGGTCATCACGGGTCTGGCAGTTATCAACAAGATGTCACCACAGCCTACTTGAAGGCAGGTCAGGCTTGCTTTGGCCCCACTTCAGAAAGGGTGTCCATCTCAAGTGTAACTTGGCACAGCTCGGCTTGTAAATCTGTCTGTGTCCAACTATGTTGAAAAGAAAACCAAATTGTGAAGGTGGTTAAAAGATGTTGCTGGGGGACCTGTAAAAGTGACCTATATGCTAATGTTAGCAAAGCGCTGGCTAACTAGCTAGCTAACAATTGATGTATTTTAGCTGGCTAGATAGATTGCATTTAGCTAACATTAGCCATCAGATGTAACTAGCTAGCTAATGATTGATGTAGAGTAGCTTGCTAGTTACCTAGTGTTTGGCTAACATTAGCTAACTTAAATAATGTGACTAAATGTTATTTTTACAGGTCCCACAGCAACATCTTCTAACAAGCTACATAGGCAAGTCCAACAGTGCATATCTTAGTAAAGGAAACAGGAAAAGAGGAAGTTTACAGCACCAAGGTTCAAGAGGATTGGGACTTTTTATTTAATATTTATACATACTAGGTCATCAAAACTATTGATACTTGACTATTTTTTTCCATACACATGTTTAAAATGATCCAATGTCTGTTAATTAAAGTATCGAAAGTACCAAAGCTATTTTAAAAAAATTATCTAAGAGCTCATTTAAGTCCTCAGTTCAGTTCAGTCTTTGTTGTCCTGCTTAGAATTTGGCTTGCAGTAAAACCAGACAGCCTTCAGTAACTTTGTCTGTACAAGCACTGTGTGCAAGTTGTTATTTAAAAAAGAAGAGACAAAATCCTTGTATATGTGCTGAAAAATCAAAAGAGGTATCGAGTATCACTTATTAATACAAGTACTGTATTGAAGTTTAAAAATGACACTCTAATACACACAGTGGTGAGGTCCATGTGGTCAGTGTCATAGAATATTTTTCAGAAAAAAAAAAAAAAAAACATAGTTTGACCTCTATTTCCTATGAGTCCATGCTTCATCATCCTATCCAAAATTGACTTTCCTCCATAGTCGCCTTTTATTCCATGCAGTCAGGGAAAACACTGTTGCTTTGTATTTAGTGCCAGTGTGGCAGCTGAGTGTGAATTATCTCACTGATTCTGTCAGGGTAAAACAAACAGACAGAAGAGCGAGACATCAATTACTGTAGCTACTCCTGGGGAAAATAAAAGCATTGGAATCTAATGAGTGTATTGCGTTTACCCCGCTGTTATATAATTTATACCCTGTTAACCCATCCATCACCTCCCTGCATATGGTTAACTACAAGCTGAGATCCCAGTGCTGTTCAGCTACGGGAGAAAAAAATCTCCAAATGGCATTGATCTGTACTGTATAGCAGAAATTCTCTTCATAACATCGTATGTTTTTCATGTGCTCTTCTCATAAACACTGCTGTTTGCTTGCTTAGTCTTTCATTTCATGCAGATTTTAACCCTGCATTCCTGAAGTAATGCTTTTGACTTTGAAAGGCTCCTACACACCAGAGAAACACAGCTGATGATTCGCACTGCGAGCTGTGCTGTGAGTCACTGAGGCTTAGCAGGATCTACTGCTCTGACTCAAACATGTGCTGCCAGGGATACAGGCTTTCTCCCCCACTTTTATTGTCTCACTGCCACAATGCAGCCTCAGACAGCCATCTCAAACCGAATCCCTCGTCACACACAGAAACATAACTTGTCCCTCGAGTCTGTTACCTCATGAACACAGGCCAATCAGACCGTTGACTGCAGTCTGAGCACCTCGAGTGAAAAAGGAGAATATCTTGGGTTTTCTCCCATATTGTATTGACTGTCAGGAGAGAGGTGTCTCGGCGACAGTTGTGAAGCTGAGCCAGCTGCTTGAACAGAGTCGAAAGTCCAGTCGTAGTTTTGACAGTGAGAAATGTACCATATAGAATCTGAAAAACAAAGGAATATGACTACTTAGGGTTATTGATTATGATAATGTGATATAAGAAAGGGATAATGTACATTGAGCAGGTCATTATTGCGAGAGGCGTTAAGGAGGTTTATTTTGCAATAATACCAGCTCACTGCTCACCAGGTTGCATTACATTGAAGTGATTTAATTTTCTGAACTTATCAGACTGTGTCAATGGTTATTTATCAAAAATGTTGGGTTGATATTTTGTGAAAGTCAGTTACGAGTCATCTCTACAATATTGGCACAATTTTGATAAAGGTGTTTGGTCAAAAATATCATAATATTTGACTTCATATTGCCCAGCTCTACTTTATGTTGGGTTGTTTAATCTAAAGCCATGCCTCTTATTCTATAAAATCTTTAGTACATGACAATTTACAGCATGTTATTTTAGAGAAAATGTGTATAATGAGATATATATTGCAGCATAGCATAAAAATATTGAAATGTTATTCATAGGCCATATTGCCCAGTCATAGGACTACTATATGATAATGACAGGAAAATATAAAAACAGCAAGGCCACGACAAGCTGGGCCACACTAAAAAACAGAATACAGAGGCAAAATAATCTATATGGAGTTAACAGAAAAACCATGACAATCAGTAATGCACACTATATGTTCAATTTTTCCCCCAGACTGCCATTTCTTTCTGATCTCTTCCCCTTTGCCTCAATCATTTTCTCCCCAACCAAGAAATCCCTCTCGCTCACTCCCTTTTATCGCCACCGAAATTCATTCAACATGTCCGCTTATAGGCATTCTATTATTTCTTTATTTATGTATTCCACTTTTTATTCGGAATCACATGTTAATGAAGAGCGTCATTATCAACCTTAAATATTTAATTTTCCGCTCTGTGTCTGCTTCCGAGGGAGGCTGACTGGAAGAGCAGCAGCAAGAGCGGCGGCGAGGGGGAGGGTGAGGGATGGGGAGGGGAGGAGATGGAAAGAGTCGTGCTGTAGCATCAGCCTTATCTGCATCCGCTGCTTTAAAGTCGGCTCCAACCAAAGCAGAAGTGTAGCAGTGTTTTTCCACATCGGCTCCATCTGAAGTCCAGTTGCGGGCTACTTTCTAAACACCTAAAGATCTAAGACTACCTATACTGTCTTATTTTTTGGGGAGGTGTGGGTCCAAATTCGGCTTGAGTATCGGTCTTTGCCCCTTAGCCCCATCTCTAAACTCCATCCCCAGCCTCAGCATTAGCTCCAGAGAGGCTGAGTGCCCTTGTGATAAGGTGTGGAGGCCTGTCTGCCTCTGACTGACAAGCCTGCTCTCACCATGCCAGTGCCTGCTGCTTGATAAGAGAAAATGTCAGCGTGATTTTGGGAAATGTCATTTATCGCGGCTTTCTGGCCGTGTCTGTAACCCAGACTGATTATGGTTGCTGGACATTTATATCACTGGGGGTGGCTTGGAAAATTGTACAAATGCTATGTTTTTCTGTGATAACGGCACTTAATATCCCTTTTGCCGTAATGGATTTGATTTTGTTCCCTTACCTCTTCTCCCCTCGTCTGAATAGTCTCAACATCGCGCGGCGCCGTACTTGCTAGTTTATTTTATGAAGCCGTGTATCAGACACCATCAAAGTGTCTGGCATGTGGAGGCGTTTGGATCGGGGATTCACTCCACACAGCCAGACAAAGACTTGCACCGCTCTCCGTATTGTGCAGAATCTATGAGTTGAAGTGTGTGTTTGTGGTGTGAGAGGAGCCCCAGATTCAAGTGACAATCTGCTAGTCTTTGTCAGAGCATGTGTGTGGGCTGCGTGGTGGATAGGGGACATCTTGCTGTATTATTTAGAAAGACAATCCTCCCCAAAGATGAGTGGGTTAACAGGAACCATTAATTGGTTTAGCAGGATCATATAGACACTAGTTCCGGCTTAGCTGCAAGGCGGAAAATGCTCGGTATTCAAAAGCTCCTGCTTGTTGTTATTATTCTTATTTTTTTTAACTATAAATGCTTGCAGTGTAAAGATGGACTATTTACCGTTTACTTTTATGCCTTAGGTTTTGATTTGTGGATCCAAGATGAAGCAGAGCTGAGTTTGTACTCACGTCATCACTTTTAATGTCGGATTCAAAAACCCAAGCTGTCATATATTATTCAGGGAGTTTTCGTCTTTTCTCCGAAGCACTTCACTATAGCACTGTACCTCTGCTTGCTGCAATGATTCTAGGAGCCATGCAGTTCAGAAGAGGGTCTACGATTCAGTGCTGTATATTTTTTCCCCCTCATTGTTGACTCAAAGTGACATTTATGGGACACCCTGATAAAGCAATTCTTCCTGCTGCTCAGACCAGGCCGGTGTTTTCAACAGATTTTCTCATTCATTTGTATTCACTTTTTTTTTTTTTCTCGGAGACCCAGGCAGCCTTTTGTGATCCACAGCCCCGAAGTAGACTGAGACAGAAAGAAGTGTCTTTAACATGGGCTCCCTGGCAGCCTCCTGGGAGCTTAGTGAGAGTGTTGTCCCCCCACTCTTAACCAAATTTATTGCTAGTCTGACTGTGGAAATCTAACAAAGGCACGGGCCCACTGTTCCCGGTATATTTGTCAAATCACTGCACCTGTGAGAGTCCCCGCGCAAGATGGATTCTAGGTTGGAGCGTTCGTCCAGGAATAAATCTCTCCCTCTTTTTGCATTGTCTTTGTTTGGGCGAGCTGTAGGCTGGGAATGAGCTTTCCTCGTCACATGAAGTGCAGTTGGTGAAAGCCATGATAAATGGTGCTCTTTGTTGACACCTTCATTGGGTTATTTATGGCTCATTAATTGAAGTGAAAAGGAGACTTGTTGGCGCAGCAGGGGGAGGCAGCGCCAGGCCTCCGTGGCTGTGCCTCAGAGCGGCCCACAGGCTTTGGGGGAGAGACGGAGAGGAAGAGAGAAGGAGAGGCAGCCATCCCTCTCTCACTTCTGTCTGTTTCCTGTTTGCTGTGGAGAGAAAGGGAGACAACCCATTCATCAGGAATGGATGGGGAGTGAAAGAGGAAGACAGGCATGAGAAGCCTGCCTCCACCCTTCCCGATCGCCTCTTTAACATTTCAGTTTGCAGACAAGAACCTGAGGAGTGAAAACACTTGTTTGCTTTAATAAACGAGCAATGCTTATCTTAAAGGAATCTGTAATATATTTACTGTATTAAATCATAAAATGATCTTAATACGTCATGAGAGATAAAGGAAACATGCAAAGTTGAACTTCTCTGAACAACAATGCTGTAGCACTGCAGTTTTCATTCTGGGTCAGAATCACTGTTTTTTTTTTTTTCCTGTTTCACATTAATTAGTGTGAAAATGAATGCTGAATATTTACCAAATGAGTAAATGTCTGTTTATGAGTCATAAGAAATAATTTAAAGACTTTTTGGAGTAGATGTTTATAAAGGTTAAATTGAGCAACATGGTAATGGAGTCTGGCAGGCAGTAAGGCAGGCAGTCACTGTACTCCAACTCCAGAGAGTGTATTTTCAGAGCAGTGGGCTGATTGACAGACAATCGACAGTTAGAAACAGCTGATCAATTTACAGCATTGGAATCTTGGGCTCCTGCAGTGTTCCTGCAGCCTGCCTGAGCTTGCTTGCACCTGGGGAAGAGAAGGAGGGGGGAAACAGCTTGCTTCAACCATTGATTGTATATTAAATAGAATTTCAACCTATTTAATATACAGACTATGCCTCCAACTCACTATTTGGACAGCAATACTCTTTTGTAGACACAGAATTGCTACATATTTCTCATTTAGATGGACAGGATAGAAAATAACCAAAAGATATATTTAGCATAGTTGAGGGAAACTTAAAGGAGCAATATGTAAGTTCTTGGGTTCAAAAATTTGTATCGCAGTCCAAATAGCAAGTTGGAGCCATAGATGGTATATTAAATAAGTTAAAGCCCTAATTAATATTTGATCCATGGTTGAAGTGAGTTGTTCCCCCTGCCCCCTCCTCCCCAAACTTGAAGCTCAGGCAGGTTGCAGGGAATCTCAGCCTGCATGAGTGCAAGATGAGTGTCACATAATATTTTGACCACAACAAGCGACGACAATTTCTACGCTGGGAATTTATCAGCTTTATAACTCAGTATGGGGGAAAAATATTGTACTCAGTCAGTTGTCTGTTGATGTAAAGCAAAGCCCAATATCCTGAAAACAAATGCACACGGCTCCAAAAACAATTTGGAGTTGGAGTTCAGTGACCTGCCTGCCTTACTCTATTAACATATTGCTCAATTTAACCGTTATAAGCATCTGCTCCTTCTCAAAGATATTTAATGATTTCACATACACAGACACTTACTCGTTCAGGGAACCTTCAGCATGAATTTTAACTTAATATGAAGTGAATAAATGTGAAATGGACAAACAAAAACATGCATTATAGACCGGAATGGAAATTTCCAAAGAGAAAATACTGGCTGTAGAATTGTTGTTGGAGAAGCTAGTATTTCATGTTTCCTTAATCTCCGATGACACTCTATGATTTAGTACAGTAAATGTATTACATATTTCGCCCTTAAGATTATTGTTGGTTTTAAAAAATGTAACCACACCAGCCATTTAGAAGTCGGGGCTTGTTGCGGAGCAGAATTGTGCAACAGATTTGGGATATTGTGCATGTTTTGACACAGCTGCACTTGGATTTTGTCTGAAATTTTCGATACCTCGTCTTTTCGCCTCAGCCACAATTTTCCTTTGAACGCTTTGAGTCTTCTGAGGAGAAAGAGCCACTTCAGACATAAGCTCATGAGCACACTTGATTAACAAGTGGATTAACTATGCTCGTTTCATGGGATGATGTACCTCAAAGCACTTCAAAGGCCACGCCGAGTGCCCATGAGGTGCGGTAATGAGGGGTTCTTCTACACAACGACAAATTTGGTGGCCTGCTTCTTGTGAACCTGATCATTTTCTCATTTTGTGTGCGCTCACTCCTTTTCGGTCTCCTGCTCTCTGCTTGCTCTGTTTCTCTTGCTCTTTTTTTCTCTCTGTGTCTCTCATCTCCTTCCACCTTCTCCATTGCTCCCTTTAGATTTCCTCTCATTGATCCCCTCTTTATTTCAGCTGAGTTGAGATTAAAGATTCTTCCTCGGTCGTGCACTAGGTTATCACTCTAGCTGCTGTTTATCTTTAGTTATCATTTACCCTTTTAAAGGGATAGTTCGGGTGATTTGATGCAGGATTGCATGAGGTGCTTATTCATAAGCAGTGTATAACCTACAGAAGATGATGAAGCAATGCAGTGCTGTGAACAGGGTCAGCAACAAAAGGTATTTTAGCCACTTCAGAAGGTCCACCTTAAAAAAATCAATATCAGTTTAAGTGTACACTATATTCAGAATATTTTCATTGCTTTACCTTGCTGTTAGACAGCCTTTCAATGGGAAAGCATTATATATATACATATTATGTAAGCCGAATATCGCTCTCTCCGCACCAGTCAAACTCTATAGGTGAAACCAATCATTTTACCTCGCAGAACACGAGAGTTGCTGATCTACAGCTGCCTTGATCTGTTACTTTATTTTTCAATTAGTAATTGGTATTGTTTGACCTCAGGGAATCGGAATTTTTTTAAAACACCAAAGTCATAGAATAAGAAAAACAAACTAAGCGGTCAAGGCAGCAGCAAACCAGCAAGTCCCAAAAAAAAGTTCCGAAAATTACTGATTTTACTGATGGAGTCCGGTTGGTTTGGAGAAAACAATACTTTGCTTCAATAAAAGTGGTCTCCTGTTGAAGAAAAGCTGCCTGACAGAAAAGAAAAGTGGAAAAAATAAAAAATATTCTAAATATAATGTAAACTTAACGTGATATTGATTTTTTATTTCGGTGGACCTTTTTTAAAGCTACTACAGCTACTACTACTACTATTCTACTACTACTTTGTAACTGTATTTTGTTGTGTTTGAGGCCTATGTGGACAAAAGTGGTAGTGCTTCCAACAATAATAACCACAAAATATTACGTAAAAAATGAAATTCTAAAGATCAAACCAGAAATCTCCTCCTGACTATTTTTAACAGGCAAACGTACGACTCACTGTAACTCAAAACAAAAACTGAAACACAGGCTCGTTTCATCTGATTTGGCAGCCATTAAGAACAACTGGACCACTCAAGATAGCCAATGTTCTCGTAAATGGTTTCATTAACTTACGTAGGTCATATAGCTGCATCAGTAATTAATCGAGAGTGTTTCATAACCAATTAAAAACTCTTCTAGTAGCTTTAAGTTGCTAAAATACATTTTGTTGCTGACCCCTCTGCAGCAGTCATTGCTTAGCTTTTGTGCTGATACTCCTCTCTGTTTCTTCAAACTCTGGGTGTGTCGACAGGCGTCTACTGTAGGTAATACACTGACTATCTATAAATACCTCAAACCACACTTCAAATAATCTTAACTGTCCCTTTAACATGTATGTTGTCTGTTTTGTCAACATATTCCCAAACTGTAAAAATGACCATCCGCACAATCCGTCATCATGTGTCTGGAAGTTGCTGAGTTTTTTGGCGTCCTTGAACTGCTTGACTCCTGTAAAGCCCACTTCTGACATCTCAGCGCTGTCACAACTGTCAGTCAACTCTCAGTGACGCCCATGTCCTCCAACACTTTTCCATCTCTCAACACCCAGGCTTCCGCCTCAGTCTGTATGAGGGGAACATGTCCTGGCCTGTCATACACTCATCCACAGTGCAGTTAAGGAGGGAGGGGAGGATGTGGGGGGATTCAATTTTCTAAGTGGCATAACGTCCTCCTGAGAAGTGTAGTGAGGTTTCTCTCTGTCTCCAGCAGTGGAAAGGCATGTACGACTCTGCCACAGTGGAGTAGCCCGCTCACGTTCCACTCTCTATCTCTCCCTCCCTGCATTTTTATTATTTTGATCTGGCAAGCACATGAGAGATAGTAATCTACACTTCAATTACATCGCACAAGTCATCAGATGCTATCTTGCGCTGGTGATAGAATGTGCTCTGAGGCAGCCCAGCACCACTGTGAAACAGCCCCTAGAGAGCCACAGTCTCAGTGTGTGTGCATGTGTGTGAGTTCTATCTATCTGTGTTTGTCTTTGTGTGTTTGTGTATCCGTGTGTGTGAGTGTGTGTGTGTGTGTGTGTGTGTGAAAGAGAGAGCTGGAGGAACAGAGAGACCGACAGACCGACAGAGACAGACTCTGGAAACTAGCTCTATTTATCAGTATAACACACGTATTTGCCAGTAGGGTACAGTATTTAACCTCAGTTTGTCATTGCACTGATTCTTATCATTACATTTAATTTAGTTTGCAATGAGCAGTCTGTGCTGTAATAAGAGGATGAATTTCTTGCATCGTTTATCATCTGAATTCCTGATAGTAACCAGCAGAGGGCTAATACAGACGTGTTTTAAGGGCTTTGTCTACAAGGCGAGCGCTTGTCCTCCGTGAGCTTTCATATGATTTATTGCAATGCGTGAACTGTTGCTGTTAAAGTGCAGTTTTAATCCAATTCACACATATACAGACAATTTTGGGTTATTTAACATAGCATTTGAAAATTATCTTCTTAATATAAGCTGTCAGAAAAGATATTTATATGTGTATTAATTGTCTCTTTCTCTTTTCGGTGCTGTGTCCTTGTGCACTGTCTTCATCTGATCCTCAACACCTTTTAAAGGTAAGTGCTGTGACAAACCACTCTTTAGACTGTTTGAAATACATCAGCTGCACACTGTGCAACAATAGGAAAGCTTTTATTTAAATGATACTGGATGTTTGCACTGTGATGGTTGATGTATTTGTCTTGTTTTAGTTGTATTTATCGGGTTTAATACAATTTATTTTAAACCTGAAATGTCTTCCCTGTCCTCTAAAGGCAAAGACAAAGCAGGTAAGTGGGCAACTGTTCTGCAACATGATCAGAATACCCATTATATATCTGTAACCAGAGGTTAATGGTCATCTTAATGAAAGAAACCACAAATATAATTATATTTTTGGTACTTTTCTCATACATAGTACATTACTTGCTTAATTTGACATGTACTTATTTATACATAAATGAATAGATATACTGTATATATTCACATCTGTGGGCCTAAAAAGTGGGAATGGAATGAAAAGGGGATTAGATGAGTTCATGTTTAGACTCAGTTTCACCCCTGCACATTCTCCCAAAGTGGATTTTTATATAATTATGTCCTCAACAAAAACAAAAAACAACACTTTTGTTTTTGCTCTCATTTTTCATGAGTTGAAGTAAAAGATCTAAGACTTCTACTGTGCATAAGAAAGTTTTATTTTAATCAAATTATTTTCACAAATATTGTTAAAATCTGTGTTAGAGAGCATTTTTCCTTTGCCAACATAATCCATCCACCTGACAGATGTCTCATATAGAGCTGCTGATTAAACTGCATGAATATTGCACAGGTGTGCCTTTGACTGGTCACAATAAAAGGCTAAAATGTGCAGTTTTATCTTGAAAAAAAAAAAATTTGGCACTGCACTATGACTATTTTACATTTGGATATACTGAATTTCTTTTCCCAGGACGGCAAAGTCATGACCCGCCATACATATGCCGCTGATTGGCTAGTACTCATTGCCTTCACTGGTTGGGGTGGTTGGTTAGGGTTATGGTAAGAATATCAGGGTACGTCAAGCAGAGTAGGGCAGGTTATGATTTTGCTCTGGTATCTGTAGCCCTATGTGAAATAGCCATAGTTCAGAATAAATGTCTTTGCTCAAGGTAAAATTATACATTTTAGAGTGTCCTGTGCAATAATCATGCTCTTTAATTAGCATCTCACTAGTACGGGTTTGAACAAATTTGTCGAAAATAATTGGAGAAAAATAAACCTTTTGTGTACGTAGAAAATGTATGTTTCATGTATGTATATTTCAATTCATGAAAAATGGGAGCAAAAACAAATGTTTAATTAATTAATTTATATTTTTGTATATATGCAATAAAAAATAGGAAATAAAGAGAGGCAATAATCACTGAAAAGACAATAATTATTTATCCCATGATTTAATTTGTAAATAGTAGTATACATGTAGGTAAGTGTCAGTCTTTGTCTGAAGCCAGCCACCTACAGTTGCAGTATTCTTCCACTGAGTGGCAGGTATTCAGTGCTCATACTCCCCTCTTCCTAACACTGGCAAATCAAGACGGATGGCTGGATTCCATAGTTTTTATCAGGCCTTAATGTGCACTTATACAATGACAGAGAACTCTCCTAGAGGCCGACAGACCAATGTTTGAGAATTGAGCTGGAAGGAGATAGCACTCTCAGGGCCCAGCCATTTTCTTCCATCAGAGACTCTGTGATGTGAGGCAACCCTGGCAGCGAGGCAGTTTCTCAGGTAGGCACGGCGCTCTGCAGCGCTCTGCCCTGCCTCTCTACTCCTGCTGAAATGGCAGCTGGAAACCCTCACCTACTCTTGCCCCATTAGGCACCACTTGACGCAAGACAATAGATGTGCGATTCATTGTGAGGCACTTTGTTGTCTTTCTCAGACATCTGGCAGGACTCAGATAGTTACGTCCCTTATTTTAGGGTTTGATTCCTTTGCGTGTTTGTTCATTTATGTCCTCCTGTCAAGCAACTTGCTGATGTAATCTACAGATGTTAAAGGGTAAGGGTATTTATTGAGGACTGTTGCAACATGAAGCCAACTGGCTCCATCTGCAGCGTATGAATCTGAAAAAGCTGCTTCTGTTTTTAATCAGTGGTTTGATTGAAACAGTTGTACACAGCTTCAGTCTGTTTCAGGGGATGAGGTGGCAATAAAAATTTGCTCTCCGTCTTTGTTTGTGCACTACCCGCAGATAAAAGCGCCTTGATGTTTGAATATCTAACCGAATGAGAAAATGTAAATATTTTCTAGCAGACATTTCGAGCAGGACTGCATGCAGTGAAGGTCTCCAAAGCACACTGCTGTCTAAATGAGTGGTTATTGACAGACCTTTGGTGTCATGAGAATCACATGTTGTTTGAATCTCTGGTACACTAGCAAATGTGATCCTCTCTGATGGTTGCATTTGAACTTATTTTGATGTCCCTGAGCATTAAGGGAAGTGACAGCTTACAAATAAATCCATAATTATCACATCTGAAAGCCGCCATCCCAAACTTTATTTGCATACCCAACACTTGGAGGAATGTGGGTAATAAACCCTGAGGGTCTCCCAGACTCTGGCAAAGTCGCGGCTGTCATCTCATCAGCCTTTGGGTCTTTCTCAGAAGCTCGCAAAAAGGGAAAGGCAGACTGGAGTGAGACAATACTGTTCTGTTAAAAAGAGGCTACAGTAAATGGGCAGCACTGACTAAGGTTCAGCAGAGCACAAAAGGAAACTGAAGGACAAGATTGTTCCCATTGTGTTTCCACTGTGTATTTCCCCACAGAGCAAGGTCTGCCAAGGCCCTGCGGGCTTCATTTCACCCCTTCAAAACCCAACATATTTCTTTGAGTGTCCTGAAGATAGGAACACAATGACTGCCTGTAGAATTTCATCTTAATTCTACCTGGGAACACAAAAGACTAATCACAGCCATCACAAAAGCGCTGTTCCTGCAGCCCAGTGTGTGATAGGACAGGCTCCGGCAGCATAAAGGCCTGGCCCTCCAGAGAGCCAGGAGGCTGGAAGAGGCAGTCAAATGGGAAGCAGAATAGGCCAGACGACACCCAAGATTATGTCTCCTCCACCATGTGGGGAGAACGCAGGCCTGTAGGACCAGACATCTATCAGAGGAGGTCAGACTTGGGGCGAAGCAATAGAACCGTAATAATTTCAGAACACATGATGAGAACAAGAAAAGTTAAGCGATAACAGTTGTGTAATATCGGACTTTACAGAGAGAGATAGGTGTGTGACGTTACAGAGTAATGAATAATATCAATAACACAATATTCACAGTTGACTCTTTATCAGAAGTTTTTTGTTGATAAGCATCGGAGTGAAAATGTGATGCATTTGAGGATTCTCACATTTGGTTTATTTATGCCCCTTTCCCTAGCAGACCTCCTTCCTGCACATCATGCGTGATCCTGCACTTGGCACACAGCGTATTGATCTAATACTGTTTTACACCAATATTAGCATATATATGTTGTTTTTAAAGTGGCTAAACTTGCAAAAAATAGGTGATTAATTTTCTCCCCATTGCCAGGAAATGAGTTTTCCTTTTTTTTTTTGTTTCCCTGATGTGTGCTGAAAAGCTTAGACTCAACTCGTGCGTACAGGATTGCAGCGAGTAAGAGGTTTCTGTGTGTTCAGCTCTCAGTATTTTTATAGCTTCTGACTGAATCTCTTTGGTTTGGTTTCCTCGCTTGGTCTCTGTTTGTACTTTCAGGTATCTGCTTTATTTTCATGTTTCAGTTCAATAGGCGTTGTGTAAAGATACTGCTGATGAAAACCCCACATTTCCAGATTTTTCTGCTTCACAATAAAAGCTTTTAGATAACAAAAAACAGGGGATTGTTACTGTGAAGAATTTGTTGGTAATAAAATGTTTACCCACCATTTAGACGCTTCACTAAAGACGAGCGCTTCATCGGTACAAACTGATGGACCAAGTCAAACCAAGCAGAACATGTGGATAGAAAAAGTGTAAAGGAGACAGACAGAGGCGACAAGTGTTCATTGCCTGCGCCAAAAAGGGGTGAAAATTAACATGTCCACTTGGGTATCATGTTTACATCACTGCTAATTGGAGCTGGAGCTTGTGAGTACTGCATGAGTCATTTGACACGGGAATGAATGCAGATTGTACCCTTTCCCACTGCAGACGAAAGCCAGATGTTAGTGGTTTTTTTGTCCGGTGTAAAAGGGGCTTAAGAGGCTGGAGGGACATAAAAACATGCTTTAGCATGTTTCAGAGTAAAAGTGTAGGAATACTTTGAGTTGACTCCATATAGCTCCACCTCCCAAACAGATCTCCCCCTCTGTGGCTCATCCTCAGTACCTCCCCAAAAGGTTCAGCTAAAGCTCGTCTAATTGGTTGCCGGGCTTTAATTAGCCCGTCTCGTTTGCATGGCTGCCATTAGGAATTCAAATAGGGTGGAGTGATAGCTGACATTTCCCCCCTTCCTCCCCTCTTTCCAGAATCCTCCCCTCTGATTCATCTCATCTTCATTTCCCCAGATCCTGTTTTTAAAGTTTTATTTAGGGTGTCATTTATTTAACAAGGGATTATTTATTTAGCGCATCAAATCATTCTGGAATGAATATTTATATATTTGTGAGGGTTTTAAATATTTACATGGTCTCTCCATTTCTAGTTTTGGAGCCACTGTAATGAGTGCTGTTGTTGGATGTCGAGGGGAATAACAAGACCGGTTTCAAAGTGAAAAGTCCTTTGAATATATTTCTAACTTAATTGGTATGAATCTATTATCAGGCTTGATGCTCTGATCATAGTTTAATTGGAGGTATATTATTATGGAATGACTTTAGTGGTGCTTAATGATATTTCATTTGGGCTGATGATATTCATTTGAATGGCGATGAATGATTCATGTCAGGGGTGGCGTGTGAAAACACTCGGCAGTGCCATGACCCCATGTCAGCTGCTCTAATGCACTCGCAGACTCCTACTTGACTAAATTCCATTAATCCTCAAAGAAGCTTAGCCATTTTTGCCCTGATGCTCACTCTCTTTCTGCATCTTGTTTTACAGAGACACCATTGTGTAATGGTGGCTTATAAAAGAGGATGAACATTAACAGGGTTGTGTCCCCAGGACTTTAACCACTCTTCCACCACTGGATGTGTCTGCTGGTGCACTGCAGAGGCCTGAGTGTGCCACTGGTCTAACTACTGAGACTCACTACTAAGTTTACACATATCGGGCCTTTTAGAAGAGTCTTATTGACAGCAGCTGCAGGCAGTAGGAGAAGAGAGAGCGCGGCAGCATGACTGCTGAACCAGGAAACGCCTCTCCACACTAGAACCCCCTCCTCCCTCCCTCCTCCTCCTCAGTCTTAATGACTAACCAGAATGAGAAGTGGAGGAGAGGAAGAGCCTGGAAGAGCCTGATTTGTTCTGCATGCTAAATATGGCCTGTAATCTTTATTCCTCTGAGTGCCTTATTAAAAGTGAAAGGAAGATGAAATCCCACCAGCCAGCCCATCCTTTCTGCTGTTTATTAGAGGGGGCTTTTCCTCTGTTAATATTGAGGTTATGGTAACCTTAGTGGTGATAGATGCATCTTGTGACTTCAGGTAATAATAGCAATGATTGATTCCCACCTGAACCCTGGAGGTGTAATCTAGCAGGATGGAAGAGATAAAGTGGCAGCCGGCGTCTGAGAGATACACAGAGAGGCAGATTCCATCCAACGGTGCTGTTTATCATCCAGCAGACAACAGCGCCCTGTCAGAATTTATGATGTTTCCCCTCGTCTCTAATTCATCATCCATTAACTACTCTTTTCTCCCCTTAAATCCATCTCTATTTGTTAGTTTTATCAGTAAGGTTAGGATGAAAAATACCTGTGTGTTAGTTTTTGATTCTGCGAGAAGATTAATGCGATTTTTGACTGCAAGTGTGTCACATCAGTCAGATCTGATTTGATAATCCGAGTCAGATTCTTCCCTCAAGTCAAAGAGTTTGTTGTCAAAGTGGCACACAGTTGCTATCATTTGCAAGGAGACTTAATGGTTACGCTTTATAGTAAAAGCACATAAATTACCATGAATTCATGCATGAAAAAGCATGAATTCATTCATGCAGTACTTCGTGAACTATCAGGAATGTGCAAGAATTAACAGCATCTCATGCATGATTTCATGCAAGAACAATGCGTTAATTAATGCAACAGCAAAGGTATTTCAATCATCATGATTTATGTGTTATGAATGATGTTTATGTCTTCTTCATTGGTAAGTCTGCAGTTAAAGGAACAGGCTAGAAAACTAACCAGTCACAGCAGTGTAGTGTGTTCTCTTAAATTCCATGATTAATCATGACTAAGTAAGTATTACTTTTTCATGACTTGATCATGTGTGTGGCCCTTAAAATAAAGTGGTGACCTGTCTGTCTTTAACACTGATGAACATCATATGATTAATTGTGTCATAATTGTGAAATCAATATGTATTAACCATTTTTGTTTATGCATACATGACACACACAAATGTTCCTTTTCCTAACTAAATGATTGAAAATATTAGTATTAATAATCTAATTAGTATTTGCATTTTTTTACAAATACATACTGATTAAGTATAGAAAAGGGCTGACTTGAAGAAGTAATGCTTAGTTTATCATGATTACAACAATTCAGCAGTGCATAACTGGACACTTGTTAATAACTCAAAAATCATGATGAAATACTGTAAATTCTTAAGTAAGTTAGTACAACATGAATGAATTCATGCTTTAAGTCATGCAAGAATTCATGGTAATTCGTGCACCCTTACTATAAAGTATTACTAACTTGCTATCTTATCTAACAGACTCAGTTATTTAGATTATTGCCAAGAATGCATTCAAACCGCACTTACATTTTATGGCTGGAATTCCATAAAATGTGTTATAAAATGCAGGAAAAACAAAAATAATCATAAACATTTCTCAGTTTCTCATTTCAGTAATATTCAGAGCGCAGCACATTTTGCATTATTTCTTTACCTTGCCCTTTCTGTGCAGCTGGAATGATTCCCACTCGTGAATTTTTCTATCATTATGTAAACAGATAACCAGAATCAGAGAGAATATGATCAGCATATTTTTGTGCCTGTATTTGCATTATGGTGCTTGTGTCGGAGCACTAATGAAGCTCAAAGACAAGTGGAGTCCTAGATAATCTTTTTTTTTTTATAAGCCCCACACCTTTCCTGTTGTAGAGCGGCACTAGATGGCACATCTATTATTCCATTAGCAGGTAATTAATGACTCTCATTTGTGTAACTGTTATTAAGCCCTTTGAAAGATTGTTTGTGTTCAGATGAAATGAAACACATCCCAGAAGCCATCCATTGTGGCGGATAGATTAAAAGAGCAATAAGGCTCTTTGAAAAATGATATTTTATCAACGGTAATTTTTCACCGTACCTCAGGGGCAGCGATGACAGGAAAACACTGCAGTCCTCCTTCATGTTGATATCCTTTTTTTAGTCAAACTACCAGGGGAGTACACTAAGTGTGATTTATTCATCCCTTGACCAGTAAAAAGGTGTCAGCCAGGTGAAAATGGATGCTGGGAGAGTATTGACAGGAGAAATAGCAGTGCAGTTGTCCTGCTCTGTCACAGCATACAGAGGGGGGGGGTGGGGGTGGGTGGGGTAACGTGTCCTGTACTCTGAATGTCTAGTTCACATCTATCTGATCTCTCGCACAGTGTGCCTTAAAAATCTATTCTCCGCTTCCTTTTTGGAATATTTTTTGTTTGTAGTTAAAGACTGTGTGCATATTTTAGACAGTTCTGTTTCTTCTGCAAGCTACATATTCTATATGATTTCATAATTTTTTTTTTTCTTTTTTTGGAGCCGATACTTTACTTGTATCCTGGAGTGCATTGGATAAATCTCAGACGGGAATCTGATTTCCCACATGAGCAGATCAAATTGTCTCTTTTGTTCATGGTTTCTATCTGCCAATGTAAAAAGATTGAGGTTTCTTTTTTCTTTTCTTTTCTTTCCTTTTCTTTTTTTTTAACTTACTGAAGAATAGGAGGATGGGGGAATCAAAAGCAGTGTGTCTTGTGAACAAACACCCAGCCTTTTCCAAAGAAGAAGCTGTGTAACACGGGCACTGGCATTCCACAACTCCAGCTGGAAAGGCACAGAGCATCTCCTTGGGATTTATATTTAGCATTTGCTATGCTACTTATAAAATATTTCATAAATAATGTGAATATATTAGACGGGGGAGAGAACTGTCGCCAGTCATTCCATATGCACTGCCATAGCAACAAGATGTTCCGCCTTTATCTGTTTAGGGCCCATGATTCTTAAACTGTTCATTGCCCACGTTTCCTTTTTTAATCAGAGTGTGTTTGGGATCCCCTGCAGCAGGGATCTAGATAAAAGGATTAACTCTGCCTCTACTAGTTAACCACGTTTAGACTTTGCCAGGCAGGCCCTCAAAATGAAAATAGATGGATTTCAAATGCCTACATCAATGTGTTTTGATTGTGTCTCATCAAGCATCATGAAGCAGCGCGTTTTCAATTTATCAATAATTATAATAGCAGCAAATACATGAAAGCAAGAGTTTAGTCAACTACATTTTGCAGGTGAATATTAATTATGATATTTTATTATTTCTGAAATTTCATATTTTTACACCACATATTGTTAATCTGCATATGTATTTTACCTCTCTAACATTTACATTTGTCTTACTTTTTTTTTTTTTAAGTAAGTCAAAAGGATGTTGTGCTATATAGGTATTGATGATAACTGTCATATTTTAAAAATTAAATATTGATACTGAACTGATACTGGATTTTTAGGGCCAGTGCTGATAATGATATTAGGGAGTAAAACAATTCCAAAATTAATGTATCAGCCAATAGACAATATATACATAAACACATTTTTTGCAATGATCCCTCAAAAATTGTGACTTGTTACATAGATACAGTATGTAATGGAGGCAGGATATTTTACGAGTTGACAATAAACTTTAATATCAGTATGCTTTTGCTGATATTTTTAATAATTATAAATAACCATAAATAAAATAAACAAATAGAGTAAAATATATATATGTGTATATATTAAACCTGAATTAAGAAAAATGATCAAATATACACAGAATGCTACCAATAAAAGTAACAAATAAAAACAATCTGCATTATGTTCTCTGTCAACTTTGGTCAAATGATATATCAGTCAGGCTCTAATTGATATCATGTTAATAATACACCCATGATAATATCATGTAAATAATCTAGCACCTATTAAACATGACATATGCTTTTAATTAATTTTCATCTCTTTTCATTCTCACATTGTCTCCCTCCTCCTAACGCTCTCCCATACACATCTTTTCATTGTCCATTAAGTGTAATAGCATTTTTTGTACACTTTTGTGAAGTTGTGATTGCACATTGTCACGCCACTCCCCAACACTCCTATTTTAATTTGCAGAAAAAAAGATATATTACAATGTAAACAATGAATTTCACTGACAACATTATTTTTCCTTGTCAAATTCTCTATTTAGACATTGTGATAATGTCAATTTCATGTATTCTTTCAGCCACGATAATCATGTAATGAAAATCTGATTGTGACAGCCCTAGTAAGCCAACCTGTCACTTTCTTGACAATTCATTTTTCCTGTAATAGAAATACAGAGACTTTTCACCACTGCAAAGATGTGGATTATTTTAAAGGAGGGAGAAAAAGAAGATGGAGATGTCTGCTCTGTTGAAAAGCACTAGTGGTTAAAATCATTGCCTGGTGAGGCTTAAAAAAACACAGGAAGCCTTGACCAAGGTGCTGGCTGCTGGTAGAAAGATAGAAATCTGTCTAGCGGAGAACATCCATATGTATTCATTACTGGTTTTGATCCAGCAGGCCTTGTTGGAATCTGGAGGCATTATATGCCGGCCACTGCTGCTGCACTGCCGGCTGGGTAACACAGTGTAGCAGGAGAGAACTGGCTCCTTTGTCACTGCTGTTAGCATTAGCCAGAGATTTGCATATATTTCTCTTGGAAGCATTAAAGGAATACAAAAAAGACTAATTCACTATTGAAAGTCTCCCTTGCAAGATTAAAAGAGTCCCATTAGAAATGTATGACTGCTCATGTAGTTTTTATTTCATTTTTCTGCCCCCCCAAACTCCACCCCCCCTCCTCTTTTGTTGGAGGCTTTGATTATTCGCCAGGTTGGCAGAAAAAAAAAAAAAAGTAATGCTAAAAAAAATACAGCTGCCATCCTTCCTAATGTTACTTTGTTTTAAATGCACTTGCTTTTCACTTGCTTTTCATGGCAGTAACTCTTTTTTTTTCCCTCAGGTTATCTCCATAGAAAACTTACTTTAATTTGAGAAAGGATCAAATCAGTTTTTTCATGCTGGAGCTGACTTGTAATTTTAAAGTTACACACATAGATTAATTGCTGCAGACGACACAGATTGTTTAACAAGAAAGAAGGAAATTTCCCAGAAGAAACAATAATATATGATTCTAAACATTTTATGGTTAAAATATGATTCGTTTTGTCTTTTAAACTTATTTCTCTCCGTCCTCTGCACTCTGTTCAGTGCCGTAGCGCCAGCCTGCCACTGCCATGGTGGTACAGTGCACCACACAGATGTCTGAATGAGAACATGTGAACAGCATTCCCAGAGGGAGTGCCCACAATGCTTATCACTCTGACCTGAATTCTGTGACGACAGACAATTTTACAAACAGCTGGGGATCAATCAAAGCCCACTTGAAATATGCCACCTGCCACTTTTACATTAGGAAGCATGCTGTTCAAAATGGAACATTTTCACTTGTATTTGTGATTATTTTACAGGCAAAGTTGGTCTCCTCATGGGGCCTCAAGTGCCAAATGATTTATTCCTCCCCCCACTGCCACCTCCACTCTCCAGAGCTGTGGTAAAGGGGGTGGAGGGATGGGGGTAAGATTTACTTTAAGTTGTCTCTAAGCCTGGGGATGCAGTCAACAAGGGAAGGATAGATATAGTATTTGTATTTAAGCTAAAATCCGGCGCCCACCACTCACCACAACCCTCCATCCCACCACAGTTTGTTGTCTACAGAGTGTGCATGAATTTATGATGCCATTAGTTTAGACACTTTGAAGACAAAGTAAATGAACGAGGGGAAATATTCATGCTACCTAGAGCAGTGGTTCTTCATCATTTTTCATTTGGGACCCCAGAATAATCAGGTTGGTGTTTGTGAAGTGAAAGCCACCAGAGTCACACACACTGCTTTGCCCAAAGACTGAACAACAACTAATTCTATTTTAGATTTAATTAGTGTTTTTAGAGTTATTGACATAACGACAGTCATAAAAGAGAGAAATGTATTCTCATATTACTGAGGTAGCTGAGCCTGTTAACATGTAGAACAGAGTATATAGCCTTATGGCCTTATGGTCAGGTTTCTGGAGCTGGATTTTTGTGACCTATGCTGATACCAATTTTAGTGGGGAAAAAATCATAGATTACTGATATAGTTGCGATACAGTATAGGGATTTTTTTTAAAGCTTTTCTGTGTGGATTGTACACCAACATGATTATGCAAAGGTACGTTTATAAATTCTAACGAGCGAAGTTTACTTAAAAAAATAGGAAACTGATTACCTTGGGAAAAGTAAATAAAAGCTTAACTGTGTCAAGTTGTGCATGACTGCCACCAGCTTACTCAGATACAAGTATGAGGGCAAAAAGTACTGTAAACTCAGTTTAACCAAGCGAAATTAAAAGACTTGTATAAATTAAGTAAGGACAATGTTTGCATTTACAGTATACAAAGAAGGCTGCTTTCTTAAACAAATAAACTTTATTGAAGAATATTTAAGTTAAATATTATTTAGCATGTTAAATAATTTAAAATATACATTGTCAAACAATTCTAGAAATAAACACTGAAAAAATTAATTAGATAGCTGAATAAACATCAGCATCACTTATGTGCTGATTATACCTGCAAGGAAGCTCCTCTTGTCCTAAATTGTTTCTCCTTTTTGCTTAATCTGAATCACCTCAAGCATCATTTTCTGCATTATATATAAAAAGTTTTCATATCGATGCGTGCTGGAAAACATACATGCATAGGTCCATATCAGGCTTATATTGGCTGATAATATTGGTTGAGCAATATATCAGCCGTGCTTTACTGTTCATATCAGTTCATGCTTCTTCTGTTTGTATCAGTTCATTCACTACATTTTCCTGTAATACTGGAAGTTCTGTCTCTTAACTCTCTTGTTTTTGACAGACATTACGTAGCAGAGACATCATTCATTTACCCTCACACCTTTTAGTGGGTATGGTCCTGCTTATTTGACAAAGCAGCAGTATTCCTGGTGACCCCCAGAAGTTTCTTGTGACCCTCATGTTGAGAACCACTGACCTAGAGGCAGAGAACCATTCCTCATACAGTATAACCTCGCTGTTACTAGGCTGAAAGCTCTTAAGTCGCTCCTCTCAGGTGCTGGTGGCTCCTCTACCTGTCCCCAAATGTAGCCAGGTGTTACTCCTCTCCCAGCAGGTGTCAGTGTTACTACTACAGACACAAGAAGATGTCACTGTTATAACACGAAGGTAGACAGCTCTCTTGATCACTGTCACGTCTTAAAGATACACATTTCTCATGTTATTAATTGTTCTGAGCTGAATACAAAGTTACTCAACAGGTGGCACTGATGTTTCACCCAAAACAGGTGAATTATTTTGTTTTATCACTAGAACACTGGCAGATTTTCCACAACAGTTCAGGAGAAGCTCTGCTGTAAATGCAATGTTATGAAATCACCAGACAAAACTCTTTTTTTTTTCTCTCTTTTTTTTTTAGTCAGCTGGATTGGGTTTTTAAAGGCGTGTGTGTTTGTGTTGGTTCAATTGTTTTTAGAGGATCCTCAACAGGAGAATTCAAATTCCAAACTCTCCAAAATACAAATAAAGAGAGGAAAAAAAAAGAGCCTCAGAAATTCACGATAGTGCTTATTACATGTCTGTGGTTGAGCTTGAACTTCTCATTACTCTCAAAGAAAATAAGGCAAACATTTCCTCTGCACCGCATGCCGGCCTCTCGGGCCCGGTCAGTCGTGTTAAAAGTTGCTTCCAGACGACCAAAAAGTGGCAGGGTAAAAATAAGTGGAATTCAAGCGTAGCCACAGGATGAAACAGATGTGTTGGCTGTGGTGTTAATGTGAGTTGTTTTAGCCAGACTCTTAACTCTCCTGAACACAGTGAGCACGGTCTTCCCCCATCTGGTGCGTGGAGTGTCAGTCCTCCAGAGTAATGTTCGACACGAGGTCAGACGAACACCGCAGACTCGCTACATATGCTTCACAAACTGTTGCTGTTGGTCAGGAGAACATACATTATAATCCAGATTAAACCGGATAATTAGCTTTTTGTGAGCCATTAATTCTGGCAGGTGAAGGGGGCAGAGGGGGAAATAAATAATGTGGCTGTGTCTTGTGGCATGCTGCTAAAAAATGGGCATCTTTCCAACAGCTCATTTCAACTCTTCTAAATTGGCCTCATTGTAGATGAAATATTAAATGGCCGGCACGGCTATTAATGCTGACTTTTATGGAGTGGATGCTGTTGTACTTAATATACCGGTTCAGTTGTCCCTTTTATTCCTCGGCAGTGTCCTGTCCTCCCATGATGTATTGCACGAGGAGCGTACCCACTGGTACACAATGGGGTTTCAACCCATGTGAAGCTCTCTGGCACTGGTCCAGACTGGGAGTGAGAGCAGCCTGAGCTGTGTTGTCTGGAGCATGTTCTCTGCTCTATAGCACTGCCATCAATAGGGAGCCTTTACAGTGGTATTACACTTTGAAATGTATTTCAATTATTAAAGAAAAGAAAAAGTAAAAAAAAGCTACCTTATTGAAAATCATGTGAAATATGATTTTGAGAAATTGAATGACATACAAATTTGAAAACTCTGTTCAACTTTATTTGCCCGGACATTAAAGTTCAATTGTAAGAAGAAATATCTCACAAAATTAAACGATAAATGATAAAGTTAAATGGAATTGTGTAATTTACTTTTAATTGTGAATTTATTTTGATAGACCTTTGTGATTTCATCAGTACATTCCAAAAACATCTTTATCTTGTTACAACTCAATTCACTTTGTTTCTTTCATGTGTTCAACACGACAGCTAATGACAAGATATAATCTAAAACTAATGACCAAATTCCTGTCAACCTCAGCTGCACTTGCTAACTTAGCATGCTAAGCCTTACACCCATAAGTCCAGTGAAGCATTTTCAATGCTATATATGAACCAACATATTACCAAGACAGGGATAAAAACAAATAAGTAACAATACAAAATGGATTCCATTCATTTACTTTTTTAAAAGCTGCACTAATCAATTTTTTTTTTCAGTATGATGTAGTTTTGGTGTATTTCTAAAAGTAATTTGAAAAGTGTCAGAAACTCAAAGAGAATTATTTCAGCTCTACAGTTTTACGCAGTTCTGCAGTGTGTTTAACCATCTTAGCTCATGTTTTTGGTTTTTCAGCCACTTTACTAAACCACTCAGCTTAGTAAAAAAAAAAAAACTCTGATAAAGCCTCTGCCCAGTGCCAAATGACAGACAGACGTTAGCAACTAGCTGGTGAACACAGCAGAGCTCTTGTGCAGCTAAAGAGGAAGATGTTTTTTAATAGGAGACTAAATATTGGATTATAAGATTAATGGAGCTTTAATGTTTAATTAGAAATGAACAAAATTTCAAACACCAAAGCAAATACCACAGTTTTGCAATTTATATATAATATATATTAGGGCTGAGTGATATGGCTTATAAATAATATGTCAATATTTTTAGGCTATTCTAGATATATGATTATCTTGATGTACACATTTGCTCTGAAATAACCTACAGATAGGACTTGGTTATATAGAAAAAAACAAATATCACAGTATTTTTGACCAAATACCACACTGTCAATGTTGCAACAATATTGTGGGGCTGACTATTGATGCTTTCACAAAATATGTACACAATGAGATTTTTGATAAATAATCATCAGTTATGTGGATATAATGACTAAGTGGGTAAAGGTAATTAATAACTTATGACATATCATGGTATAACAATAACCAAAATGTAAGACAATATCTCTCAAATTATGATAATGATATGATATCGATATAACAATATAATATTCAGACCTACTATGAATATAATTTTTCTACCATATCGTGCAGCCCTAAATAACAGCATATTAATGCCCGTTAGTTACTGTATTAATATAACGTGTTAAATCTCGGCATCTCCTGACTAGAATTACATCAGCCACAGGTAGCAGAACGTTTCTGTTTTGTGATATTGATCAGGCTCATAATGTCTGAGCCTCAGTGCAGTGCATTTAATCATCAGTAACTTAATTAACAAATAGGTTTCATGGATTGACTCTATTTCTTTTAGGTTTTTACAGGGAAACTGGTAGATAAAAGACAAGTGAATTATAGCCTACTGTAGGCTCGTTTCTGTGTTTGACAGTCTATTGTGGTCCACAGAACAATGCTTGTTATATATGCTGTAAAGATTCTAAAAAAACATTATTAAATCGCTGTCTTTAATGGCAGAGAATAGATAATTTCATGCTTCAGAGGATGACTGAAAGTAACTTCATGCTTCCAATTAGTACAGATGAAGATGCTATTGGGAGACTTTTTTCTTTGATTACGCTTCTGTGAAATGTGCATCATCAAGACTGTTCAGGTGTAAAAATGCTGTTATCATCAGCCTTATTCACAACCGGTTGGCGTGATTGTCAATCAGTTTTTGTGAGAAAACTGTGTTAAGACTGAGTAAACACAGTAAATATATTGCTATAAAATGCTATGTGGGGAAAAAGGTATAAAGATGATTTTCAGTATCTTTTTTTCACCTGTTAGTAATTCAATATACAGTATCCTGTATACGTTAAGCACCAGAGGAAAAACAAACAGAACAACACATAAACCCACCAGGAGGCTGCTGTCTTACACACTCACACAAACAAACCGTACAGACCAAAAAAAAAAATAAAAATAAAAAAATAAAAAAATCACTTGAATGTTGCTACAGTTTCAGAGAGTTTCTGCAGAGTCTAAAATCCTGGCTTTGAACTGTTGGCTACAGCTAGAATTTCAAGCTGTAGTATGGAGCAGTATTTTGTTTTACTGTAAGTGACTATTTGAAACCTTTTGTTCAATTAAATAATAACTTGCAAAACTTTCAGATATCAGATATAAGTTAATGTTAAGAATTCATTCAGCAGAGCTTGGCTGATATGGGATTTTTGAGACTGATACAGATTCAAGAGGGGAATGAAAATAGACCTTTTCTTATGGCTGCATTGTTAAACACATAACTTAATTAAAGAATAGTTGAGTTAAATATTTTAGAATATTCAAGTTAAATATTCTTTAATGTAAATAAATAAATGGCAAACATTTCTAGAAGTGAACAATAAGAAAATAAAGAATAAATGAAAATAAAATAAAATAAATCAGTCAACTGATGAATATTTTAATGTCTACTGTCAGTCAGGTAGGGGTAGGCTGTAAACAAAAAGAATAGCTTCTCAGTATTTACACCTGCCGAGGAGTTCCTCAGTGTTCCCCATTGTGCTCAATCTAGATCACCCCAAGTATCTTTTTCTGCATTATATATTCTGTAAAAAAGTTGTCATATCAGTGCGTGTTGATAAACATATACTCCCAGCTATACTGATTATTGCTGATATTGGGCTCTATTTTCAAATATCAATATCAAATCTAAGTGATCACACACAATATCACAACACATCCTCCAGTTATATGCGGGAGCAAAACTCACCGCAGAAAGGGTTAAACCTGAAACTATATTTACACACACCGTGATACAAATTGTGTTTGGCTTAAAACAGGAAAAAGAACAGGTCAGCTATAATTCTGCAGTGTTCTGGTGGAAGAATTATAGCTGTATACAGGAGTGCGAGCAGCCTGGGCTCTCCTCCTAAAGAAGGACGTCCCCCTCAGTATCATCATCCACAGTGGGGGAGGATGTGGCTGTTTTCTGCCTGCGAGGAAGGAAGACGTTGGCCAGGGACCATAATGCCTGCAGCCGCTCGCAAAGCCCCCCCTGAAATATTCATCACATAACTTTTCTGTGTGACTATATGTTTTTAGCAGATGGTTACATTTTTGAGTGGAGAACAAAGTTGTAAAAGGAATATGATTTCACTTGTTGCCATGGGAACAGAGATGGATGAAGATGTTTCATGGTTCACTGGTTGCCTCGTCTCTGCTCGTGTATGCGTGTGTGTGTGTGTGTGTGTGTGTGTGTGTGTGTGTGTGTGTGTGTGTGTGTGTGTGTGTGTGTGTGTGTGTGTGTGTGTGTGTTGGTGTGTGGTGTGTTGGTGTGTCTGTGAATCCGCACATGTCTCAGTTTGTCTGCATGCCTCTGAGTGCACATATATATGTATGTGCATGTATTCGCATAAGGAAGGGCTTTATGTAACTATTGAATTTGTGCGCGAGGAGCAGATTCTGCTGTCACTTAATTTCTCTGAAGGATATTATGTTAAGTTGCTCAGTGAAAGGTCAGTGCAGTTCCAAGAGAGGATCATTTCCTAATACACTATTACAAGAAGTATCAAGCTGCTAGTATTATAGAAATAATAAACGCTCTTGTCAAAGGCTCCATTCAGAGCGTGATTTATTTTGCTCTGTGATGGTGAAGTGGTGCTCATTTCACAGTGTATTAGCTAACTGTCTAAATAGTGATGATTCAGTAGCATGGCTACTCATTTTCACATGACACATGAAAGGGAGGATCTGTCGATAAATGCAACAATAACAGCAGCCCAAGTTATCTTGGTGCCGTTTTTTAGCTACATTTCAAAATGAGCGTTCTCCCATTCGAGGGGAGCTAATTAGATTGTGTGAGTTGCATGATATGGGGTCCTACACATAAAAGCCTCGCTGTGGAGATGAGCAACGGTTGCCTGTACCCAGACAGTGCTGATAGTGGAGCCACTCCTTTAATTCCACTCTCAAAAATCAGATCCTAATTGGGTGTCTGATTTTAGTAACTTGTTCAGCAATTTAAGAAAATTGCTTTTTGAAATGTAACAATTTCAGTGATCTTAAGCATCTCATTTCTCATTCTGTGCACTCCGCTGAGGACTGTCTCTTTTCAGGCCTCATCAGGCAGTAATTGAAAGGTCCTCCTTCGCCTGTAAACCATTGACCCCATAGAATTTATCGTGCAGTTCATTTGGAGGCATAAAAAACAGTTTTTTGAGCCCCATCAGGAGGCTGAAAGAGGAAAGGAGAATGTATTTTATGGGTAATTGTTTAAGATGGCAGTATATTGAGTTTTTGTTTATGTTTTCTTACTTGACTTCCCATGTTGTATAGTTGAGTACTCTTAACAGAAATCACAAAATACGCATAAAGAATACATACACATTTATATGCGTGTGCAATGGGGCCCAACCAGTACTGGATTTTTGGGGCAGATGCCAATACCAATATTAAGGAGTAAAAAAAAATCAGTATTTTAATATTTAAAATAGATAATTCTGAAGACAAAATAGAGCAACATATATGTATATATTAAACCTGATTAAAGGTCCATTATGGGAGACTTAAAGGTTTTTGTTACCTTAGAGTGAGTCATTTATATCTACAGAGGGAACAGCTCCTCTTCCATGGAGGTCACCGTGTTGCAAACCAAAACACTCGCTCTTGTTTTCATATAGGCACGTATGGCACCTAGTTATAGTTCACAGTGTGGTGCAAGATTAGTGACAGGCAAGGGGAAGGGGGAAAAACACATACCTCTAGAAACACAAGATAAGGTTGTCAATTCGGCATCAATATAATCCATTTTTCTGTATAAACTTTAAAAATACCAGCTTCTTTTGGTTAGCTATGCTATTAGTGGGAGAAGATTGTGCTAATTTACTGTCGAACTGTTTCAATAATTAAGATTTCTCCTCACTAAAATATATGCTGGTTGGTGGATCAGATACACACTGAATTAAACACTGGCTCATGTTACTTCCATCGTGTGCGTGATGGTATTTTAATTTTTTCGGCCATTACCAAAGTAATTGGTGGAGAGAGCACACCTACCTTCTAATAATACTAAAAACATTTTTAATTTTATTATTATTTTTTGCTACTTCTTAATACTAACTAGCTCAAATCTTTAAAAATAGCCAAATTGTATGATCAAAAAGTGGTGATGCAAAAGTGCACATTTGCTCCCCCAAGTCTCATAGTGGTGGTGCAGCTGCTCCATTTGCTCCATTGCTCAGGTGCCTATGAATATATATGCCGATACCGATTTAGACTGATATCACTGTGATAGGCGTATTATCGGGTATCAGTCAACCGATATATCAATTGGGTTCTAATGTGCAAGCACACATATGCACACACATAAACCTACCACAATTTATTAAATCTATGTTGGCAGCATGCAGCTTGCAGACACCAGGTGAAGAATGTCGTTATTAGAGGAGGCACCTGCAGACGGAGCGCAGAGCCTTTTATTTTGCTCCTGCGACAAAGAGGAAGACAAAATTTCCACAGAGGCATGTATGAGTGGTGAAGTGTAGCTTAATGGGATGGTTTTATTCATCAAGCGAGGTCTGTGCACTCGTCCACTGTGAAGCTGCCTTGAGGGACAGTGAGTGATTCCGACCACTCAGCCTCATTATGGAATCATATTAATATTTAAGGGGTTGGAATTGAGGAATAAAGAGGGTAATTGATAGCATCAGAATGGAAGTGTTTGAACCCCCGCTACAATATGTGCTAAAAACGCTGCTAAACCAATCCTTCCTTTTATAAAGTGATGAAATTGTTGAACATGATCCTAACCCTTGAACTCAGTTGCGTGAAAGGCACAGACAGTCACAGATGAGAATAAAAGTCACAAATGACGGGCTGATGAGTCGTGCAAAGCAGAGGAGATTTGAGTCATAGCATAAGCAGTGGTGTTTTTCTCCGTTGCTGCAGCTAAAGAGCCACGGGCCATCCTTTTTTGGAGAAAGAATGGTGGAGAAAAAATGAGCGGGCTGTTTGTTTTCATTTCCTGTTTATTTTAATATAGATAACCCCACTATACCAGGTTATCTAGATTAAGTACTCAGAAAAGGACAGTAACCTTTAAAGTCTTCGCTGTGTGTGTGTGTGTGTGTGTGTGTTGTGTGTGTGGGTGGTGTGTGGTGGGGTGCATGTGTGTGTGTTAATCAGCTGATTAGACTGTATGGAGGGAAAGTGACATGTAAGCATAAATGAGTCTGCAGGCAAGTAGACTGTGAATGATAATGATGCTCAGGAGTTCTACTTAGCATAACATAAGGGACTGCTGCTTGTGCTCATGGCATTCTTCAGAACATAGTCAGTGGACTTTGTTACAGAGTAGCACTAATTAGGCTTTACCACGTTTAGCCAGCGGCTCTACAAAACCACCATTGTGGCTCCTTTCTGGATCTTGTGCATGATTTAGCTGGAGCATTGCATCAGCCAGTTCTGGGGATGAATACTAACTTATAGTGTTACCTGTTATGAGAGCAGCATATGGAGATACAGCCGTACAGGTGCAGGCAGCCTGTTATTTGATTGTTACCCAGAGATTGATAATCATACAACAAAGGCATCACGATGATGTTCAGTCTGGATGCTTTTTAGATAGAGCAGAAAAAAATGCCAGTACACAGACAGATTGCTAACAGATGCCAGTGCACCTGTAGCTCCTAATCGAGTTCATTTTCTGTTTTCAGGGGAAGAAAGGTGTTAGACAGGCAACAGGCCTGTCGCTCAAAAAATGATACAACAATAGTGAAATATAATGATGCCGCTGAAGCAAAAAATAAAGTTCAGTGTGATCATAAACAAGATGTACTGTACTAGACACATTATCTGTTTCTTTTAACGGCGTACTGTATTAGGCTACATGGAAGGATGAAAAAAGAGCAGAGTTAATATTCTTATAGTTAAAAGAGGCAGCAAGTAGGCCTAACCAAACATGATTTATATAATATTCAACAAAGGAATAGTTCAGATTATATAGGGTACTAATAGGTACTTATCCATAACCCGGAAGTTAGCATTGCTCTGGTTTCCTCTACAAAACCAGTGTGATTCTCCATTGGATTTTGGATCAGTGCAGAAAATAAGCAAGATAATCTTTACAAATAAACACCACTTTTTATGGTTTTTGAAGTGTAAATGCCATTGCCAGAAGTAAAAACTAGGCTATGAACTACAACACCACGGTTGCATGACTCAACGTCACCCCTACTAACTGATGAGTGTTTGGCGTGGTGACATTTAATGTCCGCAACAACCTCTGTTGTCTCACTTAGCAACTTGTTTGCAACCAACTTTTTTTTAGCACATAAAAGCTTCAAAAATTCACAAATGGGGTTTTATTTTTATTATTTATTGAGATACTGTATGTTGTGAAACGAAAACATGAAAATCTCTAATCTAAGAAAATAATAATACTATTTTGAGTTTATATTATATTTTCACCACTTTACCTTGCTGTCAGACAGCCCTTCCTCACAGGAAACCGGTAAGCCACATATTTCTCTCTCCAAATTTAATTCTTTAAATCAGTAATTTTACCTTCCAGAACATGGCGGTTTCTGGTCTACTGCTGCCTCAATCTGGTAGTTTTGTTTGTGTTATTGTGTGACTTTGGTAAATCTGAGCTCAACTTTTAAAACACAGAAGTCACACAATGCCAGAAACAGAACTGATTGAGGCAGCAGGGGGACATGTTCTGCGAGGTAAAATTGCTAATTTTGCCAATGGAGCCTGGTTAAGCAAAAAAATAGTGATATTTGGTTTATATAACATTGATTTCCGGTTGGAAAAGTTTGCCTGCTAGCAAGGTAAAGTGATGAAAATACTTTAAATATAGCATACACTTAAAACAAAGGCCTGTCTTGAAAATATCAGTATCAGTTTAAGCGGCTCAAATATATTTTGCTGCTGACCCTGTCCACAGCATTACATTGTTTCACTTGCTTGTACTTCTCTTTGCTTCTCCAAACTGGGTGCATGTTGAACTCTATCTGGTGTAGCTAATACACTTAATATTGCTAAATAACTTGTACAACTCCACTTCAAATAATCTGAACTATCCCTTTAAGTCATATCACCTTTTAATCACACACTATCCTGCAGCATTATGTGCTCCTAGTGTATTCTATTGTCCAAAAGAATGACTGCTTGTTTTTCTTACATACTATTCAAGCAATTGCTTGGTATCACATTATAAGTAATACTGTGTGGGCAGCCTCTTCTCATTAGGCTTTGTCAAAGCAAGTGTGTGTACATGGTAATAAGACCTCACTACTAAAAGGTCTGCACAGGACCATTTTTATTTTTGCACATAAAGTGTAAAAACAAACACAGAATGACAGCATTTCATGTTTGATCACATCTTTTCTTTGTGTTGCTAATAGAAACAGTGGGAGTTATAAAGAACGTAGTAGCTATACAAAGGCTGTGTTGAATGAGGGATGTGTGATTAAGCAGCAGGGCCTCAGAATACTAAGAAGTGGTGTCTATTGCCTGAGAAAGAAAAAAAAAAAAAACATTAATGCACTGACTGCAGCCAGTGAATTTTTCTTGTGGAGTGCCTGTGTTGGTATAAATAGATAGCCAATTTGTAAAATCGTCCGCCTGAACATAAGCATCTTGGGCCACTCTAATTGGTCAATTTCCCGCCTGTATTGAGTGCCTAGATTGATTTATTGCCTTTTTTAAAAGGCCGTGGGGACCCACAGAACAGCTGTGCCAGCCGTCCGTGCCGGAATTGTTACGAAAACAAGGGGCTGAGTGCTGAGCGCCGGACAGCAGTCACGGCAGCAAACGGCGAGTAGAATGGAGCAGAGCGGCATGGCAGACAGCTGGCAAAGACAGCGTCTGCTGTCTGGCACCACTGGAGATGCAGGATTTATTTCAGCAAACACTGCTGAGTAGAGAAGCCCTGCCCTGGTGGAGATCTCTCTCCTTTTTCTCACACAAACACACAACCAGGAATTTGCTTGATTGCCACAATGCCTTAATCATGTGAGAGCCTGTGTGATTGGAGCCAGAGAATAGACATTTTTCATGTCATGATACCCCCCCTCCACTTGACATGGAGAGGGCTCAGAGAGAGCGGATTTGAGTGTTCTGTCTCTCGGGGCTTGAGTGATAGCTCCCCAACCTGAGCGTATCTCAGTGAATCCGGCTGTTTGTGAGCAATCATAGTGATTTACTCCCCTGCCTCTTATCTGGCTGGAACAATTCCATCACACGTGAGATTTAGAATAATATATCCATCTACCTCTGCACATGTGACCTGTCTGAGCATTGCTGGTTTGTTTTTATGACTTCCTATCAGAGTTTGTTTAGAAATGTGAATGGTGATGTGGAGCGATCAGTGTTCTCTCATGAGTAGCGTTTGAGGCAGAACACAGCGTTTAGGGAACAATGTTTTTGCAAGAAGCTCCTCATAGGTGTAACCTACTGCGTGACTTATGGCCCGAGTGGGTAGAAACAAAAGCGTTTGTTCAGTATGGAGAATGTTTGAAAGACTGTGTAAGAGTAATGCGCATCTGTTCTGTGCAACTCAGAAAAAATGCTTCCTTAAACACAAGCACATGCCTGCATTTCCTCTCGCTAAACACATTTTTTCCATCTGGTCGCTTTTTCCCCTCTTTTTTGATTGCATTAGTGAAAAACACTCTTAGAAATAAAAGTACTGGTACTATCACTAGTTCTTTACCTTGTCCCCATAGAAGAACCCTTTTTGGTTCCTGGTACGTTTTACACCTTTTATAATGGCTCTGCTTGGGACCCTGTCAGAGGGGTATACCTAGAACCATCTTTGAGAGGTTCCACCTGGAGCCCTATATAATAGAGACCTTTTCCACCAAATAAGCTCTGGTTCTTGAACCAGTTCCATTCAATATCATTGGAACATTACTGCTATCTAGTGAACCAGCCTGCATTTCCACCAGTTTTGAGTAGAACCATTGTAATCAAGGATGGCATTAACAGAGGGTGCTGCACAATGCACAACAACCCATAGAATATGACATGCCCACTTTGGTTCCCAAGAAAAACCTGCTTTTACTTTGCTTCTTTTTTCATGTTCCAAAGCATGTTCCAAAGCAGTTTATTTTGGGTGGAAATGCTCAGAGCAGTTCAAAACTTGGTGCTTGAATTCGGAACAGGGCCCCTTCCATATTGGTGGAAAAGGCCAATCAGATGGTTATGCCTAGAATGCAACACAAAAGGTTACCTCGCTAGATTTCGAGATCACAAGATCATGCAATCATGTGAGAATCCTCTTGCCAGGCTTCAGGTTATCTGTTTGTGTCGCACCAAAAGTGGGGCAGCCAATCAGCATCCTAGGAGCAACCGCTAGTAACTATGGGTGTGGTTTTAGGTGTGACGACAGCAATATGCGTCCATGAAAGCGTTGATCTAATTGGTTGAAGTTAGGCCCTGTTAAATGTTATGCCAAGTGTTTTTTTTCTAAGTGCCTGCCCTTTTGCAAACAGTTTCTAAGGATGACTTCCCAGATGGTTCTGTGTCCATCTGGTGTGTCAGGTTACCTATAAGGGTTCTACAGAGAACCCTCCTATGGTATAATGGTTCCACCCAGAACCCTTCTCTGGTGGTTCTATTCAGAACCTCTCCACGTTTCACCCTTCCTAACGAGAACCCTTCCAGGGGGCTCTATTGAGAGCCCTTTTATAATTCCAAGAGTTTCATTTAGAATTTTTTCAGGGGGTTCTAATGAGGACCCTTTTACATTCTATAGGTTCATCTGGAACCTATCCAGAGGGTTCTACCAAAAATCCTTTTATATTCCAGGGTTTCATCTAGAACCCTAGAAAGGGAGTTCTAATCAGAACCCTTTTATATTCCAGGGGTTTTATCTGGAACCCACCTAGGAGGTTCTCCAAAGAACCCTTTGAATATTCCAAGGTTTTATGTTGAACCCTTCCAGGGGGTTTTAACAAAAACCCTTTATATAATAATAAGATATATATAATAAGAAGCAAATGGGGTAGAACCTTAGCCCTTCAAGAAGAACCCTTTTTGGAACCCTTATTTCTAAGAGTGTACATTCCTGGTGGATACCAGACATCATGCTTTATTTCCATGTGTTTGTATTAATTCCAAAAAGCAACAATGAGTTGTTGCACATAACCCTTATTGTGTGGTTAGGAAACAGTGTAGCATTTACTGAAACATTTGAGATAATCCACTCCATGTTGAAGCATCTACTATAAGCGTCGTAGCCCAGCCATTGACTCTGGTTCTCTTGTGAAATGTGAGAGCAGATAGCTAAGTGTCTCCTTTTTGAACTGTGATTCTTAGAAATTCCTGTATTTAGCACTGGGGATTGGGAGCCCGAGTCTTCCACAGGCATTTGAATGCACATTTCGTGAGTCCTCCACTAAAGGCAAAAAAAGAGAAGGAGACCAAGAGTGTGTGTGTGTGCCAAAGTGTGTGAAAGAGAGAATGAAAGAGAGAGAAGGAGACGGAGAGGGAGAGAGTAATCGCACAGTCTTCATCTAGTACTTAACTTTAGGAAATATGAGTCTGGTTGAAGATGAAAGGGACTTAATCTCAAATGCCTCAAATGCCTCTCTCCTCTACTCTTTCTCTGTCTGTCTTTCTCACTGCCTGCTGTCCACTGGGACTGGCCCATTCCAGCACATTGGAGTGCATTATGTAATCCCCTCCAAGTCTCCACGCCCTGCAGTAATGGTTTAATTAGGGGAGGGGGGAGGCAGGCATCATGGCATCCCACCTGCCATCACTTCTCAAACATGCACCAAGTGATTTCTCCACCAGAGACACCTCTCCATCTATCGGTAGTCCTCCACTCTCTTTGATAAACACAATCTGATTGATATCTTTTTAAGCTGTTAGCATTGTGCCTGCTGATGCATACCAAGATGCAGAGTTAACAGAGCTTGTCTGTTCATTGTCCCCCGTGCAGCTTGTGGCCCCAGCAGCCTCCTATCCGCCTTCCTTTTTCCTCCAGCAGGCTCCCTCTCTCCTCCACCCCACCCAGTCCCCAGCCAGCCAGCCAGCCAGCCAGCCAGCCAGTGCGGGCGTGCTCAGTCTGTCAACACTTCCACAGCACTCACAGTGTTTGAATGGAAACAGGAGGAACCATACAGACTTGCCAGAACAGGCCTCAGAAAACAGGGGGTTAATAAGCAGCTAGAGTATGATGTAACGCGGTCTGCCACACTTAAGCCTTTCACTAGCCGACTGTGTTTTAATAGATCTTCAGTTCCATTCCAGTTGTGTGCAGGGTAAACAGTTTGAAATTGTTAAGTAAGAATGTTTATATACTCATAACACTGTGCAGGTTTACTTTAGACATTGAGGGATTTCTGTTATTATATGAGGAAACACAAACCTTCATTTGTATTTCAGCGGTCTAAACCACCAAGCTGCACACACTGTATACACAAGAATTATTAGATCTTGATTATATTGTATTATTTTTCATACTATATATTATCATTATTAGAAGACCATCATGATGAAAAGTGGTTTGTTTTTTGTTTTGTCATCTACTTATTCAAACCACTATAACTCGAAGCAATGGAACGTCATTACTCCATGATATTGCGTTTTATGGAAAGCTGCTAAAATAACTTAGCGCCTGTGCCCATATAGTATGTTGTCTTCTGGCAGAAAAGTGCTGGAAGGATGCCGAAGAGTGCTGGAGATGTGTGTGTTTTACATTATGACTGTCATTAGCTACAAAGCTAACTTAATGCTACGTTAACGGTTTACAACACGTAGGATGAAAAGCACAACACTAACCAGAAGCATTCAGTGTCCAATGACCAATCTGCTCCCACAAATGGAGTTTCCAGTCTCTGTTATGGTAGTTTCTGTCTGCAGGGCTGTTTCCAGTTTTTTAGGGGTCCCATGCAAAATGTTCCCTGGGGCCTAATTTTGTGAAACAATGGTGGAGGGATTCCAAATCTTCTAAGGTGGTCCAGGGTCATACTTCATTTAACTGATTGAATATTTACAATTGAATGACATTCTTAATAGTGCAAAGATAAAAGACTTGTTTAACCATTATATTTTTATCGTTTGATTGTATCATCTTCTGTCTGGCAGACTATCTGAGTAGCTGTAAATTAACCAGTTTAGTGGTTTACAAAATAGTCTATACTAAAACAGTGCTGAGTATCTAATTTATCTTTGCTGTTGTACAAAACATCTGTGCTGGTGTTACGGGCCTGACACACCAGGTTGGCCAGTTTTTCCTCCATGTTTTCTTTTTTCTTTTACAACAGACAATAACAAGATTAACATTTTACAGCAACAACTATAAGTTCAATTAAAGTAATTTTTTCTACAGTCCAAAATTACAAATCAGATTTAATTTTTCATAAATTCAAATGGCTTTACAGTTTGCGCACGACTCCCTCTATCTTTTTAAACTATCAGTTAGTATTCTTAACATGATGTATATAGAGACTGTTTAAACAGATTCTTGGTGGCATGAAGATGGTTGGCAAGTTTTTTTTTTTTTACCATTTTGTTTTTCTCTCTGTGATGCTGTTGCACAATAGATACATTATAGTCTCTGATGTAGGTGAGAAATGTACATTGCCATTGGTTCATCTTGTCTTTTCACTGTGTTCAAGTGCAACTACAAGGCCAAGTTAAGAATTGTTGTCTGATGTTATTATGTCTTATTTGTAAGATGTAATCTTACAAAGATAGATAGAATCTTATTTGTAATTTTCTCGTAGACATCAGTACACTCAGTACACTGGAGTTCAAGGAGGAGTTCAAACTGTTTTTCTTTACTTGGTGGCAGTGGAAACAAGCAGTGAACACAACATTGACATATCATCACCTTTCAAGTTTACATGGTGAACATGTCAGCAAACAGTGTTTCTGGCAACCTGATGAGTGCGAGTCCGTATTCACCCTCTCTCTGCTCAGTTTTTGGTCTCTACCAGCTCCTGAGGGAAATATCTGGCACTTTAGCTGCTAAATGCTTCACTGTGCTCACTTGCTAACTGTATCTGTCTGCAGTCTGCTGAGCAGTTAGTATACCGTGGGTTTTTAGAGGTTTTTCACTGAAAGCAGCTGTTTGCTGCAGCCAAAAACAACACTAAATGTGACGCCTTTCACATTTTCACCATGTTTTCACATTTTCATTTGCTACATTGTTGAAAATAGCACGGTGCTTTGCTTGTTAACCATCATTTTTTATAAAAGACAATGAACTGGATGTTTGAAAAGCCCAGAGGGTTGTTTTAAAAACACAGAATTTTCAGAATACCATCTGGATAAAAAATTGTTGCTTCCTATCCAAGTGCTCAGCAGGCTGCCATCTTTGTTTTGATTTGGAAATATGTGTCACAAACACCGGTAAAGCAAGCACAATACAACCCTGTCATTGACGACGCTGACATGCTCACTAAATTTCCACTAATATGACAATATTACTAATATGATATGGGTCATGTAACCTGCATATTCCATCAATATTATTTAGGTTTTAGGAGCATTCTTTGGACTCCTTTAGCCTGTTTTCAGTCAGCTCTGTGCATTTTAAATAAACCAACCAGTCAACAGGCAAGGCTCGGATAGAGTTGCACGCTAACCCCACATTTCTGAGAAACATAATTTCCTTTAAACATTATGAATGACTTGGATATCTACAGGTTTTTGAATATGTGCAAATATTGCAACACAGACCTTTTCAATAAGGTTGAATGAATGAAAGAAGGAGGCTGTGTTCATTACGTGAATCAGAGTTTGCACGGCTGCATGTAAGCAGGAATATTAGTGGAATATTCATTTTCATTAGCCATCTAAACACAATATTTTTGTGCATGTAAACATAGTCAGTGGCATACTGTAGGTCAACCATAATTCAAACCTTATGTACAAAAGGGATAGGCTGCTATCTCAGCGTATTGTGACAAAATTATTTGTCATTATTTAGTTGTTTTGTTTATTTGCCTGTTCAGTTGAATAAACAATAGCCTATGTAAGCCTGCATGAGGTAAGATAATTTTAATAAGAAGTGAAGTAGTGCTATTTGACTGACTGACCTGAGTTTGGCTCCTGCTGGAGGGAATAAAACACCTTCTTACAAGTTTATTTCAGTTCCATCATTCACCTGTTTTGTCTGCAGTCTGTGATGAGGTGGGTGGAGTGGGGCGTTTTTTTTTTTTTTTTTTGTGACAGCTGTCATAAAATGCTATAACTGAGGGACACAAGGGGTCACCATAGTCTACAAACCAAGTTCACATGTGGGCATGTCAAGTTGTTACACAAGAATGTAGAAAGCCAAGTGTCCAGATATCTATTTTTTGACATTCTTACATCCTTTTCTTTAGGACCAGCCAAAGAAAACTTAAATTACAGATTGTTCTGTTTTTGGTTGGCTTCTGAGTTCTCATGAAAGGACACCTGTGCCTCTTTTGACCCATGCTTCTTGTTTATCATCAAACAACCTGTAAGATATTACAATTTCAGCGGCTTTTGTTAATAAAGGGTATAATCACAGAGTTGAATTGTGACTTGATGTGACTTGTTTATGTTGTTGCACACTGTAGTGAGCCCTCCAGTGCTCTCCATGTGAAGGGCTTATCAGTGAGCGACGAGGCCAGCCTGACTCCAGGGCGGAAATCTGCCTCTCCCAGGAAGAGAGACTGTCCTTGGGTCAGGATTCACTCTGCTTCTGGCACAAGCACCCGCACACATGCGCACACAAACAAAATGCAATTTTTGCATCGGGTTATAACAGCACTTCCCTCACTGTTCTCGCTATCCTGAAGGGCTGAATAGAATTAAGTGGAATTTGATAATGACTTATTAAAAATTGTGGCTGAATAAATGAAGTGTGTTGTGTAGCCATTAGAGGATGGGAGCTATTATGTTAAACGTTTTGATTTGTGAAGTGGGGTGTGGACTTGCTAATCCAGAGACAGTTGGGGATGCTGGAGGGAGGAATCAAGCCATGCATATAATATGAGAACATTAGGTTGATGTACACAGACGGGTGCTTCTGAGCAAGAGAAATAGGGATGATCGATGAACTCCAGAGGGAGAAGATGATGGATATGAAATTAGCTTAAATCACCCCATAAAGCTTAAGTAGATCACAGATATAGTTGTGTTAAAAATCCACAGAATGTCAACAACATATCATTTTTAGTTAAGGAAGTAATATGTAAGATCCTAGCATTCAAAAATGAGCACTTCAATATAAATAGCAAGTTGGAGCCGTGGACGATATATATTAAATAGGTTGAATCCCTGTTTGATATACGATCTGTGGTTGAAGCGAGTTGTTTCCCCCGACTCCTCCTCCCCGGAGTGAACCTCAGGCAGGTTGCCTGTACGCTGAACCTACACATGCACAACATTATACTTTGACAATAACAAGAGACGACAAGTCCTACACTGTAAGTTGATCAGCTGTTTGAAACTGTCAATTGTCTGTCAATGTTAATCTAAGCCAGTTATCCTGAAAACAAAAGCCCACAGCTCAGAAAATACAGTAGAGCTCCCGAGTTCCTTACTGCCTGCCAGACTCTGGTAAAGGAATAATCTGTAATATATTTGCTATAAGAAGAAGATGACAGAAGGCAGGCAGTCACTGAACTCCAACTCTAGAGTGTATTTTTTCAGAGGTGTGAGCTTTTGTTTTCAGGATAAAGTGTTAAGCTTTACACTGACAGGTAGTTGACAGCATAGAGTATTGCTTGTTATTGTAAAGTTATAATGTTGCACTCCTGCCATATTCCTGCAGCCTGCCTGAGGAGGGGGCAGGTGGGGAGACAACTTGTTTCAATCATAGATTATATAATGAACCAGATTTCAACCTAAATATACTGTCTGTCACTCCAAGTCACCATTTGGACTGCAGTACCCATTTTTGGACGCATAATTTTTATATATGGCTCCTTTGACATATTGCTCAATTGAAGCATAATAAACATCTACTCCTTCTAAAGATTATTAATGTTTTCTTAAAATGCATAAACAGACACTTACTCATTGGCGAACATTCAGCATCCATTTGAACCTGGCACAAACAAAAACAGGCCAGAATGGAAATTTCAGTTCAACATGCTGGCTGTAGTGTTGTTGTCAGAGAAGCTGGTATTTCAATTTAGGAGGTTTCCTTAATCTCTGATGACAGATCATGGTCATTCTATGATTTAGTACAGTAAATATATTACATATTTCTTCCTTTACCCCACAGTTTTATCTCTACAAGTCTGATCCCATTTCAAAAAGTCTTTCATGTTCCAGGTGAAGGTTGAAAAGCTATATCTATTCATAGACAGATGTTACTGTATTATGGCCTGGCCAAAGCAGGCCAATGAGGATGGAGCATTTCTCCTCAGCATTTTCCAGGCCTGACTGCCAGACTCCGTCTGAGACTGATAAATCACCCTGCCCCAGCCCTTCTCCTGTGTTTTCTTTTCAAATGTAGAATCGATGGATTTTTCCTTCATTTCATTGACCTGTGCATAATGGTGCTCTCACTCCTCTACCATTGGGAAGGAGCCCAGCGCTGCAGACGTGCTTGCCCAGGCAAAGACAGGCGGCCTGGGCTTTGTGTTGCTTATTGTTCAGCCTGGAGAAATTAATGTGCTGTGAAATTAGCATTTTATCTGACTGCAGATACAGTAATGGAGGCAATTAGAGTGCAGGGGAGAAGCAGTGCTTGGGGTAGTGGAGAGGTAAGGGACAATCCTCGAGCTGCAGGAGCCCAGCGGAGAGTTGCACAGCCGGCCTCACAGATAACACAATCACCTCCGTCTGGCGAGCAACGCAGTCTGACTAGAATGTCTGTTGGTTAATAAAGAACACATTTGTTGTATGAAATGACACTGTATCGTTTTGATTAGCTAACTGGGAAACCACACTGGAAAAAAATGACTGTAATGCAATATCTTTTATTCATATGTTAGCAGTAAGGGTGATCTTTTTATGCATTTGAGGCTCTGCTGTTGATTTTTTACCTTTTTTTGTGAGTTTCACAGCCGACAGAGCTGATAGCTGAAATTATTGGAATGGGACAGGGAGTGAGGCAATGAAATCAATGCACATTTTGAGCTTAGATCATTTCTCATCAGTTATTTTCAGACATGACATTGTGTATTTACAGCTGCAGGGGCGCATTGTCAACTCTCTTTATCACGTCTCCAGATTGAAATTGATCTCTCCGATCGCGAGCCACGGGCAAGGAGATGGACCTTATCAGATGCTGAGGAGCTGCCAGTACACTGTGTTGTCACCTGAAGCCTCATAGATTGTTTATTTATTCTTCAAAAGACTCTCTGATGTGATGCTGGAGGGGAGACGCTAACATAATGCTGTGTTTAATTCTGCGAGACAATTGTGGCACCAACCTATGATCCTGTCCAGGTCTGCTGAGGTTGTACCTGTGTCTGCAGTATGCCCATACAGCGTTATTAGACACTCGTACTGTTATTGCATTCCTGTGTTATAATGTACTTATGGAACTGTAGATCCCTCTGGCTTCCCCCGAACATCCTGTCAGGGTCTGAGTCAAATATTGACACAGCTTATAGTTACAACTGAAAAAATGTCTTCAAAGTTTTCCGTGTGGAGAATAGATGAAGTGTTCTCTCTTCGGTCCACATGACCTCCTGAGTGGTTTGTTTGTTTAGCAGCAGCACAGTCAAACAGGTGCACAAAGACTGCTGGTGGAGAAATCCTTTGAGTATATTTTTCACCACAAAATATCTGGCAAAAGTAAACTGAAACTGAGTTTTAAAAACAAAATCGAATTTCAAGTTTTCATATTAAATATAGGAATAAGTCCTAAATGTTATGGGGATGGTTATATTATGCTGTGTGGGGTTGTGTGAGGTACTCATGGATAGTCAGTCTATCACATACAGTAGATGCTAGTCGGCAAGCCCCCAGTTTGGAGAAGCCGAGAGGGCCACCAGCACAGAAGCAAAGCAATGTACTGCTGCAGACAGTCAATTAAAAAAGGTTCACTTAAAAAATTCTTTATCAGTTTACAAGTGTATGCGATATTTAGAATATTTTTGCCACTTTACTTTCCAGGTAGCCTTATCTGATGGCAAACCGCCTTTATATAAACATCATTTTATAAACATTGCTTTCTTCAAACCAACCAAACTCCATTGCAGAAATCATTGATTTTACCTCACAGAATACAGGAGTTATGGCTGGTTCACACTACACACTGGAGCAGTGCATGACGGCACCGATGCCAAACTGCTGCGGCTCTGTCGTGAGAGCTGTCCTGTTGCTGACATACTGTCAATATGACTGTCAACATATCACTTTTAATGTGTATTTTTGCCAAGAACCACACGCATCATGAGGAAAAAATAGGCGAGCCTCTGAATCTCTAGATGAGGCGCGATGAGAGCAGCACCTGACATGCGCATGAGCTGCGCTGCTTAAGCAGGCTGTGTGGACACTCTAACCGGTTGATATGGGTGCTGAAATGAAAACCGGCAGATAACGCCACGCACACTCAAGCGTGTAGTCTTAACCAACCGTTAGTGGTGTACCGCTGCCTCGCACAGAAGTCACACAATAACACAAACAAACTAACCAATCAAGACAGTGGTAGACCAGCAACTTCTGTGTTTTGTGAGGTAAAATGACTGACTTTGCCTGTGGAGTTTGGTGTGTTTAAGGGCAATATCCCAAGCGAGATAAAGCAGTGAAAATATTCAAAATATAGCGTATACTTAAAGTGATTTTTTAGGTAGACTTTTTTAAGTGGCTAAAATATGTGTTGACCAACATCTACTGTAGTAATACACTGACTATCAATAAATTCCTCATAAAACCCTACTTCAAATAATCCAAACTACCCCTTTAAATTGGTTGATTTCTCCAATGGGATCTAATAAATGAAAAAAAATTTCTTGCGTTCCTCATACGATTATAGGAGTAATTATGGCAACACGAACCCCCTTTCTTGTTATTACTAATTCTCTAATTTTCTGCAAACATGTGGGTTCAAGCAAGTGTAACAGAAACTTTTATTTTTTTTCTTTTTTAAATCTGTTGGGGCGAAGCCAGCCACCCACCTCCAGTCCCCCCTCTGCTTTTCTGAGTAAAGACAGCATGACTTCTGCAGTCGGAGGATCACGCCCAATAAGAACATTATCCCAAAGAGTGCACTGGGCTGGCAAGAGTCTGAGATAATACCCCTTCCTCTTAAACTCCACCAGCTCCGGCTCACAAAGTAGAGGCAGAGACAGGGGACCTTACCAAATGATACCCCACAGCACCCATGAAACCAATTGTTCCCCTGCCACCTTATGCTTTAGGGAGGAAAAGCAGAGGGATAGCTGGATGTCTGCATAATATCCTGATTTTCAAACATGAGGGTGTAGTCCGTGTGTCCATTAGTGTCAACACACCAATGCTAAATGGGCCTTGGCTGTCTTTTCTTTTTTAGCTGCCGAGTGTTTCTCTGTCTGTGTGGAGCGTGGTAGTTGGTCCACAGGGTATTATCCATTCTGATTGGGAGGCTGTGCTGCCTCTGAGGAGAGGGAGATAGATGAGACATGCCACAGTGCTGAGGTATGTGTATGATTAGAGAGGCAGCTCTGATACCTGTCACCAGCAGCATGTTTACGTGCTAAATGATGCTGATCAAATGGATGAGTGCCAGCAGTGCGGCAGATGAATGAGAGGTCTTAAGCAGTCATTTACAATATCTTCAGTGTGAGATTAGCCACATTACACAGTGATACTTACGAGCGACACCTTTGTCAGTGCGAGCTCATCTTGAAAATACAAATGGGATTCCTGCAGCCCCGCGCTTTTCTTCTCTCACTCTCTCCTTTACAGCTCGTCATTGTGAGGCGAATTGAAAGGCTCTCTCCTTATTAAGGCTAGTGTTGAAGTGGGCAGTGTTATGCAACTGAGTTATCTGCTCAGCAGCCCAGGCTTACAGCAGACAAACCCCTCTCCTCAGAGCCTGCGCCTTCTCCGTGCTCCTTCATCGACCAGGTGTTGTGGCTTAGGCCGACATTCAGCCAGCAAGGGGGCCGAATCTGTCCCGAGTCCAGCGCAATCAGAAGGCTCCAGGTTGCATGCAGACTTGGCCCAGGGCCTGCCTCACATCTTGTTTGAGTTAACAACACAAGCTGAATGGCCTGTTTACAATCTCCACAGCAGGGGCAGAAAACCTCACTAAATCTGTCTGGATGGCTGTCAGATGTGGAACAGATGTGCTGAAATGGAGGAAATTATGTCACTTCTTTTTCCTCTCTCTCATGTGACCATGATGACTAAAGAGCCCTGATCAGGGCGATGTGATTACGCACAGGGACGCACTGTGGTGACAGTCATGCCATGTCTGTGTTTTTCTTCAGCGGCTTCACAAGGCACACAGCAGGGGCACCGCTCCTTACATGCATCACAATGCCCTCTACAGGTGTATGATGGTGACTTCTTTCTCCTGACTAAACTAGAGTTGAAACATCCTGCAATGATTTACAGAAACAAAATCAAAAAGCAAACTCATGAAAGGCAGCAGTTAAAGTGCTTCAAGTCAGTTCCAATTTTGGCAGCAAATTTGATTTAGTTGTAGTCATAGTCACATAGTACTAATATGCCACTTAGTTATAGTGGTATTTTAGTCACCTGATTTGTTTTGACCCCCAAAATGTGTGTGCACATTCCTGGTTTGCCTGTTAACATTAATTGGAGTCAAATGAATGCTGAATGTTTGCTGAATGAGTGTGTGTCTGTTAATGAGTCGTAAGAAATCATTATTAATCTTTTACAGGGGGTAGATGTTTTTAACAGTTAAATTCAGCAATATGTTAATGGAGTCTGGCAGGCAGTAAGGCAGGCAGTCACTGAACGCCAGCTCAAGAGTGGGTATTTTCAGAGCAGTGGGCTTTTGTTTTATCAGGATAATGGGCTTAATTTTACATAGACAGACAACTGGAAGTTGATCAGCTTATGGTATAGTCTTGTGCTTGTCCTGCACTCCTGCAGTGTTCCTACAGCCATCCTGAGCTGTGGTTTAAGGAGGTGGTGGCAGGGGAAAACAACTTACTTCTACCATAGACTATATAAATAAATAAGATTCAAACTTATTTAATGTACTGTCAGTGGCTCCAACTCACTATTTGGATTGCAGTACTCAGTTTTGGATGTGCAGTCGTTACATATTGCTCCTTTAATTTACAATATAAGATGAACCACTCTGGTCATTCACTTCTATAATCAGTGCAGGACAGTCATAGTTTTTTCTAGGTTTTATTGTATTTCAAATGTTCAAATTTCAAAATTGTTGACCAAGATTATTATTCAGCTAAATTAACCCTGCTTAAATTCAGATGCAGCTAAATATCAGTAGGGGCCACCTGGGTAAAGAGTTCCCTGTAAACATCGTTCCTCCTGAAAAGGAACAATAAAGTGGTGGGTAGGTCTGTGGCAGCATTAAAAATGTACACTTTCAAAGGTAAAGGAACAGCGTGCTTACTTAACCTCAAATATTTATTCACTCTCATGGCCCTTGAAAGCCTCAACGTGGATGTCTTGAAGGGGTAAAATATAGAGTCGCGCTCATGGGTTTTGTGTGTGTGTGTGTGTGTGTGTGTGTGTGTGTGTGTGTGTGTGTGTGTTGGTGTGTGTGGTGTGTTTTGTGTGGAGAGAGAGAGAGAGATACCTAGTCACACCTTTCTATCACTCTGGGCTTCATTCAGAGATGCTGCATCTCACTGAGGGGCCTTGCAAGGAACTAGAGTGCACTTACTGCCGGTGCCCAGGGACATCCATCACAATGGCGGCGATGTATACAGCCATATATCCATTAAGATGTGAAAGAATACGACTCTATGGACTCAGTCTCTTTCGCATTTTGTGTACAAGCCCTTAGTTGCTGTATTCCTGCAACATCACCTTCTGTCTTTTAACTAGTACAAATTGTTTCTGTGTTTACCTTTGACGAGTGTGTCGCGCAGCATCGACTTCATTAGTTTATTTGTTTTAATGCATCTCCTGCCTCCGTCTCCTTATGGATGAGAGAACTCACATTTGTGCATGTGCAGTGTTTCAATTAGAGTTATAATTTAGCTCGTGCACTGGAAGGGGAAGTAGATTATGAGTGCATGGAGAGATGTGAAGCTTTATAATGAATGTTAGGAGTATTGCCTTGCGCATGTTTTTCTCTCATGAGCTCATGTTTCACTCACTGTCCCTGTGTGATCACTGCAGACGATGAGCAGACTAAAAGAGCAGACATAATGAGATTATTTTTTACAGCCAAAAAATATGTATATTTTTAGAGCTTACTTAAGTTTTAATTAAAGTAATGAAATGGACAATAAGAGGGTTGTCAAATCTTTTTGCGCATCTTTCTTCATGCTGACACGTTGAGATGTTTCATTTTCAACAATGAGTCTTTTCCTCTGTCTTTTGGATATTCTTAAATCTCTTATCTTATTAATCTTTAAAAAAAAGAAGGCTTTTTGCCGCAGGCTGCAGAAGAGGAATTTGTGTTTAGTGGATTCCTGTTCCCAGATGAGGAGAGCTAAATGAGTTTGGAGGCTTCCTGAATGCTCTATAATTGTGATGAGGCTCTGTTCCTCTGAACAATTAAAGATGCAGGAGCCCTGTCTCTTCTGAGATCCATCCCAGATCACTATCGCCGAGTCTTCCCAGTAAATCACACACACATTGTAGCCGGATGATGACCACCTATCTCTTTCCGCTGCCCGGCTACTACTACTATAAGAGGAAAATCTCAAGGTCGGCATCATGCCCAACGCTATGATCAATTTATTACTCGCTGTCAAAGCATTAGAGGGTAGAAACAGAGGACTTGCCAGTCTCCCCAGTGGTCCAACCCCTCCTCTCCTCCTCTGCTCAGAGTCTCACATAGCAGCCTTTATTTGTCCCCTCAGAACAAAGCGGAGAACAAAGCTGCATAGCCGTCTGGTCTGTGGAGCTGTGTGGCTATGCTAATGTCTCTAGGCTGGTTGGAGTCTTATTGAATGGGTGAGCAGAAGAGGTAAATAAGCGTGTCTGGATGAGAGGTGGGGGCCAGCGGGTGAAAGAGATGAAGTAATAGACTATTCCAAGGGTCAGCCCATGTGAATGCAAATATTTATATAAGTGATTAAAATACCCTCCCCACATCCCGCCCACTTCATTTAAATGAGGAACTAAACTGTAAAACGATTCATCTCCTCAAGGCAAGTCTGAAAGAGGAAGCAGGAAAAGAGGCATTTGTGGGTGGAAAAAAGAGCAAACAAATAGTGACGTAAATCTGACTCACTCGTCTTTTGCCTTCACAATGCAAAGATTAGAGCAGGAGGCTCTTTCGGGGATGCAGATTTCATCCCTTGCTTTTCTTAGACTTTCATCCTCACAGTGACGAGTCTGTGGAATTTCACACTGTCACAGCCATTTCTACAAAGGGTCAGAATGGCTAATCTTGCTAGCAGTGTTGCTATATTCATTCATTTTCACCTCTAAAATATATATATGTGAACTTTCTTCTGTTGGAGATGCTTTGATAAAATAGCCTAGCTATTGTTTTTCTGTACAGATGCATAATGAAGTGGTTCTAAATCTTTTTGATCAGAAGGAGGATCACACCAAGCCTTTCTTTGTATATTTATCACAAGGAATACATAATAATCCCTTTTGTGAGTTTGTGTCAACAATCATTCTTTCAACTAAAGGGTTGAATGTATCCACTTTACGGAGGCTGGGCCTTTCAACCTCACACAGAGCGAGATGTGAGGACTCTAGATATTAGTTTTATGTTATCCTCGACAACGTTTATCTAATCAAAATTCTCATATCATCAAATCTTGTGATTTCGTCGTGTGATAGGCGCAACAAATGGATTCTCAAGTCAGTTTTAAAGCATGACCTGCAGTGATTTGTCACAGAACCAATCAGGTTTGTCTCAGTCATCTCCTCATCTGATAACGGTGGGGAATCCTGAGGTGCAGACACTTTAACATGCAGCTGTCTAGATGTGTGTCCTGCTCTAATTGAAATCAGGATGCGATAACATGCTCATTATGGAGCAACTCTGAGGAGATGGACTCGAGCCAGCATCCCTGCCAGGGCTTTGCCTTGATGTAGTGTTGATGTGGCAGGCTTGACCACTTTTTTATCAGAAATCAATGTCTCCAACAGTGTAGTATTTCATCTCACAAGGCACAGGCAGAGGAGGAGTCGAGTCAGTCAGTGCGAGAGTGTCTCCAGTTGCATCTGAAGCTGATTAGCCTATCATCATCTAGCAACTACATTGTTCCCAGTGTACCGCTGCTCGCCTGTTTATTTTGATGCCTTAATGAAAGCTTTGTGCTGAGGTGTACGCTGGATAACAAGTCCAGCAAACAAGTGGATTGTTAGATTGCGTCCTTAAGCATCCTGTTGTCCATTCACTACATCTGAATCCTGAGATTATGGAATCCAAAGATCAGACTCAGAATGAACAGAAAGAATCATATCACTACCGACCTGGTGATAAAAAGGTCAAAGCTGTTTAATTTCAGTGTGTTTAGACTCTCACAGAGAGGTGTCCGCTACACGTCTAATTTACTGTATGTTAGTTTTAGTGTATATTTAAGGTGTGGAGTGAATACTTATTTGTGCAAATAAAATATATTGAAGAACTTCAGAGTTTGTTGATATTACAGTAAAACTCAAGGTGAAGACTTTGTATGTTTACAGGCATTGAGATCTCTCATCATAAAGAGTTGTGTATGTATGTTTATGTATTTTTTTTCCTTTGTAACTATTGAATGTGTGGTCACAACAAATGGTATATTGCCAAGAACAGTTTGAATAGTCCAGTAGAGATTCTACTCTGCAGGTTATTTCTGATTTTCACCTTTTCCGTGGCTTTCTTGTTACAATAGTAATGTTTCCATCATTAAACATGACAATTAACTTTAGTATTTCTGACCCACTTGCCTGTCTGGGCAAGTGAAAAAAAAAAACATTAACATTGATCCTTGACCAGTGTGTAGGATTTAGTGGCATCTAGCTGTGAGCTTTTAACTGGAAACATCTCATCTTTCCCTCCCCTTTCAAGCATGTGGGAGAACCTATGGTGGTCACAAAACCCACAAAAAAAAACACTAAAGGCTGTATCTAGAGCCAAAGACATAGTGGCCTCCATGGAGAACAACCTGCACCTTTTGTAGATATAAATGGCTTATTTTAAAGGGCCAAAAATTATTTTTTTTACACTAATAAAAACATACTTTGAAATATATATATTCAATCTTTGCCATATTCTGCCAATAATTCTTCTAAATCTCACACATGGGACCTTTAATGGAAGATGAAAAGAGGTTTTCTGATTTGTGATATAGTGAAAATTTAACTCATTACTGATTAGCTGTCTCCTTAACACTCCCATGGCTCTATGGTACGTCCATGATGGCTCCTCATGGATCTGATGTAACCTTCCTCACTTAATAAATGCACATAAGAGAGAAATGCCTTGTCAATAATTCTGAGTTCAAATTCCTAAAGCACTTTTAGCCTATTTAGCTAATGTCATTGCATTTGCTTTCTGGAAAATAATGTGTGTGTGTGTATTTTAACAGTCATCACATTCATTGTGTTACACTAAACTATATTAGCCGATCCTCTCGATGGTATAATGAAATGCTGATTGCTGTAAATGGAGTGATGGAGCAGGCCTCACATATCCACATTATGAAATAATGAGTGTGGTCACTCACAGAACAAAACAGCGCTGTTTGCTCAAACCAGGATGTCACAGAAAGTATCGATTCCTTCATGCCTCATCATTCAGGATAATTACACTGCTAGTTACTCAGTAATGGTTCTTAGATAAAGCTGAAAAATCACTGTAAAATTTGACTTTATTGATAGAAATCCAATGTAATTTAAATAATAACTAACAGGAGCTGTGACTGTCACTGACGTACTTGTAATAGTATTATAAGCAGTAATGGTTTTGTTGTACTGCAGCACTGCAGATGTATGTTGGGAAGAGTTACAGTAGACGGGCAGTAAGAGAGCTGCATTATGAGCTCAGCTTGGGAAAGTCTTTTGGACTATCTGATGTCAAAAGGAATTATTTCATTTCCTCCATCTAGGCCCTTTAGTGGTCATCAGGGAGCATTAGACATGGCGCTGCAAATCCCTCTGACTTTGGTGGGGCTGCAGCTCTGCTTGTCTGCCTACACCTTAAGTCAACCTTCTCAACGTTAGCTTTGCTGATATGTGATGTTGATACGTATGTTGAGTTTACTCTCTGTATCTAAATCAATCAGATAGCTTAGTGGTAATGAGATTTGTCACTGCAGTGGCTCTACATTAAAACGGATCACATGCAAGCATTTCTTTACATTTAGTAGGTACAGTCGACCATATGTTTACATAGCATCATCGTTTCTTTAAAAGAAGGGTGATCAATGCAAAAAATTCATTATAACAAATATTTTTTTATCAAGGACTAGTGAGAGCATCAAATTATATTACCTGGCTAAACTATACTTAAATACATTTGAAAGACTATAGCTACAGAAGCTGTTGCAGTGAAGAAATAGGTTAAGGATATGATGGGTGTGCCCATACTACATAAAAATTACATTTAAATGACATAATGTATGTAAAGGAAGTAACACTTAAACATTTCCTCATGGATCAACACCCTGTATCCCACAACACGCACCAGAGGTGGAGAGAGTCCTTAGAGTGTGAGCGGCTGTAATGGGAATTTGAGATTCAACACGCAATGACCTTATAAAGATGATGAAATAATGAATGCAGTCATATAGCATTAAGTAAACAGAACATCTGGAACAGTACATGTTCATTTATTCACATGTATTGTACCTGTGCTGTTAAATCCTAACAAGACTACAAACCCAGAAACGTTTGAGGTAAAACTGAAACACTGGCTTTTAGATAGATGTGGTTCTCAACCTGGGGGTTGGGATCCCCAAGGAGACTTGCAAGATCATTTCTGAGGGTCTGGTTGTGAGATTAAATAAGAAATGTAAGCACCACCTCACTAATTGTTGAAAATATAAACCAGTATAAACCACAATGATAATTACCAGCATCAACCAACATGTTCTGAACAGACACAAACACAAACAAAAAGTAACAAATTATCATGTCCAGCATACATGATGGGAAATAAGGACCATATTTTGGCCTGGGGAGTGGTTTTTCATTGTATCACCTATACTCATGATATAATTTAACTTAAAATTGATTTTGTATCGTGTTTGTGAGAGTCCAGGTCTGCTTGCACATGAGTGTTTTGACACACACACAATCTCCTTTTCATTTTGCTGCTTTTGTGCCAGAGTATTGTGCTTAAATAAGCACCACCACCCGCAACACAATCAACTGAGAAACTTAAGGTGCTGGCGTTTCCAACAGAGCCCCAAGCTCCCACCAAACTTGAGAAATATCACCCTGACTTTCTGCATTATGGATTTTTTGTAGGGGTCATGACTTGAAAATGTTGAGAACCACTGATAGAAAATGTGTACTGTTGTCAGACTAATGCCTGTTAAAGCTCAGTGTAAATGTTTTCTATATATAGATGTTTCTTTTGTGCTTTTATATGCTCCTGATGCCATACTCCATTATCTCCACTTGAATGCACACGTACACACCCCTACAATATCTAATCACAGCAAAGACCCCAAGAATATACAAGCCCAAATAGACAAAACAAAATAACTAACAATGCTCAAACATACTTTATTAACATACTTTATCAACAAGTGTTTCATTAACCTTATTTACAGAATTGCATTTAAAATATATTAATATATCATGTTGTCATTTTTCTGTTGTTCTCAGTGTCCAGCCTATTAATCTTGTCGCTCTGTAGTCTGGCTGTTATCAAGACAGTAAACAAATTACTTGCAGCGTCCCTTCACTTCAAACCCGTCGTCATCTCAATACACGGTGTCGCTAAACGATTAGATGTGTCGTCTCGTCTCCGTGACTGTCACAGAAAAAAAAACCTTTTTACATTATTTGTCAAGTCGTTCACAGCTGGTGAGTGTTGAACTAGCTAAGATAATTTTCACTTCTTAATGTGCAGCGATGACAAGCTTGTTTCTTTGTTTCCCATTATTATTCAGTCCTCCATAGTATGTGGAGAATGTGAGGCTGATTAAGTTGGACAAATAGAGTACAATATGTTGACAGCAGCACCACTCTGTCATGGCGCAGCACAGGCGAGGCCTCACCTCGCCTCCTCCTGCTGAGTTTTCATCACACAACAGAGACCACTTCTGTTAATGCTGCATTCAGACAGAAACAATTGGGCAGGTTTAACACACGTTGGAGGTTGATCTTAACAGACCAATGAACGTTGTTTGAACACTCTGCTGCTCAGCTTTGGTAAACCGGCATTTATATGTGTAATTTAATTAATTAATGTTATTTATGTTTAAACATTTAACAACCCCCCTCCAGACTCATATAAAAAGAGTTATAGGAAAAAGGAGCGAGCTTGACTTGTATGAAAGAGATCAAGCCTGGTGAAGGAAATTAAACCATACATAGCTTTAAAGGACCAGTTTGTAGGATTTAGTGGCATCTAGCAGAGAGCTTGCAGATTGCCATCACTTTGTCTGCCCTTCAAAGCATGTAAGAGAGTCTACATTGGCTGTGAATCTCATCTACATGTGAAATGCCGTATCTAGACTCAGTTTTTGGTTTGTCCTTTCTGGGCTACTGTAGAAATGTAGCGGTGCAACATGGCGTCTTTCGTGAAAGGGGACTCGCACCCTCTGTAGATATTAACAGCTTGTTCTAAGGTAACAAAAAACAATAATTCTTATTTTCAGGGGATTATACACTCTGAAAACATACATATTATTCCATTTCTGCCATATTAAATCCCTGTAAATCTTACACACTGGACCTTTTAGGACCATACCAGTGGTTTTTCATGCTGCAGTCCATTCATGTTGTTGCTGCTGTTTCTGATTGTACATTTCCCACCATTTCAGACACCCATCAGTTTTCATCAATTTCTTCAGTATTAAAATAAAAAAGTCATGTCTTAAAACTTGCTTGCAAACAGCCTCAGCATAAACTGCATTTGCAAGAAAAAATAATGTAACATTAATCATCAAAAAGGTATCAAGGTAATTTAAATAACACAGGGTTTCACAGTGGCATGAATGTTATAGTCCCTTCATGCTACACACATACATAGAACACATGTATATACATATAATTAAAATTAAAATAGAATAAAACAAAAAACAAATTAAAATAAAACAATATATACAGTTAGGTATATAATTACATGTAAACATATACGCCTATAAACTCTGGAATTAATTCTGTGGTACCTTTTTTTTATAATTGCATCTTGGGGAATGTAAACACCAGCAACCAAGAGGTAATGATGTCGGTTAACATGAATGTTCTATGCATTGTCCATCAACTTTAACTGCATTTGTATACTATGCCCCCTTTGTTTTGCTGAAGTCTCGCGTTCTGGTGTCCTCTCTCTGTCCATCAAGTACTTGATCCTGGATGTTATGATGGAGCAGGTCTCTGTAAAAGTGTCAGCACAACCAACACAGTCTCTGGTTTCCTGATGTTTGGCCAGCCTAAGTCCCATTTTGTCCATTTCCATCCTCCTGGCTGGACATTATCCAGGAGCAGCCTTAAGTCCAAGCTGGGTTAGCATGGCTCTTATCCCCGCTCTCCTCCTGGGATGGTCACACATCCCATAGCGGTACTTGGTCTGGCTGGTCTGGCTGGGTGGTTGAAAGATGTTGTGTGTACTGTTGATCATCTCAAGGTCTGCTGCTCTTTAATCCAAACTCCACACATCCTTTTCCAACGCCTGTGAGTCTATTTCTGTCATAGGTAAAATGTCTTTCAGCAATAAACCCTAAAAAATATCAGATTACAACAAAAATGTAGTGAAATTTGAAAGAGATACAGGACACAGCATTTGCATGCACCACTGTGGTGGCATGTAGCATGTAGACACAATGTATACTGTGATGGATTAGATCAATAGAATAGAATAGATACTGTCTCTATCGGTAGTACTGTACATCCAAAAATCTATACTATACATAATGCATTTAAAATTTTTCAGTAAACATATAGCTTTATTTTTATTTTTTAGTTATAATATGACTTGATTTGCCACTTACAGTATGTGATGTAGATTAATAATTAATAGTTTATTTATTTATCAGTATGCAGACAGTATGTAAATACAGTTGCAGATTTGAGACTGTAAACAGTAAAGGTAAGGGATTAACCTGTGACAGCAGCCTTGCACAGTATGAATGGATCAAAGGCAGTGAGAACGGACACTCTGCAGACCTGCATCCTATGTGCATCCCTGTATGAAAAGGGATATGAAAGTGTCACCGCATGTGTACTGTTTCTGCCTTGCATGGTGGCTATTGGCATTGTCTGCTCACAGTGGAGCTATGGGGCTCTCATTGCCTGTAGCACTGGTATAATCCTGCATTTGAAGAGGATCTGTTCAGGGGACTGGAGACAAAGCGTTCTGTAGAGGGTATCAAGTGTCCGCCACCAAAGCCCAGCTCCCCAGGCTGCCCTCCAGGGGGGTTTCCTGTGAGCTGCAGAGAAATCAAGGTGAGGGCAGAGCATGGTCTGCTGGGTTTGAACCTGGCTTCTGTGAGGAGCCCCGGCATTGGTCGAGGCAGGATGAGATCACAAGCCGCCACTAGTTTGGTCTGTGTTTCACAAGGTCGATACAGTGACTTCTGACGTGGTTTGTTGCATTTTTTCCCCCAGCAATGCTCCACTGACCTACTTCCTTTTAATCCCTCGATGTGACTTTAATTGACTAGAGGGAGGGGCAGGGAGGAGAGAGGGGTGTGTCTGTGTGTTCTAGGAGGGGGCAGCGGGTGCACGGATGGGGGAGGGCGGGGGGGTGTTGAGTGAAGATAGGGAACACAGGAGCAACCAAGAGAAAGGGAGATTTGAGAGCTTGAGTGATTTCCTGCTGCCACTGCTGTGTTCAGGCCACAAATTAATTTGATTCTGTTATGTAACTGTAATCATCATCCTCTCTAATCACATCAGTGGCTTTGTGAGACACCCAAAATAGAGGGATTGTGGGCTGGACAGGGGGCGGAGCAAACTAAAGGGTCTGGCTGCTGTTGGCCAAAGAAAGTAAATGGACTGGGGCCCAGCAGCAAGCATCTGAAAAAGACAGATGTCGCACTTGAAAGGGGCAACTTGAGCACACAAAAACAGAGTGGGACACAGTTCTCAAGAAAGAAAATAAATGTATTTACACTTAATTTCATGGTTTTTGTCTCCAGTCAAAAACATTTCATTCTGAACCTTATTAGTTGCCAGTTACTTAATCCAGAGGGATGCTCAACATTGAGCTGCAATTAAGCTGTCCATTTAGAATATTTTTTGGGTTGTCCTGCAATTATAAGTACAATTTAAAAGCCCAACAGATCAGAAGTTACAAGTTAAATTAAAGTCAATAACATTACGATTACTTTGCAAATGAAAAATGAATATTGCTACATACAGTAGGCTATGTGCACCTTGCTTCATTGTGCTTCCAGGGATTAAAAGGATGCTGTTTTTTTTTTTTTTTCAGAATGTCAAACTATTCCTTTAACAGCATCTTCATAATACTTGATAATAACATGATTTGTCACGTGTCATGTTTCCACCATGCCCAGTAGCCTAATCGTGAGATTTACTGTCACAACAGTAGGGTTAGCAATCTCAATGGACCATTTTCAGGGCAGACATGTGACCTTTTGTAGCAAGAAAAGCACAGGTGTAACTAATAACATTAATGGGCGTCTTACATGAAATGTCCCACTCAGCCTTTCCAGTGAGCCAGCATGAGATCCCTGGACGTGGCCCATCTGAATGGAATGATGGCATTATTAATGTCATTAATTGCCCCAATGCATTTCCTGCTATGACAAGTCAAAATGTCTGCTGAGATATAGCTCTGTTTACATAGACAATATGCTTCTGATTGTCAAAAAATTAGATGGTGAATTGATGCAACATGGTCGAGGCTAATATAACTAAAAGTTAAGGACTGCTTGTTTTAACTTACACAGTATCTATTTTTCTTTCCATTTCCTTATATCGGTTTCTAAAATTTTGACATTAAAAATTCCACGCATAGTATTTGTATCCTGATGTGACTCGGAGACACTTAATGAATTAGGACTGAAAAATCAAAATTGCAATATTGCCAAGTGTAGTATTGAAATAGCAGGAGTTGCTTTTTTGATAAAGGTAAAATGCCATCCCCTCTGTTAGCAGAATGACACAGCACATCCCCCTTTCCATCACCCTTGTCCCTCCCATAGAAATAGAGAGTGCAGAGGGGTTGTTTAGTCAAATATTAGTCTAGTCTGCCAGACTCATTGATTCTTTATCTAACTGAGGTTTCTGCAAGATAGAATCTTTGGCCTCGATCATGGCTCTGAAATATCAGTAGCCTAACTGTGTTGCGTATTGATAAATCCATGCCTCTGTCCATGGTGCTGAAGTGGCAGAATTGCGACTTTTTCTCTAAATCCTTCCCTTCTGTCTGTTTTGTCTTTAAAAATACGTAACCAAAACAGTTGTTCATGAGTTGCTTTCCTTGTCACAGGTAAACGGAATGAACTTATTCCCAACCTGTCCAACCTGTTAAAAATTAACAAATACTTTTTCATTCAAAAATGGCAGAACATGTTTCCAGCCACTCAAATACGGAATTTTTCTGCTTTTCTTCATTTATTACCATATTAAACTGAATATGTTTGGATCTTAGACTGACAAAACGAGACATTTGAAGACATCACCTTGGACTTTGAAAAACTGACATGGACATTTTTCACTATTTTCTGACATTTTATAGACCTTGCAGCCTTAGATTAAACATGAAAATTAAGTAGTCTCTGTTGTTACTTGATAACTGTTAACAAATGAAGGAATTTTGTACAGAGGCAAGTAAAAATTAACTTTGGAAACCATGTATATATGTTTTTTAAACAATTTTAGCGTCTGTCCTTTTATTACAGTGAATAGTCTGCAGGAAAGACTCCCATATTCAAAAAATTTCCATATATTTCTGTACCACTGAAATCAAAACACATTTCAGTAACAACTACAAAGTGCATATATCTGAATGCACAATGTGTTTAAATCATTTTCAGTGTCATGCTGAAGACATTATGTTGTACCGCCATCGTGGAAAAATCGACAGGTTGTAAGCCAGATGTATCAAGTCAGGCTCTGCTTTGCTGGAGAGAACGGAAAGCACTGAGCCATGACTTTGTATTATCAAAGAAATATTTCCTGGCCGGCATTAGATGGGCTTATGATAGACCGCTGTTCCTTCATTTTCCAGAGTGGACAGACGCCAACCAACATGACAGCTTCTGTCACTTCGAGAGGTGCATGATGTACATTGTCTTTCAACCAGCTGACCGTGACTCTTGGGACCAAAGTTGTTCCATATGGGTCAAAGGTTAACTGATTTGGTGCGGGGTGTCTCCGGGGGTCTGATTGGGAAGCTGCAGGCCCCGTGAGTGTCCTCTGTAAAGTGCAGTCCTGTGTCACATACTGACACACTCATGTTTGCCTTGAGTACCATTGGGTCCTCTCCCTGTCGTGTCCTGAAAAAAACAAACCTGCTGTCTGTGAAAAAAACTCTCACCATGTCTAGTCCTTTGTTCTCAACCTGAGCTGGATGAATACAGTCATGGTGAAAATACAAGTGGGATGCAACAGCAACAGAGGTGTCTTGCTTCCTGTATCTATTGATTCTTTGTGATTGTAGCCTGTTTTTTTATTTAGTCACCGGAACCTAGATGACAGCCTTCATCTAGGCTCAGGATACAGACGACCATGCTTTGAACCTTGTTAGTACACGCTTATGTGACAAATGCACATGGTCCACGTGGCTTTTGCTTTGCATCAGGGCTGCCTGTTTGTGTGTCATGTGTTTGTTGTTGTGGAAGGGCAGGAGGCTTGCGGTGTGCCTTCTCCCCTCCAGCTGAAACCTGTCAGTCCCCCTGGGGAGCTGGGCCCAGGTTTACAGGACAGCTGAGGCAGCCCTGACAGCCCGGCTCATCTCGTTTGGAGCAAGCCATGCCGCTTTGCCGCTTGCTGCCTGGACAGGATTTGTTCCCTTCCTGCCACTTTACATCCACAAGCTCTACATTTAATTAGAATCACTTGTCATGTCTCGTATATCACCTGGGCCTCTTGGTGTCAGCTGTCAGCCAAAGAAATGCGATAGTTATTCATTGCTCTGCGGAAGTGTAACAGCAAGGTCACAGGACAGAATGCACCTTGAGCTAACTGTACTTAATGCTCATGTGTGGCTGCACAGCGTGTGTGGTGTCAAACAGAACAGATTTCTCAAATTAAAGGTGCAATGTACAACATTCAGCCTCACGAGACGTCAGCAAATATTTGCTATGTAAAGATATAGTGGAGTAATGGCATCCTGACCAGAGAAGAATGTCACACTCCCTGTACTTATGTTGTTATCCAAGCCTCTCTGTTTATCTGGGATGGCTGTATGTGCATGTTCGTGCATGCAAGTCTCTCTCTGGTTTCCCCATTCCATTTTCAACATGGCGACCTGGTGAATAACTTTCTCATATTACAATTAACCAGTACACTAAAATATGTTTATGAAAACGTTTCGGGTGAGAAATGGGCAATGAAGTAACATATTTTTGGTTCATATTTTATCATCATTGCCATAGTTTTATCTGAGTTTCAAGGGTCTCTGTTGGAAAACATAGCCAAAATGGCAGCCGCCTGGTCACAATAACAGCTAAACAGTACACTAGTATATGTTTCTGAAAACATTCCAGACCAGGAAAGTGATGCAGTAATAGAATTTTGTGCCATCATTGATTAACACTATCTAGTTTGACAGTTCAATGACTTTTGTGAGCAGTAAGTATTCAGATGACAGTCCTCCCCGAACTTTATTTAGTAAACAAAGCGTGCATTGTTTTAGTCTGAGAGGCTGGTGGTCTCTAGAGGAAGTAATTGTTGTATAGCACCTTTAAGCTCTTATTTTGCATCTTCCACAAATGACACTGTTAGATTATGTGTCATTTTACAGTAAGCCGCACTGATGGAGTCCTGCACAAGTACAAAGCTAATGGTAGTCAATGGGTGGGCACTGTCGAGTTGAGTGGACTTTTAGAGGCTATTAGCGGCGTTAGTGGGTATTGGCTTGTGGTGCGGTTTGGACTTTCTGAGATGCCTTTCTGTGGAGCTGGATGAAGCCCAAAAAAGCAAAAAGCGCAGAGGTAACCAGGCAACCATGCGGCTCCAGGGGCGTGCAGGCATTGCTTACATGCTGCGCTAAGATAATGCATACATGATGGATGAAATAACCTCTGACCTGTGCTCACATCTGTGTGTCCTTTACATTTTTAACTACTCACCAGAGACGTCTGCTCATTGGACACTCACCTGCCTCTGTCTGGTGTCTGTGCAAGCAGCACCATGTAGCATGTTTGTTTTTGCTTTGATCATGTTGTCCCTGTCACTTTAAATGGCGATGTTTTTTTTTTTTCCTGGTCCCTCTCTGTCTCCGTCTCTGTCTGTCTGTCTCTCTCACTCCTCTGCCTGCTATAACAGCCTGGTTATATAACTCCCTTTTCTTTCTCTGACATCCCAGAGCTCTTGCAGTCAGCTGACAGCACCCAAATGTCTGCTGGTAAACACACTGCTTTCTGTCTTTTCTCTCTCCTGATTTTTTTTTGTTCACTTCCTCTTCACCCCTCCTACTCCCTACTCCTCAGCGATTAGGGATTGATTCTCTCCTCTGTCCCTCTGCCTCCTCTTCCATTGGTTGGGCTCCATATCCCCAGGCCAGTTTCCACATATTAGCACCCGAGGCCAGGGGAGGCGGGCAGATACGCATTGCCTGCCATGGCCCATGGATCCTGCAAGCCAGTGAAAAATGAGCTTTGGAGAGGCAATAAATTGCATCCAATTTAGAGATGAAGGCAGAAATAAATTTCTCTTTTCTGAAGTCTGAAGAAAGGGAAAAAAGCCCCTAGATAATTTCTGTTCCATCTTTTTTATGTGAAAATTTCTTTGAAATATCCTTTTTGTGTTGTTTGAATTCATGAAATAATTATATGTCTCCACTATAGATTGCCTTTTTATGTTTCAGCAGGTTATGAAAATAATCACTCTTGTCTTTGCTGACATGTTTTGCATCTCACTTGAAATGCGTTTGAGTCAGAGGAGACATTTTGAAATGATACATTTATCAGACATGATTTGGCACACACGCACACACACACACAGGCACACACACACACACTTAGAGCTCCCCCCTCCCCATTTCTCATCATTGCATTATCCTAAATGAACTGTCCAAGAGGCTTAGGCTCTCTCAGCTCAGTGCTGCAGAAGTCTGGGAGAATGAGAGAGTGTGCAAGATTCAGTCTCAGAAATGATGAAAGGAAGTGTCTAGTAATGACCACATCAACTTTCTACCTCGCCTGTTCCCCAGATGTTCTCAGTAGTCTCCATCACTCCTTCATGGCACCTCCATTAATGGCTCCTGAAGTAACAGAGAAAGCAAAAAGCAAAAAAACACTTGCATCAACAATATAAGTCAATGGGAAGCCTACCACTTGGTTTTCCGCTTAATGATGTGCAAGCCTCCTATCAGGGAGTCTCCATTGGATATCAGAGCCAAAATGGTAGCTGCCTGTTAGAATATCTCTTGTATTACAGCTAAACAGTGCACTAAAATATGTACCTGGAAACCTTTCAAGCAAGAAATAGGCAATGTAGTAACATTCCTGATTGATAATTTGATCAGCACTGCCTAGTTTCACAGTTTTATTTAAGTTTTGGGAGTCTCTGTTGGAAACCAGACCCAAAATGGCGGCCACCTGGTCACAGTATATCTCGTATTACAGCTAAACAGTACACTAAAATAATTTTCTGAAAACATTTTAGGTGAGAAATAGGCAGGAACAGAATCTTGAGCCATCTGCATCAACACTGCCCTGAGTTTTGAGAGTCTCTGTTGGAAATAAGATCTTGTCTGGGAGAATGAGAGAGTGTGCAAGATAGTCTCAGAAATGATGAAAAGAAGTGTCTAGCAATGACCACATCAACTTTCTACCTCTCGTGTTTCCCAAATGTTCTCAGTAGCCTCCATCACTCCTTCGTGGCACCACCATAAATGACTACTGAAATAATGGAGAACTAAGCAAAAAACACTTGCATGAACAATATAAGCCAATGGAGATCCTATCACTCGTTTTCCCCGTGGTGATGTGCAAGCCTCCTATTAGTCTCTCAAGCCCAAACTCCAGGCTGAGATGTTTCCCTTTGTGTTCAGGTAGAGAGAGTGTTGTGTGCCAGTACTTTCCTGTGTATTACCCGGGCCTGCCAAAAAAACAGTGGAAGAGACATGAGGGGGATACACTCTGGAGAATTGCATCCCATTCTGTTTTTCTTTTCTCTTTTTTTTTTCTCCAAGAGATGTTTCGTCTCAGTTAAAAGGCTATGTTTCTCAACACCATTTCAATGTGCTGACACCCCAACTGTGAGGTGTTGAAATTGGCAAAAAACATTGTCAGCGCTCGGTGTTGTGGTGCCAGTGAACTCCAAAAGTACAACATGAAAGGGGTGATTTTGTGTACGTTAGAGTGTATTTACTGACAACATCGCCATGCTGTTACTCATCACTGACTTCACCCTAGGAGATGAATAATGTGCAAATGGGCAAACATTCTTTGTTTGCTGTACACTCTGACAGTATTTACTTTGGATCACATAGTAATGTTTTGTTTTGCAGCCAAATAAGCTCAAATGGATTTACAGTGCTAAGCTTTAGATTGTTTGTTCACTGTGTTAGATTGTATTATTTACACACTTTCTGTGATCACTAATGGAAAAGTGACACATGCAACATGAAAATGAAAATTTAAGGAAATACAAAATTGCACTTGCAGATTTAGCTTGATCTGAATTGAAAGGGGTAGTTTGGATTATTTGATGTGGGGTGTTAATACTCAGTGTATTACCATAGTGTATTACAGTAAATGCCAGTTGGCATAATGAGAGGTGTACTAGCACAGAAGCTGAGCAATGAATTGTTGACAGGGTCAGCAACAAAAGTTTTTTACCCAGTTAAAAAAGGTCCACCAAAAAACAAATCAACATGAGTTTAAGGTTACTTTATATTTATAATATTTTCACCACTTAACTTTGCACTCAGGCAGCCTTTTCTGACGGGAAACTGCTGTTATGTAAGCCAGGTATCGTTCTCTCCAAAACAGCCAGACTCTATAGGCGAAATCAGTAATTTTATCTCACAGAACACAGCAATTGCTGGTTTACTGCTGCCTCGATCTGTTTGTTTGTGTTATTGTCTGACTTCAGTGATTCCAAACTATCCTTTTAAAACACCACAAGTCACACAATTACACAAACAAACTAGTGGATCTTGTCAGTGGTCTACTAGCAGCTCCGATGTTCTGCAAGGTAAAATTGCTGATTTCTCCTATGGAGTTTGGTTGGTTTGGAGAGAGTGCCATTTGGCTTATATAACGGTTGTTTCCCATCAGAAAAGGCTGTCTGAGGGCAAAGTAAAGTGGTGAGAATATTCTAAATATAGCATAGACTTAAAGTGACATTGATATTTTTTAGAATGACGTTTTTAGTGGGTAAAACACCTTCTCCACAACAGTACATTGCTTAGCTTCCTTGCTGGTACTCCTCTCTGCTTCTGCTAACTGGGGGCATACCGGCTTTTCCTGTAGTTAATACAGTGACGATCAATAAATAGCTCATACAACTCCACATCAAACAATCTGAACTATCCCTTTAACGCAGCATGTATTTTAAGTTGCATTATGTCAACAGTTTTGCTGTCTTGGGGCTGATGCTGCAATGTACCACATGCTTGTGCTGTTCATCTAAGCAGGCAGTTAGCTAAGCTCAGCTGATTAATAAATAACCATGCCATGGTCGTGGATCACTGCACCTCTAATGTGCTCAGACTCTCTGCCTTGTTCCTGTTGCGTCTATATTCCGCTTGGCTTCGTAAATGCAAAGGAGGGGTGGGGTCTTTCTACTGTCTATCAGCATGTCGTAGGGGCGTCTCAGCATGTAGTCATCAAAGCCCGCTGTGGCATGAGCTCCCCTCATACCGCTGTATTTGTCTCTCCACATGGCCAAACGCAATTGGACGTGAGCTTCCCGGAGCTCAGCCTCCCCACCCGCCCAACCCCCCCGCTGTCCTCCCTCCCTTTGCTTGTGTAAATTATGTAAGTGCAGGGGGAAGCAGCGGTGATGAGGCATACAGTAGTGGCATTTCACTAACCAGGGTTGTGAGCAGCACATGCGAGCCGGCTAGCCCGCCTGGCATGCCTTAGCATGGTCTGCCCCGCCGCATCAGCTACACCAAATGCATTTTTAACTGGGGTTTCCAGAGCAGCCTGGCTAGACATGGTGAAGACGTGGGGTTAGTGGGTTCACCTCACTGACTGTTCTCTAGTTAGGGGGCTGACATCTCTAAATGTGCTGTCTGTGTATTGTGTAGCCATGCAGGGGAATTTCTCCCTCCACAGCTCAGACGAGGCTCCAGCTCTGTGTTCAGCCCTCCTCATAAAATAACAATAGAGTGGCACTTTAAAACGCAGACCTCACAGAAGACGAGCAGTGGGCTCCAAAAAAGGCACACGAGCAAGACAGATGGACTCTTATACTAAAGCTTCCTATGTGTGTTTTGTATTTGTTTGGATTATTTTATATTTAATTGGAACATTTTAATATCCTGCTGTAGATTTTGTGCATCAAACAGCCTACACCATAATGTTAGATATCTGTTCTAACAGTACTTATGTCCTCTAAATATCCTTGTTATTGAAAGCTGGTCTTTTGGGCAAAGGACTTACCGTATGTAACTGTTGAGCAGACAACACATACTGTCTTCCATCTCTGTCTTTATTTATCTTTCTCTCTCTTATCCATGCGCACACATACATACAGGAGCTGAGCCAAACAGACACTCAGACTATGCAATAGTGATGAAACATTTAGTCCATTGATCAATTATTAGTGTTTTCAGTTCAGTTTATTTTCCAACGTGTGTTTGCTCATTTCAGTTTAATTTTTATTGTTGACAAATGTTTAGTTTTTATTTAGTCTTCATTAATATTAGTTGTTTTTAATAGTTTCAGTGTTAGTTTTAGCTATTTTTTTTATAATAATATGAGGGTAATTCAAGGGTGAGATTTAAGAAGTTCAGAGTAGGCATTACATTTTATTCCCCATCGTGAAGACATCCCAGTCTCAATGAACTTACAGCTCTGGAAAATATTAAAGAAAGCACTCCTGATTCTTCTCAAATCAGTGTCTCTACATATAGCAGTCATTCCATCTATGTGTCTATTGAATTCTGTGTCTGGGAGAAATGTTATCATTACTTTACAGAATAAAACCAAATTATTAATTTTACTCAAACACATACCTAAAAATAGTAAAATCAGAGAAATGGATAATTTGCAGTGGTGTCTCGTTTTTTTCAGAACTGTATGCACCAACGCCTCCTCGTGCTTGTTGTATTGACAGATTTGATCCAACTGACAAGGACTGAAACTATATACAGTATGTATATTTATACCGTATATTTTTCTTTTATTTTAGTTAGTTTTTTAAATACACAATTTTGTTTCAGTCAGTTTTCTTTTTTTTCCTAAAATCTAGTTTTTATTTTTATTTCAGTTTGGCCTAATGAAAAAGTTTTATCACACCTAGTTTTAGTTTTTGATTTAGTTTTACTTAACCATAATGACCTTGATTCCAGTTTCTCAAATGTGAGGATTTGATTAAAATTGAATCTCTTTGGATTTTCCAAAAAAAACGTTTGGACAAAACAAGGAATTTAAAGATATCATCTTTGCCATTTTGGTATTTTCAGACTGAACAAAACATCACTTCATCCAAAAAACCATTAATCACTGAAAACACTTGCACAAATCACAAGCCATATGAAATAGAGCTGCCACAATTTTAATATTGAAACGAAAATTGATCAAAATGAGTTTTTGATTTCAAAGGCAGATTCAGCGATTCTCCCAATATATTTTTTTCTCTTCACCCCACTGACTTGCAATGTCTGGCACGTGCCTGAAGAAAAAAAGAGCACTTCAAAGACAACACAGCGTAGCTCACCAGCCATTATATTACATTTGATACCATATAGACTTTTTAAAGAAGAATATAAAAATGTAAATAAATGAAACCAGTGTCTAACAATGGCATAACTGTCAGTGCAAAGAAAAAAAGAGATAAATTTAAAAAATGAAGTCAATTGTGTCCCTGAAATCGAAAGTAAAATCAAATAGTGCACTGGAGAATCGTGACACGCTAATAACTCACCTTTCCCATCACTATCCTCTTATTTAACCACTGACACGGCACAACAGGTGCTGTTCACCTGTCGGATGTAGCCACTATGAACAACAGGTTCTCTTACCTCTGTAGTCTGACCTGATGTGCTCTTGATTCCTCCTCACCTGCCTAATGGCGGGTCTTAACAGTTGCTCTGTTGTTTCTCTGTAGATTGAATAGGAGGTAAGTGCCATCTCTGTCTTTCTGATCATCCACACGCTCTGTGAATTGCTATAAGTAAGTGTGTCCCATCTGCCAGGCAGAAATCAATAGGCGCTCTTCACGCTGCGCTGAGTTTGTCTGGTTTCTGAGGAATAATTAAAGAGCCAGCTTGCTGCACACAACCATGATGACTAATGCTGTTTAAGGAATGCCTCTCTTACATAAATCAATAGTTCTTATTTCTCTCTCCTCCTTTTCCCTCTTTCACACCCTCTCCTCTCCTTCCTTTCCTCTCTCTTGCTCTTTCTGTGTGTGTGTTTGTGTGTGTGTGTTTATGAAGGCAGACAAAGTTCTCCTTTGTGCTTGTAGGTCAGTGTGTCACTGTGCCATGGCCATGATGCTTATGCATTTTGACAACCTCTGAGTGGGAAAAAAAGCAAAGTAACCCTCCAAAAGCAAGACAGATGCAATAGATTCAGCAGTTACACGTGGATGTGGTAACTCTTTCTGTGTGTGGCCTTTATTAACCCTGCAGGACAGGACCAGAAACAAAAGGGCATGCATCTGTTTAGGCTGTGCCGTCGCCCTCCCCCAACAACAGAGCGGCAGAATAAATATGTGTGAAATAATGCATGGTTATGAGTGTGCACCATGCACACCTTTCCACCATATTAGGTTTCCATAATTGAATAAAACATGGAAGTGCTCTGAACATCCCCTCAGAGGGAAATGGCAGTCACTAAAGCATAGAAGCCAACTCAATAAAGAATTGCAAATGAATAAGTGATGAGAAGCAAACGAAGTGTGGTATATGAGAACAAGGGAGTGATTTACTCTAAAACAATATTTGAAACAGCAGGTGAATGAGGGGCAATAATTACATTGTAAAAGGAGGCTGGTTTTGAAGTGGTTGCCCTCCCACGAATAACTGCTGGGCTTTGAGTCGGGTATTTTAAACCATCCATTTTTTTGAACTAGACAGAATATAGACTCAGTTCATATGCAGACATGACCAGAGAAACATCTCTGTCAACCATATTTTAGTTGCACACACTGTACACACACACACAGACAGAGAAAAGCTGGGAGAGGAGGTACGCCGTGAAATATCCTGAAGGTCCTTGGCAGCATTAGAGAAAGGCCTGGGAGGTTAGGAAACATCAAATCAATGCATTGTAATGTGAATTGACTGCTGACTTTGATCATCTGCCTTGGGAGTGCTTTAGCATTGAGTGCTGTCACACTGGCTGGGTTAAGCAAATATGGCATGGGCTGAAATGGAGAGAGATGGGGAGGAAGAGACAGGTTAGACTGGGAGTGAGAAAAAAGGGATATGTGATGCCTGGCTATCATCAGAGAGTAATGGGCACATTAAAATTCAATGTCCGCTTGGTAAATGGCATACTGTAGATGTTATGCATAGTTAAACTGATTCATAATTGCAGATAGTGAATATATATATTAATGACATGAGGAGGTGTTGGTCCTGTGCTGTTGTCTCCGAGCACTGTGTATTTCTTTTTTTAAATGTACACCATAAAAAAAGCCTTCACTAAATTTGCAAGTTTGAATCAAACTTAAACAGTTTCCCAACCTATAACAGAGATTATTCAGTTGTTTTTTTTTAATTAGAAAATGAATCTTTGACTTTTAGAGACAAAAATGTTTAGTAAATTTATTAATGGAGAAATCTGTTGTTTATTTACTGTAATAAATCATAAAAAGACCCTGACATACCATCAGAAATTAAGGATATTTATAACAGTCAAATTGAGCAATATGCTGATGGAGTCTGACATGCAGAAGACAGACAGTTGCTGAACTCCAACTCCAGAAGATGTATTTTCAAAGCGGGCTTTGTTTTCAGAATAACGCTTTACATTTACAGACAGTTGACAGATGATCACTTACAGTGTAGGGCTCGTTGTTGCATGTTATTGTCAAATTAATAACCTGCGCTCATCTTGCACTCCTGCAGCCTGCCCTTGAGCTTCCTCGTCTAGGGAGGAGGCAGGGGAAAAAACTTGCTTCAACCATTTAATATTATAACACTATATGTATTATGGCTCCTACTCAGTATTTGGACAGCAGTATTCATTTTTTGATGCCAGAAGTTTTACGTATTGTTCCTTTAAAGTGAAGGTTAATAATGGTTAATTAAATATTTAGTTTAATTTAGTTTTCAGGAAGCCAAATAATGACAAAGCACATTCAAAGGTCATTACGTTATTACATTACATATTTAATTATTTGTAGGAGAAAGATAAATTATTTTGACGAGTTCGAGGTTATTGTTTTTTTTTGTTTTTTTTTACAGTGTAGTGGTTAGAAAAAAAAGGAGATTTTAGACCAGACTCAACTGTATTGCTGGGCAGACAGCTGATACCCTCCACTCAACTCCCTCCAAAATGATGGGTCAGCCCTGCTTAGTGTCAGAAGCTGCTGATATCCCAGCTCTGAAAGTGGAAATGCCCTTAAGCCTTTCTCCTATAATGGAGTGGCCAGTCTAATCTTGGCCTCTCTGAGTGAGAGCAGGTAAGGAAGAGAGTTTTTACCACAACACTCTGACCCTTGCTTTGGCACTATACTGTTCAGATTACAGTGCAGAGTGCTGGAGTGGCATCCTTGCTCCTTTCGCCGCCGTCCCCCAGCTGCACCATCATAGTATCCTCAGGAGGATGTCTCTCTTACATAAGGCACACAGTAGGAGGTTTTTGTTTTGGATCTGAAAGGCTTGCTTATGCCTCTGCTGTTAAATTGTCATTTCTCAGATTTGAATCTGTAACTGTGACTTAAAGGGATAGTACAGATGAAGTGGGGTTGTATGAGGCACTTATTGATAGTCAGTGTACCACCTACAGTAGATGGCGGTTTGCTTGCTCCCAGTAAGCAGAAGCAGATCGGAGTGCCAGCAGGGACCCTCAGAGATGTACTGCAGTGGACAGGGACAGAAACAAAATGTGTTTTAGCCATTAGACAAAATACTTTATTGATCCTTGGGGATCAGTAAAGTATTTCGTATTCGTATTTGTATTTGTATTCGTATTTAAAAAGGTTCACCTAAAACAAGCTATATCAGTTTAGGTGTTGGCCATGTTGAGAATATTTTCACTGTTTTACCTTGCCAGAAGACAGCCTGTTCCATTGGGAAACCGCTGCAGTATTAGGCAAATATCGCTGCCTTGAAACCAACCAAACTCTAAACACTGGTGAAATCAGTCATTTAACCTTGCAGCATACAGGAATTGCTGCTGCTACCTCAATTCATTTATATGTTTGTGTTTTATGTGACTTTGGTGAATCTGAACTATCCTTTTAAAACATCAAAGTCACACAAAACACAAACAAACTAGCCAGTTGAGGCAGCGGTATACCAGCAACTCCCGTGTTCTGCATGGTTGGATGACTGTGTTTCCAAAAGGACTTTGGTGGCTTTGGAGAGAGCGATATTTTGCTTACATAAGAGCGGTTTCCATTGGAAAAACTGTCTGACTGCAAGGTAGAGTGGTGAAAATATTTTAAGTTTAATATATAGCTTACTTAAGCTGATATTGATTTTTTTTTTGTTATTTTTTTTTTTTTTGTTGTTGTTGTTGTTGTTGTGGTTTTTGCTGGACCTTGTCTTAGACTGCTAAATTTTGCTGCTGATCATGTCCACAGTAGTACATTGTTTAGCTTCCTACACTGCTGCTTCCCCAAACTGGGGGAATGTCGACCACCATCAGCTGTAGGAAATACATGGACTATGGAAAACCCCACCTCAAATACTCCAAAATATCCCTTTAAGAAAAATGGCAGTTGCTTGTCTTCTTTAATCAAAAAAAAAAAAAAAAAAAAAAAAAAAAAAAATGTAGAGACAAACAAACTGAGAAGGATGGACTGAAAGTGAGTGTTTGACTGAAAAAAACACAATACAGTTATGTCACTGTGACCAATAAATAAATAAATAAATAAGAGGGAGGGCCAATACCATACAGGAAGAGAGGAGAGAGTCCTTGAGTCAAGCCGGAGCAGCAAAGAGAAGCCCAAAACCTCTTGTCACCGTATGAAAAGAATAGCAAGACGACCCGTAGGTATTGGGCTGCTAGGTGCATCTCCTAACAAGCTGACTGTTCAAAGGCTTTTTAGTGCTCTAGAGAACATGAAAGGCATGTTTAAAAATTTAAAAGCCCGATCTGTTCCAGTGCTATGGAGCGGCAGAGGGAAGCAGATTTTTACGTCGCCATAATTCCCTAGTTGCTTGCTTTGTAAATTAATTAAGATGTTTATGACAGCTGCTTGCACCTAATGGAATGCTTATAGACTATGCTATTAATTATTACTGCTGGCCACGGCTGCAAGCTTTCATATTGCTGAGAATGTATGGCTGTGGGTGCAGTATAGATGTGCTCCCAGCCTCAACCTCAGACCTCTCTTTACTTTGTGATTGCACTGAGTGGCAGTGGGCTGTCTGTGCATGTGTTGCAAATGTCTGTTATGGGTCCATTTATATATGTATGCTGTGTACAGTCTTGAAGAGTAATGGATTACAAGTGATGTAGTTAGGATACCAAACAAAAGGTAACTGCATTCCATTACAGTTACAGAAAACAGTGTAATCAGATTACCAATACATTTTGAAAAAATGGGGATTATTAGAAGGATTACAAATTTAAAAATACATTTAAAAATAATGAACATGCACAGTGCCTGCACATTACATATCATGAGTCTCACAACAGCTAATCTTACAGTTAATTCATTAACATGTCCTTTAGTGAAAAAATGCTTCACTTGGTGGAAACATCGACGTTATGTTGTCTTTAGATCAGAAAAGAAGAGCATCATGACAGTACAGTGACAGTTCTGCCCTCAGCTGTGAAAATATTATAAGACCTGACACCCAATTAAAACGTTTAGACCAACTGCTAATGTTAGCTACACAAAAAAATCACTAATCTTAGCGTGCAAAATCCAGTTAGCTAGCTAAACTGTCAATACTAGTACTACTACTGAATACTTTGGGACTGTAGGTGGTAATGGTGACTAGGGTGGTTTGTGTGAAAATACAAGCCCCAGATGGAGTAAGTTTATGACAGTTTACCTGAAGTTTGAGTGTCAGTATCGTACTTCATGTTCACAATTACCACTATTAATCTAAACGCGGATTCACATATAACAAAGGAAGGAATATCTTAACAAACATTAATAAACCAGCAACAAACATAAAATATCATATTAGGCTAAACAATTTCACCATATTGAGGTAATCTAAAAGTAATCAAGAGTAAATGGGAAGTAATCAAGTTACATAACTACACATTTTTAAAGTAACCCTCACAACCCTGTCTCTTTGCTCTTCATACCATGTGTCTGGCCATCTACATGACAGTGTTGGCAGTAGAAAAAATCTAATGTTTTGTAGAATCTAAAAAAAAAAAAAAAAAATTTATTTGAATGGGCGATATTCCACAAATCCTTCCTGAACACCACAGGCAAGGTTAGACCTGCCTTTGTTATAGTCCAGCGTTGTGATCGCCGATGTTGATTGGATGTTTCCCTTGTGTAAAGTGCAAAATCCCTGCCCTCTGTCCGTCCTCTCTGTAACCCGGCTTGGCTGTAGGATGTGTTATCTCGCTGTGCCTTCTGGACAAATGCCCCCTTTTTATCATGTAACACTAGGAGTGTATATTAGGATTGTCATCTTCCCACTTGATAAACCAACAGCCCTTCCTGTTACCTTGTCCAGCTGTTAGTGTAGGGCAATCGTACCGTGAACTGTAGCTGACCTCATGAGCCTGGAGGAAGTTCAGTGGTTTGCTCCCCACCGTTAACTTGGCTCCGGAGCGGAGAGTTGTTATGTTTTCAGTAAGAAAGCATAAACAACTCAGCTGCTGTTCCTGTGAGTGTGCAAATGCTAGTACGGCTAATTATAGTTCCTCTTTCATATGACTTCACCAGAAGTTCTTCCTCTGACATTGTTATGCAATGGCACAAGAATAACCCAATCGACAGCAGGAAGCTTTGTAGCAGCGAGATACAGTGGGCGTATTTTTTACATATTAATTCATACATTTTAAATTCCTATATGAGCTTATTGTTCAATTTCAGCTGTGGGTCGTGATGTGGTCCAGGCATCAGTGATGAAAAGTAACTAAGTGCATTTACTCAAATACTGTATTTAAGCACCATTCTGACATTATTACTCAACTACTCTTGACAATTATATTTGACATATTTAGTAACTTTGCAGATTAAGAAGTTGTAACAGTAAAATGACACCACTTAACAGTATTTATGAATGCCACATTGAAATGGTGGTCTTTCTTTTGGTACATTGCGCCGATAACATTTACGTTTTATACTAAAGTAAAATGTTGTATACAGAACTTTTACTTGTGATGGAGTATTTTACTGGTGGTATTGCTACTATTACTCAAAGGTACTATGTGGAATTTTTAAGTGAGCTGGAATTTTAAGTGAATTGCAATCAGCATCCTGTTACTCAAGCTCATGCGCATACTTGTACTCCATAGATGTGAGCAGGGGTCTTAAAATAAGAAATGCTTTAAAATAACAGTAATGTACCATAGCCTACTTAATCACTCTTCTCCTTCATCTTGAGTCGGTTTGGATACCTCCTGCTCTGTATTTACAATATAACTCTCCTCCTCCATGTTTTCTTGTCAGTCTCTTCTTCTTCTTCTCTTCTTCTTCTTGAATGAATTGATTGACTAACATCATGATTAGTCATAAGTAAAGTTAGGCTCGTGTTGTGGGGGATGCGGCGGTTTGTTGATGTTATCAGACTCTATTTCTAAGCTACGTTAGTAGTGTTGCACGCTGTTGGCACTGTAGGGGCACTGAAGGAAGGCAAGCCACTCACATTTTCCTGGAAAAACTTTCCTGAAACGTTTTACATAGAATTCAGTCCAAAGGCTGTTACAGGAAACTGAGAAAAGTACCTTTCATCTGAAAGCTTCCTCTATAACTCTCAAGCAGATACTAGTATTATATTTAACCAAGACGGAAAAAATACTAAAAAAGATAATCATAATCACATTAGTCTTTCAGCATGCATTACAGTGTTTATCATATATATCAGTCAGATATATGAGTCACAAGATAAATCTGGCAGGAAATTAGGAGGGTAGGAAAGCAGATAAAATTATGTCTGTCTCACCAAATTCTGTTTTTATTGTTCAGATTTTCCCCTAATCTTTATTTTTCTCAAGTTAAAAAGTTAAATCAGGTCAGTATTTATTTAAATACCCCAATATCACAACTCACTTTACAACCTGTACAGTGTACGACCCACCCCTCCCCCCAAAAAAACCCTTTTCAGCCCATTTCTCTTTACTTCTCTTTGTTTATTTAACCTTAACAAATAATCAAATATAACAATATAGCATTCTGTGGTTCAACTGGTCACAGCCACTGAACACGTTCAACTTGTGAAGACAGAACTACTACATGTACATGTATGTGAAAAATGAAGAATAGATAGGATTCCTGTGTTTATCAGCTGTCTAGTTACATTGTCGGTGTAAAGAATCTCTCACAGCCTGAGCATCCAGACAGCGCATCCCGTGGCATCAAGTTACCTCAGAGTCAATGGGACAAATAAATAAGGCAACACATCTCACTGTGTTGATTACACCATGTGAGGTAGGTTTGTAGCCTTCTATCCCCGTAGAAGGGAGGCATCATGTCTCTGCTCTGCAGAGCTTTATCCCGTGTTATCCTCCGATTACATTTACATAGAGAATGCAGCAGGGAGGGAGAAGGCAACAAACTGAAGCACACTCCACCTGCACCACAAGAGGCGATGTGTGAAATATGTATTCAGTCTTTCATCAACCTCTTTATCTGCTACGCATGGGTTATCCTCGTGTGTAAAGTCTTCTGTTGTGTTAGCTTTGAAAAAGGAGGAGGAAACTGTGATCTGTGTTCTATTAATCATAGTCCAGCTCCGTGGCTGTCCCGTTATCACACATGTGTGTAATTACAGGGTATTTGTGCTTTAAGCATGGCTCTGTTGCCTGGAAATGGAAGAGTGGCTCCACTGATGAACTCCCTGCTAATAGAACTACCTTTGATCTGCATGGAGCATGGAGGGCTTACAGAACTCGCAGGTTTTAATTATGAAATACATGAAAAATAGATGCTGCACTAAGTGCCGACCATGACTGCAGTGAATCACAGTAGCAGCGCCGCTCGCTAGTTTGCCTCTGCTTTTCCTTCCTTTATGTCTTCCAGTGCTCAGAAATACCTCAATCCCCGTCTCTCTCTGACTCAGTTCGTTACTGCGGAGAGGCAAAAAAGACGAGTCCATGATATTAATTAGTGGATTGACAGACATGTAATTCATCTCAGAGGAAGTTTTCATTACATGGGAGGCTTCAGAGGGGCAGTTTGGCTTATTGGCAAGTGCTAAGACCAGACCTAATGGGGCTGCAGTTCCCTCCCTTTTGAGCAATTACAGCCAAGTCCTTATCAGCAGAGCCACGAGTCCACTGTTGTGGGACCTTGACTTCCAACACACTCACACAGAGTGATCCTTCCCCACAGACCCTTGTTCATTAGACAAGTGCCTGCTGTACTGTACTTTACCGGATGAGAATTGAGACTGAATGAGTGATGGTAATGAAAGGGTTCCAATATATTTCTGAGTCAGCCTTTATAGAGCTGATATTAGCTGACATTAGTTTGTCATCAGAGCTCTCCCCCACCCCCAGGTGATTATACAAGCAGGCTTGTGTGTACAGTCTATTGACAGACCTGGACAGCTCTTGTCACCAACTGTCAGAGCGCACATCAACTCACCTATTCTAATCCCATCTTTTGCAGCCGCTGTTCTTGAGATGATATGAAATGCACGCTGAGCTCGGACAGGGGAGTTGGATAAACAAATCTTGAGCAACACTTCATCTGTTAAGATGACATCTACCTTTTGCAAAAGCAGCCTACCACTGTGGTTTCCTGAAGTAGATGGCCTATGAATCATCCTTTGCATGTGTGCATACAAACAGACAACAGAGAGAAACAAAACAAGCGCAAGGAATCAATTTCAAGCAAACTGTAGATGTGAGATTGTCTTTATTTAACTGCTGTGTGCTGCGTATTGTGAATATTTAAGCTCTTCTGAATAGGTTAGCCCAAGGGGGCACATCTCCTATTGGCCTACTGTAATACTCTTACAACCTATTATTGTAAAAAAAAAAAAAAAAAACTGGAGTACGCCTCAGGAGCTGTAGGTAATTGTATTCCCCCTTTAGATTTTAACCTGTAAGGTAATATATTGTAATGTGAATAGAAATTCACAAGTGTTGTCTCTGGGGAACTGTCTACTTCAGAGGCAGAGCAACCTCTAACCTCTACTTTATAATAAGAGGCATTGTGATGTATTTTTTGTATACATTCTGTAAGTAAATAAAAAAAATATAGAAAGGCGTAGATGATATTTTTGTGTAATTACACCACTTGAAATAAACAGTCCTCAGACAGCATATCCATTTCAGATCTCTGTAGTTAAAGTCTTTATATATACGTGTGTAAACACACACAGTGGTGGCCTATGCAGACTGCTGTTCGGTGTAGCTCAATAACACTAAAGTAAGCCAGGGTGGTCTGCTGAATGTGGTTTGTCTTTATTTATGGTGCGGGCTGAAAGAGTATTGGGTTTCATGTGTGGTTAAGGCTGGATCACGGGGAGATTACCGCTGGGCTGGGAACCGCCAGCGAAGAGAGTACACAGAGGCCTGCCTGTGCCCCTGGCCTCACTTTGACCAGCGCCCAGGGCCTTCCTGCATCCGTCAGGCCCCCCGGGACCAGTTCGCACTCAGAGGAGAATTACTGTACAGTACAGCGAGAGCCAGGATCAGAGTGAGCAACATCAGAGCAGCAGAGAGCCGAACATCTTGGCTTCTCACCTGCAGTGCTGGACTGAATCGCACAACAAAACAACTGGATGGAATGCCTCAGTGCTTTCTGGCTGAGCAGCTCCTTTAGTTTGTAGATGTTTCCTGAATTTTTCTTCCTGCACCATCTACAGCCTTCACTGGTCCTCAAAGCACATTGCAAATCAGAGGGGGGAAGTAACAAAGCACCAATACTTAGTTACAGTAGCCTCTAGACCCCAACTGAGTGTTGCTGCAGTTCACTGAAATGAACATTTTTCTTCTCAATCCAAACAAACAGCTCTATCTCAAAAACAGAAAGAAACTGACATAATAAATTGTTTTTATTTGTAAAAACACAGTTTCCTCTAATTTAATTTCAAATTTGTGGCATATGTAGCTTTTTAGTTTGATTCAACATATTTCAAAAAACACCAGACAAACAATAGTCGCACCAAAACTGCTGTATGTAGCTCTGATGAAATGAATCTCAGTCTGTCTAAAAGAACAGAAAGTAATTTTAATCAGTTTTGTACTGAATGTAATCCACAACATCACAACATCTCTCCGTTTGCTTCCTGAGTCAACGTTCAGAGTCTGACAACAACAGATCCTTCACTGGGTATTTCTAGGCTTTCAAAGTAAAAGAGAGAAGTCCCACACTTTACCCCACACAGTTATGTTATAAGAACATTCAAAAGTAATGTGTCAGTAGGTAGCGTTTTTGGTAACGTATATGAGAAAAATCACCTAATTTACATGTGGAAAAGTTGCTGCAAGCCCATCAGTCCTTCCTGCAGACTCTTCAGGGCACTCCCCTCTAGAAAACAGCCTCCATCTCCAGCACTGACAGCTGAGTAGATCTTTCTGTTTGTCATTTTCCACGATGTGTAATGTGGTTAGTGTTTTTTGGCAACATATATGAAACAGATTGCTGAATTGATATGTGGAAAAGTTGCAACCCGGTCAGTCCTCCCTACTGATTCTTCATCACACTTCTCCACAGAAAACAGTTCCCATCTCCGGCACTGAGCTGGGTAGGTTCCGCTATTAACAGCAGAAAAAAAAAATTACATATCTTAACATTATGATGTATACTTCCAGTTCCAGTTATTGATGACAACTTAAAATGTCTCCACAACACAAAGCTCAGAACCTTTCTGTGTTTTTATGCACTGGAAATGATTTTAAAATGTGTGGTGCTCCTAGGCAGTGTAAAATATAGAATAAGCGCTCTGGAGCACTACGGGGTCGAGAGGGTTAAGTATATTTTTCAAGTATCTGTGCTTTACTTGAATATTTATTTTTCTGACAACCTTTTACTTTAATTCTGTACATTTTAACACAAATATCTGATTGTTCTGCTCCTTGCATTGTCAAAACAGACTTTGCATTTGCATTTGAGGGAAATTATTGACTAATTTTATTTTGTGTTATTGCGCACCCCCTTCCCTTCCCTTCCCAACACCAAGACCAATTTCAACCTATATAGATGGGACAATAGCACATAGAAAAGACGGCTCCTTGATGTATTTATCAGTGCATATCACGCACAAGCAAGACAGACATAACAGTAAAATGATGTAAAAGACGTAACAAGCTGAAACAGACAAAGAGGGAGACTCGACTGCTGAGAAAAGGCATCTGGCGAATCTGTCAGCTGCCTGTGAGAGGCCTGTTACCACAGCAGGACTGATTCAAAGAACTATGAGAACCAGCTTCCGCTGAGGCTGAACAAAAATTTTGGTAATCCTGTTAAGATGAGGGAACTTCTAACAAAAAATAGGCTTCATTAGACCTGAAGTGCGTTCTTGTATTGATCATAATGATTCAAGTTCTCTTCTGTGACATTGAAAACTGATTTGCACATTGGAGTGAAGTTAATGATCATTATTTTGAGTGTATTGTGTTTTAATTGCATTTGAAGTTTAATAGTCTTCAAATTATATTAATATGATGTGAGGTTCAGTAGCTTTGCACAGACGCAGCCTGTAGAAATGTCCTTCAGAGGGCTACTTTTTATTTTTCTTCTTTCAGAGCCTGTACTTTCTGACTTTTACTTGGTGATGAAGTTGAATCAGTACTTCTACTTTTACCAGAGTCTTTTTTACACAAGTATGTGGACTTGAGTTAAATGTACTTGTGCCACCTCTATTGCAGATAAAAATTGAGCACAGAGGGAGCACAGTAATAAATATTAGTATGACAATGATATGAACTGTACTCCTCAGAATAGACACTAACAATACGGCTGGCGGACGCTGGACAACAGAGTCAGTTTTTGGATCTTGTCATTTTTTTAAGCTCCCAGCTAAGTGAACCTGTGCAGCGGTGTCTTACCAATAACAATAGCTCTTATCGCAGCGTTCCCTGCGGTACAATTAAAATTCCGTCAGAGTCTTCAATCTGCCTCCCAGCCATGCCTGCTGTTTCTCGCCCTCCTGGGCCACGTCAATTCCTCTGCTGCAATGTATAATTCACGAGCCACCAAACAGCACTGAGGACTCACCTGGAGACTCGCAGGCCCAGCAATGCAGAACCGCACAGGGGGAGACGTTGTACACAAAGCCTGGGAGACATTTGTAGGGGCCGAGGTGCGTGTGACATGGTATCTCGAGTCAGCCAGGGCTACTATGATCTCAGGGTCACCCTGATAACATCGCTTCTCTGTTGGGATCTTCCAACTTCTTGTCTTTCTCAGGAAGACATGTATGCTTTTATTTTTTTCTGCCCTTTCTCCTTTCGTCTTGTGAAAGACAATTGTGGTGTCCTCTAAAACTAATTTGGATGTATATCTTCTATTTGCAGACAATTCCATAGCGATGCATTGAAGTAACCTGTGGAGTCTCGGAGTGGTTGCTTTTAGTTAAAACCAATTAGAAATGACCAGAAATAACAGCGCCTGGAGACAGAGAAGTCATTTTTCTCTTGAGCTTCCCCAGAGAGTTGGCCTCTCCATGGATTAAGTGTTTTAGTATATTAGGGGGCAGCTGATTAGAATCATTGTGCTTTTTTAATCATTAAATTTTTGCACGTATAGTTTATAGCAGTTATAATAGCTAATAAGGCTAAGTGTGTCACTGCAAAAGGGAGGATTGTTTAAATGACTTTGTGTATGAAACTTGGCCTTCACAAAGACTGCCAAAGTTAGAACAGCACAGAGGTCCTTGAATCAGCTCATCCATCTTGTTTTTATGACTTTTGATGAGATGAGCATTAATGCAACAGTAACCTTGTATCATATCTTTCTACTTTGGCTGTGCTTTATTCTGTACTGTCATTACTTTAGGAGATAGTTTTTTTTTTTTTAAATAAATGTATGAATTGAACCAAGCAGACAATCTAAGCAAGTCACCTACTGAATATTCTAGTTTATTTCAACCCTGAATTTGGATTGTGTTGAATTGCTTAAATATACGGCTGCATAAATGGTCACTCTTTACAGGACACTAATGAGACATAACAAGGGATACTTTGTATCAAAGTTGACCAGCAAATTTAATAGCATTATTGTTCTTTATTAGACATTTCATTACATTTCACTTTATTTTAGCTTACAGTACTGTTCTGTTGTAATGTGTCCGTAAGTACCCTCTAAGAGAGTCTAATGAGGGTCTAACGCTGGAAAACAATGCACTTTAGCTTATAGTGCATTTCTGTTATAATGTGTCTCTAATTACCCTCTAATAAAGTCTAATAAGGGTTTAACAGTGAGAAATAACAGACTTTATTTTACAGTACAGTTCTGTCGTAATGTGTCCCTAATTACTCTCTAAGAAAGTCGAATAAGGGTCTAATAAAGGGTCTGACACTGTCAGGTAAAGACCATATTATTTCCATTTCTTGTCTAATGTCATACGAAGTATGGCTTGTTATGTCTTATTAGTGTAGTGTAAAATAAAGTGCAGCCCTATAAATCACAGCAAAACATCTTTCCTAAACAATTGCGAATGCTTTTGGAGCTTTGTGATGGCTAAGAGGAGAAACACATTAATTGTTTCTAATTATTTTCTCTCAGGAATGTAGCGGCAATTTGTCAGTCGGGCAGGCGGCAGCAGTCAAAAGATGGACTGCTGAATGCGGCGACATCAATCATTCTTAAGATGACCATGGGTTAGGCACCATCATTAACCAGCAACCTCAGGAGTAGCCTAAAATTAACAGTCCCATACAACTGCCATCATTAAGACAGGACAATAACCAAACCCTCTCATTATTGCTGGCTGTTTTTTCTATCTAAGAGGCCTTATTAACAGTAGAAAGTGTGTACTGCTAGCATTCCCAAGGCCTGTGGTATTGACCCGTAATTCCAGTAGGTGTCTAGCCCGTCCCTCACTGGGCCCTCGCCGGCTCTTCCTGCAGCTGGGTCTGTTGCGCCGGCTGTGTCCTTGTGTGCGGCAGGCACGCAGCAGTGGCATGTGGAGCAGGCGGCAGGAAGCGAGCCTCCCTGTCTCCCCAGACTGAACAGTGAATGAGGATAAGTGAGGAGCGCCAGTCAATGAATCAAGCAGCAGGAAGGGAGCAGCCAGGGGGGGAGTGTGACGTCCCCACGGGAGAGGCCTCGCATTAGGAACTTCCTCGTCTGTGTGTTTCTGGCACAGGTTAAATGGATCGCTCCCATTAGCGCGCTGAGAGGACAGCTCCATTATATGAAGGAGACTGTAACTTTGAATGTCACGGTGCAACAACCCCAGAGCACGCCTCGTCTCCCAGGGAGGCAGGGTGACAATAACCATCCATGATAATCATTCCCTGTCAGGCTTTAAGGAACCTGAAATTATGACGTACAGCCTGCCATGGCCTCAGACTTCATTACAGCGCTGTCACTTTGAGTCGCCTGCGATGGCACGGTGCTCCACAGCCGGCTGCAGCACTGTGGCTGCCAAACCCCACACTCACTCTCCTCCTGTCTAAGTGGCATGTTTACAGGATGTGTGCCCCCCTGCAGATAGATGTGGTGGAGGTTAACCTCCAGTCGCCTGCACAGTGCCTGTCTTCCTCTATAGCTTAGGCTAAGTCTCATGAGAACATGTGCTGAATTGTTTACCGTTGCAAAGGAAAATATGACTGATCAAAGGCCACACGGAGACAACTGTCCCTCCTTCCATTTTGACAAATAGTAATGCTGAAATTATAATTCAGCTACAACTTCATACAGACAACAGGCCTGCCTTTTAACTTTGATATCTATATCTCCTTTTACACTTTTGTCTTAAGTAGGAAAGGGTACATTCATTCCCAAATCGTCAAACTACTCTGTAGTAGTCACAGGTTTTTATCGGCTCCATCTCCAGTTGATAGTGATGGAAACGTGACACCTGGGTGTATTTTTGCCCGTTTTCCGTGGAGGCCAATGAAGGTTCATCACTTCCGTCGTTAACTTTTGCAACTCTTTTGCTCCTTTTCCATCCATTATGTGCTGCTTGGTTTGACTTAGTTTGATTCATCAGCCCAGCATAGTGGAGTTGGGACCCACTTAAAAGGTGTATATTTATGACACGCTCATCTTTATTCAAGCATTTGAATGGTGGATTAAGACTTCTATTTCATATAAATATATAATAATGTATATATATAATAATAAAAAAATAAATACCTGAAAGTATAAACAGGACTGTGAGGAGAGACTAAACTTTAAACCACAGAGATGCAGTGGTTATTTCTCTCTGCTCCCCTGCACACAGTTGAGCCTGAGCTTTCCAGCACTCTTTAGAAAAAGATAGACAGGCAAACAGGTCTACTGGCCATGGAAAAGGATCAATCACCTATTCTAGTGGGTTACTTGTTTTTAAAGAACCTCCATATATGCAGTGATTTTGGTGTAAAAACGATATATGATTACTTAATGGCCACAAAGCACATGGACGTTTTAAAAAGGGGATCCTCAAGTTGTAAGCATGTTTCTACCAGCGTGTTTGTCAGCCAAGGAGAGCTTCACCTCCACACCGACCTCTGAACCTGCCATCCAGGGGAGAAGACATGAGCTGGCAGGCATTGCCAATGTCAGTGCCCAGAGCTAACTCCTTCTTTCTCACCGCCTGACTCATTCATTGGCTTTGTGGCCCCTTCTCCTTGCCACCTCCAATCACAGGGCTCTGAATGACACATAGAGGAAGAAATGGGCCCACTAACCCGCCCCCCCTGCTTCCTCTAACCTGCATAGCAACAGGCCAAATGAGCCTTTCCTGTAAAAGACACAAATGATTTTCTCTCTGCACCTTAGAACATATCAATGAAGAGAATAATTTTCATATTATTTGGTGTTTCTGTTCATCTGGTTTCACTGACTTGATAACAAAGCTTCTAGTGTAGAGAAGTCATTGAGCTGTTTCAGTAGCAAGCACATGAGGACACGCTCGCACGCCACAAGTATCAGGTTGATGTGGTACACATCTCTGTTGACTGCAGTGGGGGTGGGTGTTGCTTATTGACAGTTGATGGCAGTAACATGACATAACAAGTAGCAAAGTGGTCCAAAGAAAGAGAGGAGAAAGGCGACTGCTGGACAATTTAAACAATGCAGGTTTCAGAATAAATAAACACTTTTTGCAGGAGGTAGTAAATGCATTCAACATATTTTTTAGGCCCTAAGGAAACTAAACCAAAGTCCAGTAAACAAAACTGTGTTTGTTTACATGGGAAATTCCCCTGGGTACCTTTATAGTAAACACCCCACTTTAAAGAGAATTGACTTTGTGAAGCTTTTGAATTTACTGTAGCATGTTCACAAGAGGAGCAATAGAAGTTAACCTGATATCAGAATTACACTTTAATAAAAACCATTTAAAATAAAATAAATGTCAAATTTATGTTTATCTATTTCTTAATTTTAGATGCATTGTCATCTTATGAATATCTATAATGTGAAAATGTCCAATAAATATTGTAAATAGCAATACAAGGTCAGATGTATGTTGGCCTTAAGCTTAATTATATAAGACATTTAGTGATTATAGATTAAAAATGAATGAAAATCTGAGGTTTAGAAACATGAGCCTTCACAAGTGTCAGATGAATTGATCTTTCTCAAGAAAGTGTAGGAGACAGTGACAGCTCACGAACACTATCAGTGTGGTCTGTGTGGCTAACCCTGGGCGAGAGCATACGCATACTGTACTCATAAGGTCACACAGACTGGTGTTTCTTTCACTTCCTCTGTTATAAACAACTTTGCTTTGTAAAATACTTAAGTTTTAGGTTCTGTAGTCTGGCAGAGGCACCTTTGTTAACTCTTAAGAAGAAGACAAACACAAGCAACAGGTTATAATTTTGAATTCTGTATGTCATTTACATTTTATATGAAATAAAATTATATTTCTTTTTTATTTATCACCACACTCCCCTTAAGTGGCCTGAGAATGTCTGTTTTATGTGTCTGTAGAGGTAGCAGTGTAAGGTTTGACTAAAATCCAGGAAAAAGTTGCTTATTTGCCATTTCCTTCTAATACAGTTTCCACTAAGCTCACCAGCTATGTTCCTTACATGGTCTAAAAAGTTGTCCTACCCATCAAAACAAAGAGCCAGTTAATTGCTTAATACAGGCTTTTACAGCTGCCTTGTGTTGCAGCACCTTGACGCTACTACTCTTTAATGGACCATCAGCTCTCGCTGGCTTCCATGCCGTTTGATTGAAGTGTAGAATTAAGACTGGATTACTGTTTATTTTCTCCTTGCGTAATGTCACAGTTGGACAGAACAGAAGCTTTTTGGCCCTGAGCACTGGAACAATTCAAGAGCTCCATCACAGACTGCTGGCCCCTAGGTGACTGTTCTCCCTCTTTCTGCTCAGTGGAGTTGATATCATTTATGTGTTTCTGTGTGTATGTCTATAGGAGGCTGAAGGGCTTATTTGTTTTCCCCCTCGTTGCTCTTTGACTCGTTTCCCCTCAAACGTGTCTGAAACATTGTTATCTCCGGCCAGACGCCTTTTTCACAGAGAGTTATTGAATCATGTCAGCTCGCCGTCCCCCGAGTTTCAAATGCAAGCTGTAGAAAAATTAGCCATTGCTTCCGCATGACAAGTGGGATCTATTAGTGTGCTATCGCCCTGCAAAGCATGAGCATCCAGCGGGCCGCTGGGGACCACGGCTGGCTGTGCGCTCGTCCGCGTCAGGCTCCCGGGGCATTAGAGCAATGTTGCAGACAGGAGGAGCAGCCGGAGCCGCGACAAGAACCGAAGTGGCTCATTCGATGAGTTGACACCCGAAGGGGCGAGGAAGGCCAGCGTGAGCAGAGGCGGCCCAGCTCCACCTCAGCCTCAGCCAGGTCTGACTCACACTGGTCAGATGGGCCACTTGATGATTTGATGAACAGTTTGGAACTACACACACATCAGTGCTCGTATTTCATCTGTAGTTTATCGAATCTTTTCTGCCCTCTCAGTGCTCATTTAATTACAGCGTCGTTGGCTCATATCTACATATCTACTGATACCAGTATTGGAAAATACCTCTGATACTGCCTAAAATGTGGCATCAGTTATTGGCAATTACACAAGTCTACACACCAATCCGATACCACGTAATGTATTAGCTCCATAACAGGACCATGCAACTTCCCAACAGGGTTTCATATGCTAAATTTTATGGTCAGTGGAGGAGAGAAAAAGCAGCTTCACCACAACATCAGATCATGTTGCAAAGTCTTAGTAACTGTAACCAGCTTGTGGCAAACAGAAAAGTCTCTAGAGTCTGTGTCAGGAGGAGGAATAATTTGGTGGATTGTGTACTTCCCTGTCAGAGATTCTCCAGGGGTTGCTGGTGTTTTAGAGGAACAAAGGCAGACGCTGCATACCTGACTGACTAAGTTACTGACCAAATGACTGACCATCGGTACCTTGAGTACCCAGTGTATATATTGTACATCATCTCTGTTAGTAAACTGCAAATACAGAGGCTGTTATTTCAATCATTATTCTTAATTTGCTGTTTTTGTGTGGATCTGCTGTAAAACCTAGAGTGTTCTTTTAAAATGTACGGAAGGCTGCTCATTGTTGTCTCACTGATTAAAATAATTACTATCCACATTCATAACTACTCGCTTGGTTAAAATATTGGAGTCCTCAGTGAACTTCAGCACAGGAAAATGATATTACAGCCATATTATGTTGACCATAACATAGCACAGTAACCACTTCATGACACTGTCTGTGACCTGCACAATCAACTTATATAAGTACTTCATGGACGATGGCATTTTCTAGGAAAAGTTATTTTTTTAAGGTGTTGATTGTTTTTCAATTAACTAGTTTTACAAGTGTCTGAAAATAATTAAGCTATGTGTTTGTAATGGCCCAAACAATAGATCCTAAAGTTAGTAAAAGTGTGCAACAGGGGTCTGTTTTGGGTCCTCTTTCATTCTCATAAACTATGTTGTATACTCTGTAACACTCCACATTGTAAAGCATATTTTGATGGTACCGTTTTATATGGAACCCTATCTGATAATTGCAGCTTTAAACTTATTTGATTCTTTTACGTTGATATGATACATCTCCTATCAATCACTATCTTGTTAAACCAAAAAAGGATGGAAATCAGAAAAAGTGGATGCTAGTTTCAAGATCACAGATTTGCATCTTACCCAGTATTGGTACAAAGAATTCCCTTTAAATTGTTGAAGACATTATTATTTTATCTTTTAATTGCTATATTTAATTGTTTTTCCTCATATTCTGACTTAATTGGTGCTGTGTAAGTTAATTTGTGATTAAATTATATCTTTGTCATATGCTTTCATATACTTGTTTTTGTGCACAGACTCTCTTGAAAAAGAGGTCCTGATCTCGATGAGACTACCTGTTTAAATAAAGGATTAACTAACTCACATTGAGGTCAAAGTGCCCCCATCCCGCTCGGGGCCACAGGCTGAATCATTTGCTCTGGTCCAATCAGTGTGGCTGCTCAACACATTAGCATTCCAAATGTTGTTTGTTTTAGTATAATTTTTCACTCATTGCCTGCAGAGGATAGAGTTTCAGCCACCTTGTCGTGGATGTTGATGCAGCATGACCGCGGGTCATACACCAGCATACACACAGAATTGCCCTGGGCCTGCCACGTCAGTGACCTTGGACAGTGACAGTCTGTTGGACCACAGGGTCTACCTCTTCATCACCACGATCACTATCAGTTAGCTACTGTATTAAACTATGGTTTGTGATGGGTATTTTGTAGTGTTTTTTATATATTGTTTCATGTTTCCTTATTTGTTTTCTCTTGCAGGTATCTCAGTAACAAAGAAGACACATACCTGTGAGTACAAAGATTTCTTTTATTACTTTGGTTTTCATTTTCATTTCTGTTGTGCTACAAGTGTCATTTATTTCTAAGACAAATTCTACACTGACTTATTGTGGAAAAAAACAAATTCTCCATGCTTCAGACACAGTAGAGATGATAAGATTGTGTTTCTATCTATGTTGACTCTTCTTTCATCAGTGCCTATATACATATTGTTGCCTGTATTTGTAATAAATCAATACGTTCAATTAGATCTGTGCCCTCCACTCTCACTACTTCGTATTTCTCCATCCAGGGGAGAATGTGATGATAACCCCAGAGAGGAAATTAAAATGCTATGCAGTCTTATGACTGTTTGATAATCAGGCACGGTTGAAGCAGACAGTGTGCTGAAGCTCTCCTTTGTTTTCTGCAAGGCCTTGCAGCTGAGCAACGCGGATGTGGTGTTGTACGGTGGTTTGTAACCTCTGAGGCTGCATTAACTACCAAGAGTTTGTATTCTTCAAGTACAGATTGTATCACTGAAATTGAAAGATACAGACACAGTATGTGACACATGTCTCACATGTGAGATGCAAGAATTTTTTGTGCACTACAACAGCAGCACACAGGCTTCGCCTTTTACAACCACCACCGCCTTTTCAATTTCAGTCTGCTCATGAAGAATTGATGAACAGTCAAACCTGTAGAAATCAATGATTTCCAAGAGATTTGTACTCTATTTTGACACGTGTGAAGTGCAATCGAAAAGGCATGTAAAAACGCTTTTGTGTTGTGTACTGCAGTGTGTCTGCGTGTGTGTGTGTACATCTATCTATGCGTGTGTGTTCATGCCCCACTGTGTGAATGGAAGAAACTAGCCCTGAAGGCTATCCTTTTGCTCTGATCACTCTGATGAAACTTGTGGAGAGGGACGGCCAGAGGGCTTTTCTGTTCGAGCGGTCGGAGTGCTTCAGATTGTGAGAGGCTGCACATCTCGCCCTGTAAAACACCCTGGCTCTGTCTTACATCAGACAGCGGGGCAAAGGATATGATCTTCTATGCTCGACAGCTCTACCTTACTCAAACAGCCCCGTCAAAACAGCAGCATGATTGTGTGTTAAGCTATTAGCTTGTCTGGAGGGGCTATGATAGTTTTTTTTTCTCTCGATGTGTGTGTGTGTGTTTGTGTCAGGATATCTTCAAGGTAGAACAGAAACGCTTTGACCCACCATCCACCGCCCCACTATCTTAATTAGTGCGGCGCTAAGCACCTCTACACCGGAAGGGGGCTCAAATCAAAGAGCATGATTTAAGAGTCTTGGGTTCAAAGCCCTGGGCAGAGACTGGACTACGCTGTCTCATTTCAGTGAGAAATATTCAAATCTTGTCCATGTGAGGAAATCAAAGTAAAGCCCTTTAACAAGTAGTTGATTGCTGTGCCTCACAGACAGGAAGCAGCTGTAGGACCTTGTCAGAGCTGTGTGCACAAGAAGACGTTCAAGGGCCAGTTAATGGTCATTGAGAGGTGGAGAGAAGGTCTTTTTCAGAGAAGCCTGGTGATTATATGGCTGCTGGAGTAATAATGAGGGAGATCGCTCTGCCCTACATGGTTATAGTCAGGCTGTAGATCTATTTCTGTTCTCTGAGTGAAAACATTGGCTTCCCCGCTACACCAGTCCGCACCGCCGCTCGTAATGTGAGCTTGGCACTCTTGCTTGTATGTGTGTGTGTGTGTGTGTGTGTGTGTGTGTGTGTGTGTGTGTGTGCGCGCAAGCGTGTGTGTTTAGGAGGTCTTCCCAGTCCAACCCAGACCACAGGGATGGGCCGTGTCTCTGACTAACTCCCCACTCTGCCTGAGTGATCAAACTGCTGGAAGCTCCCTGCCATGCCTGTCCCCTCATCAATATAAATTACAGGGGCAGCTGTTCACTGGCACACTCTCCTCTCCTCCTCTCCTCTCCTCTCCTCTCCTCTCCTCTCCTCTTCATCTTTCTTTCCTCCACTTCCCTCTTCCTCTTCCCACCTGACTGGACTAATCATTGAGCCATCATAAGGTGAAGTATTCTAGATGAAAACAAATACTTATATCATTGTGCCCATGGCGGTGATGTCCTCTCCCCATTTTGGTTCTTATAGGGACTCATGCTATGCACTTATGCACTTAAAAAAACAACAACAACAACAACAATAATGAAACAACAAAACAAAACAAACAAACAAACACAAAAAAAAAAACAAAAAAATCAATTAATAATTTCAAGGCAAATGCATTCAGTGGATTTTGAGTTTTGAATCCAGCTCAGACTCTTGAGTTATGAAATAAACTAAACAATTATTAACTTATTTAATTAACCTTAGATAAACTTGAATCTTTGAGTTTTAGAATCCCCCCACCCCCCCCCCCCTTTTTTTTTTTAATTTTCACATTGTCCATTTTATAATTAAATGGTTGCAGCTGAAAATATTAAATTATTGACCATTATTCACTTTTACTTCAATTAACAATTTTGAAATACAGTTGTTGGGGTTTCTGAAAGAGATATGGAAAGATATAAGTTTATCTAAAGAAGAAAAAGAAGAAAACATTCTTAATTGGTAGAACTTTTTCAGAATGTGAGATTTGATTTGGGCTCAAAACGCAAAACACTTTTCAAGTAAGTTACCTTGAAATTCTGCATTTACTCAACTTTTTGTTTTTATAGTGTGTAGATTTACTGTCTGAGGCAGCACCCTCTCCTCTCTTCTCTCTTCATTCCCCCATCAGGGGCGGCCCCACGCCAACAATTTCTTTTACCACAAGGCTGTTATTCTCAACAAGAAGTCAGCTGTGGTTTTCCTGTACATTTCCCTGACAGTTTTACATTATTCTCTGTCATGTGGACTTTTAGTAGCAGCTGGTATGTCCGTAAAACTGCCTGTTTTCAAAAAGAGATGACAGAAAAAAGATCAGGGGTTTAAGTTTTTCTTATTTCTGTGGTGGACACCAGATACATGCTGTCACCTTCTCCTACCTCGTCACGGCTGCTGTGTTGCTGCTGTGAGATGAGTTTCTGTTTGGACCTGTTGAGAGAGATGGTGTGGAGCGGAGGATCAGATGCAGCAGCTGATTACACTGAGATTAGACGTCTCACCTCTAATCTACCATCAGCAGTCTGGGGCTCTGTCTCACAGCTCAAATAGCAGAGAGCTAGCTAATACACACACAGACTCTCACAGGTCGTGTAGCCAGGATGCTCTTCCTCGAAGAGAGCAGATCTCCTGATTACTTAGAGCTAATGCTGTCTCTTTCTTGGAGGCAAAGGCTTTTTAAAAGAGAAACATGCAAGACCTTAGCATTCAAATATGAGTACGCTGCAGTCTAAATAGTGACTCTGTAAAAGGTATATTAACTATGGTTGTAGTTGAATCGTATTTAACACATATTGTATGATTGAAGTGAGTTGTTTCCACGTATTGCTTAATTTAACTGTTAAACATCTACTGTTATAAACATCTAAAAGATTATTGATGATTTCTTATGACTCATAAACAGACACTAACTTGTTCGGTGAACAGTCAACATTAATTTTAAGTCAAATAAATGTGAAACGGGTGAACAAAAACAGTTTTTCTGGTCCAGAATGGAAATTTTAAAGTAGAACATGCTCGCTGCAGCATTGTGGTCGGAGAAGCTGGTATCTCAATTTAGCATGTTTCCTTAATCTCTAATGATCATATCATGGTCATTTTATGATTTAGTGCAGCAAAAATATTATGTATTTCTCCTTTAAGTTGTATATTTTTTTTTAAAGTTTGCTTTGTAAAAGATAAGACCAAAGATACAAGATAAATTGACACTATGCTAATATGTCTAAAAAACAGAAACACATTGCAATATTATATTAAAATTGGTACCACTTTGAAATAAGACCAACCTTATAAATGATGTTATCATTAGGCTGTTAACACTTAAATTATTATTAGTTGTTACAACACATTAGATAAAGAGAGCAACTTATCTTAACTTAGCTCACTTTGTCTTCTCCATCAGCAGCATTTATACCCATTAGCTTCATCAGATATTTGCTTAAAAGTTTCTAGCATTTAACCACTGTCAACATGTCTTAATAATCAAGAAGTTTCATTTTGCATTTAATTTTTAACTCATCAAATTACCAGATTCATAAACTAAGGCTTTGGTAGTGTTGTTTCCTTGACGTTCTTGTACACTTTACAATAAGGCTCCCTTTAGCCAATTACAGATGGTAGTAAGTCATTAATAAGTGGTGATGGTTGTAAATTTAAGCAACTTCAGGGTGATTCAAGACCCCTCCGCTTGTGTCGTACTCCTGCATCACCCTGTCAGGGTTTATTTGCCATAAAGACCTGCTCACTGAACATTACCCTACTTAGTACATGACTACGTTTAAAAGAATCAACAATTTGACACAAAATATTAAGTTAAGAAATTATTTTATTGATTTAAAAAAATATTCTATTCCTCTTCCTGTGATCAGAACTGCGTCCATATCGACAGTCTGTTACACATAGCAACGGTCTGCTATTCAGAAATAACAGACCTAAGAATGCCATAACTAACCAATGAGAACTGAATATTTCACAAAGCCATGTAATAATTTACTACAGAACTCCCTTTTTCCATTTATAAATGGTAGTGAATGGTAAGATCAATAAGTCGTAAGCAGTAACTGTATCTTGCCAAATAGTGAGCTCATGTCAATGTATGAAAACTGTGTTATAACTTGTTTATAATTGTTTATTAACGATTTGTTTACAACCAAATTATAAACCATTTATTAATTCTTTGTGAGACTGGCCTTATTATAAAGTGGCACCATAAAATCCAGTGCAGCAGCAGCAAAAAACATGTCCTCAAAAATAACTGAACAGCTGAATTTGCAGTATTAACAAAAGCTGAAGAATTTAAGACATTATTCAAGCACTATTCATGCATTGTTGTTGTATTTGACTTCATTATATTTCACAGGTGTTTGTGTTATTCTGCCAAACCCCCCGTGTTAATGTGCACTATGTGTAGTGTGTGTCTGAGTTTAGATTCGGAATCGAGTGGCCAGAGGGAGGCAGTAGCACAAATGTAACTCCAGGAAAAAGAGAAAAGGAGACAGACGAGGCTTTCTCTCCTCAGTCTTACAGATGTGCTGCAGAGAGTCCCAGTTTTTTTCACTCTATATTTATCTCCATTGTGGTGACAGACTCCTTACACTGATTGAGAAACATGGCCTTGCTCCTGCATCTTCATTTATTTGCTAGCAGCTTGTATTGAGTTTCTCTCGTCAAGAGATGTGCACTCACATAGTAATAGTACAGCCAATCTGTTTTAAAAGAACCAGATGATTTAGATTCCTCTGCACTGCCTTTGAAAAACACAGTGCAGAGTTGCAATGAAATTAGTCATCAGTCACTGAGACTCACTCAAAGTTATAAAGCCGAGATGGTAGATTTCATGCCTTTGTGCATGTGAAATCTCTCTCATAAAAGTAGTCTGGTGCATGTTTGGAAAAATATGCTAACAGCATTATTAATCCCAATAATGCTCTCTGTGTTCACACAGCACAATGACAGCTTTCACGCATGTAAAGCATCTGCTTTACCTCTAAATGACATGGCTGATCCCACTTGGAATTCTGAGTTGTAGAACGCTAATGCATTGGCTGTGTGAGTCGAAGTATTTTCAGTTAATCAAACATGAGATTTATGGTCCTTAATAGGGCTGTACATTGCCAATTTAGGAGAATAATATGTCCCAGTTGCTGTCTAATTTTGCTTGGCAACAGGCGCACTCCTGTGGAATCGCCCAGGGCAGTGTGAGTTGTCTCTGCATAGCTCAGTGTTCCATGCTCAGTGGTTGTTTGAAGGTATTTCATCACATTGTTGCCTTGATTCAGCTCTGTGGGGATTTGTTAGTTGCACTCATGTGGGAAGTGCATCCAGTACATTGTTAAGCTAGGGCTGATAATGAAGATCAGCCAGCCAGAGTCCCCTGAGCTACGCGCGGAGAGATAGTCTGGTGAGACACGCAGCACAGACATAGCAGAGCAGGACGAGCACACACAGCAATACACACAGACGCAGAGGAATCATCAGCACAAAGCATACAACAGTGAACTGTGCTGGAGTGTATTAGAGGAAGAGACACAATACAGTAAGCACATACAGTACATTAGATTATTATCAAATGTGTTAGACTCTGTTGTTCTTACTAAACATTGTTACAAGTTTGTCAGATTGGCATTATTATGTTTAAATGTTTGTTGAGCAATATTGCAATCATTTTAATGTTGTTGCCTTTTTGTCACAATTGAAATTGACAATGCAGGGCCCCACTAAGCACAGCCGCTCTTTCTGTGGAAAGTTATTTGATTCTCAGCGTGGTGCGAGAATTCGTTGTTTCCTCCTCTCCCAGAGCAACATTGAACGCTTAAATTGACACAATCTTTTTCTCCCTCTGTACTGTAGGTTATGTTTCATCTTACTCTATTTGTTTGTTGCACAAAAAAAAGTATTTTCTTTTTGGACATTTTGCTTTAATCTATAATAGACGGCTATTTTTTTTTCTGAAATAGGTCAGTGTAATCACAACAGTGAGGGATGGACAGTCACTGTAAAAGGGAAATCAATAGAGCTATCTATTTGTCGTAAACCAGGCCAGCATGATTTTTCTCCATTTTTCCTCCGCTGCCATACTTTTTCCTCTCCCAACACAATATGGCAGGCCTTCATTTTTCAGTAAAAGCATTATGTCTGCCATTTTGTAAAATTGCAAATGGCCTTTGTACACTTTCTTTGCATACGTTTCTGTGGGTAGGGACGCTTCTTTTTATCACCTCCTGGGGGCCCAGGGTGTTTTATAAGGAGGAGAGTGGTGAGGGGAACCGTAGGGGTGCACCGTAGCTTTTTTGTGGGGGTGCTCGGCTTTTGTTGCCTCTTAATCTGGTTCTTCTCTTGGTGCCAGCCCTTTCAGAGAATTTGAGCTGGAGCGGAGAGCGGCCTCGTCAGCTTTTCCTCACCCCTTTCCCTTTTGTGTCTCACCTAAAAACTGAAAGGCCCCTGTCTTGAAGTGTTGTCAGACCAGAAAACAAGAGTAAGTGACATGTGACAAGGACACAATGCTTGGATGGGCCAGCCAAAGTAAGTGGCCCCATCTGCTGCTGGCGATTTTTCTCTTTTGCCGGCTGTCTGCCACCTCAGGTGAGAGGGGCCAGGGAGCGAGGAGCTGCGCTGAGATGGTGGCGTCTGCCAGGCAAGGCAGTTGGCGTGGCTGGGAGGGCACGGCCAGCCCTCACGCAAGCTCGCCGCGGCGAGCAGTCAGCCAGCCTTTGCACAAGCGCAGGTTATTCGTCACTCATCAGGTTTCCGACGCCTCATCACTTTCCCATGGTGTACACGCATTCAGCGCAGGACAAGAGTGTCAGCATGTAATGAAAGGTTTGATTCATGGAGGGCGACAGAGGCGGAGGTCATGGAGCTCCTCCAGATATGATCCTGACTGATGCTGATGGGAGCGCTTTAAGATCGGGACCATAATTAAATGTCCTTGTGCCGTCGTCAAGTTTCTCAATCGGAGCCGTACATGTACAGTATGTGCCATTTCTGGCCCCCTCTCCCCTTCTCTGGCCAGCGACATGATGTCAAAAAATATAACTTAATCTGTCCCGCAAAATTATTTTAGTTAATCATTTTTTTCTAGTTCTTTCATACCAATTTAAACTACCCTTCAATTGAACATAATTGAAATGCAAACATAACTTTATCTAAAATAAAAGTATTGTAGGCCTGTGTATGTATTTCTGAAGGATTACACGTTGCAATTCGAACAGCTTGTTCAGCAATATTTGTCTATCAGCAAATACAGTGGCAGAGCGGATTAGCAAGTAATCAAGTGACATAGATGATCAGTTACACGAGCAAGCTACAGTTTTCACTGACATACAATGAAAACGCAGACAAAATAAAAACTCAGCTAGCCATTTTCATCGGGGGTATTGATGACCAATTTGAAGTGACAGAGGAATTGCTGAGTTTGTGTCCAGTGTACGGCTAACTGATGTATGTAAAAAAGTACAGAAACTGCTTGTATTTTTTGTTAAAGGAGAAATCTGTAATATATTTACTTTAATAAATTATTAAATGACCATGATACATCATCATAGATCAAGGCAACATGTTAATATACGGCTCTGACCACAATGCTGCAGTGTCCCTCTTTCAAATTTCTGGTCTGAGCTGGAAGAAATGTTTTTGTTTGCCCTTTTCACATTAAATAGAGTTAAAGTTAATGCAGAATGTTCTGAGTGAGTTTTTTGTCTGATTATGAGTTGTTAGAAATCATTAATAATATTGAAGAAGGAGTAGATGCTTATAACCTAATGTTTAATGGAGTGTGGCAAACAGTGAGACAGGCAGTCACTTCACTCAAAGTGCAGAGTGTGTAGGATTTCACCCTATTTCACACACAGTCTATGGCTCCAACTCACTATTTGGACTGTAATACTCACTTTTGCACATGCAATTTGTACATATTGTCATTTAAGTATGATGAAAATAATGGAAAAAAAAAGTAAATTTTCAGAAATATTGTGCTTTCTTGCAGCCATCAATGCCCCCAAACCAATCAGGAGACGCTGATGGTCCTTTGTGCTCACAGCGTATCATTCTGACCAGCATGTATCTGATGTACTGCTCGTCTTCACTTATCACTGAAGTGCACTTTGAGGCATATTATTCTAAACTAAGGCAGAGCAAAAGAAAAAAAAATCTATTGTCAGAAATATTCCATTATGGATTTTTTAGGATATGAAAATTCTGATGCAACATCATGCATGAATAAAGGCGGGTAAAATTAACATATATAATTTAATTCCTGAATTATTCACAAGAATGTTGTTGAATAAACCATGCAACCAGTAAGATGTCCCGTATAATAAAATTCTTCTCTTCTTGTAAGCACCATTTCAAGATCAATAATGATCGTCATGGAGTGCATCAAAAGAAAAAAAAAATATGTTGGGACAAAACACAACAAACTAGACTGTTTGCATAGTGAGCATCAGATGTTTACTGAAACTCAATTAGATAAATTTGAAGTGAGGATCACATGTTTCCGACAAATAATGTCATTCTGCTCAAAAACTAAAGTAAGAAAAAAAAGTTACATCTGCAGAGAAGAAAGCAGAAGTGCTCACAAAAGCTCTCGGTGATATTATACATTGACATTTGTGCTGATCGCATTGTGCACATTTTGTTGAATCTGCTTTATTAGAGAAATGCTGTTTTTTTCACCGTTGCTATTAATTTGTGTTTCTGTGGGTATGCAGCACGAGAACAGAGAGATGTGGTTAACCCATTGTGAAGTTAGCCGTCATCATTAAGATTCTACAGATAACAGGCATGCGGATTTCTACTGCTCAGCATTATAGGATCCCAGACATCAAAGGCAGGTTTTCATTCTACTGTGTCTGCGGCAGGGGTAAGAAAGAGAGAAAAAAAAACAGGAAGGGAGGTATGGAGTCAGGAAAATAAGGCAGATTGGGAGAAGAGAGGGAGAGTATGTATACGTACCTGCGCCAGTCAGGTGACACGACACTCTATAATGTGTTGTGCTGCCACGGAGGGTCCCTCCTGCATAGTTAGCTCCCTGCTAAATTGGCGTCTTCTCTGATTAAGTGGCACAGTCCTTAATAAGACCGTGGCTGACTGCAGGTTGGTTCACTTTAAAGATCAAGTTCATTTCTCACCACGGTCATTAAAGTGCAGCTCTGCCTAATTCAAATCAATTCACTTATTTTTTTTTCTCCTCTCTTATGTGTAACAACACTGTCAGCTCGTACTTTCATGTAGCCTCGTTTTTATATCTAATCAATTAGTGTTGCACCGAGATGGCATTATCTGTATCTGTTCAACCAACAAAATTATCTGTCTCTGTATGTGCATTCAGAGAGAAGACCACAAGTAAGTGTGGCTTATACCAGAAATCATTTTTAATCTGGCAAATGTTTTATTTTCTAACCTAATATTCATTGGCAATGCAATTGTTGTGCCCACAAAGTATCAAAATTATCTAATATTGGAATATAATTGATTATGAAATATATTTCCACATACTGTACTTTTCATCTAACACTTTCTATGACTATGAATCAATTGTTAAATTAATCACCAACTATTCTGATAATTGATTAATTGGTGTGAGTAATTCTTTAAGAAAAAAAACTCTTTCTGATTCCAGCTTCTTAAATGTGAATATTTTCTGTTTTATTTACTCCTCTGTCACAGTACACTGAATAACTGTTGGTTGGGGGTAGGGTTGCAAATTTTGTGCATTTTCCTTAACTGATAGTTGGACATGTTTACAATCGATTAATCATTAATAAATAATAAGCTACAAAACACGTGTTTCTTAGTTTAACTTTTATTTCACGGACACCACGACACACTTCTAGTGGATCATAGGTGATGTTGAGGGGGGCTATTTTTGTTTTGAGTCTACACATTGTTTTTGGAGGAAAATCCTGCATAGTACACCTTTAGTGTTTTAATACAGGCAGTGGAACACTAGATACAAACCGCCATCTCCAACCTGCATGCTGTTTCTCTGCGTACGGGAATGTCACTCAACCTGGAACTGAAATCCGGGCAGCAGTTTGGTTTCCTCAAAAATGGATTTGGCAAAACATTTTTTTTTTTTTTTTGTAGAGAACAGGGTGGTTGTTTTTATACCAGATTCTTGAAAGATGAATGTGAATACATCAATCTGAATGGCAGATTAGTTATGTGAAACATTGTTTATGAATAACAAACTATTTAAACAAACAGAATAATAAAATAAGGCTCTCGCTCTTGTCCATCTCTCCTCATTCAACAAATGATTCCAAACGGTGTCAAACGGGGTGCAATTACCTGGGAGCTCCAGAGAAATGGTACACAAAACATACATTATCGAATGATACATTTTTAATCTGTTAAATTCTTAATGGCAATTAATTGATTAATGATTAATCATTAACATTCCTTGCTGGGGGCAAAACAAGACATTTGAAGATGTCATCTTGTGCTTTGCGAAGCAGTGATCAACATTTTCTGACATTTTGCAGATCAGACAACTAATTGATTAATTGAAAAAATAATTCACAGATTAATGGACAATAAAAATAATCGTAAGTTGCAGCCCTAGTCTGAAGCCCTGCTTGTTGACCAAACAGAAACTGAAAACAATGTTTTAAAAATCAAACAATTCTGTTTTCACTGGAAATATGAACTCTACAGTAAAGGTATACAAGTATATAAAAATATCCTTCAGTTGAGGGGAATAATCCTGGTGCATTAGATAAGTGATTGATTAAAGTAGATGTAACTATGCTGAGGTAATCATGGAGCTGACTTTTTTCCAAATAATATTAAGAACTTCGGATAGATTTGTGCTTTCCCAAAGAGGGTATTCGGATTCAGGTGCACCGTATAATCATGCAAAGGTTCTGTCAATAATATTTTTCTTTGTACAGATCTTGTAATACTATTTCCAGTTGTGTTACACAGATATTACAATGAAGTTCCCCTTTAATTCAGATTACATTCTCTTTCAGCGTGGTGCCATTATGTTTTTGCCATTACATCAGAATGAGCTGTTCTACAGTGAGAGTATTGAATGTACAAGAGAGAGAAATATGCTGTTCTCCAGTATTGTGCTGGATTACAGAATCAAGGTCGACTCACAAGACACAGAGCAGCATTATCCCTTAATCCTGTGTTTTGGTTTCAAATAGCCTTTTTACACCTAATCTTCACAAGTAAAATGACAAACATGAATACTGAGGTAGGTATTTAAATGTGCATTACCTGCAATGTTAAGGTCAAAGGCTTATGCTGACTTAAAGTGGCTCTATATTTTGTGAAAGAACAGACGATCATGTGTTGTGTGCCACTTATTTTGTTGCGGCTGTATTACAGAAGACTAGGGAGTCTTGTGATGAAATTCCCTCAGGCAGTTTCAGATGTATAAGTCTGGGAACTTTTCATCCAAACTATGAATCATTTCTTGTTTGTTTTTCTATTTTTTTTTTTCCTTTGCTTTCACACTCTGTAATATTTTGAATGAGGATACTATCCCCCTCCTTCCCTCGCTATAACCTGCTGTACTCGGGCACTGTGAGGACAAGCTTCACTGAGTCAACAGATATACACCCGTTCCAGCACCGAGGCAGTGTCTCCCCTTGACCAGGCTGGTCTCAGTGTGTCCGTCAGGCTCAGCTGTGGCAGAGCTGGAGGAAACTTAAAGGTGCTGTGAAAGACTAAAAGTGGGCCAGCCGCTGCTGCCTCCTGTTGACCTACCTTGTTCAGAGGGTCCAGGTACAGACTGATGACAGGACTCCTCCTCAGTGGACCACATTACTAATGTGTGAGGGTGCAAGAGGAGCACACCCAGTGATGAATCACTCCCCTGCACCCATGGCATCCTCATAAGTCAAGAGTAAAAGTGTTGAGAGTGCGCTCAGTAAAAAGAGCTCCTTCGTCCCGTCCACCACAGAGAAACTCCATCCAGGCCTGGTGGAAGAGGGGAAGGGGGAAGGCTAAGTGGTGCACGTCGCGCATAGCCTGAAGATCTCCCTCAATCTTGAGGAAAACATTCCTCCAGTGGGTCACTTGTATTTATAAAGCTCATTCAACTTAGGAAAAGTTACTTTCATGCTTGAACAGAGCTGCTTTTTAATAAATGAGAGTAATCTACATTGCGTTGATGTGGACTGCCTCACCGGACCTACTGCATTACCTGAAGTCACAGAGAGAACATTAAATATGTGTTAGTTTAAGCTAAAACAGTTTTCTTCTGAGGGTTTCCGTGCTGAGCAGTCACGGGGCCTCATTATTCATTTTGGTGTTTCAATAGAGGGAATAATGGTGGAATTGTTCAACCTAAAAGCAGAAATATTGAGTCATTTAAAAAAAAAAAAATCTCTTATTGAAAAGAAATGTATTGATGCCACTCTTGTACATCACAGTTTGTGTTTTCCTCCTTTCTTCTAGCCTTAAGCCAGAAGGTTAACTATTTTAGTTTACACGCCTACCTCCCCCCAGAGCTCATGTCGGGCTATATTGGTGATGTTGGGGGAGTGTGTAAGTTTGACGCCAGGTAATACATCACACACTCCGGGGGGTCTCCCTGGTATGCTCCTCAATAATGAAGTTCATTCGTTAACTTCTCCCTCAAAGGCCAAGTTCCCCTGCTGCCCTTTTCAACAGCCATCGCAACTCTTACCAGAGTCACCCTACCAGCAGGAAAAAAAAACACATCATCATGCTTTTCCCCTTGACAGGCTCAGTGGTCGCCTTTGCAGGGCATGAAGAATAAGCAGGTCTATTACCAATCCCTCATGCCTGGTTATAGCCATAATTATCACAGGGAAAATGACCTGCTCTGTTTGGTTTGCCGTAGAGGGGCTGCGCCTTCCTAATCACCTCCTCCTTCCCTCCTGTCGTCCTCATGCCACGGAGATGGAGCTGGTTTTGGGGGAGTCTTGCCAGTTCATTAGAATTCACAGGGTTCCACCTCCCTGCCTAGCCAGGCTAAGCCTCTCACACAGGCTGCCATGCCTGCGATAATCTCCCCTCCTCGTTCCCTTTCGCTCCTTCTCCCTCTCTATCCTCGTATCCCTTTCCTTTTCTGTTCCCAAAGGCAGCTCCGCACAAAAGAGATGCAGTGCAATTCATTGTTAAATCTGATTTCTATTGATCTATTGAAAAATTGCTCCGTGAGATATGCGATAGCGCTCCAGCAGTGCTGATGATCTCTCCTTACCACTGCCTTTTCATCTGATAGAGCAAATAAATAAACTGATTTATTCCAGTCATAAATGACAGCCTTTGTTGGATGTATATTTTTTCAAAGGTGTATCAATCAATTGAACACCCAGCTCCAGCGGGCAGTGGGTAAACACTTTTGTTGCCTCTGAAGTGCCCAAAGACAGAAAGAAACGGCCTGGCAATCCACTTAGTTTAAATCTAGCAGAGAAATAACAGCAACGACTAAACTGCCACTAAACAAAATAGTGAGTGGAAAAGCAGCTGAGGGCGTTTGATGTTTTTCATTGAAGTAGTGTAGCGCTTATCATATTGTTCACAGCCTCTTGTCACCACCTCACTCATCATACCTGTGAGCAAGAGGTCATTTAATGTGGAGCGAGCATGCAAGTCTGCTTGGTCAGTCCGCGCAGGACTAATTGGCTTTGCTACCATGGTGACACAGTACTTGTATTTTTGTTTTTCTTTGACAAAAAAACATTTGATTCAATTGATTTGGAAATACCAGAGGCTCTTATTTTTGTGTTTGCTCAGAAAAGGTTTAATTTTAGCTCCATAATAAATAAGCGTGGCAGTAAAACAAAAGGCTATAGCCTTGTCAACCATTCACCATAAGCACTGTGTTGTTGATTCTGATTACATGACAGTTGACAGGTGTACACTTCACCTATGTAGGAATGATATGCTTTCATATCTCTTCCTTTTGACCCTGCTGTTCTATAAATATTGTGTTTGTGTGTATGTGCACTGAGTGACAGATAGAAACAGAGAATAGTGCTGAGCTGGCCCCGGGGCTGCTGTGCATATAAAGGATGAGGGCCAGTGTATACAGTCAGTAATATATAGTCATCTGATCAGAGTGTAACTGTTAAGATTGTAAAAAGCACGAGACGCAAGGCTTATGTACAGCTGCTCCATGGAGAATCCATTAGACATAATTAGTTAACTGCATTTCCTGTAGCTACGTAGACAGTGGAAACCTCTTGTAGTGATCACATCTGTCTGGGTCAAATTGATCAGTATAAACCGATGATTATCACAACCGTTCTTTTCTTTTTTTCTCTCTCTTTTTCTTCATTTCTCATGCAGATATCCATCTAACTGACACTTGTATATTCGTTACATTAATATGAAGTAATGAAACGGAGAGCTTCGCTATTTACTCTGTTTATTTACTTACCAAATATTGACTGTTTCAAAATACATTTCAGCTGTTTCAAATGCTTTCCAAATTACTATATAAATTAAATTACTGCACTGTGTATAATTCAAATGCACTATATTTTAATACAGTACTGTATATGAAATATAATAATATTTGTCATAAACTTCAAAGAGAATACAAAATAACTTTCCATATTTTGTCAAGTTGAAAAGACCCTAAATGAACACTGGAAGTGGAATACTTGTTTACTATAAGCAAATAAGTGCCCTTTACATTGGACAAAAAAACACATTAACACCCACTAACATCTGGATTTTTTCCTCAGTTGCAAAGAGTACAATCTGCATTCACTCTCAGGTCAAATGACTCCGCAGTAATCACGGGAACTTTACTGACTCCAGCTCCGATCAGCAGTGGTATAAACATGACACCCAGGTGAACACAATTATTTTTGTGCATTTCAGCTTGCTGCCTCCATCTGTAACTTCTGCGACTCTTTTGCTCCATTTTCATTGACAAAGTTAGACTCAGTGCGTCAGCCCAGCACAGCAGTGTTTTCACCCACCTGAAGTTATTTATTTAACTGATGACGAGTGGCTGAACAGTTTTATATCCTATAAAACCCTTCTGTTAATTTCTTTTCTAAAAGCTTTTATTATGAAGCAGCGAAATCAGCAATGTTGGTTTTCGTCAGCAGTAACCTAACACGACTCCAGCTTATCCAGCTGAAAACAAACATGAAACAGTAAGATAAGGTAGATCCTGAAATTACAAACAGCAATGCAGAGAGAAACTGAACTACAAATCACAGAGATTCAGTTACAATAGAGACGTGAACACACAGACACGTTTAAAAATGTTTTCCTCTTTGCTCTCCTGCACACACAAGGTTCTCAGCTTTCCACTGACACATAAGAAAAACACACAAAAAATTAAACTACTGCCAGTAGGAAAAGGGTCAATCGCCTATTTTTAGCAGGTTTAACCATTTTAAAAAACCTGCTTATACATGCTAGTTTTGGTGTAGAAACTGTTACTTAAACTAAAATTTATTATTTTTTTATCTAAGTTTCAGAAAACTATTGTGTAAAGAATACACCCCTATGTGCAATAAATCTGAGTTTAAAAAGTTTACTTTATGCATTCAGAGCAGTGAAGATAGATAAGAACAGTTATTGGGCTTTCAACATAACATAAAATGAACCACTGCCATGAATCTTTGCATGTATCACAATATCACAATACAGTGGTTTTGAGAATGGATACAATATCATGAAACATTAAATCCCAAAACTGGAGTATACCAATATTTTCTTACACCTTTATTAAATAGCCTTTATATAGGAATGATTCTGTCCCAAGCTTTTTGTCCGTATAAGCAGTATCACTGTAACCATGATCACTGTGGGCTTTTTCCACTGTATACCTTAAAAACTGGCCACAGCAGAGGTATGTTGTGTGTTTTCAAAGTCTCACTGCTCTTATTTAAACTTGTCTTTAAATGCAACCCACCGCAGTCCTCTGGACATAACCCAATAGTGTCCTCTATTTTCACTGAAATAGATATTCCCTTTGTTGTCTGTGTGATTTATTGAAGTCTTCCCACAAGTGGAAGCCCCCAGGAAATTGCCTGGAATGGCCCTAAATTGGTTTATGATTGTGTGGTGTGGGCTGGTGCTGTTATGGTTCTAATATTATGCCCTCCACTCCTTGGCATCTATATTAAATTGATCTGTATTGTTTTCATGGAGTGCCTGTTGAAGCTTGTTAATTCTACCGCTGCTTCAGGCTGGTGGTGCAGTTCCAAACACCCAGGTGGCTCCGCGGTGGAATATAAGCCTAGACTCTCTAAAGTACCTCGCAACAAGGCGGGACACAAAACGAGGAGCTGTTTATCCAGCTGGGGTCAAAGGCCGCAGAGTGCAACAGCACGCGGACTGTAGTATGGACTGAAGCCAGTCCAGAGCTGTAAGAGTTAACATGGATCAGCTGCATGGTGAGTATGTGCGTGGAATGGCTACTGACAGACTGCTAATGAGGCCATTATCAGCTCTGGTCCTCTCCTCTCCTCCTGGGGCACCAGTGGATGCTCCGCACCTCATCTCAATTGAATTCCATTCCACAGGGCTTGTTTACAGTAAATACGTTTGCTTCAATTAATCCACGAGGAGTGTGAGACACATGACTGGGCTGGTCTAAATGCACACACTTAGTGGGTTGTGTCTGGTTTAGCTCAGTGCCAGTAGTGTGTTGACAGAGACTCTGTCAGTCTTAGAGTCATTGTGACTTCACTATCACGACTTCTGTTTCATATTCAGTGTTTTAAAGGGATAGTTCGGATCATTTGAAGTGGGGCACATATCCATAGTCAGTGTTTTACCTACAGTAGATGCCAGTCAGCACTCCCTCAGTTTGGAGAAGCAGAGAAGAGTCCAACTAAAAATAAATAAATATCAGTATTAGTGTATGCTATATTTTCACTTTTTCATCTTGCTTTCAGACAGCCTTTTCTGTTTGGAAATATGGTTTATATAGGCAAAATTGCTCTCTCCAAACCAACCAAACTCCATATTTTTACTTCACAGAATACTGGAGTTTCTGTTCTACCGCATTTCTGTTTGCTGTTTTTTTTGTTGACTTTGGTGAATCAGAACTATGCTTTTAAAACACAAAAGTAATACAATAACACAAACAAACTAACAGGTCAAGGCAGCAACACACTGGTGACTCCTGTGGTCCGCAAGGTAAATTACTGTTCTTCCTAATGGTATTTGGTGGCTCGGATGGAGGTGGAGAGGAGAGAGCGATATTTGGCTTATGTAACGGTGGTTTCAGAAAGTGCTGTCTAACAGTAAACAGCAAAGTGGTTAAAAATATCTAAATACAGCGTACACTCACACTGATATAGTTTTTTTTTAAAGTGAATAAAATATCTTTTGCTGCTGACCCTGTCCACAGCAGTACATTGCTTAGCTTCTGTGCTGGTATTCCTCTCTGCTTCTCCAAATTAGCAGCATGTCAACTGCCATCTACTGTAGGTAATACACTGACTGTTGTTAAGTACCTCATACAGCCCTACTTCAAATAATCCCAACTATCCCTTTTGAAGAACCGATTGACTGAAATGACTCTATTGATGGCTACACATCAGTGATCATTACATTAATACCCACAGACATTTGACCGTCAGTGCCTTTGTGGCTTAATCAATGCCCTAATGAACAAGTATCAGCATGGTATTGGCATACTGTCACTGGTAATGTGGAGCAGTCAAGGGAGAGTGTGATCACGAGCAAATGAAGCAGCTTTGCTGGAAACATTTCTCCTTAGGGAGGCCTGGGCTTTTAAGCACAATTATATGCAGTTGGAGGCACTATATTTGTTGTAGAGCTGAAAGGATACAACAACAGCAAAATTGGTTTATTAGTTTTATGTTTTTCTTGAAGGGTTGGTTCACCAAAGTTACAAAAATATTTTTTTTATTTCACTTACCTCTAGAGGTGTCTGGCTACACAGCAATTTCTGCTGCTGGCCCAGTACAGTGGAGGTGAATCGATGTTTGCTTGTGGTGCTCACAACATTGAGAACAGCAAGATTTTGGGGGGCATTTTATGCCCATATTTGATAGAATCAGTCGAGAGGTTACAGGAAACGAAGGGACAGAGATGGGGAATGACAAGCAACAAAAATCCCCAGCCGCATTTGAACCACAGGCGTGGTTAAGTTGATGTGTAAAAATGAAAAATTCCACTGCAGCGTCTCAAGTTACGTTCACAAGTTACTTTAGATTTTTTTTTTTTTGTTTGTTTGATTGTTTGTTGGTTTTATGTTTTCTTTTTGTAATTTGGGAGAGTAAACACTTTAAAGGTATAGTTCGAATTATTTCATATAGGGTTGTATGAGGTGCTTACCATTGGATGGCAGTCGGCGTGCCCCCAGTCAGGAGAAGCAGAGAGGGGACCCAACGTGAAAGCTAAGCAATTTTCTTCTGTGGACAGGGCCAACAACAAATGGTATTTTAGCTGCTTAAAAAAGGTCAATCTACAAAAAATCAATATCAATTTAAGTGTACCCTATACTTAGAGTATTTCCACCGCTTTACTCTGCTATCAGACAGCCTTTTCTGACAGGAAACCAGCCTTATAAGCCAAATATCACTTTAGCCAAACCAACCAAACTCCATAAGAAGAACTAGTAATTTTTACCTTTACCCTTTCTCCCATCCAAAAAGGCTGTCTGACAGCAATTTAAAGTGGTGAAAATATTCCAAATATAGCATGGTGGTTAAAATACCTTTTGTTGCTGACCATGTGGACAGCAATTCATTGCTTAGCTTCCATGCTAGTGCTCCTCTCTGTTTCTCCAAACAGCATGCTGACCCGCATCTACTGTAGGCAACACACTGACTATCGGTAAGTATCTCATCTAACCCCACATTAAATAATCCGAACTATCCCTTTGAAAATGGATGGATAGAAAGACAAGTTGGGGAACAATGATGATCTTGTTAGACCTGCAGTTCTGTGTGTTAGATGCAAAAAGCAAGCAGACTTTTTATTTGCATACCACATCAATTTTGGTGCAAAATATTATAGGTTTCACTTTTTTATTATAAGTAGCCAGTTAGTTGTTTCATAATTCTTTTAACTTGCAGGGATTTTTCCGAGATCTTCACTTTTTCATCTCATAGACTGTAAGCAGACAAAACATGCGGCTCCTTCCAGCTCTCCCCTGACGCTCAGATTGTAATATGGATGTTATCCTGCTCTGATGTTCGTGGATAACCAGCCGACAGACTCAACCCCTGCTATCATGTTTTGTTTTCTTTTTCCCTTAACCATAGCTCAGCGTTAAGCCACTGAGTGTCGAGCCACCGGTTGGTTCTAGAGAGACTGATACAGCAGCAGCCAGTTTGTGAGAGCCGACCACAGATAGTGGCAGTTAAACATGTTCCTGCGTGGGCCTCGGCCCTGACTCATCTGGTGAACTTTGAAGATCTTGTGGGAAGATGCCAAACATCGAAATGAGACAACTGCTCTGTCTCTGACATCACATTGTTTTGAATAGTTTACCAGGGCCTGTCTGCATACTCAGTTTGTATCCCAGGCACGCTCCATTTGATGCTATCAGCCTCTGAATGATATTTTGTTCATTAGACGGTGTGCAATAAGAGACCAATGTTGACACAACGTGAGTTAATGTGTTTAGTGTCTCTAATGGATCATAGAAGTCCTAATGAAACATTGTCATGGGAAGATTTATGTTGCAAGCTGCTGAGTCCTCATTTCCATTTTATATGTGGTTAGAAGTACCTTTATTCAATGAACAGAACACAACAGACGGCATCAGATGAATATAGATATTTGGTGTGTGAAACACGAATAAATAAATAATAGAAATGTATCTTACAATTGCATTGTTAATGAGAAATTCTTGCCCTTCTTGTTCTGTGGCAAAGACAGTGAACTGCTGTAGTGTTATTAATGTCGAACAACTGTACACTCTTAGAAATAAAGGTGCTTCATAGAACCATAAGGTTCTTCAGCTTGTCCCCATGGAGAACCCTTTTTGTTTTCTGGTAGAGCCTTTTCTGCTTGGAACCCTTTGGAAGAGTTCTACTCTCCTGACAGAAAGAGTTAAACCCAGAACCATATGTGAAAGGTTTCACCCTGAACCCTCTATGAGAGATTCAACAGAGAACCCACACAAGGGGTTCTACCAAGAACCTGTTTTATGTTCCAAGGGTTTCATTTAGAAGTCACCTAAGTGGTTCTACTGGAGAAAAAGAACCTTTTTATATTCCAGAGGTTTTATCTAGAACCCACTAAGGGAGTTCTACAGAGACCATTTTTATATTCTTAATGTTTTATCTAGGACCCACTCAGAGGGTTTCACTGAGAATCTTTTCATATATCAAGGGTTTTATCTAGAACACACCCAGGGGTTTCTACCAAGAACCCTTTTATATCCTAAGGGTTTTACCTGGAACCCATCCAGGGGGGTTCTACCAAGAATATTTTTACATAATGGCACAAAGAACACTTGATAAACCTCAGTCCCTCAGAAAGAACCCTCTTAGAGTCCTTATTTCTTATAGTGAATAGAATGTAAAATAGCCTTTACTAATCCAAATTTGAAATATTGCTGGTGTAAAAAAAATATTTTTCCTTTTAATTTCTAGATTTCAAATATTGCGGCGGCTGAAAGCGAAGCTGTATGATGTTTGTCTTGTAGATGATACGAGCGCCAGCTTATTCATGGAAATGCCAAGTGCAACGTGGTTATTGGCCAAGGCTGGATTGCACTAAAACCAGAATATTGTATCAGAGAGAGGCAGCTGGTTAGGAGTCAGAACAGATTATCATATGAGAGAGGATGAGCGAGGAGAGGGGGAGGAGAGACAGACTGAGAGGAGGAAGAGGAGTAGGGACTGGAATGGGAAGCAGGGGCGAGAGCGAGGGGCACGGGAGGCAGAGAGGGAGAAATGATAGCAAGAAACTCATCGCCCGGTCGCTGTGGGGTGGAAGGGATCATCCAAACCCTTCCGTCACTATCTCCCCTTCTTCACCTGTCAGGAAAAGTGTGTGAGAGCTGTCGGAGTGTGTATGTAAGTGTGTGTGTGTGTGAGAGAGAGAGAGGGGCATGTGGGTCCTCTGAGAGGTCAGGGGAAGAAGCTGAGGCTCCACTCATCTTCTCTCTGTGCAGGGCCCACCGCTGCTTGCAGACATCTGGCCTCACACTGATCACTCATATCTCCAGACAGGGAGGAGGAGAAGGAGCGATCTTTGAGCCACAGAAAAATTCAGCCCGTTCGCACCAGAGAAATGTGCATGTTGGTCGAAATTGCAAGCAGCTTATTCCGACTGATAAGTCAGTTTACTGTTAGGCGGTGCCCCCTAGTGGACGTAGTAAATGTGACAGGAAAAAGAGTGAGAAAGTCGGCATTTGGAGGAAGTAACATGGATGGATGGATCAAACAAGCTTTCGCCCAGGAGACCGAAATTCAATTCTTGTGTGGAACAAAAAGTAAACGTAGAGTTATTTAAAGTTTTGAGTAACTTAAAATTTCATTATGGAAGTGACGTCCGTTACATCACTTCTGTAATGTGACAAATATAACGTAGATATTTTAACCCAAGCAAAGATCTTTTCCTAAACCTAACCAAGTAGTTTTTGTGCCTAAACTGCATCTGTTTTACAACGTAAACTGCGTGTGTAATATCACGTGAGTTATGTCACCTGACCGACCTATGTAATGTAGTTAAGATCTGGTAATATATGTTCTTTTGGGAATAATTCACAATCAACCCAGGGTTTAGGTATGAAGACATGTTATAAAATTTACAGTACACATCACATAAAATTACACCGCCCCGCCCCTTTTTCTCTTTTGGTTGCTTCCTTCTCTGTTGTTTCCTTGACTCTTTTTCTCCTCTTCTGTCATCCTCGTATAGCCTTTTGTATCCCCTCTTTGATTTTTTCTCACCCTTGATATTGAACCACTTTAAAAAAAAAAAAAGACAGTAGAAGGGGGAGCACAACAAGAGCTTCTGCCAAACATTTTCCAACATAAACTACATGAGTTATGTTGTTGCGCTGGTGACATCACTTCCATCATGTGACATTTTTCTTCAACCCAAACCTTGATCTTTTCCTAAACCTAACCAAGTAGTTTTTGTGTCTAAACCAAACCAAACTGCAACCATTTTACAATGTAAAATCTGTTCTGGCATTCAAGTATGAGGATGTGCTGGAAAAATTACACATCACACAAAATTACACTACACACTCCCCCCCTTCTTCTTTTGGTTGCTTCCTCTCTCTGTTGTTTCCTCGACTCTTTTTCTCCTCTTCTCTCATCCTCGTCTAGCCTTTTTTATCCCCTCTTTGACTTTTTTTTCTCATCCTTGACATTGCACCATTTCGAAAACCAAGAAGAGAGTAGAAGGGGGGAGCAGAACAAGAGCGTCTGCTAGAACTGGTTCTGACTTTATCCTTGCACTAAAAAAGATAAGCCAGAAAAGATAGCGAGAGTGTGCTGTGTCTAGCAAGCCGGTGTACAAGGCTTCTGACTGCAATCAGTGGGAAGAGGGCCAGCTTCCCTGCCTGAGCTCTCAGCGCCCCTACTGGCTGCATGCTGTGCCAATCAAAGGCTAGTGGGTGGGGAGCAGTCAGACATGAACACTGATGTCACAGTCACATGGATTCTGGTGTGGTCATGCTCGGAGGCTGAGAGACAGAGCTGTGCTGGCCAGCTGCTGCTGAGACAGCAGTGGAGGGCTTTGCGCTGGTGATAGTTGTTCTCTTATGGACTCGAAGCTTAATGATGTATTTTGTGATTTCAGCTATGAAAGGTAAGAGCAAAAAATGCATGCTTGATCCTGCACCCTGAGTAACAAGTAGGGAAGTACGGCTCCTGCTATTCATAGCCTGCCAACTCTTTGCATTTCATTTGCAAGGCATGAGTGTGACAGGGAGGAAGAGAAGGGAGAGGAGGGAGGGAGAAATACAGTAATACAGAGCTTCTGAATGCAAGTGATTTAAGCTTTTCTGATATTTCTTTTCATGCATTTTCTCCAGAAAAAGAAACTGAGCTAGAATTTTTTAACCTATACAAATCTGTTGAGGTATTTTGCTTTGGTTTTGTTATTCTCAGTGTGTGTTTTTTGTTGTGGAAACCACAGCCGGTGTAATCTTTGCAGAGACCAGGTTTGTCTCTCTGACAAGAGCAGCTCCCGAGCCTCAGAGCAGAAGAAGTTTTTTCGGCGTAGATGTGAGGTAGCATGCAGAGAGAAGGGGGCAAAGGGTCGGGGTGGAGGGGGGGTTACTGTCGCTATTCCTTTCTGCCCCGTTCTTAATCCTGTTGTTCCAGTCCAGAGGACGTGTCTGTTCCGCGGGAAGATGTGCGTGGCAGTGTTTGGTCGCAGACGGGCGACAAGGCACTGGCGCGACTGGCAGACTGTGATTCTTTGAGTTGATACTGGTGCATGTGTGTGTATATGTGTGTGTGCGACTGTTGTGTTCCACTGACCTATTTTTGGGTAGTCGGGTTTACATGTGTGGCCATGGAGAGCAGGACTGGGTCCTCCCAGTCACTGTGATGTTGATCTAGTATGCTTAATCCCAGCTCTTCCAACCCCCTCCATCACACAGGCACACACACACATCCACGCAGACAGACAGCGAAAGTGCATTCAGACATACAGTACAGCACACCACTTCTCTCATGCATGCTTGCACACACACAGACGTGCACATAATCATGTTTTTTACACATGTGAATACACTCTTATTCTTCCATGGAGACAAATGTGAAGATCCAGACATATGTGCTCACACGCACTCGTGATACAATCAGATACGATATTCACGATGAGGCTCAGGCAGCTGTCAGTCTGTGTTGAATGAAAAATGTCAGTAGTGATCATTTGATTTGATACTTGCTGCTTTTTTGTCTTCCAACCTGTCCAAAAAATACATTAACATTTGTGCTATCTTGTCATATTTACTGTCAGGACAAAAAGGAGTTGATCATTTAAAAATATGTATAAATATTAATATATAAAATTATAATTAATTTGTGGTAAAATAATGATAAATTTACTACTCAATATTAGCAGTATTGTTTGTAACCATTACATTTTCTAAATTTCACTTTATATTTTTGCACTTTTGTTTACCACTTTTGCTGTTGAGGATCTTCTTCCTTTTGTGTGAGACTGGCAACTTTCACCATGGTGTTAATTTCTTTTTCTTTCTTTTTTCCCTATTGATCACAGTGTGAGAATTCATTTATAAAGTGAGGCTCACAGTCGTTGGTGAAATTGAGAGGGAGTACATCTTATTTCCACTGAGACACATATGAAATATGGCCTTTGACCTAATGTCCTTTATATGCAACTTATAGTGAACGGCTTCATGAAATCACATATTTTTGGGCAGAATCCAGTGTCTTCTGCTGTGTAGCTTTTATTTTCTTTTTTCAAACTGTGTACTGAAAACTAAATTTTAACGTGTATATTCATTCCTCTCTTGACTGTGTATTTTTATTGTTTTTGATAAATTGATTTTGACATGATTAGAGGTGATCCATGCTGACATTTTCTGTATTTGTTCTCAGCAGTTAACCTGTTTAATAGCCAGTTTCTTGCCTTTAGCTCTGTCTTACCCCTCACTGGTTCTTTCAGTTTTATAGGAGCCGCTGGTGTCAGGATGGGATACTGTGAGAATGTCAGAAATTAAATTAAAATGTGAACAAGCTGTATAATTGGAAACTAATTTAAACGGCAGTAGTAATTTCTTCCTGAAAATGGTCAGTGAAATGGATGAACAGCACAATGACTCGCTGCCTTGGCATGCACTTCCTTATTGTTATGTTAATACTGTTCACACTGCACGTGCCATTTCTTTTTTGGCTTTTTTTTATTTGTTTGTTTTTCATACTGTACACTACAAAATAATGCTAATATATTTTACCAAAAATCCCCATGTGTCTCTGTGGCTTTGTCTCTCCCCTGCTCCCCCCTCTCCCCCCCCTCTCCCTCTCTATTCAGCCTCTCTACCACACCACTGCCTCTCAAGTACCTAATTACCTGTAATGGAAACATCCCTCTCATTACCCCATGCAAATTAGCCAGCCTACTCAGCACAATTAAGATGAAAATTCCAATTACATAATTAAAGAAAGTTGTTTGATGTGTGGATCAACAGAAAAAGGTAAAAAATGCATCTCATCCACAGTACATATAATTAACCCTTCAAAAAGAGCATTATTGTGGCGAGGTATACGTAGAAAACTGTCAACAGCATGGCCCAGGACGCCACTATGGTGCACGCAGACTGCACATAAATATGTGATTTAGCACGAGTGTGTACTAGACTGTAAAAAATGTTCTGGGGCCGTGCAGAAGGTAAAGCCAAATATCTTGTGATAGGCGCTTTAAGGCTATGTTAACAAGGCTGTAAATATTTGCTGTAGATTTGGTACTCTTTGTCTCTTTCTATCAGTGGCCGATTGAAGTGCTCACTACCCAGTGCTGCAGGCTCTCGCACATTAAAGCAGAGGTTAACAAGATTGGCTATTATCCAGTTAGGGACTGAGGACATGAAGAGCCAAAGGAAAAATCGCCACAGATTAAGGGGAAGGTAAATATAGCATAAGTCACCTGCAAGGATTTAAAATAAAAGACCCAATTACACAGGAAGAGTATTTTAAGAAGTGTTCTTACAGGACATCTGATGTTAAAAAACAGTCTATTATTATATGAATTTTGTTGATAATATAAAATTAAATTTTGTAGAACTCTAAAATGATATATCTCATAAATTTAGCATTTTTAAAAAATATGCTGTGATTTACTTCAACTTTCATTTACATGTTGCAGTCAAAAAAAGATGATATCTGAGCAGAGGCAGGACAAACAGGAGTGACTCTGACAGACGGAGGGTGTGTGCTTTAGCCCTCTTCTCTCTTGCCTCTCAGCTGGCTGAGGAAGTGGAATGGCGTCCCCACAGGTTATTAAAGTGTGTGAGGTGTGCCAGTCTGTGCTGTGCACACTCAGACGAACATCCTGGCTGCCTGACTGTGTGTGGAGGGACTGGTTAATGAGATATTGACTGCCCATTGAGAGCATGGATTTTTGATTTGGCTCCATAGAAGTTGGGAGGATAGGGAGGTGCACTCTGGAGAAGAGGAGAGGAGAGGAGACTAGTGATGAGGCAAAAATGTCTGAATTTGATATTATTCTTTTTGTGAATTATTATTAGTTAGTTGGTAGTGTTTATGATGTTATGACTTAAAATTTATAATTACAGCAAGACTTTTGACATTGTTATGGGCCAGCCTGTACTTAATGACATAAATCAGATAATAAATGATCATAATCAATCAAGTCTGTGTTGGCTACAGCAAGAATTTAATCATGAAATAAATAGATATACCAGCAAAATAAATTGAATAAGAACTTAAATTCTTAATCTGTAATGGATCTAAAACAATAAATCAATTTACAGAAGCAGTTTAATTATAATTCAGACCAGCGGTGCGAAGTTACGACGCACAGATACTTTATTACTGTGCTCAAGTAGAATTTTTTAAAAAGCCCGACCACTATATCAGCTGACCAATATTATCTGCACGATATTGGACTAGCACAGCTGTATTGGTGTATAATCTCAGCGTATATGTTGTCCGATATGTAGATTGTTTCTATTTTTCAAACATTTTTAGTTTTATAGACCGCATGTTATGTATATTCCATCTTTTTTCTTAATTTAAATCTTTTTTTTTATTTATTTAAATTTATAATTATCAAAAATAACAGTGAAAGTTTGTTTATTTCATTGCCCTGATGTCATTTTGGATTTTAGATATAAAAGTAAAAAGTATTTGCAAATATATTGACATCGGAATGTTTTAAAACCCCTAATATCGGTTTTGGCATCGGTCCCAAAAATCCAGTTTCAGTCAGACTCTAGTTTTCAGGTGTCTGTACTTTACTTGAGCGTTTATTTTTTCTGACAACTTTTTACTTTTGCTCCCTACATTTTCAAACAAATATCTGCAGTGTCTACTCCTTCCATTTTAAAAACGGACTTGTTACATTAGTTTTAATGCATTGTCAGGAAATTATCAATTATCTCTATTTAGCATCATTGTGTCCCACCTTCCCAACATTAAAACCGATTCCCACCTAAATTGACGGGACAATAACACATAGAAAAGACAATCACTTTGTGTATCCATCAGTGCATATCACGCACGGCAGACATTACAAGACAAAAAAAACCTAAGAGACATAACGAGAGAAGGAGGCTCGACTATGGAGAAAAGGTGAGGTTCAGTTAGGTTTGCACAGAAACAACTGGTTACTTTTTACTCTCATACTCTGAGTACATTTCAGAGCTTGTACTTTTTCACTTTCACTTGAGTAAAGAAGTTGAATCAGTACTTCTACTTTTACCCAAGTCTTTTTATTTTTTTACACAAGCATCTGTACTTCTACTTGAGTAAAGAATGTCTGTACTTTTGTCACCTCTGATTCATACTTTAAAATATATAGACACAGAATGGATAGTTTCTGAGCATGGAAGTATTGATTACTGTGGAACTGATTTGCCCATACAGCACATAGAGGAGACATTAACAGTGAAAATGAACAGTCTCTTTGTAGTTCATCTGAGTTCAGTTTTTACTGTACAAACATCAATCTGCGACTCCATCCAAGCCATTACCAGGGTGCCCGACAGCTCTGTCAGTCATCTTGTCTTGTCAGTCACACCTTGTGGTTTTGACAGATTAGTCCAATCACAGACAAGGTTAAATGACTCTCCTGTCCTCTGCCCAATCAAACAGCGGGGTACAACAAACAGCAGCAGCTCAAGATAACAATCGGGCTACATGAGAGGATTTTTTGTTCATTCTGCAACATTCACAAGCGAGTTCAGTCAGGGTTCTCAAATTGGCTCCCCAGTCAGGTAAAACACCGAGCTGGGCTTAGTCAAATGCCTCTAACTTAAGGGTAATTTCCTACTTTACTTTCACTCAGTATTTCAGGAGTCACTTATAGATCCTTTGAAGTGTCTCCCTGTCATGCAGCATTTAGCTGCTGATAGAATACTTCCTCTGTCAGCACTCCTTAGATAATCATATACCACAGTCCATGGAGTTAAAGAACATTTTTACTTTCATTTTCTTCTCTCTTTCTTCCTGTAGCTCCCACTGTAGAATATGTACAGAGAGGAGAGAGCGTTCACAGAAACCCTTTGCTTTGCATTCTAATGAATTGTGGTCATCTAAAATACTAATATGCAAACTGTCAGGATGGATTTATGTGTATATTATTCAAAAAATGTACAGATACATAGATTAATAGCATTTCTTTAGCCTCACGTGCCCTGCTTTACCCTCATAGGCTTTGCCACTTGGGGCTCAGAAGTTAACAGTGTTTTAAGAGAGTGAAGGGTGAAGTTTTTCCCCCTGTACTTTCATTCTGAGCTTGTTTCGTACCATTGGCTTTTTTCCTCTGTGGGCCTCTGGAGGGCTGTCCATTGGCTTTTTGAAGTTGCATCAAAGAGGAAATGGGGGAGAAAAAGCATTATTGATTTTGCGTTTTGTCTGACTCAAACACTGAGGACAGAAAAACACATAAGGAGTCAGGTGTTGGCAGTGGGGCAGCAGCTCCGTCTCTTGTGTGCGAGCCAGAGGGAGACGGGGGAGAAACCGAATGAAAAGAGGTAGAAGGTGAGGAGGAACACCAGACAACACTAATACATCTCTCCCTTGAGTCTCAGTCCTCTCGCTTCCATCATCTCTCCTCTCCTCTCTGTTCTTAATGACGGAGTAAATAACGCCCTATTACTGTACGGCTGGAGACAAACCTTCTCTTCCCCCTCGCTGCTACGTCGGGTAGCTTTTCCTCCTCCTCCATCAGGCCGGTGACTCCCGAGCTCTGACAGCACTCTCCAGTTGACCTGCTTTTCCATGAAACACCAAGCTGCTCTCTTCTCAGTTGTAATCAGATCTCCCTGCTAGGCAGGCATGCCGGCAGCAGGCAAGAAGAGGAGTATTGTTTGTGTGGTTTATCACCTTTATCCTCCTCCTGTGTCAGCACAGCAGAGGTGAGATGAGAGTGGAGTACGTTTCTGGTGTTAATGTGACCTAGGGTGACTAAAAAGGAGCTCTCAGTGACAGCCGCTGATAAGCGCTGTCACTGGTATGGCTTACTCAGCACTCATGCTATGGACATGTGGTATAGTTCTTTGAACTTTGTTGAGAATGATTTCCGAGGTTGCACAAATGGAAGTCTGTGCATTTTGTAATAACAGGAAACACTGAAAATCAGGGCTGCACAATATGGGGGGAAATCATATTGCAATTATTTTGACAGATACTGCAATTATGATATGATTCACGATTAGTGTGAGTTAGGGTTGGGAATCGAGACCCAATCCCAAATAAGAATTGATTCTAAAATTATGATTCCAAAGGATTCATTAAAGGACCAATGTGTAACAGTTCCACATCCAAGAATGAGTTCTGCAATCCAAATTATGAGTTGGAGCCATGCATAGACGGTACATTAATACCAAACAAACATGTTATCTTACATCTTGAGACCAAGATTTTTGGCCCAGGGCATCAGGGCATCTATGCAGCACTACAGTACTTTTTAATTATGCTGTTTTATTTTACCTTTATCAAAAATTACAGCTTCTTGCAATTTGGATATTGCACTTAGTCATAATCCATTAATTGTACAACACTACTGAAAATAATGATGGCATTGCTGGAATTGCAGCCAAAGTATGCAGTAGAGTGAGGGAATTAGGAAGGGTCAGAGGTCACAGCACACTCCCCTCTGCTCCATGGAGAGGGACTGTGGCATCTTGGGACCCCAGCGGGGGAACAAAAGGATGAAAAATGAGAGGTGCATGGAATTTTGATGAGACAAGGGAACAGGCAGTGTTATAACAAAGATCGTCACAACATGCGCTCCACCGCTTGATTACAAAAGGGAGAGAAGTGTGTGAGGCGTTTGATTACATGTCCCAGCAGAGGCCATTAGAGGTTCTACTTGTAGGGATGGCATCATTTACACTCATCTGATCTGGCGTCTGCATGTGCTGATGAACAAACAAAGGTGTGTGCGAATCCTCCTGAGCACTAGGGGGTGCTCTTCAAGAAAGAGAAATAATGTGAATATCTGAACTGCAGAGTTTTTGAAGTTGTTGCGGTCTCTAATGCCGGTTCCATATTGCCACAAGGCAGCAAAATGTAACAGAGCATGTTTGAATCTCCCATAAGAACCTGTGCAGACCGCATTGAGAACTAACTCTCAAGGTTGGCAGCATTACGGCCCTCCTCACCCCTAACTAAGATGCATGAAAGGAATTCAACATCATAAATAACAAAGAAAAACAGCCTTGCTGGAACATTCCGCTTAAGATTGATTTTTATGCACATGCATTCATTTGAAATAAAAGAAATGCTGCTTCAGTGCTAATTACAAAGATGAAAGGAAGTAGAATGTGCAAGGCAATGAACTTTGTTTAAAGGCGCAGCACATGGCTTATTCAGGGACATGATGCTTAAATGAATCCTACCCCATTTATGGACTCATGAAGTATTATTTGAAATTGAAACTGTATTTACACACTTGATTTAAAAGAGAAAAAACATGCACTCCTTTGCACGTGTTGGTCTCATCGTTTTAATTCAGCGAGTCAGGCAGTAGAGCCAGCTAAACAATGTGTGTCCTGGACAATGAGTGTGTGCATGTTTCCCAGCTGGAGCAAAGGGGTTAACTGGCTGTGGAGAGATCCTTGACCTATCTGAGATGAGCTCTCCGCCCCCCTCCAGCAATGTGGAATATCTGATTGCTGATTATGAGTTTATTCCCCATCGTGCTGAGCCTTTTGCATGTCAGGATCCATCCCTCCCCAGCTGAACTGATTAAGGAGCTGGAGATGATGCTACAGCTCTCAGCGATTGCTGAAAGACTCTCAGAGAGCCTGGTAATCTGGAGTGCAGCTGGCAATCATCCACCACTGACTTTTTTGGAGGCTTTTGGGGTTGTTTTGTTGTTTTCAAGTGAGTTTTTTTGGCATATTGTTGTCTTTGTTCCCCTGGGCTTCTTGTTTCTGGATGAGAGCTTTCCTAGTGCTGAGCACAGGTCCTTGTCAACCTGGCTGCTCAGCTCAGCTCAGCCTAGTCCAGCCTCAACAACAGCAGCGTCAGCAAAGACCCTCGCTCAAAGTCTCAGGATGTGCTTATGATCACCCTCTTACAGGAGCCTAATTTGGGCAAAAAAGGATCTTCATCCCCTGATGTAAAAAAGCTCTCTCTTTGCTCATTTTCAGAGCCCCCAGAATCCAATGCACGGGACAAAGGCATCAGATAAATTAAGGGAAATAACTCCTCAAAAGACATATCCACGTGTAAACTTTTAAGGGTTTATGTGGCATTCAGTGGATTCCTGTCGCAAGGAAACAAACAGTTTTCTAGCAAAAAGACTGGCACGACCACTTTATTTGCTTGCAGGGATCTGTCGCTTAGTTACAAATCAGCAGCTGTCGTCTCTAAGTTTTGTTTTTGTCAATAGTTGGAGGGGAGAGGAAGACAGTTGTTATTCCTACTGTGCTGATGGCTGTTTTAATGCCTTTAATGCGTGACTCGGGGCAACAGAGGAGGAATCTGCCCAAACAGAGCATTCTCAATTACTATCAAAGCTGTACAGCCCACTGCTAATGACGTCCCACTGTCAGATGCATCACCCACAGTTTTACCGCTTAAACTCTTAAATGTTTTGTTACCCATTGACATTGCAATCAATATACTGCATACGGTCCATTTCACATTAAAATATCATGCATTTATAATACATAAAGAAATAAAAAATATATATGTTGTGTATTTATATTTGAAGTACAGTATATTGTATTTATGTTGTATCTGCAGTCAACAGTAAAGCTATTGTTCATGAGTTCCACATGTGACAACATCAGTCCCAGTAAACAAATGGCTATTGTCTGAGCTCTGCTTCCTTGCGTAAATGAAATGTTTTACAGGGTTACACTGCTGTGATGACAGACATCAAACATGTTCCACGTGAGAGTCTAAACCACATCGTCTGAGAAGTGATGGGCGGGAGGCTCCTCCCAGACTGTCTGTGTTTGTTGGAGGGTATGTCTTGTGGTTGTGTGAAGCAGGAAATATGTCTATAAAATTAAATTATTTTACCAGAATATTTATTGCATTCCACATTATGTTTTTTTTTTTGTTTTTTTTTGTGGGGAATTCATTTCAGCCACTGGTCCTATCTAAGGCACAGGATTGTATTTTCAGTGACATTTCTTTGTTACATTCACATCATATTTCTTCTCATCATGTAGTGTATAAGTCTCATTGTTCTGGGTCATGTTAGCTGTCACTGTGGATAAACTAAAGGTAAGAGGGCAAACAGTCAAAGCCATAATGAGACATAGGTAAAAGCAGATTTTCCTCAAATTGAGAAAGATCAGAGTAAAACTACTGCACATTTGACATACCTTGCCCACTTGAGCGGGTGAGGAAGTTGTTTTTTTTTTTTTTTCTTTTGACACATGATTACATCGGGCCTTTCTGCTTTGATCTCAGCATGGATTTTTTTTTCTTTCTCTTGATGTGGGATTATTATAATTTATACATAAGGGATTTTGCTTTTTTTTCTTGAGCCTCAGCAAACTTGAGTAAACATAGTATACAGTACGTAGTAGATTAACATTGTATTCATTTACACATTCTCATTAGCAAGCCCTAAGGTAATTAATCAGAGACCATGGTATGTAAGGAGATAGACACCGTTCAAATAATTTATTCCTTTCTACTCTTACCGAGTGTGAGAAAAAGTGTCTGATCAATTCCTCCCTTAGATGTAGCTCTTTGAAGACATGCTGTGTCTTATGAGAGCACCAGCACAGTATTTATTCTCTAGAAACTGAAGGCTGCAGACCTTGCACATACTGTACAAACATTGCAGGGCATTGTTGCCTCCTCTTAATAGCCTGCAATTCCCCCTAAATATAGGAACCCTATAACCCCAATTAAACCCATACAGGTGTAAAACAGTCACTTTGCTGTCTTATGCTGCAGCACTGCAGTTTATGTAGGTTCAGAGTTTGCACTTTACTGGTGATGTTCACATAAAATGACTCAGGTAATTACACCAAAAATACAAAAGGCTTGTGTGCTTTTCTTGTGCCATTCTGTGTTTCGAGATATGCAGATTATTTTCCAGGCACCTAGTAAACATCATGAAAGCAGGAAAAAGCACTGCCTCTTCATATATATAATATATATTATATATATATATATATATATATATATATATATATACACATTTAAGGAGGATCATACAAGTAACATCATGGAAAGGTTGATCTGGGCAAAGGAAAATTGTTACAGCATGCAAAAATCTTAATAACAACAGATAAATAAATGTACTAAATGCAATGTTAAAATGTGAAAAACTCCAGTTGATCAGTTAAATTTCACTGTACCAACAACAAAGTAAAAAATGACTGAAGAAACACTACACTATAGATCAGGGCTTCTCAAAAGGCTTAGATGCAAAGGTTTATGTCTGGCTTTTATTCAAGGGCAGAGATCTGGAATGATTGGCAATAACAAAATAACCTCAATCAATTCACTTAAAACTTAAAGCAATTGACATCGCATGACAGGCCCACACGAAACTGGGGCAGACATGACTCAGACAGTTAGTCAGTTTATTTCTGACTACTTATGATTACATTTACAGTAGTTGTGTACTAGAGACAACTAAGATGATTCTGGTGCTGATAGTAAAATTTCCTGTGAAACGTTAATGCGTTAACAGAAACAACACAAAACAGTGCAGCAAATAACGTCACCATGGCAACATTGTCAACAATCTGGAACTATGGTAAACCACAGCGTAGCACTAACAATGTATTAATCCAAATACATTTCAAAATAGAAAACGTTATACGTCAACGTCATAACACAAGGCTGGTTTGGTCCAAATACAGACCTTGGCCCGGACTTTGAGAAGCCCAGCTGTAGCTGTTCTCTTTTAGTGTTAGAATCAACATCATTTTTATTTCAAGTGCAGCACTGTGGTGTAAAATGTAATTTAAATGGTATGCAACACCCAAAGTAGTGCTGCAGAAAGGTTCAGCATATTGGCTTTTTCTAAAGTAGCACAGTGGCTCAATCAAGATCATAACAATTCTGCCATTGATATCATCCTTTTATGTAGATTGCTTGATTGCTACCTAATTGCACCCACAAACCAACCATAAATGCATTTTGTTACTACATAAATGTGCCTGGAGGGCAGTCTCAGTAGCTGATTGAATAATTATTAGCCGCCCTGTAAATCACATGCTAACTGTGCGCATTTGCAAACACAAATTAAATGAACAACCTGAAAAGTGCAGCGCAATTTCAGAGCACGTAAAATTTGTCCCGTCTCTGTAAAACATATTATTAAGACATTTTTTTACTGTAGATTCTAACAATTATTTTGTCATTTCATGTTGTTTCTGAAGAAGTAGACAGCTGTAAACCCAAACAAACCAACTAGATGGTCCTGTGAAGTGTAAATCAGAAAAGGGACACATACAGTATTTGTGTATTTCTTTCGCTTCTTGTGGACCAGCAGATTTTAGCATTGTGAACCTTTTATTTTCCCACATTCATGCATCAACATAAACAAGTTTCTGTGAGTTTTTCAAGCCGGTTCTATCACATAAAAGGGAAAAGCAGGGGTGGTACATTTCAGCAGTTCAGCTTCTCTCTAAGGCAATCCAGAGATTGTTCAGTTTGTATTGTAAACTGAACGTTATCCATAGGCAACAGATATTTTATGGCTATTACTGATGTATGTTTGTAAGATAGATTTGATGTCACAATAGTACATCCCTTGAGCAACCACAAAAGCCTCCAATGATGAAGGGTTTATTTTTAAAACTACAGGAGAGGCTTTCTGCAGATTAATTCCAGTGTATGCTTTCCATTGTGTGAGAAACAAATTGGGCTTTGCAGAATTACCGTGTTCGCTGAATAAATCTCAAATCTATTCCTGAAACATACGATTGTCTTTAATGTGATTGGATGCTACTGCGTTGCCTTTGAGTGAAAACGGAAGCAAAGTTTTCCCGCCTGGATTAGAGCTGGAGGTACAGTAATGATGGCTCGGTGTTTCTCCATTGACCCAGGTGTGTTGTCTAAATACAATATGGATGTGCAGGGCTGCCTGTGTACTCCAGTGCTGGGAGACTATTTGCTGAAGGTCATTTGGGATCATAGCGTGCCATTAATAATTCCTGAAAGCATCCAACATCTCCATCTGTTCTGCTGCATCCATCGCTCCACTTCAAAGACAAAGGCAGCATCTGCAGGTAAGCATTAAACCTGCCTCCGGGCTAAGATGTTGGAGGTGGGATTCTTTGTTGAGAGAACATATCTCTGGTCATCAGGTCATGCTGCTCATATATTAGCCAATTAACGTTTGTATGTTTGCTCACACAGCTTGAACCCGTGAACACACAGGTACACAGACTTGCAGATGCACACTTACTGTGTGTTGTGGCTACTGTGTGTGTGTTTTTCAGCTTTCACTGGCTGAATCCAGTGTGGCACAGTAATTCCAGACACAACCTTGCAGGCTACCGGCCTCTCTACAGGGATGCAATTACCACCATCTCCATTGAGTCTAGCCGGTCAGCTTGACAAGTGTGTTACCGGAGAAATCATCAAAGCTGCTTTTAAACGAAGCATTTAATTATGTGCAGTGTTTGTGTGTGTGCAGCTGACCAAATAACACGAATTCACCTGTGCAGTAAAATCTAAACAGGTCTCAATGACAGGCCCACTTCAGATATGCGGGAGTCCTGCAGGGAGTAAATGGATGTTTGGCAGTGGCATGTGCTGCCCAGGCCTGGTGGGCGCAGTGGGCGAGGAGGCAAGTGCCTGGCTGAGTGAAAGATGGCAGTGTGCAAGGAGAGTGTGTGCACACAGCTGAGGCTGTGACAGAAAACAGTGAGTGTTCTGCTCCTGCTGCTTCGTCTTCCCCTGCCAATGATAGATCTCCGCTTTAATTTTGTTAATAGCACGAGTCCAGTGCTCACGATGGAGTCGGAACAGCATACGCACAGCTATTCCACCAGCTTTTTAGCTCAGATGGAGCAAATCAGAAATATGTGTCTGGTTGGGAATGGAAAGCTTAGCTTTATGAAGATACAGTGATCAACCACTTAAATGGATCAAAAAGCTTGGGACAGAATTATTATTATACAATTACAGTGTTCATTTTGGGTGTTTTCATCAGGGATGTTCCTGGCGAGTAATTTCCCTGTTAATTTAATGAAATTTTTAATTTAGACGAGTCAACTAGTGGTAAAACTAAAAGTAATAAAAGACTCAGAAAACAATTAAAATTGAGCATGATTTTTAATTAATTGGGTTAAGTATTGTCTGAAAAAAATATTGTGTGTATATTTGAAACTGTTCTTCACTCACAAAATCACATTATAAATACTGTTAAAATGTGTATGTTATGACCAGTGCAAATTATCCTACAAAACATGACAACAACTCATTATTTGAGTTAACTTTTCAGATGAAGCATGATCAAACGACATCACTGACCTGAAACTGACGTTAGCTGCCACACAGTGCGGCTAACGGTAGCAGTGCTAGCAGCAGCAGCCTGCTCTCCTTACAGGTTAACGTCCACATGCCTGTGCAGAATGTGGTTACACATTGCTCTGGTTGAGCATACAACCTACAGCCTATTTACAACCTTATTTTAATTTTTACATCAAAATACTGCCAATCTCACTGTTTACAAGCTGTCATCTGTCACACTTTGCCGATAACAACATCTGGGCTATACGGGTGTTAGTGCAAGGCGAGACATACTGCCATCTGTTGGAGCTGCAGTCCTGCTAGTGGTGGTCGGATGGATGACATCTTAGAGGCAACAGTTAAGCGTTTTTAACCGAGTAGTATTTCTGGTGCCAACTAGCAAGGGCGGCGACGTTTAATCCACTATGACTAATTGCGCACATACTTTTCATACATGACAGCATATGGGAAAAAAAATATGAAAATAGGGTGATGTTTTGTCATGAAACTTATGACAAACTGTCAAAAATGAGCCAATGAGATGCAGCAGCGAAACTTGGTATTCCTCAGTCTACCATCTGTAGTCTACTCAAACAACGAGAAATATTCTGCAAGTGATGAAGACAGAAAACAAAAGTGCATGAGGAAAGCACATGTGGCTGAAGACTGGTCAGGGAAAAATTTAAGAAATACACAAATGTCATTTACGTAGATGGTAATCTGCACGAGAAATTTACAATCTGCATAAGAAAAAGAACCCAAAACAATTCGGACTGTAGTTCATCATTTACTGTAACACAGAGACTGCAGCGCATCATTCGATGGAGCTTCCAATTATTAACTGCTTCACCCCTCACATGTGGTCTGCTGATAAAGCACCTGTGCCCATGAGTAACTCCACCATCTTTCAGCCGTGGGCTCTTGTACTGTACTGTAGGGCTGACCAGTGAGTCCACTCAAATCACCATCAGCTCCAAACTGCTTAGCCTGGCCAATTTGAATTTCACATCTCTGCTGACTCATAACCCTGTCAGGACCTTTCTTCTTTATCATGTCTGTGCCTCCGGTGGACTCTCATCACAAGCAATAGGAATTAATTATTCAGATTAGAAAGCGAGCCACAATTACTGTGATTTTTGTCAAAGGCTTTGTTTTGGCTTAATGTTGATATCTGATCGGGACATTACTGCACAGCCAAGATTGCCTTTGAAAGCAATTATTTTGCTGTATTTATTCATTCATGACATTTCGGCGGAAGTTAATGGCTGTGTCAGAACAGGCAGGAGAGAGAGCAGGAAATGATTCTGGCTAATGACACACTCTCAGAGTAGTCAGGTAAGAGCGAGTGTGCCGGCCGCTGCGCTGGACAGCGGCTCAGATCAACATGATAAAGACGGACTGATTGAGCTGCGTACATCCACAGGAAGCTGAGCGTTTGGGGTTCAAGGTTATCTGGACAAATCAGACTCCTGTTTCCATTCATCCCCTCCTCACCCACCAGCCAGCCCTTCCTGGGCAAACCAGCAAATTAGCAATTCTGATGTCTGCAAGCAGGTCTGGCAAGGGAATGCCTGTGAATCCTAATGCCATGATTAAACTTTCATATCCGTCCGGGGGAAGTGCTGCATATACAAAATAAGCAATCTCTTTTTATTTTTCAGCACTTTAAGTAAGGCTGTTGAGATGGGCAAACATAAACCCTTCAACAGGGTTAAATGGACCAGGCCAAGTGGAGGAGGGGGAGGAGGGAGATCCTTCACACAAATCACTCAAGTCTTTGTCTCTCTTCAGTGAATATAATTAGTATCGATATACTTAACATAAGAAACTGGATTTGATTTGACAAGCCACAGCAGTCATTTGCATTGCAACCATTCTACTGCATCTGTAAACAAGCTCAACACCCAGTCCTCAACATTGTAATTGTGACTACTTGGTGTGGATTAACATATTAAATGGTAATGTTTAGGGAAATGGAATACCCAGGCAATGTTACGCTCCCTTGGCTGGCCATGCTGAGTGGATAGGAGAGAACGTGAGGGACAGGGAGCCACAGTCCAAACAGCGAGCCAGGCCTGGATGTGGCCATTATGTAAGATGGTCTTATCAGGCTCTACCTCCTGCTGAGCCACAGCCTTGCTCCCACTGCTCCCCTTCCTGGTGCACCCAAAACATGGGCCTTCATTAGCAGGGCTAAATATCCCCGTTCTCTGCAATCTCTATCATTTCTTGCCTTGAGGCAATCCGATAATTACCTGTTCTCATTTCCCCTCCTTCTGGCCAGCAGGGAAGTGTTCTGACTTGCATTAGTTTGCATGAAATATTATCAGAATATTGCACATTTCTCCATCCTGCAGCCTCTGACATGAGAAATATGGAGTCACAGCAGCTGTGATTGACAGGTGTCTGTCTTTTTATGTTCCTCTGAGAATAGCTGCTTTGTTCTGGAGTTACAGCAAGAATTTTGATGGAAGGAGGAATGAGCACGTAATGTGTATAAAGGCTTTGTTGCTTTGTTTAACCTCCATCTGCCATTATTTCTGGGCAGTATTGTTATGCGTTACACCACTTTTTGCTACAGTGTAGGTGTAAAAGAACTCAGGGATTCTCTGAATTTAAACTTATCAGTGACTTTTTCCCACGGAAAAACTATACTCTCAGAAATAAAAGTGGCAACAAGAACCATACAGGATTCTCCAGCTTGTTCTCATAGGGGAACCCTTTTTGGTTCCTCATAGAACCTTTTATAAAGGTTTCACTTCCAACCATTTGAGAGGGTTCTACCCAGAAGCCAACATATGGCCCTTTTACACCGAATTAGCTCTGGTTCTTGAACCAGATTATTTTATTACTGTTAATTGTTGTAATCAAGGATGCTGCACAGTGCATAACAACCTGTAGAATATGACATGCCTACTCTGGTTCCCAAGGAAAACCAGCTGGGAACCAACTTTTCTGGTTCCAAACCAATTGATTTTTGGTCAAAATGGTCAAAATGGTTCACAATTAGGTGCTTGAAACAGAATGGGGCCAGGTCCATGTTGGTGGAAAAGGCCTAATGTAGGATTGTACGTAGAACCATATGTGAAAGGTTCCACTTAGAACCTCTTATGAGAGGTTCTACAAAGAACCCTTCTATGGTGTAATGGTTCCACCTTGAACCCTCTCTGTGGGTTCTGACCACAACCCCTCCACCCTCTAAGGGTGCTACAGTAACAAGAACACCTTTGCGGTTCTAATGAGAACCATTTTTTATCTCAACAGTTTCATCTAGAACCCACCCCGGCCGTTCTACTGAGAACTCTTTTATATTACAAGGTTTTCATCTAGAACCCACCACAGGGCTCTACTGAGAACCCTTTTATATATAGGATTTAATTGAAAATGCATCAAGGTTTTTTTCTGAAAACCCTTTTTGTTTGTTTGTTTGTTTGTTTGTTTGTTTGTTTTTTTTAAAGTTATGTTTTTGGGCTTTTTGGGCTTTATTAGATATGACAGCTGAGGAGCAGATAGGAAAGGCAGTGAAGAGAGAGGGGATGACAAGCAGCAAAGGGCCACAGGCAGGAGTCGAATCGCCTTTTTTTATCCCAAGGGTTTCATCTAGAACCCACCGAGGGAGTTTTACCGAGAACTCTTTTATATCCTATGGGTTTCATCTAGAATCCACCCAGGGTGTTCGACTCCGAACCCCCCAAGGAGGTTCTACCTAGTCTTACAAAGAACCCTTGATGAACCCTTTCTTCAAAAAAGAGTTATTTGGAAACCCAGTCCTTCAAAAAGAACTCTTTTGGAACCCTTATTTCTAAGAGTGTATCAGCAGTAAAGCAGAGTAACATCTTCCTCTCTGTGAGGGTTTTGGGAGATAGACCGATCAGTTCAGAGCACACAATGCCTGGGAGGGGAAGGCATCTTGAGTGGTTATGGTCGGCGTTATGGTCAGAGGGCCAGGAATTCCATCCAGCTGCACATATTCTGTCTCATGTTATTCATTCCTATCTGCAATAATGTCCAGAGGCTGTGGATCAGGAGATGGATAAGCTTTACCACTAAAGGCGAGAAGCTCCACTCAGCCTAACCTCTGTGGTCATGTATGAAACCTCTAATAAGCAAGAAACTGCATCTGATCTTGATATGATGCAGTATTTTCTTATTTTTCTGTTATGTCTGCTGCTGAAGCACACATATTCCTCCTTCAAATATTGCTGTTTTTAGAAGGTAATGTCATGCGTGGTATTTGCCAAAATGCATCTCTGTTTTGCAGCAAAGAAGCTGCAAACATGACACTTTCTGCCAGTGCAAAGATTGATTGTAGCCAATTTAAGAAATGTCTTTAAATGTCATTCACGAATGCATATTGAAATTTTTATAGGAACTTGTGTGTTAAGCAAAGGATCCGTCTGATATGCAGTTGTTGTTGATGCATGAGCTTAAGCCCATTCAGTGTCTCGCCTTGCTGTGGGAAGCAGTGATGATTTTGGACTTTGTGACGGTCACTTTAATCTCTAATGAAGGCTCGTCCCTGGCTCTGCTCAGCCCTCTGATAGCAGAGCAGTCGTAAACAGGCCTGTCAGGGGGATTGCAGCGCTAGCAGTGCAAATGGCAAAGAAAACCCCAGGGACCGAGCCATGCTAGCATTATGGTCTAATTCAGATATAGCTCGGAAAAGACATATGAGAAAATTCTCCTACTCTGCTTTGCTAGCTTACTGTGTGGCTGAATCACAGAATACCTTTGAACTCACTTTCCCCTCTCCCTTTTTAAACAACCCACATTCATGTGTGACTTACATTCCTGTGCAGTTAGTTGGTCAACATATCCTTCAGAATAATCTGAAACTGAAACACCATCAGGTTTATTTCAGCTGCAAATAAACACTCAGCTTTTAAGATGGCATCACAAATTGACCATAAAATTTGTGTTTCTAAATTCAGTCATGCCACATTACAGCATATGCTTCTTTTAGTTTTCCCACATTACCATACAAATGAAGACAATTTCATGTTTAACATTTAGTTGGAGATGTAAATGTGTGCTCAAATGATTCTGTGAAACTGATTACTGGTTGCTCTGTGTTCTGACACATCCTGTGCTCATGCAGCATGTGCGACAGCTGGTTAGTAATTAGAATAATCTTCTCCCTGGTAGTGATTTAGCTTTCATGACTGCAGCTTACCTCAAATTGAAAATAAATTTATAGATAAATGCCTTTGCTGTTCCAGCAAATTATACCGCTGTAACTCAAAGGAGCCAAGTTGTTTATTTTGGTAGTAAAAGAGCAATCAGAGAAAACAAACAAAGCGCTTTATGAGTGCTGTCAGATTAATAATGATGCTACCCAGCGGTGATGATACAAACGATTATTTTCCAGCACACTCTACCCCACCTCATCATGGTAATTATAGATACTATATCATTATTATATCTAGTATTCACCGCAGATTATCAAGATAATTGAAGCTTGCTCCAGGATTGCCAACTTGACTGTGCTGCCAATAAACTGGGAATTACAGTGCAGGAGAGAAACACACACATTTTGTTATCCGCAGCAAACTAGCACCAAATCAGTGTGGTGTGTTCATGTTCACTCTGTCTTTTTCTTAAGATATTTGTGCACATACACACAAGGATACACACACATACACGCAAACATCAGTTGACAGTGTTAAGATGAGGCTATACATGTGATACATTGTTTTTCTCCCAGCTTCTGTTCTGGTGTATCTGGGCAAATCCCGTGGTGATGAGGCGTAGAATCTGTCATGGAGAAGGCATAAGCCTTTCATATGCATAGTAGAGATAAGAGGCAGCCATTTTATCAGGCGAGCTGTCGCTCCAACATGCTTGCGTGTTCTGTGTCCCCGGGAGCGCCTCCAGAAACATGTCCCTTTAATGACACGGCCCGCGCTCGCCAAGAGGACGCCCAGTTTGTTCCGAGCGCTAACCTGACAATTATGCCAATTACACCAGGCAGCAGTGTTGACAAACACACCAGGAGAATTGTTGCAGTTGATTGGTAGCTGTGTTCGAAGTCCCCCTGCTGTGACCTCTTCTGTAATTTAACTAGCATGGAGGAGAATTTCAACGGGTTTTCGAGAAAATTCCCCAAGCCTTGTGTTCTTTTGTAACGGGGCAATGTTTCGTGCCAAACTGAACAGGCAGAGAAATGGATCTAGTGTGTCAAGAAGGCAGAGGGAGAGAAATCATTCTTCCTGCTAGTCACCACTGTGTGAGATTTGTTTCGATTCATAAAGAGTGTCACATTTCCTGCCGGGCCGAGGCAACGTGTAGAAAGTTGTTGTGGTGGATCATGTTACTGTACCTCTGAGGATTAGATCCAAAATACTGACCCAGCAGCACCATTAGCTGCTACTTATGTAACAATTAAAGGCACCGCTGTTGGCACCGGAGTATGAAGCTTAGCCGCCTATGAAGTGAGGCAGGAGACACTGCCAATATGGAGGCATATTAACAATAGAGTGGCTGCTCACCTGCTACAGCGTGAAGTGTGAGTGCTTGGTTAGAATACATAAAGGCTTTTTCAGCAGGTTTTTTTGAGCAGGAGCAGCATTTGTACTGCATCAGCCTATTTGCAAAAAATCTGTTTTGATAAGCATGCATCTTTTGAAGGAAAAGAGATGATCCCCCCTTTTATTTTGGAGCACATTAACTTCCAAGCACAGCACATGATTTTTTAATTTCTGTCTCAAAGTAACAAGGCTCTATATGACTGACATAAAGCTGCCGTTTCACCCCAAATGAAGTGAATGTTAAATAAAAAATAACATGAAGTTATTAGACCAGATATTTTGCCATATTACCACAATATTGCTTGTCAAGCTCTTGGTTTCTTTTGCTGTTCAACAGAATTTATTTCCTCTCAAACTGTAGCAGTTTGTAGCCTTGATACAACACCTTGCAAGGAGATTTAAAGGCAATAACAAGTTCAGATTATAGTTTAACACCAAGGTCAGGAACTATTCTATAACAGTTCACTTGGACACCGATCTGATCGTGTAAGCACAGGGCTGAGAGCAGCTGGGGTTGTTCCACGAGCGTGGTTTGTATCTCGAGTTACCTTAGCGCTGAAGTCAGACCTGGTCAGTGTGAAGTGTCATTGCCAACTGAGAGCGTGCTATATCTTTTGTAAGAGCACAGTGATACACGAAAGCAGGCAGGAGAGCAGGCAGGCAGGCTGCCTGTGCTCTGTCGGCCTGGTCCAAGTGAACGCAGCTCAGTTCACCACATGTCCCCCCTCACTTCTCTTACATAACACGCAGTTAAGCTGGAGTTAGCAAACATTAGAGGTCAGCTGGTTATTGGGACAGTGGAAATGTAGTCATTCACTGGAGCACTATTTACAGTAGGAAGATGAGATTGCAGTGTGTCAAACAATAGTTTTCCTCCTGCCATTTGTCTTGAGTTAAATATTTGGTTGCACTTTGTTTTACAGTACACTAATAAGATGTAACAAGCTGTACTTTGTATCAAAGTAAACAAAAACTAGAAATAATAATAATAACCATTTATTAGACCCTTGTTGGCCTTTATTAGAAGGTAAATAGGAATACATAATAAAATTGAAATGTAAACTAAAGTGTATTATTACCCACCGTTAAACCCTTATATTACAACATTTAGAATCAATGCTTTTTATTTACAGTACGTTTCTGTTGTAATGTGTCTCTACCCTCTAATAAAGCATAATGAGGGTCTAACAGTGGGTTATAATACACTTTAGTTTACAGTACTTTTCTATTGTAATGTGTCCCTAATTACAGTACTCTCTAAAAGGTTTAATAAAGGTCTAATAAGGGATCTAATTCTAATAATGAATATATTTCTAGTTTTCGTCTAATTTGATACAAATGATGGCTTGTTATTACTTGTTGGTGTACTTTAAAATAAAGTGTGACAGAATATTTTTGGGTGTATGACTTGCTGCTACATAGCCTTAAAAACTAGATTGATGTGGCTTCTATTCTGTCCATGTCTCTGAGCGACTGTCCACATCCAGCCCTTTGTTATGTCTTGGGATCTTTACCTGACTTGAGGACATAATGTTTTCCTATTACGTTATCATGTTAGCGCAGTCTAACCAGTGCTGTCTGTTAGAAATGTCTGATGTCCCTTAACAACGAAGGCGCAATGATTTACACCTATGTTTGATGAAAAGAGGCTGGGGAATCCATTAGTGTCCATCTAAATTACATCAACCAAACCACTGACACCAGCCTGCAGTCCACTGCCAGCTCAGTGATTAAGAACAGTTTCCAAATGGCCTTATGTAACTGGCCCTTTGCATTAGTTCAACAATGTTGCTGTTCTCCTGTTAGTGGCAAGATGGGCCATTTGTAAAATACAGTTAAATTTTTCTCCTGTCAGAGAGAAATGCATAAATGAAATAAAAGCTGCCAAGATTATTTTTTAACCCTGTGACTCACCTTCTGAAATTAGGAGTGAATAATGTAGGAACAATTGTAGAGGGTAGGCGATGTAGCAGATTTGTACATGATGGTGCTTCAGCATGGTGCACAAAAGAACTTGATCATTCAGGAAGTCATAAAAAGACATCACATTGTCCAATTAACAACCACAAAAACAACCCACACTTCCGAGTGATTGTGAGATGTTTTCAAGTCAACGTAATTATTGACAACACACGTGAAAACCAAATTTAGCTTGCCGTTGGAAGTCTCCATCTTAATCCAGTCAACTCTTCTTTAAAACTCCCCTTTGGTTTTGATAAAAGAAAAAGCAATGTCAATCAGGTGAACTAATGGGAATGTGCATTTTGTAATTCACTCAAAGGGAATGGTAAATTGAAAAGAGTTTGCAACCTTTTAACACACTCACACACACCAGCGCTGACAGTCAAGCTCCATTATCTGACAGCTGGAGAGGTTAAAAATAACTGTGCTCGCAGCAAATTAGACGTATCATTTGGCTTCTAAGTGAGAGATGAATCTTTGTGTGGATGCTCCTGCCATGCCGTGACACAGGGGCAATATATCAGGCTGTGTTTGCCTGTCTTTCTCATAAACTCCAAATGGAATTGTAAACAGATGAAGCAATTTTACACCAAATGTATTCTCTCTGAGTCGCTCCTATGCTACTGTGAGGAGCCCAGCTACCATAGACACATACATTACTGCCCCGTGCACTCTCAAGCCAAAGTACATAAATCATAATTTGGCCGCCTGCAGGGTTATTGCTATCGCTCAAAGCCAATCCTCAAAGTGTTTTATATGTTACTTTCTTATCTGACGATAAATCTCATGTTATTGCACATACAACTTTTGAAGATCCCGGTGCCTGTTATTTGCTCTGCTCGCACATGAAGGCAGAGTCACACATGCTGTTAGTTCAGGCATGCGCATACGCAACACACACGGAAGGATGAGCTACACACTCTTAGAAATAAGGCTGCCAAAAGGATTCTTCTTGAAAGGCTGAGGTTCTATCCAGAATCATTTGCATCTGAAGAACCCTTTATTTGTAGAAAGGGTTTTTTTAGGGGTTCTTTGTAAGATTAAGGGGTCCATTAAGAATCCTTTTCATCCAAATAACCTTTTTTGATTGGAAAGACTTCAAGGGTTGTTGAAATACTTATAAGAATCTCTGAGTGTATTCTTGATAAAACTCTTTGAACAGAAAAGATTCTCCATCGAACCCCCTTGGAATTTAAAAAGGTTCACAGTAGAACCCCTTTGGTAGTTTCTAGATAAAAAAGATTCTAGAACCCCCTAGATAAAGCCTTTGAAATATAAAAAGGTTCTTGGGAGAACCCGCTGAGTGTGTTCTGATGGAACCCTAAGAACAAAAAAGGTTCTCAGTAAAACGTCCTGCATGGGTTCTGGATAAAAACCCTTGGAATATAAAAGGGATGGGTTCTAGATCCTTGGAATATAAAAAGGTTCTCGGTCGAACCCTCTGGGTGTGTTCTTGAACCCCTGAGTGGGTTCTTGTTAGCACCCTTAGAAGGTGGAAATATTCTGGAGAGAACCACCAGACAGGGTTCTTAGAACCTCTTAGAGGGGGTTGTGGGTGAAACCTTTGGGTTAACCTCTAGGTGTAACACTTAATGGTGCGTTCTAGGCGTAACTTGCTGAAAGGATTTCAAGTGGAACCTATCTCAAAGGTTCTACCAGGAACCAAAAATGGTTCTCCTATGAGGACAAACCGAAGAACGCTTTATGGTTCTAGTAGCACCTCTATTTCTCAGAGTATATGAATGTCGATTCTGTTTGTTACAGTCAGGTTTTCCATGTCATTCAATAGCACCTTGCCCCCTTATGCATGTTCTTCATGTCAGGTGTTGAAGGTGGGGTGTCGGTTCCCATTTAAGACGGTAAAAGAGGTGTAACTGTGGGATCCTTGTTACTGTAAGGTAAGTACAGAGATTTCCATGGGAGGCTTAGGTGACAGCGAAGGTGTAGCGTTTCCTCTAAATACCTAACAACATCATTGTTAATTCATAGCTATTTAATCACTTACTAGAGTAAGTGCAGGAAGGATGATCTTTGTGTCATGTTGTCTCACAAGGTAATCTCTTGTATTTCCTTGCTTAAGACCCATGCTCTAAATTTGTCACTGACTGCGTGTAACCGCATTCACCCCCCCGAGTTTTAAGATGAGTTTTAAGTCTGCATATTTACCGAGCTCAGTGTGGCCCTGACTCAGTCTGCTTGACATGATTTATCTCATCCAGCTTAACTGACAGGTATTGATGTGATACAAGGATAAATGCAGTAGATTGATGGAATTAAAGCCTACCCTATTGTTCCCATGCTGTGCATCACTGACACATGTGAGACTCATGTCTCTCATTAAAGAAAATAAATGCTTCAGGCATCCTCCCTGCAAAAGCATCAAGTTAGTGTGTGTGTGCACGCGCTTGCGCCTGTGTGTGTATGTGTGGGAAGCTATCTCAGTTGTTTTCCCTCTCTATAATCTCTCCCTCCTTGCACAATGGATTTAGCCTGGCCTTGAATGGGAGGGAGTGAGCACAAATTGCAGCTGACTCTAAACAGCCGAGCATTCACCCTGTTGACAGAGGCCTGGACATGTGATTACATTAAACAAAGGGGCAAGACCATTGATTATTTCATTAACTTTCAATTATTGCTTGTGAAAAGGACAGGATCACAACTGCAAGCGTGGCCATGCTGCGCTGCTGAAGCATCGTTGTGTTATACCCCTGGGCGATCCCCCGTGCTTCTTATATGATGCATCTAAGCCACTAAAGAAATCTAATCTTAACTATGCAAAAAAAAAAAAAAGAGAGAAAGAGAGAAGCTTCTTTCTCCACTTTACGTGCACGGCAGGCACTTGGCTGCGCATCTAAATTTTAGGGAGCTAGTGTTAACTCTATATTTGGATTCCACTGGAGTGGATTAAGGATTCTTTACTGCAAACCCACGGGATTCTCAGAGACATAAAAGAGGAGACTGTTTGCATCCATGCTATACAAATAATTGCAGGTTTCAAAATCGAGTGTAATTTCAAGCACCAGCTATATGGGAGAGTGTGGGCTTTGATGTACAAATCCACAATTCATGGGGGATTAGCACCCCAAAGGTTAGCAGTTGCTAATTACAGGAGATTGGTTATACATATCTAACAAGGCAAGAAGACAGCCTTAATAAATGTGAGGATTCATCAGGAACAAGGATAAGCGGCTGTGATAAGCGGACATGTATTTGAATCACCACAGATTGATACCCTGTAATGCCCTTCTTGCACAGTGGAAGGACAGAAGCGCCGTCTCTGCCATTGTCTTTACAAACGGCGTACCTTGTGCGTTATGAGATTTTCGAGATGCATTTGTGAATGCGGATTTGTGCAATCATATAAATTAACCTCTCAGATATTCTTCCTGTGTCTCTTACTGCAGCAATTTCTCTTTTTACTGTATTTTGCTTCCAGCGTTCAGCGCTGCATTTCCATAATCCTTGGTTCCCTTCCACAAACCACCACTGGCTAAATGAATCTATTATTTTTGCCTGGAGCCGTAAAGATGCAACAAAATGCAATGCATTGAAGGGAATGAAACTTGTGATAAGCTGCACATTTTCTCTATAATAGCCTGTCTACAACAGACTTCTTACCCACAGTTGGAAGTATCACTGCACTTGACCTTTAATAATCTGAATGTTGTGCGCTTAAAAGGTGGTATCAAACTCTAAAAAACCTTTCCAAGAAGAAAAAGAAAACATAATTCAATTCTGCACACAGTCATTTAGTCGTGCTCCAGCTCGCTGGCCCTGTGTGTTGTTGATTCCCAATGACCAACAATAGCAGACCTGGCCGGTGTGGCCTTGTGTTTTCATATGGCCCTAAATTAAACATGTCCGAGCCAAGGCAGGCACTTGCTCTGCCGCGGGAAACGCTTTTTCATCTCCTAATGAATGTGCCTGAGGGGGTCCCACAGGGGGCTCCACTTCACCCCTCATTAGGCGGGGTGCTGCCTCTGCCTTCATGCTGAGGAGCAACCTCCTGGAGAGGGGCCTCCCACTTCATCTGAACGTCCCACGCTCCCCTGCCCTGGACCAGTGGACTGTACTGCTCTCTCTTTTCTTTTCTCGCTCTCTATCTGTCTCCGCTTGTCTCCGCTACTTCCCCCCTCGTCACAAAGCAGCTCGTCTTATAGTCACAGACAAGGGATGACAGGGATGAGAGGACGGTCCATGCTCCTAATGTCATTTTAATGGCCTTGTTTGGTCTGTTGTGGTTGTGATTTATTGCTGTACACACACTTCTAATGTCCTCCTGGATGTCTACTTGACTGTCTTTCTCACAACAGGTCACAGATGCTATTGTTTTAGAAGTCATAATGAGGAAGGAAGGGGTTGACAAACTAATCAGAACTGCACTGAGAGCTTCACTTTGTTCCAACCATACTGTCTTCATTATGGCCTCAGACAGACGTGTGTTATGTCAGAAGAAGAGGGCCAGGCATGCTGTGTAGGACACAGTGTGTACAGAGTTCAATCAACTCATTAAATTAAGTTTCTAAAGAAATATGAATATCAGCAGACTTCTCAGCATGCATTGTTTGAGAGTTAAAACACTCCTGAGACCCTCCTTTTTATAGTCAGTGTTGGAAGGGTTACTTTTAACCATATTCAACTACAGATTACTGAATACATCCCCTGAAATGTAATTTGTAACATATTGCATCAGAGTACTCAAGTTAATGTATTTTAAATTCTTTTGATTACTTTTGGAATACTTCAGAATCATCTTACTGAAGGTGGAGCATCCCATTTGTCTGAGTTACCAAAAATGTAGTTAACTTGATTGATATTTCTTTAGATTACAGTACTATGTCAAAAACAGTGTCCTGGCTGTGTGTCCCCTCTCATGAGGTGTGTGGCAGGTGCACCGCACATGCGCAGATCATTACAAAATTACCTCAACTTGTATTTCAAATTGGGTTAAGTTAAAATTTTAAGGCAACCCGGACACTAACTTTTTTAAGTTAAAACAGTGGACTATAGTTACAGAGAAATTAGCCTGAGTGAAGAGCTGAAGAACTGTACAGGACCTACTGTATGTCCCACTCTGGCTTCAAAGTTCCCTCGTGTTGCAGTGCTGCAAATACCCACTGTCATGTGGAAAATATTGACAGCTTCCTGTCGTTAATGAAGCAAACAAAGCACAGACAACTCCTGGCTGTGGTGAGGCAGCAGGAAGGGAAAGAGGGATATACTGGCTGTCAGCTGACTCTTAGAGCCTTTGCATGGCAGCAGAGCGGGCTGAAGAGCTGATTGTTATTCCAGGGCTTTTGGGATGTGTTTATGCAATCATTAATCTTGGCACTTGTTTATTTGCCTGGGATTAGAGCACCACGGTGCATTCACCGGCAGTTAGGGAAGCTGGTTCACCAAAAGGTAGCAGCGAGCGCGCAGGTCTTCCACTGTAAGCAAAGCGTGCAAGGAGGGAAGCATGCTTTGCGCATGGCTGCTTAATCCTGCCATGTTAAACAAAACCAGGCCAGTGTTTGTAGGACTGTGAAAACAGCAGTGCAGGGGGAATGTGCCTCACATGCTGTAAGCAGTCTGTGAACTCTGTGTGGCAGTAGACACTACTCGTGCACCCCTGTCGTCTAGGAATGCCTTTCATACGGTCTGCTACAACTGAAGGAGAGGGAGGACGACCGTGGAGTTGCTCAGCAGCTCCTCCACAGTGAAGGCAGAAATTATTTCACAAGTTATTTGTGTCTGTTCAATGTAAGCTTGTTTTTCAAACAGAAAACATTTTAGAAACTAATATTGAGGGCCTTCATTTAAGCTCAGTAACAATGCATTTTTTAGATTTAGATTTAGATCCAGTAGATTTAAAAAGGGGGGGGTTTATGGCCCCAAGGAGAGGGAGCACAAAGGAAGAGGTAGTTTTTCAGCTTACTTAGAAATGCTATAATCACCAAACTTGGAGATAATCTGTTTTCATTGCACAGCAACTGTGTGTGGTGGAAGAAATATTCAGATCCACTAATTAAGTAAAAGTAGCAATACCACAGTATAGAAATACTCTGTTTCAAGTAAGAGTCCTGCATTCAAAACCTTACATGAGTAAAAGTATCATCTGCTAAATTTACATTAAGTACCAAAGGTAAAAGCACTCATTGCACAATAAATGTTCCCTGTCAGTATTTTGCTATTATATGTGATGTTTTTGGAATAATATTTCTGCGGCATTATGTGTAGGCTGTAAATTACTGCTGAAGCTGTTTAAGGCTGAGTTAATTTTTAACTACTTTATACACTGTTGGGTAGTTTAGTCTACAGCAATGTATCATATTCTATAAGATCATCACAAGTTTGTAGTGTGACTGTCCCGTGAGAACCATCTGTCTTTAAAATGTCAACCTTTAATGAGCTCAGAAAAAATCCTGTTCTCAGCAGTTTCCCGCTCATCCAAGATAGATTTTAAATAGTTTATGTAGCCTGAAGGTACATTTATGCCCCCTTTATGTACAAAAAGAGATACATGTGTCCCAAATAACCACTACTGCCCATATATTTTCATGGGTCCTTTACATTGGCATGGATGTTAAGCAATATATCCACTAGAGGGCACCAGTCAAAGAAGAAGAAGAAGAAGAAGAGTCAAAAGTTTCTGTCAACAACAAACATGGTGATACTGAAGGAGATTCTAATAGTAGCTATCTCTTGAGAAGGAGGCAAAAGCAGAGGCAGCACTGCAGACGGCAGTCATCTGTGTGGTCATACATCGCGACATGTGAACTTCTTAGTTGTGTCCTGTAATTATGTCTCACTTGGACTTTTGGCTACACCGCTACACTGCCCTCACGACTACCATTGGGACTGCTCTTATATTAAGCGTAAATGAGCCTTAAGATGTAGGAGAATTTTCTCAACCCGTAAAGCAACACTTAATCCTTAATTTATCGGAATTTTTTTTCCAAAATCACCAAATTTGAGCATACATAATTTCATTGGACATAAAGGGTATATAAAATTGTAATCAGAAAGATAAGTAGTAACCAAATAAATAAATAAATTGGAAGTAAAGCACAAGTACCTCAAATTTGTACTTTAATACAGTAGATATAAATATGTAAACATGTAATCTGCTGCAAGACCATTAAATATAACATGTAGTGCATACATGGTTAGTGATAAAGTGACAGAGCGGCAGTGTACTTACACTCAAACAAGCCATTGACATTCATCCCCTCCGTCTACTTATCATGGCCCCTGATAGTGCCAGGAGCCAAATTAAATAAAAGATTGATTTTTTTAAATGCCTTGCAAATTTCATCGCAAGTAAATATTTTACATGGTCACGATCGTAACACTTCAGTTTAATCATTTTGAACATTTAGTGGCACTGAGGATAAATGATGCATGATGGAAGTGTTCACAGTCACTTATTAAGACACTAATAGCCAAGGGCACTATATATGGATTAGGTAATGGCTCTGTCTCACTTTAATTTGCTCCCTGCACCTGGAAGAGAGGGCCCAGAAAATCTTTGAAGGCCAAATAGCAGCACTGAATGTGTGTGTGTGTGTACTGAAAAAAAGGCTCACATGAGGAGAAAACAAAAAGTGGTCCAGGTAGACACAGAAAGAGCGAGCCCAGTGAAGCAGGCGCTTTGAGAAAGCTCTTCTTCTGGGGCCCCATGACACCGGTGATCTGTGGAAAGGTTGGGTGCCTCTAGTTTCAGCTCTATCTAGCTGTGGATCTTTGAGCAGCAGGATTCAGTATCCCAGCTAATGTAACAAGGCTCATTTGTCTCAATCACACGTCCCTGGAAGTATCGGCTGGCCATTGATGTCATTCATCTTCCCTGTCCTTGCCTGCTCTTTTTCAGCTGATGAAAAACCCGAGACCTTCAAGCAGAATGGCAGAGGTGTTGTAAAAAGTGCTCATCAGCCGAGCCGTAAAAACTATTGAGTAACGGAGGCGCTGTGTAGAGTCATAGACAATAACTTCCCAGATTTCATTAAAGGCAGACAAACTTGCACATGTTTTGGCAACTGATTTTTTAAAATTCTGATAGTGACTCTGACAATTCTTTATCACATTGTCATCAAATAGTGAGAACATATCTTGGCTCTCCAAGAGCAGTTGTTTTTGGCCACTATCTCAGTCAGTACACAGCCAGAAATTTGGCAGCCTAGTCAGAACGATGTTTTTAAAATGATGTTTATTTTTTTCAAAATTTATATTGTCACTCTTTCATTCACAAAATAACAGCACATAAAAAATTCCATGTAAACTGCAGAGGTTGAGGAAGTATCCAGATCTTTAATTTTTTTTAAAAAAGTAGAGATTCTACACTGTAAGAATACTTTGTTACAAGTAAAAATCCTCTTTCAAAATATTACTGGAGTAAAAGTATTAGCATCAAAATATACTGGCCCATTTCAGAATTATTTATATTACATCGCTGGCTTATTAATAGTGATGCATCAATGTGTGCATCACTTTAATGTTGCTGGTAAAATGGGGCAAATTTTAACTATTTATATACTACTGGCTTAATCTATAATAACACATCATAATTTATCATTTCATTTGTATTTTGTATGAATATTCTAAATCTAAAAAGTAACAAATAACTGAAATTAATCTATTTGTCTCTAAAATGTAATGGAATAGATGTATAAAGCAGCATAAAATGGAAACACTCAAGTAAGTACAAGTTCCTCAAATTTATATTTAGAGAAATATGTAACAAATATACTGTATTAAAATATAAAATTATCATGATATGTCATCAAACATGCCAAGTTGAAATACTGGTTTCTCTGATAATAATGTTATAGTCAGTATGTTCTCCTTTGAAATTTCCATTGTGGTCCATAACGTCTGTTTTAGTTTGCCCGTGTCACATTTATTAGAGTTCAAACTAACAGTGACTGTTCGCAGAATGAGTAAGTGTCTGTTTATGAATCATCAGAAACCATTAATTATCTCTTAGAAGGAGTTCATGTTGATAACGGTTAAATTGAGCAATATGTTAATGGATCTGGTAGGCAGAAGGCAGGCAGTCACTGAACTCCAACGCTGTGTATTTTTAGAGCAGTGGGCGTTTGTTTTTGGGTAACAGGCTTAGCTTTACATTGACGGACGACAGTTATAAACACCTGATCAGCTTACAGTGTAGGATTCGTAGTCGCTTGTCAATGTTAATGTATAATGTTGCCTCCTATCCAGTGTTCCTGCAGCCTGCAGGCAACCTGCCTAAGCTTTGAGTCAGGGGGGAAGGGGCGAAGGAACAACTTGCTTCAACTACAGACGGTGTATTAAATGGGGCTTCAACCTACATAATATACTGTCTATGGCACCAACTCTCTGTCTGGACTCAGGGTCTTATATATTTCCTCTTTAAGTACTGTACTTGAGTAAATGTACTAAGTTACATTCCACCACTGTTTATTTATCCAGTGGATGTAAAATTTTGCTACCATTATGTGAGATTAGTATTTCCAGTGAAAAGAAAGATGCAAGTGCAGTAAAATTATAAATATGATGTAAAGGCTTTTGTCAAGTTCAAGTTTCTTTCCACAATCTGGTATCAATTATATAAGCAATAATTTAGGATGACTTGCTCTCATATATAATAAACAATGACAGGATAGAACACTGTGATATAAAGCAGGAACCGACTGAAGGCATCAGTTATGATACAAGGTTACCTGCAGTTTAGTGCAGCATACACATTAACTCCAGCATGGCACTGTGATGAAGAAAAAATTAAGGTATCACAGTTTTTGAAGCACACACTTTTAAACTGTGGCTTCTCTTTAGTTTCTTATTTTTTAAGATATTTCATGATGCAATAGCTGTCATGATGTGTTTTTTTCCTCCTTAAAAATGACATCAAATGTTTTGGAATAAGGCTCACTTGATCTATTAACACCATTAACATGTGCCAGAGCTATTCTTTAGCTGATGTCAGCTCCAATGGAAACACTGACTCGCACCATGACTGGAGGCTTATGCTGAGCTTCCCTCTTCGATGGAGCAAATCAAGATCATGATTACTATCTGGCCCGTGCAGCCAGTCTGCGTTGTCTGGAAACATGTTTTCCTAAGGAGACCACAGAGGGACAATTACTGTCAGCTGAACTATTCAGCCTGCTCTCCATGTGTGTTCTGGCTGCGTGCCTCTGACCCACTGACCCCGAGCAGCAGCATGAGACTGGACCTCCAGCCTCCCTCCTCTCATCTCCCCCAGCTACCCCCCCCAATATCCGCCATAACAGAGGCATCCAAATATGCACTTTGCAAATGTCTAAAACGCACACATAAAATAGCTCATATACTCTGTCAACCCTCTGGCAAAGACACCATGCAGGAAGTTGTGTGGATGTAAGTTTTGATTTCTTTGTGTGAAACAGTAAAAAGATCCTATTCAAAAACCCACAGCAAGAATCCTGGTTGTCTTACAGAAATGCATACTAATACAGCAATTATAGGAGGAAGGAAGTTGGACAGTGTGGCGGTAGCAAATTCCCTGGTGCAATGGAACAAGGCTCTTTGTTGTTATGTAAAGGTTTCTGCGTGTAATTGCAGTGGATGTTTTGAAGGATTCATTATTTATATATTCCTGTGTTTTTCTGAAGGAGCCTACGAGGCTGTCGTCCCTGCAGGGGGATCGGGGGGCTGAGAGGTGCTTAACTATGCCACTGTACCACAATCGAGGCTTTAACCATTGCCTGCTTAGTTCAAGTGGTCAGAATATAAGGTTCAGAAGCCAGCCTGTACCTAGTATTGAAGCCACTGTGGTTATATTCTCTTTATGTATTCTGGGTCTTTTTCTCTTTTATAATATATATAATATTATATATATATATATATATTTCATAAAAAATATAATTAACAAATTGCTAAAATTGCTAATGTCCAAAATAAATATTTGCATGTATGAGAAGTCAGTCTCTTCTTGGTCATTGTCTGTCTAATGCTGCAACTTCACATATCAGAATCTTTGCAGGAGGAAAGACAGGACATGAGGCATAGATATTTGTGTGTCCAGTGATTATTACCAAAATGTTCAGTGATACCTCATTAATCACCATAATTCATTGATCAATTATGAGAAATACCTCTTATTTTTATTCTTTTTCTATTCTTTTTATTTTATTGCAAATTAGAATTACATGTAAAGTATGGTATTTCTTATTTTAAAGGGCATATAATGTATTATTTAATTCATATCAGGCCTGTGTATCTTTTCAACAATTTCATGTAACTTCCTTGAATCTGTGAAACATGTTAGTAAATTGTTGTTTGCAAAGAAAGAAGTTGCATAGATGGGACTCAGTATTTCTAAAATCCTGGCTACGGCCCTGTTCAGAGGTATCACATGATCCTCGGCTAAATCTTAGAATTCAAACAGCAGCTTCTGCACCAGTCAATCAGTCGGTCCTGTGTGATTTCAGCCTCAGTGATTCTGAGTTTTGGTGCATCCCAATGCCTTGCTGCACAATGCATGAGTAAAGAAAACAACGCACAAGCAACTCTGACTCAGACTGACGATGTAAAAACTTCTATTTCCCTTCAAAAAATGCATGTCGTTATAATGGAGGAAGTCTCACATTTGAATTTAAGACGGGGCCCAAACCAAATGATCTAAATAGTTAGACAAAGCATGTAAATATTTGCAACACAGATTTTTGATTCAGCTCTCATGGCTCTCTATGACTAACTAGGGGCTGGTAGAATGCATAAGTGAGTGCTGTCTACAGATTGTATTTTGCCATCAGAGTAAACAGTGTGCGCCTTTTCCCTCCCGGCACACGTGTACGCCCGTGCACACGCGCTCGCACACACAGAAGGGGCGTGCCCTCCGGTCCCCAGCACCCGGGCACAACTTCACTTGTCACTGCAGTCACAGACAGAAGGGGGGGGTATGGGGGAAGATGGATAGAGGGAGGTAAGGAGCGATGGGGAGAGAGATTTGAGCTCAGGTGGGGCAGACAAGGGAGGGGAGCGGAGCGCCGCACACATGCTACCCTTCATGGTGCTCGTCTGCTCGGTAAACCTAGGCTTTTGTTGTTTCCCCTAGAGTGCAGGCGCGCAGACTCCCAGTCAGGAAGCTCGTCAATCTTTGCCACAACAACACATAAATTAGTGCCCAAATTACTGTTACGCCGGTGGAGAAAGAGACATGGAGAGAGATGTCTTATGTTGCGGTTTGGGAATACATCTTCCCCTCTCCTGCTCCCCCTCATAGAGGGTGTCAGAATGCACTTCAATAAAACAGTCAAGTAAATACAGGGAGAGACATGAAGAGAGAAGCACTGCTGTGTTGTACAGGCATCTGGAGTTGGGCAGTGTTGAAATATTAATAGGCCTCACACACAAACAAACACAGAGATGTACGCATGAGTTCATCCAAAAAGCAGCCCAGGGCGATGGTCCAGACCTGAGCTTCAGCAAAGTCACCACGCTGCTGTGAAGGAATAATAGGGAAAGGCTTAAAGAGCCCATCTTTTGAAACAGAAATATCTCTTCAAATATAGCTGGTCTCCAGTGAAGGGGGATCACAGCTTAGGCAGCTAAATGATTGGGGGGGGAATTAGCAAAAGGCAGCATAGAGACATCAAAATGTGTCAATTATGTCTTTCCTCGCTCTAATCCCTCTGGTCCGAATATTTTTTTGACGACTTCAGCGTGTTTACAGGTTGAATGGAAGCAGTTTAAAGTGATGATATAGAGTTCTGGTCTGCAGGTGAATTTCTGTACTCTCCAGCGCTGTGTGCTTTCTTTCTTTGTGCTCCAAACCAGCAAATGCCATTAGAACAGCTCTATGGTAATATGCCAGCAGCCTCCGATCCCTAAACAAATAACACATTTATACTATTCAGCCTGTGTTGCGTGCCACGACTGTCCTTTGCCGCTGACATTCAAATAACCTTTCTTCTGCTGCATAAATGGGAATAAAAAAGTATTGTGTTGTGTGTCTTCACATGACAGCAGAGCCCTGGCAGACGAAAAGAGGCAGAATTCTGATTCTAGCTCTTGTTAGGCTGTCGTTTCTCTACAGCTAGATCTAACTGTCATGGGTATCTGTTTAGAGAAGACTCTGTTTATCAACCGACAGCTGATCTCCACCGCCAAATGGGAAGTTTGTGTAGCAAAAATGATGAGCTGCACGTAATGATGGAGGAACATTTCTTGGTGTACATTTGCAAGCCAAGTTAAATCCCCTGGTGCACTGAAAAAGAGAATTGCTGGACCAACTTAAATCTACCACAACTGGTTATGAAACAGTCTCAATTTATCATCAATGCTTCTATATATCCTACTTGTGCAAACAAGACCATCTGTGAAGAAATTGTCTGTTTCCATAAAGTTATTCTTAAGGCCTGCCACCGGGTCGGATTCTCTTTAAAATCAGATGAAATGAGCCTGTGTTTACATTTTCCCCACCAAAGTTACAGTGGGTCATACATTAGGCAGTTAAAAAGAAGGAGGAGGAGATTTTTATTCAGATTATTTTATTTTTGACATTATGAAGTTTTTCCAAATCAAATTAGTAATTTGATAAACACAATTGCCTTAAGTCAGATGTACTTAATAATGTGATTTCTTTCTGCATTTCTGCATTAATGCAACTTAAATTTAATTTAAGTTCTCAATTTTCCAACTCAAATATTTACTTCACCCAAATGTAATCACTGCTCATTAACAACCCAGTTATATAATTTCAGGTAATGTATTTTGTATTGTAACCTTAACGTATTATTTTAGTTTTAATATTAGCCCGACTTAATGACAGGTGGTTTACTCAAACACAATTGAGCCAATTCAGGTGGACCATTTTATATCCAACATAATACACTATTTGATCTCGAAATATGATTTTATCTTGCATTATATTTACTTTCTTTTCTGGTCACCAAGAGAAAATGGTGGTTCAAGTACATGGGAAAAATCTGGAAAATGCATGACAAACAACACTACAAGAAACCTAATGGACGTACTTTTACTGAAATAGAAAGAGCAGGTTAAGGGAACAGGGTGTAATGTCACGTTGATATAATCCACAAAAACAGACTGCCACAAAGCAGAGAGCTGAATGAGACTCATTCAGAACTAAACATTACTTCAACAGTTTTCACAGTGCGTCTGTATGTTGACCATGTGTAAATGCTCTGTTTTTAAGAGAATCTGCGTTTGTTGTCCTGTGAGCAGGCATGTGATCTTCATAAGCTTTTGTTGCAAAATATTATAAAATGAGAATGTATTAACACAGTTTGTCTGATGGTACAAGGATTGTTAATCTGTTCATAATGCTGTGCCCTGTCCAGTTCCTTACATAATCTCTGACATGAGCCCACTGGCTTGCGTCACTCTGTCATTGACAGCTGTCAACACAACACGACCCACACACACACACATACACACACACACACTCACTCACAGGCTGCCGTACTCAGTGAAGCAAATGTGTTTTTCCTCCAACTGCTTTCTTTAGGAACGATGTGCATTGTAAATCAGCCAATGGGAAAAAAGAGATCTGCATATACAGAACAGTATAGAAGCCTCGATTTCAGACCTCATTTCTTGTGCACATCTATCATGAATCATCAGGCCATGAGAAAATGATTTAATGGTCCAATCGAGTAATGGGTTAAGCTCTCAGCATTATGACGGTGGCCTGGGCATGGGTCTGTAATGTAAGGGATAATCTTAATCCTTCAACGTTATGTCAGTAGTCCAAGGGTTCAGTGGGAACAGCCAGGAGATTTTGACAAGTGATTTTCCATGTTTGCACAAGCCTGTAGGATTTTCAGTTTTATTTTGTGTATTTTACCAGCATGCAATTTTGAAATTTTGATCAATATGAATCTAGAAAAGTTGATAAGAATTAAAGAATAATTACTGAAGACCGAATAAAATGTTAGTTTTTATCTGATAAGAATATAATCCACTAAAACTCTTCAGTGCATACTAATTGTTTTACATCAAACACTACATAGAGCATTTCTAAATATTTATTTAATAAATTACTCAGCTCAACTCAGCTTTACTTATATGGCACCTTTCATGCACACATGCTGCCCAAAGTGCTTTACATAGCTATAAATCAATGATAAATGAAAAATTTAATTTGACTTAAAATTTAAATCAGAATCCTAAATCATTCACAAGTTTGTGATGCTAGTTTTAATCTGTAGGCTAAGAACACCGCATTAATTCCTGCTCTTCTTCCACTGCAACTCTTTTTACCGTCCAATTATTAATGTCAGTGAGGCAATAAGAGCTTGCAGTGTATTAGGGTCATTTGGTGAGACAGACATGTACAGGTGTGTGTTGTCACCATAAAAATGTGAACTGACATGGTGGTGGTTAATGATGTTCCCAAATGGGACCATTTATAATGAAAACTAAATTGGGCCAAGAATGCTACCTTGAGGAATACCATATTCTATTTCATGAGTACAAGCTAACAAAAAGCTGTCTGTCAGTTAGACAAGACTAAAACCAGGCCCAGTCAGAAAGACTAATAACACATTTTTAGGATATTTCTCAGCTTTGCAATCTTATTATGTCTTACGAATGAAGCAATACTACATTTGTAGTGCATCGGGAGGAAGTGTTCTGTCTGACAGTGTCTGTCTATTCAGTGCTTATAATAAAATAAGCTACGACAGGGTGCCTGTAAGCTGTTAGTTTGCATTTGGCAAATTGTTCAGGGTGTTCACATTTGACTGTCAGTCTGCAGCTCTTTAATAATATGGTGTCGTTTAGGCAGTGGGTTGATCTTAGGGCTGCGGAGAAGACAGTGAAGGGCACTGGGTGAACAGGCAGAGGCCTCGCTGCCCTATTGTACATGTGCTCTGAGTGACACGTCATCCCCTCAAAGGGCCTGCGAGTGTGGTGAATCAGTGTCCTTGAACTGCTCAACCACAGACAGACAAAGAACAAGCTTTAGCATTCGGCTTGACTGTCTCCCCTCTCTGCCGTGCCCATTGTCCAAGACACCCACGCCAGGCTGCAGCGCTGCACACAGGAAATCAGTCTTGAGCCGCTGTCCGGCCCTTATGGTTATGCGCGTGGTGTGATTGTGCTTGCAGTGTGATTCACACATAATCTTGGCGTCTCAGCAGGTGTCTTTGAAGTGGCCTGTGCGCAGAGGCCATCTCGCAGTGCTGTGAGGAGCGGCAGGCTGCTGGGATGGGCTTTAGCATGGCTGCCCGTCTAACTGTGCCTGGCTTTGATGTCGTAAACAGAGCAGGCAGGACTGGCTGGCAGGGAAGCGGACAGGCAGGGAGGCAGGCAGGGAAGCAGGCAGGCGCGGTGAATGGGATCAGTGGCACTGCGCTGGTCAAGCTCAAGCGAGCCAGCAGCTGCCTGTTTCACACCAAGAGGCAGTTAACACCGCAGCTCATGTCAATAGATATTGACTGCCAGATTGGGAGTGCTTATAAGCATCGGCCTTTTTGTTTGACTGACTCTCCTGTGTGAATTCAGTTTAAATCATCCTCAGTGTCTGAAGTGCAGCTTAGGGGCCAGTCACTCAAGAGGACAACTTGCACAGTCATACACATATACAAATATTGACTTAGGCTGATGGTGTAGGTGACTTCATGGTGTATTTGATCTCCATTGTGTCATGGCTCTGCATTTATTCTCCTTGACCCCCCCTCTCCACATCTTTTTGAAAGCAGCTTATCCCAGTGTGGAAATAACTATATGTTCAGACTGAGGTCTTTTCTCATACAAGAAACTACAGAGGCTGCCTCAGCCGGTCCAGAGACAAACCCTTTTTACTGTTGAGTGCACTGAGCATCCAGGGGCTTGTGCAGCAGTGGAGTGAGAGGGTGTTAGCTGGTGAGGCTGTGTGCACTCAGGGCCTTCCTGCTGCAGATAGGGCTTTGTGAGGCATGCTTGTGTATGTGTATGCCCTGCCCGGCCTGGCACCCCCGCGTCTCTACTCCCACTGCTTTCACCTGATGTGGCACAGCCTCTGTCAGGCCTGAGCGAGCGCCCAGCCAGCTCCGCTTCTTCAGGAGAGATGAAGGCATCTCACAGCTATGCTGTGGGGGTGGGGAAGCTAGCAGCAGCCTAAGCCTGGAGCTATCAGAGGCTGGAGCTCAGAGCCAAAAGCCTGTGGGCTGGATAGGGTGGGTGGAAGCTTGGCTTAACTTGGCAAGACAACCATAGCCACAGCCCTGCACTGCCACCCAATGGCCGGGGCCTGTCACTACAACCTTTAGTTCACCATAACCACAGCTAGTCATAATTACAGCACGCTTCAGTTGTTGTGAGTGCATGTCAGAACAAATTATGTAAGTAATGAGGCTGAAAATGCTAAAGGAGTTGAAACACACTGCACTGCTAATGCTCATGCAGGGAGAACACAAAAACAAACAATAGAGTGCACTCATACAGAGATAGACCTAACCGAAATAACAAGCAACTGTGCACAGTAAGGAAAAGATTAATTATAAATTAACCCTCTCAGTTAGGTTGTCAGAGCCCGCCTCCTGCCTGGATTTCACTCTAATCCGGGCCGACGAGGTGCAGTGCCCTCTATTGTATGTGCGAATCACAAATCGCAGGAGGTGTTGTCTGGAGGAGAATTAATTGTGCATGTTCTACCACTCCCTTTTGTTCATTTTACTAAAATGTAGGCTAATTCCATGTAAACATGGCCGGTCTTGTTGACTCCAGCAGCGCGAGGAGAACAGACACAGATTCCTGAATGAATAGAGTGTGGCTCCGGGGTTAGTGGATTAGAGGCTCTGTGTTAAGGGCCTCTCGCGGGCATGCCTCGGGGACAAGGACATTATCCACATGACACATTACAAGCTCCTAGGCAGATGATTAAAATGGGCAGGGATCTCTGGATTGAACCCCAGCAAAAGTACTTTTGATGCGATCAAACTAGTTTAAAGAGGTTGGTTGTTAAGGTGTATGAGGGATATTAGAAGCTTCTAGTCTTGAAGCTCGATAGTAGACAGTTAAGGCCTGGCTAGAGGCGAGAAGCTGATGTAACACTTTGACATAGTGAATCTACCACCACTCTTTTTTAATTATAATTTTTTATTGCATCTTATTAAGGCAAAAATCATAATATTCCTCCCCTAATTGGTATAGACTTGTGTTGCAATAGCTCCATGCGCTCTGATTGGTCGGCTGCATGGCTGGTTGGAGAAAACCATTACATCGTGAGAAAATATCCCGCGGTGATCTTTCCTCGATTTAGATCAGATAGCGGAGTTCGTCTGGCGCTGCAGTGCACTGTTGGGATGGTGGGACCGAGATGTTGGAGATGTGGAGGAGGGCTGTGAGATAGAGATCTCTGGGGGGGGAGAGACAGAGAGGGAAGGGGTAAGACAGAGGGGGAGGTGGAGGTGGAGAGGGGTGTAGCATCAGTGGCTGCAGTGATAAAGCTGAGAGCAGTGGGACGAGCTGGGAGTTCTGTGTCTCTGATGTCTGTGTGTTCTGTCTGTTCTGTTGTGTTGCCCTGTGGTCCGCTCCTGAAGAGAAGGCCAACGATGGATGAGGCCTGTCCTCTCTGTGCTTTTGTCCTCTATGGCGGGTGAATCACAGGCCTGTCAACAACACAACACCACAGCCAAACCCCCACTGAACACACACAGTCGCTGCCACGGCTCCATCCAGCACAGTGGGCATGTTATGATTCTTTGTGGCCGCAGTGGATTTACTCCTGAGGTTTTTATGGTTTTGAAGTTTAAGAGGCTAGTCAAGTTTTCCAACAGCAAATATGTGTCCTCGTGTGGCTCAATGAGCTTTTGTCATTGCACAAGGCTAGTATTAGTGCTGCTGTGGTGTATTATGCTGTAAAACATGCATACAGGAATCTAGTAGAATCAACTAACCTGTTCTCATTAATTAAAAGGACTAGTGCTTTACTGGCAGAGAAATGGCTGATTGAATCAGCTCACCTGTCAAGCATGTGGGAAACTACAGTGGCAGCAAAACTTGTGAAAAAATGCAAAAGGCATTATCTAGAGCCAGTGTTTAGTGTGTCCTTTCCTGGGCTTCTATAGAAACATGGCGGCGCAATATGGAGGAGGCCATGGAAGAGGACCCATGGTCTATCTAGACAGCTCATTTATATAAATTATTATGATACAATTTCTACTTAATTTATATGATTATTTATATTGTTGATGAATCTGTCGATTTATTTTCTCGATTAACTGATTAGTTGTTTGGTCCAGAAAATGGTGAAAATCTTGATCAGTGTTTCCTAAAGCCCAAGATGACTCCCTTAGATGACTTGTTTTTTAAGAATGACTCAAACCAATTATCAAATAGCGGCTGATTAATTTAATAATTGATTAATCATTGCAGCCCTAAATCTAATGTAACTGAACTGCAACAATTCTTATTTTCAGGTGATTATACATAAATGCAACAATTTATATGAATATTATGTTCATTCTCTGACAATACGTCCTCGTAAGGTTTAACATAAATATACAACTTTTATTTATTCAAGTTAATTAAACCAAATTTTTCTTGTATTTATTGTCAGAACACTTCAGAACTTATAAACATGAGTTCATCTCACTTAAAGAACTTGAAATGATGAGTTGCATGAATGTACTCTACAGAGTTTGTTAATTAAATTAAGTTTCTAAAAAAGCCATGAGCTGTATATTAGCAGATTTCCCAGTGTGCATTGTGTGAGATTCTCCTGAGACCCTTCTTTTTCATAGTTTGAGGAAAACATATGATGGAAACTTGCTATGTGCCTCTAATGCAATATAAGATAAGTTGCAGTTGTTTGTTTCCACAATAACAAAAACACTGGGAAATATGATGATGGTTAGTATTGAATTTGTGAATTCTGAATTGAATTCTGAAAATGTAATATATTCACTGGGAGCAGCTTCACATATTGAACAAAGTGTGCTGTGTGAAATGAAGAATTTAGTGACAAAAAAGTTAAAGGAAACCAAATTTGTTTGACATGTTCATCAGTGTGACTTAACTGCTGTTGGTTTAACTTAATATCTTTAAGTTAGCGAACATATTTTCTCAACTGAATTCATATCACATTTGTTTTACTAACAAATAATTTGTGTTGAATCATTACAAAATTACCTTAACTTTTTCATTTCAGCCAGCTTGAAATTTCAAGGCAGTCCAGACACTTATTATTATATCATATTTTTTAAGTTAAAACAAATAGTTTGTTTTTACAGTGTGGGGTTTGTGGGTATCTGAGTTTTTCCTTATGTAAGTTGTGTTTAGGATGCAAATTGACACCATGTTTACATTAGCTGCTTGTGAGGACTTAAAATGGCCTCCTTCCATACACACACATACACACTTGCATACACACACACCACTCTGTAAATATTCTGCTAATGCTCTGTGGAAGTGAGGATTCAAAAGCCACCGGATGAGATGTTTTTAGAAGCACAGTGCTCTTTCATGTACCAACATGGATCCATGGTGAGGGTGTTGTACAGTGACTTGTGACAGCAAAATGCTGATTTTTTTTTTAACATTTCTTTCATTTCCTTTTCTTCTCCACAGCTCAAATCGAAATAATTCCCTGCAAGATCTGTGGAGACAAATCATCAGGCATCCATTACGGCGTGATAACATGTGAAGGCTGTAAGGTAAGCATCAAGAGACCGAACCTGTTTGTGTCACTGGAGGAAGTGTGTGTGAGTGTGTGTGCTGTTTGTGTGAGGGACAGGAGAGCTGAGGAGGGGGAAAGACGGGGAAAAAATGAAGACGTAAAGAAAAGTTGCTTGCTAGGAAAAACGTTTGAAAATGTTGCTGAAGTTTTACGATGATTTGCAGAGGGTAGTGCGAAGTGTAAACACACAGAACATGATCATTAAAGTGGTCAAGCACCACAGAGGACATCACAGATAACCACAATTAGTAGGACAAAGTCATTCCTCTGCCTTGCTCTGCCTTTCCCTCCCAGGGACATGTCTTTTCACTGTTTCTTTTTTTTTTTCTTTTTTTGCTTCTGCTGCAGCCTGCTCTTCTTGAAATAAAATGATCAAAAGGAGAGTGCTTTGAATTATAGCAGATTGTTGGCTGTTTGCTACAGTGTTGCTTCCATTGAAGCTGCCTTTTGTACTGTTTCAAATGCACCAGCCATTCACAGTGAGGGAATTTTGTGCTTAGAGTGTATTCTTGTCCCTGTGCTTGTCACCAGGCACATCATTAGCATTCCTCAGCCAGCCTGCACCTTTGCTGTTTGCTCGTGTGTGTGTGTGTGTTGTGTGCGTGTGTTGTGTGTGTGTGTGTGCTGGTGTTGTTGTGTGGTGTGTGTGTGAGGAGAGAGAGGTTCCTTTCAGCCGTTCTTCCCAGTGCTCCTCTCCCTCACACACAGGAGCTGCAAGGAACAAAACACTAAAGAATAAACTGCTGAAATCTATCTTTAATGATTGCTAATTAGTCCAAGGCAGAGAGGCCTTTAATGATATGTGCGAGTACAAAAGTTTGGACCATAAATCATAGCATTATTAAAGAGTGCTGCTTGTCACTGGCAGTTATAGCCTGTTTCCATAATGGCTTCCATTATAAAGCAACTTGGCAGCTGTCAGCTGTTTTCTTGTAATTAAACAGCCAATGAGCAGCTAATTAAGACATATGTGTATGGAGCAGTAGAGTGGGGCATGTTAATGATGTGCTGGAATCAATTCATTAAGTCAAAGGATGAGGAATCCAGTCGGTGTGCATTCACAATCCTTTAGCACCGCACATGCCAGTGCTGCGTTAATCAACACTAATAACCCTGCTGAAGAAAAATACCATCCACTGTTATCAGTTCTACCCAAACACACCACCCTCCTGCTGCACACACTTGGTGGAATACAGCGCTCCTTGAATGCCAGATATTACAGCGTAACAGCTAGGAAAATACCATCACAGTGGTGTTATTATCTAATCGGTTTGGCAGAAGAAAAATAAAAATATCACCACTTGGGATAGAATAAATCAGGAATGAATTTTGTCAGCACTAAAGCACTGGAATTGATGCTTCAGTCCCAGTGTTTCCTCCAGTAACTCGAGGTGTTTCAATGCCCCCTTTTCCCCGTGCAGGGCTTCTTCAGGAGGAGTCAGCAGAGCAATGCAGCCTACTCCTGCCCCCGTCAGAAGAACTGCCTGATCGACCGCACCAGCCGCAACCGCTGCCAGCACTGCCGGCTGCAGAAGTGCCTGGCAGTGGGCATGTCACGAGATGGTAAGTGCTTGATGGAAGTGGTGGGTGGATGTAGCAGGGTGGCGTGGTGAGTAGTGAGGAGGTGAAGAGTCCAGGTTCAAGTTCCTGTGTGGGCAAGAATCTGCTCTGCTGAAGTGCCGTTGGACCAGTGCTTCAGTGGGGCTGTTGTGGACTCCCCGTGAAGGCGGGCAAGAGAGGAAAGAAGTTCCTCACAGGGATCAAAATCTCAATTTCCATTTTTAAAAGTTATTGATTGCGTATATTTAAGGATTTAAAACAATTCAGGAATTTATTTATATTTATTCTGAACTGAAAAGAATGAAGAAAGGCTGGATTTTTTTAAAAATGCAACAATCTCTGTGATCTTATTTGGATATCATATACGTTGTAACCACTATGCAGTGGTCTCTGCACACAAAAGGTTTAATTCCTTCAAATTTTGGTCACAAATTTGTTAAATTTTGATGTGGTGCACTTCTCCTTTGGCAAGATAATCCATCCACCTGACAGTGTGGCATATAGAGACGCTGATTAAACAGCAGAGGCAGAGTAAGGCGGGTCATGACTTTGCCCTCCTGGGGAAGGAATTTGAAATCTATATCCCTTGTGAAATAGCCATAGTTCAGTGCCTGGTAAATGTCTTTGTTCAAGATAAAACTGCACATTTTAGAGTGGTCTTTTATTGTGACCAGACCAACGCACACCTGTGAAATAATCACACTGTTTAATCAGCATCTCTATATGCCACACCTGTCAGGTGGATGGATATCTTGCCCAAGGAGAAGTGCTCACTAACATGGATTTTAACAAATTTGTGAACAAAGTTTTAGAGAAATAAAGCTTTTGTGTGCATAGAAGTCTTAGTGTTTTTACTTTGCTTTTACTTTTACTTTTGAAAAATGAGAGCAAATAAAAAAGGGTTGCATTTTATTTTTTGTAGAGGATATTTTTTATATGTAGTGCTGAGCAATATATTGATATTGTGATATGAGGCTAGACATCATTTTAGATTTTGAATATTGTTATATTGTCATAAGTGTCTTTTCCTGGTTTTAAAGGCTGCATTACAGTAAAGTTACATAATTATATAGCTGTTCTGTTATTTGCCTTTACCAAGTCATTATATCCACATTACTGATGATTATTTATCAAAAAAATCTCATCATGTTAGTATATTGTGAAAGCATTAATAGTCATCTCTAAAACAATGTTGTAGTGTCAATGTATTTGGCCAAAATATCATATTTGATTTTGGCCCTACTTAATCAGCCCTAATCAGCCCGTTTTGCTCTTCTCCTTCTATTACCAGAAGATTTTCTGAGCTGTGCTTATCAAAAGAAACCATTGTTTGCTGTAAACCAGGGTGGTGAGCATTTTTTGGCAAACAAAAGAAAAAGTTTTTGCTCTTGAGTAAAAAATCTGTGTATTTTTCAGAGAAAATCAGTAAAAATGATGAGCCTGGGGTATATTACCTGGCAGAGTGAAAAAACAACACCACCAACTCACAACAGCTTAACTAGCTGCTAGCTATTAACACCTATGTGTGTTACTTTGTGTTTATTGTCATTGTGATTTGGTTGTTTATTCATGGCCCTGTATTGATGTGGCACCGTATATTCGGTGTTAGTGGAAACACAAAGAAAACACACACAGATAATGACTGCCATTATTCTCAAAGAGACACAACAGACATATCCCAAGAAAATTGTGACATGAACACATGCTAAGACGTCACTTCATTGTCTGCCTGTAGCAGGTGAGTGCTTTGTCTGCGGGACTAATTTGTTGCTGTGATAGAAACTAGGTTTGATGAAATAGGAGGTTGTTAGAGGTTGTCATTAGAGCTGCTGCAGCTGAGAGGCAGTAATGGGAGCACACAGGTGGGGATGTGTGCTGGAGGGATCCTGCTGCGCCAGACTGGTCCAGACTGGGCCGGCCCAGACTGGGCAGAGCTGAGCAGATTATATCAGAACACAGCAGATCTATTGTGTTTGCAATTTTTAATTTTTTTTTTTAAACACACACAGGAATGCACACGAACAAGTGAAAACATGAACATACATTCACCAGATGTTGGCACATCTTAATGCACACTACTTTGCTTAAATTCAGTCATACACATGCATACATATTCATGAATGTGAATGAACACAGAGGTACATTAGCACTTACGAGTGCCTTTGCGTAGCCACACACACACACACACTTAGGACAGACGAAGGTGACTCTTGCCTTCACTCAACACACCAGAGCCCATCTGCCCGCACTCTCCTCTGTGTCGCTCCACTCGCTTTCCACTGTGCGCAGACAAACACACACACATACACACGTACACACACACTGTGACCGCTGACATACTGCCAGGCCCCCAGAACTCTGGCCAAGGAGTCTCATTCTCAGCACCACTGTTTAGTCTGGAAACCTTGAAACAGGAGGCAACAACTTAGCCTGTCTCATGTTTGAGTGGCCGGTAAGCTGTTAGTCACTTCCCGCCTCTGCTTCTGGGCTTATGAAGCTGTTCAGTTTGTAATAATTTCTGTCATTACTGATCCCTCCTGAAATATGAAGATTTTTTTTGTCATCAGTGTTATCTGTTAAAAGAGTATGTCACCCTTTAGATAGGACTGAGTAATATGGCTTATGAATATCACAGTATTTTTAGGCTATTGTACAATACAGGATATATATCTTGATACACACGTTTTCTCTAAAACAACATACAGTGAATTCTCAAATAGTGCAAACATATGATGAGTACCACAGTATTTTTGAGACAATACTTCTATTAATATAGCAACAATATGACTATTGGTGCTTTCACAAAATATCAACACAATGAGTTTTTTGGAAAATAATCATCAGTAATGTGGGTATAATGACTAAGCAGGTAAAGGCAAATAACAGTCTGTTAAATTCAGACAATTACATCACTTTAACGCAGTCTTTAAAACCAGGAAAAGACAACACCTGTGCCGCACGTAACGATATAACAATATCCAAAATATCTAGTCTCATATCATGATATCGATATAATATCAATATATTGCCTGGCCCTACTCTGTAGTACAGAACTGTGCTGCACATCAGTCACATTTTGACATAGATTGGTGGAGTGTTACTGTGTCAGGGCAAGGCACAAATTGACAAATGATCTCTGAATGTGGCACACAATTTATAACGAGTAGGGAATTAATGTGCCAAAAAAAAAAATCCCCAATTCAGTCCATTTCCCATGTTGTCTAAACAACTCATTCTGTCTCAGACTCAGACGCCAAGATTTAGTTTTTCTACAATTCAGCCAATAGTGTGAGATAATTCTCTGAGCACTGTTTCAGGCATTTTATAGACTTGTGTCAGTATCTTGGAACAAGACTGGGCAAAGGAAACTGCTTCATTAGAATTTTAAAAATTACATTTGATTTTAGAAAAGTATTGTATTGTCAGTCTATTTGTGTACGGCTATTTTACTTAATGGAGGGTAAAACAGTGACAATTGCATTTAAAGTGATGTATAATTTCTTAAACATCCACTCATAGGGCTTTCACATTATTTGCTGAGTTATTATTACATATTTCTAGTAACATATTGGTGCCACATAGGGGTGTCGCAATTTACTGGTATTGGCGATAACCATAATATTTAAAAAGAGAAATATTGATATTATGATCATTTCATGTAAATAATCCAATGCCTTTTAAACACAGTGTGCTCTTTCCGATCTCGCTTTTTTTGTACACTTTTGTAAAGTTATGGTTACAGACTCTCTTTCTAACTCCCTACACTTATATTATGAGTATAATTCATTCACCAAAAAAATGGCAAAATGTACAATAAACAAAGTTATAGATTAATTTGATGGATAGCATTTTTTTAAAATTCTTTAGCTATTGCGATAATATTGTTATCGTGAAGTTTTACGGCCATGACATGTACAGCCCTGGTGCCACACATAGAAAATAAAAACACACAGCACTTCAGTTATATTTGATTGTTTGTGATGTTTCACCTGAGTCTCACACATGTTTTGTCCTGTTAATCACAGCGGTGAAGTTCGGCCGCATGTCGAAGAAGCAGCGAGACAGCCTGTATGCCGAGGTCCAGAAGCACAGGCTGCAGCAGCAGCAGCGTGACCACCAACAACAGCCTGGGGAGGCGGAGCCGCTCACACCTAGCTATGGCCTCTCAGCCAATGGCCTCACAGAGCTCCATGACGACCTCAGCGGCTATATGGACGGTCACACCCCTGATGGCAGCAAACCAGACTCGGCGGTCAGCAGCTTCTACCTGGACATCCAGCCATCTCCTGACCAGTCAGGCCTGGACATCAACGGCATCAAGCCGGAGCCCATCTGCGACTTTGCCCCCGGCTCTGGCTTCTTCCCTTACTGCTCCTTCACCAACGGAGAAACCTCCCCCACCGTGTCCATGGCTGAACTAGGTAAGGAGCAGGAGAGAGGCAGGGGGAGACGAGAGGAGAGACAGCAAAATGGAGGAGGGGGGAGAACAACTCAACCGTGGGGCAAACGACACAAAGGTTGCTTAAAATAGCAGGAGGTTGGAGACTCATCTCCAACACTCATTAAAAGAGCCTCTTTTTTGTAATTAGTTTCCATTAATTAGGGCCAATCAGGATCCAGCAGGGCAGGCGTCTGGGGAAATCATTTTTTTAGGCTCCCCTGTGCCTAGGAACTCCTTTTAACAGATGTGTTTTCAAAACCATTTAAATTCTTATACTCAATATTTCTCTCAGAGAAAATGTGACCTTTGTTTCAGTGAGTAACGTGGCGCCCCTCCTCCTCGCCATGCATTTGTGTCATAACTAGATTGGCTTTGCCTCAACCTTAAGTTATGAGCTTCCTGCAGGCAGTAAAAGGAAATGTCAACAAGCCTTTTCCCAGTCAAAAAAAAAGCCCACGCGTATCCGCCTCTCCTCCTTCTTGAAAGCTCAGTAAATAAATCTTCTTTTCCTGTGGCATATTTCATCAGTGAGGTCTTCACTTTCACATAGCCTTGTGAGCAACATTCAGATCTCAACTGTGATCTTCTGGGTTTGTGACGATGCTTGTGTTGCAGAGCACCTGGCCCAGAACATCTCCAAGTCACACATGGAGACATGTCAGTACCTGAGGGAGGAGCTGCAGCAGATGACCTGGCAGGCCTTCCTGCAGGAAGAGGTGGAGAGCTACCAGAGCAAGGTAACTCGACCACAGCCGGGCCTGTGCTGGCCTCCGCCGCGGTTACAGTAATCAAATCCATTGTTTTAAAGCAGATAACCCACTCTCTGTCCTATCTGTCTCTTAGCCCCGGGAAGTCATGTGGCAGCTGTGTGCTATCAAAATAACAGAGGCCATTCAGTATGTGGTGGAGTTCGCCAAGCGCATCGACGGCTTCATGGAGCTGTGTCAGAATGATCAGATAGTGCTGCTGAAAGCAGGTATGACAGCCTGTCAACATGGCCTGCTGCCGTCAAACTCACCCACCACCACCACCACCACCACCCCCCTCTGGCATTGTCACAAGGGCGTAGCTGACCTGACTGCACAAAGCCCTCTTCTTCACACGCACAGACAGTGTCACAGAGAGGAGACCCCACCCTGCCTGTTTCCTCTCTCTGTCTCTGTCGCTCTCCATTTTCCTCCGTTCATTACATCCAGAGCAGGGATGGACACAGCATTAGATAAGCAATGTGTTCCTGAGCTCAGATAATACCTATCATGACGGCTGCCATTTCCCACGTCTGCTTATTCAAACTGCTCTCATGAAGATGTACTTACAGAATATTAAATGCAGCCATGGCTGTGTGCACACTGTCACCTGTATTTATGCATAAATACAAATGCTCACACAGGTACAAACATACCGCACACATGCAGCAAACAAACACCTCTCCTGGGTCTTTTCCCTGAGTATTATTTACATTAGCACAGCCAATATGAATAATGAAATAAAGACTGAGATCCCTTGTCAGACATGACATTTTAAAACAGTAGCATCTCCCATAGAGGCAATAATGGCTTCTGTTACATTTTCTTGATCCTCTTATCCACTCCCACAGAGTGTACAAATTGCAGGATGGAAAAAATTCCCCTACCTATCTTGCTAAATAAAGGTTGAATGAATAAGTACTGTCACCACTGAATGAAGCACAATTTTTATCTGGCATGTCATTACGGAAGAATAGCCTTCTGTCTATGATATTATCATCTGCAGAGGTGTTTTTTTCCTCCCTCTGACGGCAGGCTTCTTTATTTCAAAGTGGTTGTGTTACTCATGTTGTAGGAGAATAGCACAAAGCACAATCATGTGTTTTGCATCCCTGACTGATGTGTAACTGTTAGAGAGGGGAAAAAAAGGAAAAGAAACAAAGCTCAGATTCAGCATCTTGTTCCTGTCTGTCTCCACAGGCTCTTTGGAAGTTGTGTTTGTCAGAATGTGCCGTGCCTTTGACTCGCAAAACAACACAGTCTATTTTGATGGAAAGTATGCCGGACCTGATGTGTTCAAGTCATTAGGTAAGTGGTGTGTGTGTGTGTGCACGTCTGCATGAGTTTGCATGTGTGTATTTGTGTGCCGCTGTGTTTCTTACAGTGTCTCACTCCTTTCCTCGGTGTAATAGCCAAAATTAGAGTGTGCTGTTCTGTTCTACACAATGCTGAAGGCCTGGAAGCAAACTCTGAGCACTCATCCCTGCCTCACCTGGCATTGCTGTCTCTGCAACGGTTATTTATGGTAGAACAGAGACGTTAGTGAGGCTCCGCTGCATATGGCTCCTGTAACTGTGGAATAAATAAAGCCAGACGGAGTGTCTTTAGGGAGAGCGCTATCAAAACCATCATTGATAGTCTGACATAAAACATCTCAGGCAAAAGCAAATAGCATTCGTGTTTGACTGCCGTGACATTAGTGAGACTCTCCACCATGGATTTTCTCGCATTTCCAACCGCCTTTTGACAAAAAAAAAATGTAAATGCGTCCCATAGTGGCTGTAAAAATGCTGAATTCTGTTTCACAGCGCAAGTTTGCCATCCCCAGTAACTCCCTGTTTGCGTGCACATATGAGTGAGCATGTGTATCTGTCCCAGCGTCGAGAGTCCCAGTGTCCTGTGTGTTCTGTGCAGAGGGGTCCGCAGCGGGGGAGGCAGAGTGATGGGCTTCCCGAGCCGCGGTGGCATCCGCCTGTCTCTTTCTATCCTCGATAATTGATTTAACTAAAAGCCTCAATAGTGACCTCATTTTGGCTTGCATAACACCACCCAACTGCCAAAAGTGACTCGTCTGGGGGCAAAACTCAGTAAAAGCATTGCCTGTTCTGCTTAAGACGCTCCCATGTGCTGTCAGCATGCCGCTCTTTTTCATTCCTTCCCCTTCCTCTCCCCTCCCCGTGTGCCTCTCTCCCAATAAAGATCAAGAGCGAATGTTGTTCTTTGGTCTTCCTCATCCTAAGCCCTCTCTCTGTGTCCTTTGCTGTGGCAGGCTGTGACGACTTGATCAGCTCCGTCTTCGAGTTTGGGAAAAACTTGTGTTCTATGCACCTGTCTGAGGATGAGATCGCCCTGTTCTCCGCCTTTGTGTTGATGTCTGCTGGTAGGTGTCACTCACAGTGCAAAGTGAAAAAAAAAGCCACACATTCACCACAACAAGGAGCGCTGTGCCCTCCTGTTTCTCTCTATCAATTAATATCTTCTGTTGGAGGCAGTGCATCATTACTTTTCACACGAGCCAAGTTGACTCAGGGTTCCTAAGCTTTTTCAATTTCAAAATTCCATACTTTTCCAGACGTCTTAGTAGATTTTTCAGGCCATATCTAGCTTTCTGCTCACATTTGGAATCCTAAACAAAAAAAGTCCTTATATTTGGGATTGTCACACCAGCTTTCGGAAAACTTAAAGGCATAATATGCAACATTTTCCTAAAAAAAAAAACAATGTATTGACTCATAGGAGCATAATCCTTTTCAATAATCGTTTATGACTCATGAGATGTATGTTGGTGGCTGTATCTGCAGAGACTCTGCCCTCTGCCTGTATTTTCCATTATTTTGCTGTACTCGGTTTACCAACCCAAAATGTCTGTATTTGACATCCTGGGAATGACACACAACAATGAACTATTTATTGGGTGCTTTCACAAACAGGTCAGAAAAAATCCTACTGACGCTACCTTTAAATTTACCCATTCGGCCCAAAGAAGTAAACTAAGTGTTACCTTAACTCATATTATTTTCCCTTAACATATTATTCACTGTCTTCATGGAAACGATGATAAACACTGCCATAAAAATATGTTTTCCTCACGCTTTTCTGGTAACTACATCACTGCATAACTCATATATGTTCTGACCACTTGCCTGACCGAGCAAGCGGTAAAAAAGAATTAAACTGATTAACAATTTTGATAATCAATTGATCATTAAAGTAATTTTGTCATGCAAAATGGCAGAAAATGCTGTTTTCAGCCTCTCAAATATGGAGATTTCCCTCCCTTCTTTGTTTACCATCACAATGAGACATTTAAAGACATCAAAATTTGATGGACATTTTTCACTATTTGCTGACATTTTATAGATGTTGCAGCCCTAAATTAAATATGATAATTAACTTAAATCTTTGTTGTTGTTATTTGATAACCAGTAATAAATAAAAAAGTGAAAAAAGCCCTTTACATTGACCCCTGTATTATGATGCTATGTATACATGCCACATTTTCTACCAAAATGAATGTAGTCACAAATGTCTGGATTTGGTTTAGTTACTTGGAGCAGAGCTGTGTTTCAGGCTGTGACGTACAGGTGTAGAGGCGGCTCAGTGTAGGAGTGTGCGTGAAGTCGTACGCCATACTTCCTGCCTTGCTTTTAATCACGTCAAGCTTGCTGTGGCCCACTCTCTGTTACACTTTGGTAAACACTGTGGCTGCGCTGGCTGCCTGCTCCAAACACCACGAAAAACACTCTGCTTGTATGATCATTTTATTTTTAGAAATTCTGAATTTTATATTTTAGAAAACAGAATAGCGGCAATAGTCTGGAAACACAAATATTTTTCCATACTTTCTTTTCTTTTTTCCAGACCTGAAAATGACTGAAATAAAATTCCATACTTTTCCACACTCCATAGGAAGCCTGTTGACAGTTACTGGGTCTCCAATGAGTTTGTACATTGACAAAAAGTTGTGATCTTTTACCTTCCAGACCGGTCCTGGCTTCAGGAGAAGGTGAAAGTGGAGAAACTCCAGCAGAAGATCCAACTGGCCCTCCAGCACGTCCTGCAGAAGAACCACAGAGAGGATGGTATACTTACAAAGGTACAGTGCCATGCAGCACACACTCCATCCATTATCCCTTAAAGTGGCTGTCTGCTAAGCACGTTCGACCCTTGTAGCAGTGTAATCTCCCACTGTTTAGGATCTTTATCCACAGGCCATCAACCATTTTCAGTGCATTAGATTAAACCAGCACAGATTTCAGGGGAAGCATTCATAATGTTACATGAAATGCCTTTTTATCAGCAGGGAAGTGGCAATTTATCAATTGTACCAGCTCCATAATACGAAGTGTCAACTTTTCCTCGTGCCTTAGCGCTTGTCTCAATATTTACAAGTCTGTTTGCCCCTGTGTGAGAGGGAATACACTGTAGGGAGGAATGTTTTTCACTACCACTGCTCCATGTCCTTGCTTCCCTGTGAATCTAAACAGCCTGTCTCCTCTCTCTCCACAGTTGATATGCAAAGTGTCGACACTGCGAGCGCTGTGCAGTAGGCATACAGAGAAGCTTACAGCTTTCAAAGCAATATACCCAGACATTGTGCGTGCCCACTTCCCCCCCTTATACAAGGAGCTGTTCGGATCAGACTTTGAGCAGTCCATGCCCGTTGACGGGTAGCAGCCCTGCCAGGTGCCAGTGTGCCCACCGTAGGGGAATGTGGAGGAGGAATCTGAGACACTTTATTGGTGCCCTGCACAAACCAGAGCGGACAGATGGCACGCTGTTCAACTTCTTCTTTTACATCGGAGGGGAGGGCTTAGGGAGTTGATTCTCAAGGTTTACTTTATTGAATTTAGTTCTCTCTTTGGAAGACTTGTGGGACCCGACAGCCCATGGGACATGAAGAGGAGATAGGGACAAATAATTTCTGTCTGGTTGAACTTGACCCTCTTTTGCGCATTTCCGACATGGAAGTTATGATTCACTTCATTTCATTCATGCATTTTCACCAGTATTTATTGCATCACCATTATTATGATTTATCTGTGCATCAGACTTGCATCAAGCTCGCTTTTGGAATTTAAATAGCTGAAGACGTCTTCAATTAGAAGATATAAATCCACATCAGTATTATTTTTCAGAGTAAGCTCCCAAAACAGTTTAAAGTATTTTCATATTCAAAACTTTAAATCTGCTTCATGCACTAGATCCCCAAGCTGATATCAATATCTGATAAAAATGCGCACATTTTGGTCAAGTTCAGCCGTTTTTCTCTTGTGTTCGGTCGAATCTTTTGGACGCAGTTCCTGGAATGAAAACTCACAGCGACTTTGAGGGAGGGTCTGTCGGCATGGTGATGCAATCGGCACCTCTCTATGGACAATCGTTTAAAAAAGAAAAAAAGAAACATAGAATTCTGGTAATTCTAATGAAAACGCAATGATTTTAGCTGTCAAAGACTCCATCCACCATTGTTGCATAGTGAAATCATGTAAGGCCATCTGCTATTAATCCTTCTCTGGACAGGTGCCCTGGAGAAGCACAGGGCACCAACACAATGAAAAGGGTCCATTCCACCTGTTTTATAATGTACTACAGGGTATATGGTCATAAGTACTTACTATACAGAAAAAAGTAATGTTTATAGAATCTATTTTAAATAACATGTATGATATTAGTAGTTAGACCATTCTTAATTGTTGAATTGATAAGGCACTTTTATTTACACCTTTCTTTAATTTAAGACTTGTATATTTACCTAGTGATGTGTTGCATGTGCACAAGAAATACAAGTTGAACCATGGTCACAGAGGCTAGTCCTGGGAGCTGCAGATGATACTGGTCTGGAAGTGTAAAGGGCTGTCTGTTAGGATTGCTGGTGTGGCTGCTGGCTGCTGAACAAAGAGGCAAAAAGAGGATGAGAAGGCAGGTTAGAGGAGCTCTGTCACCTGTTACCTCAACAACCGCCTGTCAAACACCTGTCAAAATGTAGCTCTGATACTCCTTTTAGAGAGTATGCATGCACACAGCAACAGCCAACAAACCCTGTACTGATGCTCGTGGCTTTCTTGATCTTTGTTAGCAGCGTTTGTTTAAACATTTTTGGGTTGTGCTTTATTTCACAGTACTCTAATAAGACGTAACAAGCTGTACTTTGTATTAAATTGGACAAACAATACTACTGTACTATAAACTAAAGTATATTATTTACCACCGTTAGACTGTTATTAGACTTTATTAGAGGGTAATTAGGGACACATTACAACAGAACAGCGCTGTAAACTAAAGTGTATTCTTTCCAACTATTAGACCTTTATTAGTCTTTATTTGAGAGTAATTAGGGACATATTTTAACAGAAATGCACTGTAAACTAAAATGTATTTTTTTTCCTCTAAGAAAGTCTAATGAGGGTCTAGCAATGGTATATACTTTAGTTTACTGTGCAGTTCTGCTGTAATGTGTCCCAAATTACCTTCTAATAAAGCCTAATAAAATGTCTAATACTGTCTGATTAAGAGCATATTATTTCTAATTTTGTCTAATTTGATACTAAGTACAGCTTCTTACGATTTATTAATGTACTGTAAATATTTGGTGCTAATTTACTGTGGAAAACCTCACATATTATGGAAAGACGAACATAAGAATCAAACATCATCGCAGCCAGATATTACAGATCAACACTGAGTAGCCTCAAGGTTGGACTGGAAAGATCACACACAGACTGTAATCCAATTGTTCCATCTAGTGGAAGGTGAAGATACAGCAAGCGAGTTAACAGCATAAGCATGACAAAGATACGAGGTCTAACCTTTCAAGCACATTTCTGAGCCTCTGTCAGGATATTTTGAGTGTTTTTTTTTTTTTGTTGTTGTTGTTTTTGAGCAAATCTTTCTGCCTTCTCACCACGGCCTCAGCCCAGCAACGCCACAACAGGACACAGAAGGAAAACAGTGAAGGGAAAGAAGAAGTGAATATTCAAAGCCTTGTCTGGTAGTAAAGCTTCTATTTTTGTAACATGTTTTGGTTAATAAACTCATGAAAGAGAACGAGGGAGAGAAAAAGATGTCAGGTAGCACTTAACTATATTCCCGCAATAATTAGACTAGCTGTTGTTTGTATGATTAGGGGAGAAACATAAAAATGGTAGGACAAGTGCTATTTTCAGAATGCTTTGTTGTTGTGTTTCTGTTTTGTTGAGTGTGTCTTTTCTTGTCAGTGTGGTAGTAAAGTGGTAGAAAAAACCCTGGATGTGCCAAACAGTAGTCGTCGCTTCCGCTTTTCCAGTCTACTCGTCTATAATGTAGACTCCTAAGACATTCCAGCAATCTCAGTAGCGGCTTCTAGAAATATCTTTGAAAAAAGAGCAAAAAAAGAAAGAGAAAAAAAAAAAGAGAAAATATCCCTTTAGAAACCCAACAAAGCATGTTAATACATCTGTCACCAACCGTAACATAGAATCCAGTTGTTTGTCTTTTGTTTTGTTTTTTTCTGTTTGCACACTATCATTCCTCTGCCGTGCAATTTGTACAAGGCGTTAATGCCTTGTGCTGTCACCCCTCAGGGACGAGTTTCTTTTGCGCTTTCTGTTTTTGAGAGGACATTTGTTTGTATTCATTAGATTTAGTTTGTGTTTTTTTTTTTTTGTCAGGGATGTTCCATGAGAAGTGGTTGAGATTTAACATTTGAATATCATCACTGAGTGGTTCAGAGTTTCACATCATTGGGGCCTCCAGCCACTCAAAGACCACCACTGCGCCCCGCACGGTCAAGAAAATCTCATTTGTAAAAAAAAAAACCAACAACAAACCCCATCACTTTTACAAACCGCAGTTTTATTAGTACACAGCATATTACTGTCATACAAAAAAAAAATCTGTTTTGGTTTCAAATGGTGTCATCAGGGTCTTTAAAAAAATGATAACCCTCTTTGTTAGAAAAACCAAATATTCTTATGCAATACTAAATCTGTTGTGTTTGGGTTGTAGTAGATATGCTGTACCTAAGTAATAATCTCTGTTATTATGATCCAATGCTATTTGGATATGCACAAGCCCTCTTACGACTAGTAAACCTCAGTCTCCCAGCAAAAGAAAAAAAAAAAAAAAACCCAGTCTGGAACAACTGCTAGACAATCCAGGTTGAGAGGCCCAGCGGCCCGGCAAGAGCAGCGAGGAGGATGAGGTGTGAACGCTCAGGGAGGTAACAGGTAGACCGAAGAAGCAGCTCGCTTTCCTCTGGACAGTTGCAGAGCATTTGATTAGCTCCTTTTGTGAATTTATGAGGTCTTTAAAAGCACTCAATTGATGAGAGGAGGTGGCATAGCACACTGAACATGCAGTACAGCACTTAACTGGTCAGAAACTGATTTAAAGAGATGGAGATTTGGCTGATTTCCTGTTATTTGTTTGCAAAAAAAAAAAAAAAAAAAAAAAAGATTTGTTTGATGAGGATTATTCAGTTTTCTTAAACTGTTGTAATATCGCTTGATGGTCACATAAAACAAATATGATCAGCAAAGGTCTACCACCAAAACGGAAAATTTTGTTTTTCATTATAAGTGGTTGAGTGGCATGTAACGTGTTCTACAATATAAAACAAGCAATACGCCTTGTGTTACAATTACGGGTCTCTACAGTGCAGTCATCATCCTTTTTTGAATTGACTTGATTCATTCAGATGTCTCAGACTGATAACGTTTACTCTCAGTCTAGAACAAAAAATAATAACAAAGCCCCATCACTCTGTTTTCATCTTCTTATGTACTGGTATGGTTGGCAGGATAGCAGAAAATGGTCATCAAACACTCTTGTGTCTAACTATAAACTGCGCCTTCACACAGGCCTGTAAAGTGATGTCCTTCTGTATATTCTCACTTGAGATAATCCCAATTTAAGTAAAGGGATTGATGCTAAGTGTGCTATTCAATCAGTGTATAGTATTCAGTAAAATGTGCTGGTCCTTCTGTCTCTGCTCTGTTGTCTGTTTGTAAAAAGCAATAGTGTGTGTGTGCGTGTGTGTATGTGTTTGTTCTCACGGTGTGTGAATAAAATAAACCCCAGACAAGGCTTTAATAATTACCAGAGGAACAGGGTTATGTGGACAAGGAGGTCTTGGATTATTTTTGTTTGTTTTTTTTGTTTTTTTTTTTTTGTTTTGTTTTGTTTTTTTGAGAAAAAAAGGTTTTGGAAATGCTGAGCTTGATCCATCCATAATAGGTGTAGGTTTTTAAAAGCATGACATAATGTCTTCAATAATTCATTGGTCTGCACAAGGCTGTGAGGCGACACTGGCCCGGCCTCACAGTGAAAAACACTTCAGTTCGAAATGAACTGAGATGAATCCTGGACTGTAAATTGTGAAAAATTAGTCCTTTTGACCATAAATTGTGAAGATCAGAGTTATGTCACGCTTAAAAAAAAAAAGTTGTGCCGGAGTGTCGGTGGTTGTGTTACCCAGAATTATGAGTCAGTCATCACATTTTTAACAGAACTCATTTTCCAAAGCACAGCTGATGATAAGGATTTATGATTAAAAATACGTTTAAGAATATAGTTTAAAAAAAAATGAAAAGCAACTTTTAGCCATAATCGAATGTCAAGCAATAATATATGTCTGTGTATTATTTTTGATTCTTTTGTGCATAATAGTCTTTGAACATCTGCATGTAAATACACCTCTTATTTATCACTTTTTTTTTTGGTTTATTTTGTGTTGATTTTGTGGATGTTTTTATGTTTCATCTGTATATTTGACCAGTTCTGTTCCCAGGTGGAGAACTAAGAACTTGACATGGCCTGTATGCTGTATATCTTATTTTCTCTCTCTTTCTCTCTCCCTCATTCTCGGCTGTTTATCCACCATATTTAATGTTATTATTGATCACATGTATAAAGGTAGCTTTGTAATTTCTGTCTGTATAGGTAAGAGGAAAATACTGCTACTAAGGCCTACCCAGTGAAAATATTTATCTGTTTATCAATTACACCATATTGTACGATAACTCTGTTTCTAGTTTGCTTCCCTCCTTTAGGATTAGTTTGATAGAAATAGGGTGTGCTGACATTATTTTGTGTTGCCCTAATGTGTGGTGCTAGGTAAGTTAATTTTGTGAACAAAGTATTGATTCCTAAGCCAGGCCGCCCTATTAGTCCATTCATTACATTGCATATTGATGTATTATTGATATTAGGACTCAATAAATAATAATGATAATGAAAATGATAGTGGTAAAATTACCCAGCCAGCACCTGTATCAGTGTGCTTGTCTCGGGATAAGGCACTTATTTCCTTCTGACTTATAGCAAAGCTAGTATCTGCTAATTAACAAGCTATTTAAGGTTGCTTTTCTGGTTTGTGGAAAAATGATAATATTCAAACTGAAACAGCAGTATTGTGTTTTTCTTTGTCTGATTGTAAAAACCACTCACTGAGGCTATAGTTTGTCAGGTTTTAAGATACTAAATATTTACCTCTCTTGTGTCTGCATAGTTCTTCACCTGATGCAGGGAAGTGGTGCTTGGATTTTATTAATAAACAGAGCCTCGGTATGCTTTTGTTATTCCCCATTTTAAGACTATCCTGAAAGTGGTTTCTTCTTCAGACCAGTGGCATAAACCTTTTTGCACCACATGAAGTGTTACAAATGTACATGAAAGAATTGCCATTTGAGGACAAAGTTGACCTTTTCTCTCCACTCTGTAGCAAATATCAGTGAGAATATGCTTGCAATAATATACAACGTATCACACTGAGTGCCTCTCGGTGTTACAAGATGCATACATGGTTTTTTGATTGTCTTTTTTTGTGGTTTTTCCAGACGTGTACTGAAGTGACAATGTATTTTGTACATGAGGATGAATTCTCGCTCTCACATGCTTCAGATGTTTTTTCAGATTCTTTCTTTATGTGATGTTAATCATTTTCATGTGGGTTGATGCGCTATGTTTAAAGGGTTTCAGTGTTTTGATGGTCCGTTTAGAGTGTACATGTCACCCCTCACCTTATTTGAGAAACACAACTGGGAAGTTTGTTTCATGTTGATCTCGAATGGTCAAATAAATGCTCGCAACACAAAAGATCACCTGCACTTTTTTTTTTTTTTTTTTTGATTAGGTAAAAACTAACAGGCAATCCACATCTTTTTTGTTTTTTTTTATCAACTTTTTTCTTTTTATTTCACTGAAAACAGAAGATTTACTAATGCATTGTATATCAAGTATTTGTATGTGTTTTATAGAAGAGACATACAACACATCTGGATTTCTTTAATGTTCTGTGTTCAATGTACGCTCAGTCGGTTGGGGGTAACTTAACATGAAGGGTGGGTGAAGCACGGGTGGATTCTTTTTTTTTTTCCATGCAAAAAGCAGTACAAATTATGGGAAAGCCGAAACTAGTGTGTGGTTGTCACAAATTTCTAAGTCACACGTTTGCTACTGATGTTAAAATGGGGACAGATGATCATGTACCTTTTTATCCAGCTCTTTTGAACTCTCTTTAGCAGGTAGTCTATTCACAAACGTAGTTTTGCTCCTTCTTGTCTGATTCTTAAATATGAAAATAAGTATTTTGATTCATTTTGTAAATACAGCTGTAAAGAAAAATAAGAAATTTAATGTTGTCTTTTAAATACTTTTCATTCTAATATGAATGTTGTTATATTGTACTTAGAAACTGTACCTTTAATATTACCTTTATTAAAAGTGCATTGGACACATCGATTTTAGATGTGCTTTATGTGCTGTTATCCCATAATAAAATTTACCGCTTGTAATGGGCTTTTATTTCCTGACTCTTTATCTGTCTCTGTGGTCTGCTCTCTCTCTAAATCACTCTCTTTTCAACTTAATTCATCAAATTGGGGCAAATTGGTCTAATTAGGACATTGGAGTTTCAGTATTTAATCAGAGGTGGTCAGAGCCTCACTTCACTATTCTTCAAACTCTATGAACAAATAATGTAATTCATGGAGTTGAATACTTACTTAAATCTGTGCAACTGGTAATGATATCTGAGCACAGGTAGGTATTAAACCACATACAAAAACATATGTGAAGAAAACCTACTAGTCCAAGACAGTTTTATCCAAGACATACTATTGCTAAACCATTTAGCAGTGAACTTCATTGTAGTTGTCATGACTTACAAAAAACCCTGTCAGTCTAACAACGATGGCATTGAACTGTATAATTAAAAAAATATGTTACCATGGGCAATTCTGTCCCATTAGAGAATTATGAAAGAAATCTGTGGTAACTTTAAAGTGTAAAATCTGGAGCTGACTGAGAATGCAAAGGATCTCCCTTAAATATCACTCTCAGCGTTTTTCTCAAGTCATGACACAAACTTGGCAAATTCTGCCAGGTTGAAATTTCTAAGCTTTCAGGGAAACAGGTAAATTATTTTAATGATTTTAATTTCCCTGCAGGGAATATTAATGTTTCATCTCATTTTCCATTTGGACATGGTGATGAAGCACTATAAACTGCAATATGATAATGTTGTGAAATAATGTGTATGAATTTTTAATTATTTTTTCATATGTACCAATCAATGTGAGTTTGTTAAAATATTTGCAAAGGTGTCAATATTTTATTAGCCTGATGCAAAAGAAAAAGCTGAACCAAGAGGAGGTTTCAAGCTATTTGTGTTCAGATAGCTAATGCACATAATGCTATTATTTTTGAGGAATTATATTTTAATTACATGTTTTAATTCAGCTCACCCAAATAATGGTGCATGCATCCTGGCGTTAAAGCCAGATGTGGATATGATCATTATTTAGGCTGGAAAACACAACAGATCCAGGTACATCTGCCTATGAAGTGTCTGCACTGGAGCTGGGAAACATCTTCAGATTTACTCTTATTTACAGACCCTTTGAGTGCAGCCAAGGACAGTATTTGGGATCATATTTATTCGTATTGAAGATCTTATTTGAGGGACCAGTATTCAAAAGCGCAGTAAGGCAGATCGACTACAGGTAATGTCCGGAGGGGGGCAGCAATGCACGCAAAGTGCGTTACGTCAACATAATTTCACCACACGAAGAGTGTCGCCTGTCAAACGTTTGTTAGCTGGCTAATGCTAACCGACTTATTAACAGTAACATCAATGCTGTTATCCCTGCGGACCGGTTGACAGTGACAATAATGGAGATAGTATGGTAAGTAATGTTTTCCCTGCAATCTTTTGCGGAGCGCCGGTTGAAGATTTTGTGACAATTCATGCAATTGAACGAGCCTCACTTAACTTTGGGTTAGCTAACGTTAGCGAACAAGATAGGTAGCTTAACCACCACGTCCCAGAGTTGTGTTGTGACTGATAGCTAAGCTAGCTATGTTAACCAACGGTAGCTAGCTACTTGCATGATAAAAGTACGCTTAACTGTACAGTTATAGCTATCATTATGATTATTATTAGTGAGCGAGTGTGTACCGGGGAAGACTAAACGAGGGAACAACATCAGGCTAACACTAACGATCGCTAACGGTCAAGCCAACGTATTGAGACAGGAAGTTAGCGATAAATTAGCTAACTGTTAACTTTGGTATAACACGGTGCTTCTTTAATCGAACGATTTTTCAAACTGTTTTTTTTAATATATATATATATATAATCGTTCGCTAAGTCTTAAAAATACCCCAGTAGCTAAACGATAGAGTCACAGTCAGCGTTGAGAACAAATAAGTGAGATTCAACAACTTTAGCATAACGTTAGCTTTTATTTTGAAGGTTTGAATGGGAAGTAGCGTTTACCGTCATTTTAACTGACTTGATGTCGTCCATCAGGTTCACTCCGTTGTTACGGACAACGAACGTTTTGAGACATCCTGTCGAGCAGCGAGATGAATTTGAATTACACTTAATATTAACACAATATTTGTGATTTTATTGTGATGCAGTCTTTAAAAGCAAAAAAAAAAGGCAACACTTATGACATATCACGATTTAATGATATCCAAAATGTAATAAAATAATACATGTGTGTACAGTATGATTTATTTATTTGACTTTTTCTGCAAGTATGTCCATTCCTTGAATTGCGTGTTTGGTTATTAAAGTGCTAAACATTAATACCTGATTAATATGCAAAGACTAATCGATCATTAAATCAGTTGCCAACTATTTTGATAACTGATTAATCCTTTTGAGTAATTCTTTAAGAAAATCAAAATTCTCAGCTTTCAGCTTCTTAAATGTGAACATTTTTTGGTTTCTTTACTCCTTTGTGACAGTACACTGAATATCTTACGATTGTGAGTAAAACAAGACATTTGAGGATGTCGTCTTGGGCTTTGGGAAACACTGATCAGCATTCTTCACCATTTAAAAACAAATTTCAAACAAATTTCATATTAATATAATGACCACAATTATCCTTGTTACCATTATTATCACAGTATTGTTAAAACATGCTGAAAATGTTCAAGAAGTACTAATAGACACACTGAAATCATTTCATCAAGTTTTATATCGACAACCACACAATTTAAAATGGCATCATATCCTTTACAATGTCAGAGTTTTCAGTGATGCAGAGCAAACCCATGTTGCTGCTGCTCCTGCATCTGGGAGACTGTTGCTGACTTTGCTTGATGCTGGACAGTATTTACTGCGAGTTTTTCAAAGCATTATTGTTTTGACTGACATTGCTATTGTGATATGCGGTATGGTTTGTGGGAATGATCATTTTTGCCTGACAATGGAAAAAAATCTTGTTTTTTGAATTATCTTACAACTGTAGAACTAGATTTTAAGGACCAGGGCATCTCTGCAGCACTACATTCCTACAGTACTATTATTATTATTATGCTGTTTTGTCACACATTTTTCCTTTATCAAAATATTGCAGATGCGATTTCTATTGATTTGGATATTGCACTGGCCATATTGCAATTTAGATTATTTTGCAATTAATTTTGCAGCCCTAATGGTGATCAAACACGGTTATCACAATTATTAAAATTTGAAATGCTAAAACTAAACAGGAAGAATTGTATCACAGTTTATCATGAACTTGATTATAGTTTCATCCCTAGGTGATTTTATTTACTATTGTATTGTTGTACTTGTTGTTGTTGCTTACGTTAGTTTTGTAGTAGATACAATGTTTGTAAAATGACAAATGGATCTTGTAACTTTAATTTTTTACAATAAGCCTTTGAAATTAAATTGCTGGCTTCTCAAGATTTTTTCATGTCAAAGTCATTGCCCTACAAGAGCTACCAATTAAGTCCTTCTTGCATGTCAAAAGAGTCATGAGTTCCTCATATCATATGTTTTTTCCCTTTAATTAAAGGGAGGACCCTCCAGTCCCTGATGGTCCTTTCTTTACCAGAGATCTCTATGACAAATATTCCCTTGCACCTAATATCAGAGAACTGTGGACCTTTCTCCAAAGGTATGTCAATAAATGCACATATTTAGTAATAGGCCTACATCAGTTCAGGAACAAGTTTTTAAAGGTTAACAAGTGAATGTTTATCTGACACTTTCTTTTCACTTCTTTTTTTTCTCCTTGCTGAAGTCCTGCAGAGAATGCTGACATAAAACAGGGGTGTGATGTTGGGGCTGCAAAAGCCTCTTGCTCTCCCTCCACAGAAGAAGCTTCAGAGTTTAAAGACAACAGTTGCATCAGTAAGGACGAGTCCCATTGGGACAGCTGTGAAAGTGATGATCAGTGTGCAGACAATGCTTCGGAAGGTGCAGAAGAATGTGTGGATGCCAAAAAAGTAAAGTTCAAGCAGACTGAGAATGAGACGATGCTGCTTATCCTGAGCCCAGACTGCCCTACCCCTGTATGTCGAGCCTAAGCAGCAAAGAGCACAAGACATATCTTGACATTTTGATGAGTAAAAAAGAGAAGGGTCGCTACAAAGGTACCAACATTTTCTCCTTAATGATATTTAATTCCTGCCCGTCCTTGTTGCACTGCTTCTTCAAATAATCTGCTGTAATATTTCAGATCTTACAGACACGAGTAAACAATGAAGTGATGCAGTTCACAAGGTACCTGCAAGATGTGGCCAAAATATGTGCTGAGGACTACAACTTCATATCACAGGGAGCTACGCAGTATTCAGAGGTACTGATACTACGAAGATTGTACCTGTCACCAGCTCTGTGAGATGTATGTTCATAAGTATTAAAACACAGAGCCCTAACTTGTTTTTCAGTATTTCCTCAGGGACTGTTTGGAGTGCATTAAGACGTATCCTCAGCTCTACCAGATCCATGAGATGACTAGTTTGACAGGGGGAACATTCAACCCAGGGCTGAGGCTGAACTTTGAAAAACAGCTGCTAATCATGGTAATGTACCTCTGAAGGAGCTGTTGTAGTCCCATACATGTAGGATTATCACTTCATGTACATAAGTTGTTCATAAATGCCATTGTCCACTTTTCTCTTCAACCTTTCAACTTGAAGTGATGAATTGCAGAATCAGCCTTTCGGTGTTGATTCACTTCCTTTATTTCCATATTTGTACCCGTTATTTCTCCAGGGCAATGTGGATATTACAGACCACAAGATAGTGCCTGCTGACGCACAGCTTGCATCGGATTATCAGAGTGTTTCATCAGAGAATCCTCCAGCTAAAAAAGCTAAGGACATGCACGCTGTAAGCAATTGTCTCGCTTTTTTAATTACTCCAATAAAGTAAGTCACAAAGATGTTTTACTGCTAGAATGGGATTCATGACCGCAGGTCTATTGTAACTCAATTTCAGCTCTTGCAGTTTTCACAAAAGACACCAGAGGGTGTTCATGTCTTGCTCAGCAAAACCAGTGCCAACTGTGTTTCTGAAAGATGCCAGGTCACACACATTACTGTCAAAGTCCAGTTAATTCTAGCCAGTTGTGTAGTTACCTGTGTTTGACTGATACGGTAGATTCTTTTAATGTGACCTAGTCTTGTTTCTCTCTACAGAAAATCAGCAGTGATCGTAATGCAGAGAACCTCTGTGCTCGTTATGAGCCTCACGTGTGTCTGACTCGAGACGCTGTGGTCAGACTGCTAGACAACCATGGCCCTGACTTTCCAGAGCAATGGGAACTGCCTGTTTGGGTCAAATTAAACCCTGGAAAAGGTACAGCCTCGTCATTTAGCTGCTCTGCCTGTTCTGTCAAAAGTTTAATTAGGGCTAGGTTGCAAATTTTGTGCATTTTCCTGAACCAATAATTGAACCTCAGTGATCAAGAATCAGTTACTCATGAATAATTAATAAGATACAAAATGCACATCTTTTTTCTCTCACTTGAAATGGCTGCTCAGTCTTTCTGAAAACCTGTGAGATCTGGAGTAATGTTACACAAAATATACAAACAACACATGCCTCTCTCTTTTTTTCTCTCTAATCTTTGTGTTGTCAGAGCATGGCAAATTATAGCAAACATTTTCCCAAATAATCATCATATTTTATTCCTTTAAAGCCAATATTGAGTAAAGCTTTGGTCTCTGATTCTTAATAATGTATGTACAGTATCCTACATCTTAACACCAAAAAACATGATTAAATTCAACAAAGATTTGTTAAGTCAGATATTGACCCCAGCAATTTACCTGGCTACATTATTGCCAAATAATATTAAAAATAGCATGTATGGAGATTAAGTTAGTGAAACTACGATAGTGCTACGCTTGGATTTTAGAAAATTTTTTTTTCTTCTCTAGCACAGTGATTTTGAATTTTCACAGCAAAAATTAAAAAATTACTTGTATGGATTTGATTTGCTAAATAGCAATGAAGTAGGAAAAAAGCTATATGATGTGGAATTTTACTTGACTATGACATGTTTAATTTCTTTTAAGTGCATGAAATTTTAGAATATAAGGATCTATACATATGATATAAGTTACTATATTCATTATAAAAAAGGTTTCACATTGATAGTACATACAGTATACTGTTGTTGCAAGAAAATCATCTAATTTTGTTTTTGAGGTTTGACAGATTTTAATCATGTTTGTGGTGAGAAATAGAGCAGTAAAGACACATGAGGAGATCCCAGTGTGTATTGATATCAAATGGCCTCATGGTGACACTGTTTCACACAGCCTTTATTGTATATGTCTTATTTACAGGCAAGGGTCAGAGGAAGACTGTGTACATAGACTCCCCACTTCTAAAGACTGAAATGACAGTGAGAGAGAAGAGTCATATCTTCCATGAGGAGAGCTTGAAGCTTTCCATCATGAAGAATGGATGTATAAATGTGTTCCATGTCATGACAGAGCTTCCTGCCAGTGAGCGGCGACCCTCTCAGGTATGTCGACACACAAATAGACGTCTTCTTATATGTGGCATCAGGTACATGGTCTTGTTTAATCTTAATGTTTCTTTGTTTTCTGTTTCAAATCAGGAGAGCTCTCAAAGAAATTTAGTGTCTTTCGAAAACAAGGGTCTTGACTTTGAGGTGGACCTCACTGACCTGGAGACGTTTGGAGAGATTAAAACCCCCAAGATGCAGAAGGGGAAGGATGTGTGTGTTAAAACTAAAAAAGCTACAAGTTCCCCCCCTAAAGTGTCCAGTGAGCATCTAAACTCTAGCAACAGTTCACGAGAAGAGATGAACACTTCATGTACTGATATGGATGATCCATAAAAGAGGCGACACTCAGCCAGCTGAGAATGAGACCATCGTACCAAAAACTGAACAAAAGAGACCAGACTCTGCTGAGGAAAGTGACAAAGACATGTCTATTACAGGGGACTCAGATGATGAAAAGCTGGTCATTGATGACTCTGTGTCTCCAGTTGCAGTACCTAAAACACTACTTAAGTCTAAGACCACAGCGTCCTCTGCAGACTCCCCAGTTACCCCTGTCTCTGAGTCTTTTTCCCTGTAACCTCAGAGTCAGCTTCCCCTCAAAAAGTTACAAAGCAGAAGCGACAATGCAAGAGAACAAAAGTATCTGGAGACCAGCTGAGTGAGATCCTGCGTATGCAGACAGCCATGTTCAGCCCTGCCAGTGACACAGCCAAAAGCTTCACCAAATCTCAGGAGATCAACCAATCACCCCCCCAATGTATGGGACCCCCACTTCACTCCCATCCAATTTCTCTGGTTAAGCCCTCTGTGTCCTCATATTTAGAAAGAAACCAGAACCAGGATGGAGAGACCGGCGCTGCTCCTCACGAATCTGCACCAGTGGTCAACAAAACTACTACAGAGCACAAAAGTTAGTGTCACATTGATTTTCTTTCTGTGGATTTAAGTTGCATCTATGTGCTTAAATAAAATGCAGTATGTTATTGCCCTGGCATGCAGAAATCCTGTCAGAAGACCTGCAGGCAGGTGCGGAAGATGAAAAAGATTACGAGGCTCCAGAGAAAGGCAGCCTGCTCTACAAGCTCTACAGCCTGCAAGATTTGCTGCTTATGGTGCGCAGTTCTGTCTCACTGACCCACACCAGGAAAGTAGGCGACATTCAAAACCAGGTATGCATGTTAGTCTATACACATTCTCCAGACTTTTATAGTTTCATTTAGGGGTGGACACTATGAACACTATAGAAAGTACACTGACAATTATGGGACAGTAAAGAAACTTGTCATTTCAAACAAAAATGATTATGTAAATGCATCATGGAACATATGTCATTTTAATTGTTAGGTGTTCATATTAGAAAAAATGTGCCACCTGCATGAGCTTGACGCTACGTTACACATTGCTTGCTTACACACATGGCATGGTGTTCAAAAAAAAAAAAAAAAGAGTTAACTGTGAGATATGTTCAAAATGTGTGTATGTAAATTTCCATCACCGCACACCAATCAGAAACAGGTTTGCATTTGCACTGCAGTTTGCAGTGATGCATTTATCAAATAAGAAATAGAAATAAATAAGAAACAATAATGTGACAAAAGAATGAAAGAATAATGAAAACAGATTTAGGCCAAACACTTAGGGTGATTTAAATTTTCCATCAGATATAGTGCAGGGAACAACTAGCAGAACTTCCATGGCAGATCAGAGTGAGTCAATGAAGTGATGCGAGTTACTGTAATAAAGTTATTAAACTATAACAAACTTCATTTTGGGAAAATGGTTCTAAAATCTGGGACAGTTTAAAGTAGAATTTGGGACAGTTGCGGGACCCTCAGGAAAAAAGTTAATTTCAAGCCCCGTACGGTATGAATTTTGACTATACCATGCTGACAGGTAGAGCCCTCATTTTGCTGGAGTAAAAAAAAAAAAAAAGTTTTCCCAAGATTCGTGTCATTCAGCCTACGGCAGCTAATCATCTTAAAAATGTGAGTGCCTATGCTCCTTTGTTTGGAGAGACGACTGAAAGCGCTGCACAGTTGAGCTAGCGTGCTGTACTTGTGTAAAACATAGCGGTGGTGGACAAGAAACTGCGGACCGAGCAGGTTAAAATATTTATCTTTAAATCTAATATTTAAATAGTTACCTTCACTTTGTTAACGTCACTGCCTCTCCTCTGATTTTGCACTGTGTGTTTGTGGAGAAGCTGTCCCAAGACAGACAGCAGGGCAGAGGCTGCAGCATGATAAGAAGTTACACAAGAAATGTAAAAGAACCAGCAATGTTGGAGCTTTTCCATATTTTTAGATATGTGGCAATCTAAGCTGAACAGTTAGACTACAACCAGAAAGCTTAGTTTTAGCTTGTTTGTAATAATTTGATCCAGGGCACACAATGAAGAGGAGGAGTTAGAAAAAAGACTGGTGCAACTTCCTTTGAATGGACATGGTTCAATTTTGTGTGACAGCAAGCAGAGAATGATAATCTGTGATAATAATAATCTGGGTGATAATACTTGAGAAAAGGTTATGTATTTTTTTCTGTTTAATATTCCATTTGCACATTAAATGTTTCTTAAAATATCTGTCATGTATGTGAAATATGTCCTAGTACTACAGTTAAGAGTACTGTAATAGTTGCCAAGCAGTCACATATCTCTGCTTTACCTTAGAAGCAATTCTATTGAAATTTTAAGATAAACAAATACACTGTGATATATACCGGTACTGTCAGTGCTTCAAATTATACAGTGATATAAATGTTAGGACATACCATCCAGCCCTAGTACTGTGCAACAGTCCTATTTCTGTCCTTTTGTTTTCTGCCCCAATAGTATGTGCCACTGCACGTCCTGCCCAAGCTGGAGTACCAGTTGAGTTATGGTGTTGAATGTCTCAGCAGCAGTGAGGCGTGCCAGCTGTGGGCTGAGACTTTGCTTCACTCCAGCACCGTATCCTACACAGGTAAAACATTTGACACTTTTGCCTACATCCCTACTCTTCCTAAATTCAGTGAAAAGAAGACAAAAATGTTCCAAAATTTCTCTCTGTTCTAATGTAATGTGGGGTATCCCTTTAGTCTTTCATTTTTCAGCATAACTGCCAAAAAAATAGTCAACCTAACATTTATGTGGATAAAAAGGAGGATTTTCTGTTCTCCTTCCCTCACAGGGTTTAGTAAAGTCCACATGGCAGATCCTCCCACAAACCAATGGAATAGTCTTTAGATGACTCACCATCCTGTGCTGTGACTGTGTAGTGATTGAGTTTACTTTGTTGCCATAACTACAGCCACACTTGATTGTGGGGAATTACAGAGAAGGCAGTGTGCAGAGCTCAGCTAAATGTTGTTTTGAACTTGGGTTAAATTCCCTTAATGCATATTGTCGACAAACGTGCCGCTTACCTGTAGCTCAAGCTTCGAGGAAAGACCCAGTCTTTTTCTGTACCAGGTTCACTGATTTTTACCTTTGTAGGTTTGGTTGGGAATGTACATTTTTATCTACCCAGCATAATGAATTCTTTTCTATGTAATGAAGACCTTTGAAAAAAAAAAAAGCCAATAAATTATACCCCCTTCCAGTCTGTTACCATAGTTGACATAATGGGCAGAATCATCAGCATTCTGTCAGTATTACAAGCTTGTATACTGGTTCCTTATAATCAGCTTCACTGCTATAAATAGCTTTGCAAAAAGTTGATGTAACCCTGTATCAGGCATCGGAGACCCTAGATTTTGTTGAAAAAGAATATTTCAGTCTAAAAATAGTCCAGTCTTGGACAAAGTGTCTTAGCATACAGTGACATCATGAAAGATTTATCAAAAATATATAATATCCACTTAATGATATTATGCAACAGGAGAGCTGATAAAAGACTTCCTTCTTTGCTTAGTGGTTCATAGTTCATCATGCGGTTTATCATGTGCCATTCCCCAATTGTGTATTTATGGCTGTGGTTGCAGGCTCTAAAACAGTCCATAATTGAAGGAAGGCACCGTTGAAATAAGCAGGCATTACAAGCTGGAGTGGGAGGCAGGAAGAAGAGACGGGACCAACAAGCATTTCTTACCACCCACTCAAGCTTGTAACAATGTTGGCAAATCATCACAGACTAATTACTTTGTAAGCACTAGGAATGGCATTGATGCTGAAGTGAAGCTCTTCATGTGCACGCTCATTAGCTCTTGTTCTTTTCTCAGTGTATCTCTCGCCCTCCCTTTCTGTCTCTGTAGCTCACATCAATGCACACACATCAAAAGTAGCTCTGCTGAGAAAGCTGCCTGACGACTGGAAACAGAACATCTCTTGTGGGTTCAAGTGAGTGTCGTTACAACAGATGTGTGAGGATGATTAGGATTAACCTAATCACCTCTGTATGATTATGTTGCTGAAGAGGTTATCAGAGTTATCAGAGATTCAGTCAGTTTATTAATAATCCAAGCCTTTTCATCACTGTTGGCATCATTTCCTGTTCATTTGTAATCAGAAGTAGTGATGATGGAATTTAGATTCCTACCGAAGTAGACAAGCTGCAAGTTGATGATGTTTCTTTTCCATCCGCAGGCCGTCCAAGTCACTGAATATCTGCACCACCTATTGAAAAAGCTAACTGTGTAAGTTGTTGACTTTCAGTGTCTTTGTTTTGTTTGGAGATTATTGGTGTTGAGCTCTGGGCAGGATCTCATCCCTTTATTTTGCAAAGTTAATCTCTGTTTACAATAAAATCATTGTGCAAAAGGATGTTAGTCTGGGCAGGCTTTACATCTTTTGATTTAATGCAACAGTTTGTTTTATGTTTTATGTGTAAAAACTGTAAAAGTCATGTATGTAGGTCCTTAAAAGCCTAAAATCCAACTTCCAGTTTAAAAATCTTAAACTTAACTTGTTGGAACCTGCAGAGACCCTGTATGTATCTGTTACTTTGAGAAGGGTTGGCCCTTTGTCTTGCCCATTGTTTAGTTAGACAACAACTGCAAATGAGTTGTCTATGCACATCTGTATTTACCTGCTGCTGAAGATGATGGTATCATTGTACAGTCAAGTCCTACAGCCACAGGCTGAAAATATGACGTTAGTCTGCCTTAATATTTGTGTTGGAGGGTTACACAATCGATTACTCAATGACACACAATAGATGTGTCACGTTGTGTTTTCTTAAGGCCCTTTTCACCCACGTTCCAGTCATTTGCCGGGAAACAGGAGTTTAAAATGCTACATGTTTCACTATGTTGGTTTTTGACTTGAACACACCCTTGATGACATGAGTGTTTTTTGTTTTGTTTTTTTAGGTTAGAAGAAGGACAGTACCTTATTGCACACAAGGCAGGGGAACCTTTTGTGACCTTATTAAAAGCGGCTAATGGGAAAGTGAGTCGGGGGTCATACAACCTGCGGCAGGTCCACAGCTCTGTCCCACAGCCCCCGGTCTCCGGCCTCGTGCCATGGATACCTGTTGATCCAGCTGTGGTCCTGCCCTTCCACCAGAAACACAGCCGTGTCCCCTGCACCTTCCCAATAAAAACCTTCGGAAAGGTGTGTAATTGATTATGTCATGATTGGACAGATGGTGTCAGTGAGGTGAAAGGTTGTTTGAAATCTTAGGAAGTGTTTGGTTACGCTGAGGAAGTCCACACCCTTTCTTAGACACACTGACACACACACACACCACACAGAGGATTCTCTAAAAGCCAAGATAAATTAAACTAGGTTGTGGTGAGTGCAAAGCCCTTGGCCATTTTCTTATCAGACGAGCTGAACCAGCACACTACTGTGTAATTTGCCAGCACAACCCCAAAACCAACAACGGGGACAATAGAGAGCATAGCAATATCAGCCACAGCTCAGCAGGCTTTGTTGGTGCAAACTCTGAGACATTCATTGGATGCCTGTCTGAAATTCCACATAACCAGTGTTACACATTAAGACATCTTTTAACTTGTGGAACAGCAAAGGAAAACAACTCTCGATCAAACAAGTTTCCAACTGGTCATTTAGATTGTGAACATTTGCCACTGATATTTGTACGAATGCTACTTGAATTCAGGCCCAGTTATTTACTTTTTACCTTCCTTTTATCCCACCAGACAGCGAACGATGGATCATCGCAGTCCAACAGCCACGGAGCTGGGCAGTCACAGAACAACTTGAATGCAGGAGCTAACACGAAGAAGAAAAAGAAACGTGCAGCCAAGCGTAACAAGTATATTAACAAGCTAATTCAGAAGTCTATTTAAAATCCTATGTCAAAGGATTTAATATTGTGTCATTAGGTGAGTCAGAAGAGGACCTTCATCTGTACTGCTAAGGAAAGGAAAGGAAAGCACTGACAATGTCTGGAAATACTTTATGTCCTTAAATATAAATGTGGATACTGAAGCACTTTTACAGTATAGAATCTATACGTTTATATTTTTGTTTTGTTCAGAGACATTTTTGTATATTTTGTCAATAGCAGTGTTTTGTGAAAACAGATCAACAATAAACTTTGTCTAAGTACTCATGTGGGAGCATGGTTATTGTCTGTATTGCACGTTTGTAACTGTTTATTTTTTGCACTATGTGACGTCAAGATTAGACATCAAATTACAAATCACCTGAAGGCACACCTTCAGTGAGTTTGAATAGTATGTATTGTGTGTCTGTGTGGGAAAAGTTTAACAAAGCCTTAAACTTTGAGCTGCCTTACTTGAGCTTGCAGTGGCTTCTTGTGGAACAGGGTGGAGTCATGAGTGGATGGAAAGGGGAGGGCTTGTGTGAGTCAGAGGAGGTGAGAGGGGAAGCTTTTTCTGTGTCAGAAAAGTTAAATCTCCACACCCATTCCACTTGATCATCGCCTGGACACATCTCTACATCATCTCAACTTTTGCAACTTAGGTAAGTTCAGTGTCATTATACATTTAAATGTGAACTAACTGAATCTATATTTGAGATTAACTTTTTACACTGAAGGAAGATTTAAGGCAGTCAAGAGTCATGTCAGATCATTTCCATGCATTTTCCATTCATTTTGTGCAAACATGTTTTGCTTCTTTTCTTAAGTTTTGATAAAGTAAAATGGAATTCCTGCTCTCCAGTGTGAACTCTGACCTGTTTTCTTATGTGCATGTTAATGTACGCAGTGGTTATGCTGAACTGGAGTACAGTAGCACTTTCCAGGGTGTGTCTCTTTGGGGTTGCTGTTAAGGATGTGTGTAAAGCTCAAAACGGATTTGAAAGACTTCGTAGTTTATCAGTAGTATCAAACCATTTTAAAACTTTTAATGTGAGTTTGGTGACACTGAAAAGAAAATAACATCCACTGATAAAAATGGATTAAGTCTCTTGGAGTGATTTGATTTGCACCAAAAGCAACAGCTTGAATGAATAAAGTTTCTCTTCCCCTGGAGGACATTTCGTCATTATGTCTTGAGACACAACAAACATGGCCCCTCAGACAAGTCAGTGATGGGATTACTATGAGACTTGATTACAAGATTGTGCAGTGTTGACCATTTTCTCACCTTTTCCAGGACTGTCAAGATGGCTATGGTATCAGAGTTTCTGGGACAGCTGTCTCTCAACATTGGGGTAATGTTATACTTTTTTCTTTCTCAAACGGTACATTATGCACACTAGATAAACAGTTTATTTGAAGATGGCATCAGCTTTTTTTTCACATTCTACTTTGCTTTGAATCCTCAGGGGCATGAACCCACCTACCCCACTGTGGTGCCTGCTGTGGACTTCGACCCTGACAGAGATGCAGCCAGAATAGAGACTGCTATCAAAACCAAAGGCAAGATACACTACTGAACATGTTGCTCCAAAAAAAAAATCAGTGCTTGGTACTGCTGCAACTTCTCTACAGATGAGTAGCTGGTATTTGTGAGTCACCATCCTGGCTCTAAATGTTTTTGACCATACTGGGAACACCTCCAAGTCTGTGCCTCAGCTCTGGCAGAACTCCGTTCTGGCCACTGACTGAGAGCTACTGGCAACAGTCAGACCGCTAACTCTTCAGCAGCCCACCATTTTGTTATAATGGAGAATACAGTATGTTCTGTGTTGAGTGATGTCTCTCACTAATGAGAGTATGAGGGGAAACATACCTTGTGACCATGTCATGTGAAGCTGACTGTGCTGCCAAGCACTCTAATATGTTTATTGTGTGTTCATGCTTTAAAACACACTTTGAAACTAATTCAGGCTAACAAATTATGTGTTCACCTGACTTCAAACCTGCTGTATGGCTCTTGTAGGCCCTCACAATTTAAAATTTTAGCCCACAGTGCTAAGGAAAGAATGTCTCATTCCAGAAATTATACAAGGTTGAATTTAGCGGGTCTATTTACTAACTAGTCCAACAAATTAATAAATTATCTTTGTCACCTAAAGTTAAAGGTCGTAAGATTTATCACATAAATCAGCCACAATGCTTGTCACAACCAAATATTGGCTTTATTGGCCAAGTATGTGTACACATACAAGGAATTTTGTTTTTCATTATTTTCAATTAATTTGCACAGTAAGACATGCAGCTAAGAACAAGCAAACTGCATAAATAAAGAATAGAAGAGAATCTGAACAAAAAAATATAGAATAAAAATCACCAATTACCAATAACATGAGTGAAAAAGTTTTATATAATATAATATATAAGTCAAATGTTTCAGAAGTGAATCATGACCAATAATATGAATATGAGGCATCCTTGTTGCATTACAGCATTGTAGACAGTAAAAGTCCTACATTTGAAATTTTACTTGGGCAAAAGTACAAAAGTATTAGCATCAAATAGAAAAGAGATTACAATAAAATTAAGTCTGGCCCATTTCAGAATGACACAATTAAAAGTTATAATTATTGAAGCAGTTGTATGTTACCATCAGTAATGTTGCAGCTGGTAAAGGTGAGGCTAATTGGAATTAATTTGTACTGCTAGATTGCTTAATCCAGGCCCATACAAGCAGCCTGCAGGCCAGATACAGACCCTTTGAATTTTCCTGTGGCTGCCTGCCTTCAGGCTGGCATATGTGTGATATGATAAATAACACTAAGGTTACTTCTAGACATCTGAACCATAGACTATATGAGCTGAAGCAATATCATAGCTGAATGGTTATGTAATTGGTTGTTTCATTTGCCTGCCACAAAAGTGATAAATTGTGCATAAATTGTGCAATGAATGCATTGCAGTGATGAAATAGTACATTCTGATGAGGCACTACAAGTCAGATCATGGCTAGTATATCGCCATTTTTGCTGAGGACTACAGCTGTCTAAATGTAGTGAAGTAGAAATATAAAATAGCATAAAATATAAATATTCAAGTTTTGTACTTGTACTTGTACTTGAGTACATGTGCTTTCCATCACTGGTTTTCATGTTTCTCTTTGGGCTCATATAGTTTTTACAGCTGTTGCATCCATTTTGTCTCACCTGATGTGTGTAATGTATGTGTGTATTTTTCACTCTAACATTAGGAGTGGATGAACAGACCATCATTGACGTGCTAACAAAGCGGACCTACGCACAAAGGAGAGACATTGCTTTCGCATATGAAAGGAGAACAAAGAAGGTACAGTCGACTTTGACAGAAAATTCCAAATTCTTCACAGCTCTGATTGTATGGTGGCTTTAACAATAAGCAACATATTCACATAGCACTGCTGTATTTTTAGGACATGATCTCAGCCTTGAAGGGAGCGCTGTCTGGCTCTCTGGAAACAGTGATCCTTGGACTGATGAAGAGCACGGTTCAGTATGATGCCTCAGAGATCAGAGGATCTATCAAGGTAAGGACATGGATTGTATCAGCGGTACTCAGTATCAGTGGATTCGACTGAAGGGTTACACTGCCCTCTACTGGAACAGTGGCAAAACTTGCTTTTTGCTACACCCTGATCTAAAGTTTAATTGTAAATATCTCAACATGTCATGTACAGGAACAGTAAAGAGTTCTGGTTCTTTCAGGGCTTAGGAACAGATGAAGAAACACTGATTGAGATTTTGTGCTCACGCAGCAACGATGAGCTGGTGGAGATCAAGAAAGTCTACAAGGAGTGTAAGTCTAAAACATCCCAGGCTCTCTCTGTCCATCAAAAGCCATGTGTCCCATCTTAAATGTTTTTGAACCAGGAATTCAACAGCTCTGGCTATGTAGACTAAATACCTGAAGTGAAAATATAATATCCCACAGTGTTCAAGAAGGATCTGGATAAAGACGTCAAAGGTGACACCTCTGGGAACTTCGCTAAGCTGCTTTTGGCTCTGGTGCAGGTGAGATTTGTTCGTAGCTGTCTTTGTGATTCATATAACTATAACCACAGAGATGAAACTGACCTGAGTTGTTGTGTTTTATTTTTGTGCAGACCAAGAGAGCAGAACCATCTGCTGTTGTAGACTATGAAAAGATTGATGATGATGCCAGAGTGAGTTTCCCATTTTCACTTTGTCTATGGAAATATGAACTGAATCCGTTTAAAGTTGCCATATATGAAATTCAATACTTAAGAAGTGTAAAGGATTCCAAGAGTGAATGTGTTAAATTTTTCATGATCTTACTTTTTAATTTAATTTATTTATGTGACTCAAGACTATAACCATGTGTTTTGGAGCACACTCAAAACATACAATAATGACAAAGCGATAGCACACGACATAGGAAGGACAACAAAGGAAGGACATCCGTGAAAAATAGCATCTAGTTTACATATAACTTTTGACTTATCTTATTTTTAATGAAATTAATTCAAACACACATGAGCTGTTTAAATATAACTTTGGCTGAGACTCTATAATTAATTATACTTACATTCTTACATTCAAACAAAATATGATAATCATCTCCCAAACAAGTGTCCTTACTAAGGTTACAAATCCCCTTTATATCGACCATTGACCTCAGGGTTTCTGGTGTTATTTTCTAGATTTATATCTTGTTTAAACATTTTCCATTATAAGATTAATTCAAGATCAACTCTATGGTCAATATTTGTTTGATATTTGATATAAAAGCTGTTTAAATATGAACAATTAATTTACTTCACAAGTTCATGTTTAATTTTTGCAAATGTCATACTTTAACCCAGAACATGAAAATTTGAGTTCTTACATTTCACCATACAATTAAATCACTGAAAAATTCACTGAAATACCTAGAATAATTTGGTAAAATTGTGTGCAACTGATCATTTAGTACAATTTTCATTACATACTTTAAAAACAATACTTTTTGTTGCACCTTCATATTTAAAACAGCACACTAAATGCTAAAATGGTCAAACAGCACTCTTATACCACAAAGTGTGAACTATGAACGTGTTTATTGATATTTCATTGATTCAACTCAGGCTCTCTATGATGCTGGAGTGAAAATAAAAGGAACTGATGTGGCGACCTGGGTCACCATTATGTCTGAGAGAAGTGTACCCCACCTGCAAAAAGGTAAGAAAGACACCCTGTTTTCTATTGGTATCATTGTTTTGTAACTGTTAACTTTTATTTCTCCTTGATTCTTTGTAAAAATATACCCATTAATAATCACTTTTCTCTGCTGGTTAGTGTTTCAGAGGTACAAGAGCTACAGCCCCTTCGACATGCAGGAGAGCATTGTGAAGGAAGTTAAAGGGGACTTGCAAAAGTCTTTTCTGGTGCTAGGTACACTTATTCTATCAGTAATTAATATTATTAATGCAAATAGTTACTGCTAGAGTTGACAGTGATCCTATTTATTCATTATCTAAAGTAAATATTCATCCTATGGGCCAGGTTTTGTTTTGCTTCTAATGTTACAAAAGAAAATCATCTGTCAAATACAAGCTGTATTGTGAATATTTATTCTGTTTTTCCTTTTGTTCCAGTTCAGTGCTTTGAAAACAAACAGCTGTTCTTTGCCAAAAGACTGAATGAAGCCATGAAGGTAGTTACAGAGCTGCTCCCTTTCTTCTCGTTGAAATGTGGCTATTTTGAGGGCCAGACTGTATTTTTTTTTAGAACAGATGTAAGAAGTACATCTGCTTGTGAAAGTACAATTTTGCTGCAGGAACACAGAATCTACAGAAGTTGGCAAAAGTTATCTTACAACAGTGTTGCATCAGCTGCTGTAGTTAAGTTTAGAGCACATACAACTTAAGTAAGTGCTGACTTGTGCTTGTCTGCTCAGAGTAAAGGAGCCAAAGAGAAGATAGTGACCAGAATTATTGTGTCACGCTGCGAGGTGGACCTGAAGAAGATCTGTACTGAATACAAGGCCCACTTTGGACAGTCTTTGCAAAAGACTATTTTGGTAAGAGAATCAAACAGCCTGCCTCTGTCCTATTACTGATGTACAGTGAGGCTTGTTCTGTCATGCAGCCCCTCTAACTGGCTCTGTTTCTGCAGGAACACACCAAGGGAGACTACCAGAAGGCGCTGCTCGGCCTGTGTGGACCAGAGGCATAAAAATGAATTGTCAGTATCAAAAGGGCCTCATGATCATTTTCCACAACTGGAAAGGCACAGTTGGAAGGTGGGCTTTTGAAAATCACACTTGGAACAAACTCTGCAGCAAAAGCCCATCTTTCTTTTTCTGCACACACATTTGAATGCAAACTTATCTTTTAAATACATGAAGAATCTGTTTTACAGCTTACTTTTGTTATACCAAAATGGCAATAAAGTTGCTTTATTAGTTTGGTTTCTAACTTTCCTTTCTTTGAAATTATATTGTTTTTTGTAATTTAACAAGGCAGTAATCAACATAAGAACACCAGCATCAGAAAAGCTGGTCAGTAAATACACAAGAATATTCAGATTTTTTTTATAAACCCAAAATATACAGAAGAAAACACCAAAGAGTCTCACATCACATCCAGAGGTATATGGTATTAGGTATAGGGTGGCAGAAGTAGGAAAGTGTCACGGGGTGACATGCTCAAAATAGACCCAGAATGGTGACCAGGTCACATAAACACATTCAGGTTTTCCACAGGAGCTAAAGGAGCTTCAAGACAGCCTAATAAGACTGTGTTTCCAGACAGTTTCCTGTTGAGCCAAACGACCTGTCTAGCCAAAAGAGTGGTGTGTGCTACTTTATCAGACTGAGTGTGTAACAATGGACAGCCCATTGATAGAATCCCAAAGACAGCCATAAGGGGGCAAAATTCAAATCAAATCCAAAGACCTCTGAAAAACATTTAATTGTTCCTTACTTTCCATGCATCCCACCTGTTTTTAAAAAAAAAATACTGATCTCTTTATTGATTTTTCAATGACAATAAATGAGATTAAATGTAATGAACACCAGCATTTACTTCCCCACATCCCACCTACAAGCCCCTTCCTCAACCTCTGGCTCCAAAATGAAAAAAACATTAATAAACAAACAAAACAGAGTAGATGTAACAGAGTTCAATATAAATATTAAGAACAAAATGTGGTGCAAAAGCACTTTGATACACAATAAGCAGTAGATACAATGAATATGTGAGTGAAAAAGAAAGAACAAAATCACCATAAGGTTATCTTAAGGCTTAGGAGACCACATATATAAACAAGACAGTCTTATGTAAGAGAGGAGAACTCACCATGTCTCAGACAAATGAAATGCAACCTGAAAGGTTCCCAAATTTGTGTGTATCTATTTTTCTCCAGGTGCAAAAGGCCCACTAGGTCTCTTATCCATTAAATAAAGGTGGGCAAGGGTCAGCGTTATTATTTGAAACAGAGGAAAAGGTACTGAAGATAGTTTATCGAAGAAAGAAAAGTCCTGAACATAAGACATAAGACACTTTATTTGTTATTGTGGGCACAACAAATTTACAACTCCTGGAGTCCAGCAGCATTAGAAAACAAGATAAAAGGACAAAACAAGAATTAAAGGATGAAAAGAAAATAAATGAGGTAAATAGTATGAGGTAGCATCCTCTATCTACTGTATCTATATATAATAAATTAATAAAGGTACCTGGATGAGGCAGGTAAACAGTGCGTATAAAAGGGTATTTTACAAATTTTTAAATACTTAAACAATACTGAGACATGATAATAGATTAGATGAATATATGCATGTGTCTATGTAAGCGTTGAATGCATTATGTATAGCATTAACATATGGGTAATCTTGTTTAGGCCACATGGCATCTGTGGCAGAGAGGGTAGGTTTTATTTTAGGAAGTCAGTCAAGCAAACTGTGAATAAGCCTGCTTCTCACCGTTTGTTCTTACTTGATGTTTACTTAGATAACCATTAGAGGGCGCCGTAGTAGCATTAAAAAGCACCTGCAGAACACTTCAGCTTCACTGTCTCAGGGCCTCATAATATCTGATACCTGCTGAGGAAATGCAGAGGTGTTAAAATTTTAAATATAATGAAATGGCTGGTCTCAAAAGGCATTTTTACATTGTGTTACGATAATTTCCCCTAATTATTAGAAGTAGAAAATTAAGAGAAAATAAATGAAAACAGCTACACAGATGCCTTATTTTATTTGCACAAGGTATGAAATATAACTGTTTTGCAGTTTGTGAAATTTCAAAATTGCTGTTAAAATTATTGTGTTTAAATCCAAAACTTCAGCAGCATTGTTTGTAGACTTTAACAGTCATGACTTTATGGAAACACAGTAAAGTATGATCCATGCAGCATCTTTTCATGCAAAGAATTATGAGAAATCTTCTTCATTTTCCACTATGAGGTTCCATCAAGATGATTTAATCATTAGTGTGTTTTTCTGTGTTTGTTTGGTGCTAATATTTTAATTAAAAATGTTAATTTTACCTCTGGCAAAGATGATTTGCATATCACTAAACAAGCGTCTATACAGTGTATTTCTGCTGTTTAGTTTGTGGTCTCTCAGGATGAAATAACCACCACAGTGTTGTCAAGGCATTTCTACTGAAGTATAAGAAAAAATGGCCCCAAAAGGCACGGAGAGTACTGCTGAACACAGCGATGAGGAAAAGGATGTGAGGGGAAGCGCGCGGACTTAATAATCTAATGAAAACAAAGTGGTGTACTGTGGCTCACATATGATAGGGGATCATCTGTGATTGTGAGAGAAACTGCCTGATAAAATAATGCTTCTGTCTAATATTTTCACTGGTTGAGTAGCTGAGGAGAGAAATGGCTTCAAATTTTAACAAGGCATTGGATTTATGATCATTTGTAATAATATTGATGAGAACATTAGCCCTTTGTGATGGTTTATGTTTATAGGCAATAAAAAAATAAAATATAGAGTAAAGTAAGGTAAAACAGTATTTTGCAAAGCAGGGAGGGAGATTTACGCGTGAATATGGTGACAGATTAATCTCTGCATCATAAAGAGGAAAGTACCACCATATTTTTCCTTTTTTTATATGGATGTACAACATGCTGTTCTGTTCAAGGCCAGCCCGTAGGGACCTCCAGCAAACCCAAGGGGAACTCTCTTCTCAATTGAAACGATGCAATTTACTGTCCCAAACGCTGGCACTTCATCATTCAGAGGACTTTAACCCCATGAATGTCAAACACAGAGCATGCTGGGAAGGAGATGGAATACCTCACATTACCATAACAACTAGAGCCAAATGACAAGCACTCTGGAGCCTAAAAGGTGAAGAATAATACCTCATAATCACCTCATAACATTTGAATTTGAGGAGAGATTTCTGATCACTTCTTGTTTTTAATCATTTAAGTTAGTGGTTCTCAACCATGGGGTCAGGACCCCCAAGAGGTTCGCAAGATAATGTCATCTAGTTGTGGAGAATGCAATAAAATAACAGCCGTCTCCCTAATAGTTAAAGGGACAGTTCACCCTCAAATCAAAAATATATTAAAAAAAAAAAAAAAAACATATTTCCCTCTTTCCATCTAGACAGTTTTGGTGTGAGATGCAGAGATTTTAAGATATTGGCCATTGAGATGTTTGCCTTCTCTCCTTGGGACTAAATGGCACTCAGCTTTTGGTGCTTAAAGCGCCAAAAACAAAATACATTTGAAAAACTCAACAGCAGTCTCTCTTTCTAAAAATCATGACCCAGATACTCAAGATCCACAGACACTGTTATGTGTAGTTTCATCTATCAACTGTTTTCTTTCTACAGTAGAATCTACCGTACTGGTGTTTTTTTTTTTTTTTTACGATGAACTGTCCCTTTAAAACTTAAAACAGAACAGAAATGACAATTACCAACATAAACAACCATATTTTGAACAGACACAAACACTAACAAAAACTAACATTTCCATGATGTAACATAAAATAGCAAACTTAACAAACTAGTCAGTCCAGCACCAGGCATGATGGGAAATGAGAGCCGTACGTTAGACTGAGGAATGTTTTTTACATTACATCACCTGTATCTGATATAATGTGAGTTTTTAATGTGTTGTACAGTAATACCTGAACAGTCTCAGGCAGAGGGGGAACTCAGTACTTTTGTAGCTTCTAACTGAATCTCTGTGGTGGAGGAGGAGTCATGTTAAATTAGATCTGATGAAAACCTAACATTTCCTGATTTTGCTGCTTTATAATAAAAGCTTTTGAAAAACAACAGACACAGGACATATCGTAAAGAATTTATAGCAAAATAGTTCAACATAGCTGCTAGATTCAAGCTAAGATTGTCTTCACTTAAAAGACACACCTTCAAGTGGGTAGCCCTACTGTAATGGAGATCCAAACCAGGCTAGCATGTGTAGGGAAAAGGGTTGGAAAATGGTGAGAACTGCTGATCTAAGCTACCGATATGAGGAACTAGTGACCATTCCCGGCTGTCAGGTTGCTGCACCACAGCGGTTGTAGCCTTAAAGGTCAAACAAATGCTGCTCCTTTTTTAATACTTGTCCCAGTTAGATGGAACATGTGGAAAGCTCCCCCTCTTCACCTCAGAGACAAAGCGCAGGCAGGCAGCGCTGCAGGCATCCAGCAGCATTAAAGTTTCACAGTACAGCTGTGTAGCTGCTGCCGGCCCGCCAGACATACCAACTGCACATTGGGAAGGTATTAGTTTGTGCTTTTTATTAATTCATTGCATCGAACAGAACTTGCAACTTAGACAACCAATAGCTTCTTCTTCACGTTGCCTCTCATCTCTGTCTCTCCTTGACACATCTGAACCAAGCTCTGGATTTTTGTGCAGAGCACCAAAGGGTGTTTAATTATAGAGTAGTAGGCCACCAAGGTCTGCTTTTAATTGTGTGCATCTGTGTGTGTTTGTGCGTGTGTGAGTGTGCCTGCAGCTCTATAGGTCGCAGGCATACTCTAAATGAGAACTCCTACAGGCTAAGCTGGAGGAGCCGCTCCCTTAACACAACTACAGAGCCGAGAGAGCCACAGTTTGATTAATATTTTCTTAATTATCATTATTTAATTCAGCAAAACCACTGCTTCTTCTCATCAGCGTGGCCTTTTGTCTCTGTGACTGCTGAATATCCCAGCTCGCTAAGGGCACGGAGAGATCCTGTATATGGTAAATAAGAGGTTGTGTCTTATGCTGCTGCTTCTGCCCCAGGGAGAGCTGGCACCACACTGAAGGACATCTCCTTCTAAAGAATAACGCTCTGCTGATGTTTCTGCGCTCAGACCGCAGAGCCGGATCCTCCGCCTCTGGCATCGTCAGGCCCGCTTCCTTTTATGAGGCTCAAACTAAGACAACAGCACAGGCAGAAGAGCGCCGTGCACTCGTCATGCCATCAGGCTGCCTCCTTTGTACAGTCGACTGGTAATTGAAACAACATAAGAGGAGCAGAATAAGGCCTGTCTCCTCTTGGGTTCTGGCTGCAGTCAGTCCATCTGCAGACAGACAGAAAAAAAGACATATCAAGAAGTTTATAAAAGAGCTTTGTGTACACGCAACACAATTTATGTCTTTGAAGAGTTCAGCTTCTGTCATCTTGAGAAGCCAAAAAGATTCTCAAGAACTTGATGCACACTGGATACAGTATGTACACATAACATAAGACAGTCCCTCTAGGATTTTGCAGGCTGTTTTGGAGGATTGTTGCATTCTAAAATGCCTGATTTTCCTTTTTTTAATGTGATGCATGTTGCAATGTTTTTTATGCATTTTTATATAATTCATTAAAAATCAAGAGAAACTTTTTTCTAGGGAGGATAAAACCACACTCTGTTCTGAGTGTTCTAAGTTACTAAAAAGGCTCAGGTTTACAAAATATGCTATTCCACAAAAAAGCAAAATCTTTTTGTAGCTGAAACTCAATCAAAACAGTAAGCACACAATATAAAAGTATAACTGCACGGAGTACTGATAATAACGACAAACCGTGTGTTATTTTCGGTAAAGTAATAATAGAACACTGACTTGGTTAATTGAGACGTGCATGTGTGACATTTGCACAGGGGACTGCTATGATTGGTGAAACTCATAGAAAGCTATGATGATTGGTCAAATTTGCAAATAAAAAAAAAATCAAAATCGCAAGGTTGTGCAGAATTTCCAGTGACTGGTTGAATTTGTATTAATTGTTTCCATTGCAACATCGCAACTTCCTGAGAGACTGACATAAGGTGCAGTTTGCATTTTAAAAAAAATGACAATTCTGTGATTAGTTGAACATTAAATCAATCATGTCTGATACTAGTCACAATCCAGTTTGTTAAGAGGCCGTGCCTGGAGACATAAGCAGACTTTTCTATAGTTTATCAAATCAGCAGTATTTGATGCTTCAGGGCTGGACTGGATGCTGACTTTTCTCTTTGCTTGAAGCTTCCTCTCTATTGCCATGTGCTGAATGAATGAGAATACCCCGTGGCTGGTTAACCTACATGCTTTCTATCTATATCCACTGTCTCCCCTCCTTCAGTTGGCCCACAGAGACAACCCTCATCCCCCCATATCTGTTCTGCCACTCGCCGGTTTGCAAAAACATGCAAAATGGAATTTTCTGACAAAGGACTACACTTGCCAAGATTGTCGTGATCTGCTCGATTTGATCACATGTCTGACATAGATTATGGAAGAACTGGGTTTCTGTTTTATATCATACAGGTGCATGTATGCAAATTGTGTGTGTGTGTGTGTGTGTGTGTGTGTGTGTGTGTGCTGATGTGTAGAGTTTAATCTTTTGATGGGGCTGTGTGGCCTCCAGCCAGATGCACTAATGATAATTTTCTGTGAAGTGGTTGTAATGGTCTGGCCCCAGCGTCAGCAGCTCCTCCGTTGTTTGCACATGCCACTGGATCAGTTTGGGGTGTGTGTACTTTGCAGCGATGGTGATAATATACCAAGAACTGCAAGGATAAGGACAAGTCTTTATCAGGGTGGCATATTAATGTTTATTTACACCATGGCTAATAAGATGTGTGCTCGGCAGCAAGGTGAGACAGAATGATGGTGGGTAATTAAACTGCTTTGCTTTAGATTCATCCATTATCCATACTCAAGCCTGCATACATAATGTAATAATGTAAAATAAGGCTTGTTGCAGCAGTGGATGAAGTGACCATTCTGAGGTGTTCTGTTGTAAATCAATACGGCGTGTCACTGCAAACAAAATGTATAGAGATCGGTGTGATAAATTTGGGAATTGTCAAAATATGTATTCAGCAGGGAGTGAGATACGACCCTTTACATAATGCAATTTTGCAAACACACTGACAAGACTCATTTGTGTTTCAGCATTTGGCTTCCCACCTTAACCTGTTGGAAGTTCGGGATTGACTGAGTGGGTCTCTAATCCATATTGTCATGATGCTTAATCCCATATAGCCCTGTCACCAGTGTCCTTGTCAGACTGGCCACCGGACCCTGTGCACACACACACACTCACACCCACACACACAAACACAGCCTCACCTTCATGCAAGAGATTGAAATCAGCCAGGCAGACACTCAAGCATGAACCAAATGTCAGCGACAAGCCACAGGGAGAGAAGAGGAGCCCATGTTAATTATTACAGAGAGAAATCATACTATTTCACCTGCAAGACATGCTATCCAGGGTATCTGTGGATCATGAAGTCATTTTCTTTTTTTCCCTCCTGGGATAAACCAAGAGGAGACACAATTTCAATGAGTAGGTCTTTAAAAGCAGTGATTAACTTTGTGATAGATGTGTTTTTTTCCACAAGCTTTTGCTTATCACTTTATGGAACTGTGTTGTGTGCACTTCTCTAAGATGAATTATAACAAAAAAGAGGAGTAAATCCATTGAAAGATCAGCAAGTTAGAGAAAACTGCAGAGTTCCTTTGTTCATCAAAATGTCACAGAATTACAGATATTGTTTGAAGCCCGACTGTGCAGCTCTGCCTCCTCTGACAGGAGCAATGCAAAGTTTTGGAAAGGTGTCTACAAATTTCTTCCCTCTGCAACGCTACCCTCTCATTTGATTTTGAACGTGCAGAAAGAAAAAAAAAAACCAGCCCTCTTCTTCTTCTGACAACACGTTTCCCATGTGACACTTAACCTTTGGAGATTTCCCATTCTCTCTGATCATTCACTGTTTGGTTCATGTTAATTAACCCTGGGGCACGGCAGAGAGATGCAGGCTTTGAAGCAGAAGAAGAAGAAGAAAAAAAAGCAAGAAAGAAGTAAAAGGAAAAAAATGATTTTGTTGTTTTCTGTTTCTTTATGGCGATTCATTTCCCTGATCCGTGTGAGCGTCTCGGCGGTGCCAGGGAGGATGGTGAGTGGCGTGGGTGTTGGAAAGGATGGTTTGTGCTTGGGTTTGTGTCCCTGTCACCGTCCGTCCCTCTCCCTGTGAGGAAGTTGGCCGGAGCAGCCTGACCTCCCTCAGGTGGCCTTGGATATGGAAATCAGTTCAAAAATAGAACACAAGATGGTTTTCATAGCCTTCAGCTCCCCCGAAAAAAAGAAGGATTTTTGTCTATTTCTTTTCATTCTTTTTGGCTCCTGGCAGAAATGGTCTTTTCTGTACTTGCTTGAAATACACAAAGCACAGTTTCTTGGTGAAAAGTGCCACTGGTGGCAAGCAGAGCAATATCGCCTGAGCCCAAAGAATATGCTGTGCATGTGAAATTATTTTGTTAACCATTTCACTGCTCGTGTCTCATCTCTTCTGGTTAGCAAGCCGCCTATGGCTCTGAGTAAAGAGCGTGATCCCAGACTGTATCTAACCTCTGGCCTTCATCTCTCCTGTCATCAGCAACTGTGGGTGCAGCTAAAAATACACTATCCACCACGGTCAGGTGACATATAGTACATTTACTCTCTTGAACTCCAAAAGGCCTTTTTTTTTTACTCTCTCAGAAGCACCTTTTCTTAAAGCGGCAATGGGTTGAAATCCACCACTCCAACAACAGTGGAAATATTCATGAGGAAATCCGCTGGAGAAGATGAGCCACAGCACAACCAGAGGCTTTATTCTCCAGGTTCTCAGGGCAAATCTGTTCCTGTGCTTCTTCTATCTGACGCTTGTCTAAAGCACATAAAGACAAAGACAGGAAGTGTGATTAGCCATGGAGAATAGGAGTGCAGCGCTCCCTCCAGGATAAGTCTTGAGGTGGGACTGATCAAAGCTATGCCCAGAGACAGAGGGAGACTGAACCAGCACTTTTTCAATGGCTATCTCTGCCTTAAGACAGGGGAGGGAGGGGGGGTTGTTCTATACATATTTCCCTTTCAACGCCTTCGCTGGAAAGTTGTTAATATTTTGTTACAGAACAATAGGTTCAATAATGCTGGTTAACCCTTTCACTGTAACAGATAACTGCATTATTGCTAGTCAAAGGATAGTGAACATAACTTGATCAGTATATTCACTGATGCATATTAGACTAAAGATAACAATCATCTTTTAACATGAATATATAATAGTTTACAAAACTCTAAAAAATGTCTTCTACTGTCCAGGGAGAGTGAATCTGGCCTGGTGAAGATGATTGGAATCATATTTGGGAAAATCAGGTTAAGACTACCAACTCAAGATCCTGGCAAGAATTCTGCTGGAAGAACATAATACTATATTATATGACTTCAAAACTGAAATTCATACTGCAGGGTTCTCAGGGACAGGGTGAATGTTGGAGCCAGTGTGGTAAATCAATATCAGACCATTTTCATATATTTTGGGGCTGCTCTCTTATCCAGTCATTTTGGCGACAGATTGCCAAAGAAATAAGGAGCATTTTTGGAAAAGAAGTTGATTGCTTGCATTATACCTGGGTAAAATCCCAGACAAACTCATGCCCCCCTGGATGAATATCTTTATAAAGATCCTCTGGTTGCAAGCAAGAAAACCATCACAAAGCAGTGGCTGCAGGCAAACCCACCATAAAGGATGCCTGACCTGCAATTGTAAACAAAATGTACTGTAAAATAAAGAAATGTACTTTGTCCTTAAGACTACAATCCGAAAAATATTTAAAATACTGGAAAAAAAAACCTTGTTTAATTTCCTTTTTTCTTTTGTTTTAAGAAAACACCAAATAATAATAATAAGAAATTTCCCCCTAAAAAAGTGGAAGCTATAACTGTTAATGTTCTGGTTTCTGAAAGGCTCATAAACTAGATTTTGGCAGAAAATGTTATATGATTAGAGCTCCATAATCTTGATGTGATTATAGTATATCAGTGTCTGAGAGCAGCAGCAAAACCTATGAAGGAATTTTTCTTTTCCTTTTGGATCATTTGTATATTTTTTTGTAAATAACATGAACCCTAACTAGGGATGAGTCATAGCAGATTACATGTAATTGTAATCAGATTACAAAAATAGTTAAATATAGCACTCCAGGTTACATTTTAAAATATTAGATAGTAACATTTTCTAGGATTACTTGATTACATTTTTTATTACATCTTCAAAATATGGCAATTTAAAAACTATTAAACTTTTTTCATGATGACCAATGCAATCTAAAACTATGTGGATTATATTTCATTTTTTCTGTAATCCAGTGGATTAAGTTACTCATTCCAAATATTGCCATGTAATTTGTAACTGACTACATTTCAAATTAATCTAACCCTAACTTGGTTCCCTTTGCAGTAATTGTCTGCAGTCTATCAAGTTTATTATATTGTGTCTCTTTATCATTGTCTTTTTGCATTTCAATGCTGCTAGTTACCCCCTGATTTAAAATACAGACTAAGAAATGTCACATATGCCAACTTTACTGGCTGCATATCCTTTCAAGTGCACCCAGCGTCTTTTAGTCAAGGAGAAAAAGAGATGCAGGTATATTCAGTCGGCCTCAGGGTTTGTGAGTGGAAGTACAAGGCGCAGGGTGATGATTGCGACGGACACAGTGTGATCTGATGAGAGGCCTTCATTATAGATCTGTTTAAAGCAGAGCAGACCTCGGTGAGCCTGCTTATATCAAAAGGATGGCTTTGATATCTGGGCCTCAGACACTTATAGGTGTTGTAATGACAGCCGCCTGCTGCTTTGGATTTCATTGTTTTTTTGCTGTTGGAAGTTTCTCCACTATCATCATCAATATTTGATTTTTTCTTTATGCAAAGTCCCTGTGTACCGTACACACTTAGCCTTGTCTGTTTATTTTCATATATATTTAAATGATCTCAGTATATTGGTAGCCAGTCTTTATTCCTCATTAACATACAGATGATGAAAGAGTGCCAAAAATATTTTCATTAATGTGATTATTTTTTGTTAATTTACAAACTGAAGCCTCACATTCCTCCAGCAAAGCTTTTGAGCCGAACTCACACATGTTTATTAATGTATTGTTAACATTTTGGCAATAGCCAGACAACCGTCAATATGCTTATTCATAAAAGCACAAATTTGAATTTCTGCCTTGGCCTGTAAGCCTCTAAACTAGGAGACTAAATATATACTTACATTTTATTTCAAAGAGAAGAAATCCTCTCTGGCAAAAAGACTGGCTATGAAGAACTTTACTCAAGGATAGGAAGCACATCATTAAAACGCGGGAGAAATATTAAAAAGGGGGGATATGAAAGCGTGAAGATCCACTCGCCTTTGGCTACTCTGACTCGCTTCAAAAACATCTTGAGATCTTTCCCTCCCTCAGACCTGCACTCTCCCTTGTTATTTGACTTTATTTGCTGGCTTCACACTGATTTGAGCAGTGGAGTTTTCCACTAAATAATCAATCACATAGAGCTTCATAAAGGCAAAGGATCCCTATGAGGAGGCTCTTTTACTGCATGCAGCATAAACACAAGGACGCAAGTCAGTGCTGAGGTCCCTTCATGTCTGCTTGACACCTCAGATTTCATCAAAGTCCCAAAGTCTGTGTGTCCTCAAACGCATCTCCAGACCGTGGCCTGGTTGGCCTAATTATAACACACAGAAATATGAATGCTGAAGGGAGTCGCCTTTATGAAAGTGTAGGTATGAAGTAATTACCTGTTTTTTGCCGCCCTCTCTGTCTGTCTTTTGTCTCTCATCATCTGTGACAAGGACGGCAGCAGTGCTGTCAGCTCGGACCAAAAGACGGGTAAGGGACATTAACACATTACTCCGGCTCCCTCATGGATAATGGAACAAGGTTTGCATTTGAATGATAAACAAAATGACTTGGAGACACTTGAAGGGAAGATCACTGGCACCTGCCCCTCCCTGCATTCCCTCCCTGCTTCCATGCAAAGCTGAGTATTATGCAAAACAAGGGTTGGGAGGATTTTTTGGTGTCCCGTCAACTCATCTGTGTATCTCCCAGGCATGTTGGACAATTATGAGTCAGTAGAAGTAACTCCACCTTGCTAATGTGATGCAGTGTTGTGTTCACTGTCCTTTTATCAGAGCACAGCTACTTTCATCTGCAAAGTTCTTCACAAAATCCTGTGTTCTTCACATTAGCATAGACTTGTAAGTGAAGGCCTTAATCAGACGGCCTCCGTGTGTCCAGGGTGATAAATAATTCTGGACCTTATCAAAACAATCAAATCAAATAAGAGAAAAATTAAATATTTATGCGCCAAAGTACACAAAGTAAATATATATTCATTTGTATGGGAGAGAATATTCGGCAGCACATAGCTGCAGCGCTGTTTATTTTCATTTATGAAGACTTTCAATTCAAAACAAACTGAAGTTATTTTAGTTTATTTTGTTGCCAATAAACAGCTGGGGGGAATGTTGTTCTGCAGTGACGCTCCGACTAAAAAAGGTATTTCAAGTCTCCTGAAATCTACAGCGGTGCAGCTCACACAGCACCGCCATGCTTGAAGAGTGACTCCTCAGAACTGAGTCTAAAAAGGGAGCATTGAATATATATTGGTTAACATCCTTTAACAGCAGCTACAATTAATGTGTGAAGCTGTGCTTGAATCCCACTTTGTGCCATACACCTGCCAATCACGGTGTTTGTAGAGCCAGATCACAGCGTTGTTTTCCTACTGTATGCAGCTATGTACTTATTTCCACTGGTGTAAAAAGATTGTATTTACTGGTCGTTTGAAGATGAGGCGGAGCCGCGCATGCTGTGCAAAGATTCACAAATTGCAAAAAGGAAAAGAGGAAGAGGAAAAAAGGGAATGTGGGGTTGGAAAAAGCAAACTGTGTCTTCGGTGTTGCGTGTGTTTGTATGTGTGCATTGAAAGTCAGGCAAAGTATTCCCACCCTTCAGTTGCACTGTTATGGTGAGTGTGGGCCTGCTGCGGATTCATCATCTTCTGCTTGTCTGACAGGAAACAGACACCTTCAAGGTTTGACAAATAGTGTCCTCATAAAGATAATCCATGCAACAACAAGGTGAAACTAATGGAGAGGCAGAGGACCCTTGTCCGATAGACCACCATGGGACCTTCAGAAAAAATGTGAACACTAGACAACGTTGAGAGGCAAATCATTTTTTGATCGAGCATTCGAACACTCCCTAGCTAACGTTACATATGATACGATAGGAAAGACGTAGATGAATTCCTCTGTTGATATTTCAGAACTAATGTACACTTTTCCTATTGTATCTTGTAACACTACCAAAGAGTAGTGCTGGCGAGGTGGTGGTTAATGCTAACATTAGCTGTTGTCTATCAAATATGTTGTTTTACCTTTAAATATGACCCCCTGTCCCTCCTGATTATCACAATTCGATGTCTTTTCAGTTGCTCATCAATTGGAAGTTGGTGATATGATAACGATTTGTCAGATTTCGTACGCTGAAAGGACTTGCAAACTGGAACACAGCAGCCCAAGCAAGATATCAGAGGAAAATGTCCGGTGAGTGGAATCTGTGGAGTGTCATACCTCCTAAATCCTGCCCAAAGTGCTCAGTTTAATTGAGCATCTATTTTCTCTGCATGGCTAAAGAAGCCTTTGGTGTGCGTCTTGTTCTACAGGGAGTCACAGCGGTTCAGGCTTCGCAGTTCTCCAGTGGTTACTGCCGTGTATCAAGAGAGGTGCCAATCCAGACGTCTCACCAACCTTTCTGAGACGGAGCCCACAAGGCACAGGCAGGCACAAGTCCCTGGTTAGGACATGCTGCTGTCTTTTATCAATGTTGACCAGCCACACTCCTCGTGGCTCCTGCACGAGCTGCATCTGGGAGCTTCTCTAATCCCTCTTCTTTGTCATCTCAGGTCAGTAAATGTACTACATTTCCACCTTGAGAATTATGACAAAGGAAATACTCTGAAGGTGTGTAAAGAGGAAATACCTTTTTTCTGTTTATGAGATCAAACTTTGTTTCTCTTGAGATGTTACCCCTCGCAGCATTCATTTCCAGGGATCCTCAAAGAGGACAAATTGAAGTCCAAGTCCAGTTTGTAAAAATCATCCTGACTCGATCTAATCTTAGTTGACATAATTTCAATTATTTTCAGGCAGCATCGGGGAGGTGAGGATTAAAAAGATAAAACATAGGCTTTTATGTATAGGCCACTTTGCTAATTAGATGGATTAAAATGTGCTCTGCGAGGGGAATTAATTTGCAAGTGAATGGCAGTTAGCAGGCAAACGTGTATAACAGATGACACAAATCCCTGAGGGTATTCCATGGTTAGTTTGGTACAATTTAGAAATTACACAACTCGTTTACTAAATAACAGCCTCATTTTTCCCTGAACTGCATTCTTCAGTGCCTCGCTGCTGTCAGATGTGTTGAAAATAGGTTAGTCTATTCCAATGAACGAAGCCTCCTGGTAGTACCACTCACTGCAGTAATAGATAGCCATTTATAATTCATGAGGTGGCTAGTCCCCCAAGTTAATTTTGCCCAAGGCACTGTTTACTTCTGCTTTGTACTTTGTTTAAAGTCAGTTGTTGACAACTCTTGTACATGTCAAACTATCACCGCTAATAATTGCTTAAGGAGATAGAACTTTTGCAAATGTTGGTTCCACCAGAGGTACATTCGCCTCGCCCTATGCAGAACTTCTTCAGATGAATTTTTGATTCATCTCCTTCTCGGCTCTTGACAAAAAGTCCTCTGTAATTCAAAGCAATAGCTGTAAGAGAAATTATAAAAAAGAATAATGTAGTATGCACTCCATAACATCCTAGTTTTCATGTGAAATAGGAAACGTCTCTCTTCCTCCCTCTCCTCTCCACACCACCCCCTCTTTCTTTCTTTCTTTATCTCTGACTTTCTTCTTTCTTTTTTTTTTTTTTTTGCATATTGACCAAAGAAGGACTGCGCTGCAAGACGATGACACACTACAGATTGACAGACTAGGAGAGTAAGGGCCTTGGGCACTACCTCTGTGGGTCAACCCTGTTCCTCTCTCTGTGCAGATAGCGACTTTCTCTCAATACAAGCAGTCACTTGATTAGTGCCAATTATCCAGGCTGTCACTTTCCCTGGTGAGGGTGGCCCAGGATGCGCCCCGTCCCCCACACTTCCCGTCTAGAGCGGACGTGCACTAAAAGTCTGCGCTCATAGCTGTAGGCTGTGGGAATGATTTCGAATGCAGAGATGGGGGGAAATAAAAGAAATGCGGGAAGCAAGTTCTGAGTTTGACAGTGTGATAGCATTGACTTCCGAGACAGTTACAAGGGGAGTGTCATTTCTCCCACAAAGACGTCTCCCCAGGGCTGCACCATCTTCCATCAGTCAGTCAGTCACCAGCTTAATATTCAGCTGTACACGGTCTACAGGACCCAACTGGGTTACATTCACTAAGGTATACAAAATTCACATGTAAGTCTGTTGGTTTTTGTCTAAACCAGAGGTACTAACTTTAATATGAATGTGCTCAAATGTGGCACAAGCATTAACAATAACAGTAATTTGTCTGGATCATAATTCATGTGGCTGTAAAAATAAATTTAGTTTGGAATCCTGACGGAGGAAGGCCGTAAATCTGTGGAGCCAGGAAGATCAAATCCAATCCAAACAGCTGCTGCCAAACCTGAACAAACATGGCAAACAAAGACGGGGCAAAGTTAACTAATGCAGCCTCAAGAAACTGACAGGAGTTCAATTATTACAATTAAAAAACAAATTCACTTAAGGCTTTTTGATTGCACTTTATATCACAGTATTCTAAAAAAAGATGACGTTCTTTATTATTGTTTAGTTAGACTGAAATTTGGACACATTACAAAAGAACTGTAAACTAAAATTAAATCAACTATAATGTTATAATGTGTCCCTAAGAACATGATATTTCTAGTTTTTGTCTAAATTGGTTCAAAGTATGTCTTGTTATGTCCTGTTAGTCTAAATAAAGTGCACCCTGGTTCAATTATTACAGTCAAGAAACAAATTCAACCAAGCTTTTTATGGACTACTAAACAAACCTTCCTTTTTGTGTTATAATTGTAAACCTCTCTTTATTTAAACACCAAAAGTCAAATTAATGTAATTATCACCTCACCTGTACTCAGGTTTCAGCCTCAGTACCTCTGCAGTCACCAGTTCTTGGCTGCGCTGCTGCACTGCACTGCACTATTTTTCCTGGTTCCAAAAACACAATCACAGTGTTTTCGAGCCACTCTTTAAACAGTGCTGCTGTGTATTTACTGATCTATTTCTTGCTGCTTTTATGTTGTTACTGTGTCTCTTGTAACTTCTCAGTATTCAGCAGCAGAGAAGAAGTGAGACGCAGAGCTCCTCTAAACAGCAGAGGTTATCCTCAGTATGGATGTCTGCAGGGGAGTAAACACCATTGGAGCGCGAGTGAATATTTTGCATGAGAGAGATATTAATTATTCATGCCTGCTTCATTGTGTATGATGATGTGTCAGGATGTTTGCCAATAAACAACAATATTCCTTGTAGGATTGATCCAATATGAAAAGTTGTTGAGCTAGTTCCTCTCAGTGTGAAGAAGTCTGACGAATGCAGTATGTGGGAGAGCTGGCACTAGTACTTATTTATGGAAATATCAATATTGTATCATAATACCGTATCCTCTCCTCTTAGTATAAACAATACAATCAAAAGGGTACTTTAAATCTGGACTGTGAGAACAGCGATAATGTGAGGATTAAGGGAAATGTGAAACCACTGTATACAAAGCTGTGTAATCAAATCGATTTGAAGCAGGAGGTAAACTGGGTCAGTGTGGTGCTGGGTTTGTCTGGATTGGCAGAAAAGTGCTCACAAAAGAAAACAAAAAAATACCCCGCACCTTGTTTTGAAGTGTTTATTCTGCTCAAACGGAGGCACTAACTAAGTGTGGCACGCCCCAGTGATCCGGCTCGTCATTGGCTCTTAGCGCTGGAGTGATAAGTCTGGTGTGTCTGCGGCCGGGGGGATTTCTGCTCTCTTTCATGGTAGCGGTGCCCCCGCCACCGTCTCCCCGTGACGCCCCAGGGAATACATCACCACACGGGCAGGACAGCAGGCCGGCATGGGCGTTATAATTGCCATCTCCTCCTAGTACACATTGTGCACTGCGGAGCACGGTGATTAAATCAAAAAACTCCTCTGCATCCCAGCTCTTTACCTTGCAGGCAAAACAGCAGGCTCCTCTGGGATGGGGTCATCATGGCCCCCTCTGTGTTCTGTGATCTCTGCAAAAAGGGAGGGAGGGAGGGAGGGGGGTGCAGACTGCTCACTATTATGTTGAAAAAAACAAACCATGAGGAACTTAATGGCTGTTAAAATCAAGATTCATCTAAAGATTTCCATATCCACAGCATTCACATGCAGTATTGAAATGTTGGATAAATATTTGAATTAGTGAACACTAACAGCTGAGGCTGAACACTAAATAGCAATTTCACACTGTGGAATAACACAACTCTTTCACAGGAGAAACATGTAATATATTTACTTTACTAAGTCATAAAATGACCATAATATGTCATCAGAGATTAAGGAGACATGCTAAGTTGAAATACTGGCCAGTATGTTCTCCTTCGAAATTTCCATTCCGGTGACGAGTTTCATGTTTATTAGTTAAAATTAATGCGAACATTCACCACACAATTTAGTGTCAGTTCATGAGTTGTAAGAAATTATCAGTGGTCTTTGAGAAGGAGCAGATGTCTTTATTGTTTAAAATGAGGAATATCTTAACAGTGTCTAGTAAGACAGGCAGTCACTAAACTCCAACTCCAGAGTGTGTATTTTCGTAGCAGTGGGCTTTTGTTATCAGAATAACGGACTTAGCTTTACATAGACAAACAATTGACAGAGTTAAGGCTCATTTATGCTAAACGTTAGATACACATACGCATAGGGATGGAGCCTTCTGTCCATATTCTGTTCATTTTGTCCATATTTCTTCACTTTTTCTAAAAGCTCACGGATGCTTACGACTGAAACAGAGCAGTACCACCGGCAGTCCTGGAGGGCCAGAGTAGCAGTATAGCCAAAAGTTCAAGTGAGACATGACCACAGGACATGGCAAAGAAGTTTTAAATTACGTTTGCCGTGAATTAGTGCAAAAAATCTTCGTGCACATGTCCCAATGTACTTTAGAGACCACCACCGTCTACAAAGCTGCCTCAACTTTTGCCTCTTTCTCAAGAGGTACATTATTACAACGTCTTCCGGCTTTACCGTGTCAGAAATTTTGTCTCTTCTTCTTCTTTGCAATAATTTTTGGCTCAGAGTCATGCCCACTGGTGGATGTATTCCTTAACGTCCATACCATCGTGGGCAGTGACAGTTATATCCTTTGAAAATGATGTGTGTATTTTTGTATGTAAAGGCAGCATAAAAAACCCTTTTAACTGCTTACAGTGTAAGACTCATCATCACTCAATTGTCAAATGATAAGAATGAGTTTGTCTTGCACTCCTGTTCAGTGTCCTCGCAGCTTACAGGAAACCTGCCTGAGCTTCGAGTCCGGGGGGAAACAACTCACTCCAATATTTTGAATTTGGACTGTAGTATCCATTTTCAACAGTACGGTATGCATGTTGTTTAATTATTAATTTACCTAATTATTACTTTATTTTTCACCTTTTGAATTAACTACATGTACAAGAGACATGACAATCACATATGACACGCAAATCCACCAGAACCAAATAAACACATCAGTATAATTTCTGGCAGTTGTAATTATTGTTAGGTGGACTAATTAATTATAATAAGAATCTTTTAATTATTACATTTCTGTGAGACACTCCCCTCTTTCATTCCTGATTACACACAGCTAGTTTGACACATCCTCCATCATTAGCATCCTGATTTAAAGGTGTCTGTGATCATTAAAACACAGATAACTCACCTGAAGCCATAAAGAAAATTAGACCTGGGTTTTACACAGAGTTATCGTCCTTGGACAACCTGCACATACACATGAAACAGACCATTATCACTTGGGTTAATGGCTTTGTTAATTTGAAGACATTAACAACTGCTCGGCTGTCCCCAATGAATGTGTCATACAAGGCCTGGCTTGTATTGTTAAATGGGTTGCTAAGTAGATTGATTCCTTAGCTGCAAAGCGCAGCAGTGATGTAGGCAAGCAGGTTAATTAAACATTTACACACAAACACCCAACAATCTATTGTTCTCATCTAATTTATGGCAGCAATGTGCACTTTCATCAGGATTTTTCTGAGAGAGGCATATGTTTGCTTGCTCCATCCTAATTGGCACCATGCCGGCTTTACTGCGCTGCTGTTTTTGAGAGGTGACTGGGACTATTGAGCTCGCCGCACTCACCCGTAATAGGGACATAGCAGTCCCTCCACTGTGCAGGGAGACACTCAGATAAAGATTCAAGCACCTGCACCCACACCTCCACCTCCGCTCCCTTTCATCTCCGGCACCAAACCCAGGCAGAGGAAACATAATCAGCTCTGTCTCCACTGCCTCCACCTCTCAGCTCTCTTCAGCACACACACGAATGCAAAGTGTACACATTTGTACACAAAACTGCACGCACACACAGTCCACCACAGAGACTTCCACACAAGGCTCTGATGAACAAATGTAGAAGTGTGCGCCACACCTCTTCCAAAAGAAATTTCTCTTCCCCTCTTATTCTGAAAACTCTTGGGGTCATGAGGACGGGAAAAGTTCTTGCTTTTTGTTATTTTCGAAGAATTTCTACGTTTGTGAGTGCAAAGTGGGATTTGGGCCAGAGGCGTCGATGGTTTCCATCTTTCATGTATCCTCTGCTGACAGAAAGCGAGCTGACAGGAAGGCAACAAGGGAACAATCAATCACCTTTCTTTTCAACTTTTCTTTTTGGCCCACATATGTGTCGGTAATTTGTTAACACTGGGGTAACAAAAAAGAGCTTTTTTTTAACTTGTCTTTAGTGGTTGTCTAAGTGATGGAGCATAACACTCCTGCACTGCAGCAACAGTGAGCTATGATGAATTCCAATCATCACTCCATATGCCAGGCCTCATTAGCTACGGATGTGTTTGCTTACAGCTTCGCCTAAATACCTCAACTACTGGATGCATGTTGTTTTTCTCTCCCCTTTTAAGTTCTCTGCCTCACTTATTCACACACACACACTCACACATGCACGCGCACAGACACACACTGGAAAAGCCTTTAATACACTTGCCAACCGTGGGCCCTTGGTAAGATTCCTTGAGGGCGATGTGTATCCACAACAGTGTCTCTCCCTCAGACATGTGGCATGGGTAAACAACGCGGTTAAGCCTAAAACAATGTGTGTCCCTGATGACTGCAATTATTTATGAAATCAAACACAATTCAGCACTTTGCCAAGTGGGACAGCTCTCCAGATCACTCAACAAATCTCCACTCTTTACTGCTCAGAACAATCTTATAGTGAATTAAAACTGTATAATTACAGTTATAACAGAAAGTGTCACATTCCTGCTGGTAGCTGGCAGAGGTGGGAAGTAACTAAGTATAATACTTGGTTACTGTACTTAAGTAGAGTTTTCAGGATTCTGTACTGTAGATGAGTATTTATTTTCCTGACAACTTTCTACTCTTTACATTTTCAAAATAGACTTGTTATTTTAGTAGTTAGAGGGGAATAATTGATTATTTTTATTTTGTGTCATTACCTGCCACCTACCCAATATCAAGACCAATTTCATCCTAAATGGATGGAGCAATAATATTGATAAAGTTGTAATAAAATGAAAAATTATGTAACAAGACAAAATGACATAACAAGACAAAAATGACATAAAGATACAACCCTACATAAGTAACAAGGCAAAAAAATGACATAAACATCGTAACAAAATGGAAAAGACATAACAAGACAAAAAAGAAGTAACAAGACAAAAAATGACATAACAAGATGTAACAAGATGAAAAAGACACAACAAAATGAAAAATGACATAACAAAATGAAGAAAAGATGAATCCTTGGTGTATCAATCAGTGCATATCAGGCACGACCGATGTAAAAAGACGAAAAAGACGTAACAAGACAAAAAGGATGTAATAAGACATAAAATGATGTAACAAAATGGAAAAGACATAACAGAATTAAAAATGACATAACAGCATGATAAAGATGTAACAACACAAACAATTCATAACAAATAATAAAGATGTTAAAGACATAACAAGAGAACTACATGAAAAAGACAAACAAAAAAAAACAAAAAAAGACAACAAAATTTTAAAAATTACCTAACACCACAATAAAGATGGTACAATATGAAAGATGATGTAACAAGATGAAAAACAAGACAAAAAAAGGTCTAACAGTGCAAAAAATGACATAAGATTTAAAATAGAACAAGATGAAAACATAAAAGACATAACAAGACAAAAAAGACAGAGCGGGAGACTCGACTGCAAAGAAAAAGTGAGGTTTATTTTGTACAGAAACAGTTAGTAGAAATGTCTGTCAGAGGGCCACTTTTTACTTTTATACTTTAAGCACATTTCACTTTTTCACTTTCACTTAAAGAAGTTGAATCAGTACTTCTACTTTTTTACAGAAGTATCTATACTTCTACTTGAGTAAATATTGTGTGTACTTTTGCCACATCTGGTAACCAGTAATCGATCCTCTGATCTTTCACTTGTGTTGAACATAACCACCTCTTTATTTACAGCATCCAAACCAAATGAAACATGTGTAAACTATGCAACCTCCAGGCCATCCCCACTCAGGCTGTCTTTGAGGATGATCGCCGGCTAAATTATTCAACCCAGGGTGTTTTTGCTCCTGACTGGAGGAGCAGGCAGCACAGAGTGAGAAATGCCAGTGTCAGGACAGTATGCATGCTCTCGGGGCATCAGCCTCCAGGAAGCAGCTGCTGCAGATGGTATGCTCACTTTGTCATCCACTTTCTCAACGCTGCTGCTCGTGAAGAGCAATTAAGCAACAGCACAGACAGAGACGAGCTCATTTCATTTCCAAAAGGAAAATTAGAGAGGTGGACTGAGGGACGAGGTCATTCATCACACGGGCGCCTCTTCATCTCACACACTCCAGACTTTAAAGGGTGTCAGGACTTTAATCAAACAGTCAACCGGTTAGACACACAGGTGCTGACAAGCTGCAGCAACTTTCCTCGATGTTCAGGTCACTGACCTCTGTCTTATCACTCTTTCTCTTTCAAGCTGTTTAACTTGAGTGTGTTTGCACCTCCTTCTACTTGTAAGTACAACACAGCCCGCTTGTGTTTTACATGTGAATAAGACCTTCAACACTGACACGGATCTTGTTAATTTCACGTTGTTTTTTTAACGTTGTTCCGATACCGATACACCATAAATAGTGGATCAGGTATCAGCAAGTTTAATTCTGTTAAATTCAACTTTATTGGTATAGATGCAATTTATAACAAAGTTATCTCAGGGCACTTTTAATATAAACCAAGTCTTGACCGTACTCTTTCTAAACCCAGTTGTTCCCACCAAGAGCAAGTACTGAGGCAGATGTGGCGAGGAAAAACTTCCTTTTAACAGGAAGAAACCTTTAGCGGACCCAGGCTTTTTATTAACGGTGAGCGGCCATCCACCTGAAACGGAGTGCGCAAATCTAAGCAGTGATCCAATGCTGATACCGATCAGATATCACAGAATTTATTAGCCCTGAAATTGCACCTGAAAACGTATGCCAACTTTTTTCCCCCCTGAGCCAGTCCATAAAAACAATGAAGAATCAACATTAACGTATTTTTTTAATTTTTTTTTTACACTGGTATCGGACTGGTACAATACTAGGGATGTAACAATATATAGAATATCACAATATTGCATTTTAAAAAATGTCTCAATACTGAATTGGACTCTGACGATATTTACTTTAATATTACAGCAGAAGCACTTTAAGATAAATGGAAAGACAAATTTATCTGAACAAAAAACGCTGTAAACATCAGATTTACTATTTGACAAAGGACATTTTTTCCAAGTCATGTCGTGGACTTTTCTATCATGGCATTATCCTACCTTTACTTTTTGGTATTGTTACATTCCTAGCTGATACAGGTATGGGAATAGGCACGGGAAAGGGAAAATAGTATTGGAACATTCGATAAAAAATACTTGCTTTTCAGAGCAATTTAAGGATTGGTTTCATTTTTATCGAATGAAACCAATCAGGAAGGAAATGTGAGATCTGTAAGATGTGTGGCAGACGCAAAGACTTATTTGTGACATACAGAAGTAAAGTGTAGTGAAGTACAATGTGGCGTTCTCCTGAAGTTGTGCTAAAAGACTAGTGTGAAACAATAGATTAAAGAAATCTAGAAGATAAAAAATTAAGATAAAAATGATAAATAAATGTTAAATAATAAGTAAGATGTATTTATGTCACAAATGCCAATATGTGATGTGCAGGGCAATTCGAAGAATACACCAAAACCAGAGGACAGAGTTCACCATCCTATGTTTATGTTATGCTGGCATGCTTAATTTTTTAATCCCCAACAGAAACAGCACAAACATACACAAACAATAACTTACTTAATAACTTAATAATTACTATGATGTGAATTCATAATTTACCCAATAATTAATCAAAGGGATGTGGAGCTGTTTGTGCAACATAGTATGAAAATCTGTGGAGCGACACAGTAAAGAGACACCGTACATTTCCAGCGTATGGATTCTAACCCCATAAATCATGAGCAGAAGATAAATATGGGAGGGCGACTAAATTAAATGGTACTTAGCCTTGTGAAGTGCACTGTAATAGATCTAAGGAGGAGGTTAAGAGAAAACAAGGAGGTGTGTGTCCTCCCTTCTCCAGCCAGCGGTTGTAACCCTCAGTGATCTCCCTGAACACAGAGGAAACCAAAGATCACAACAAGACCTACAATATGGGAAACGTATCTCATTAGCTGCCTGCGTACCTCTCCCATCATCCCATAGTGCCCTCCTTGGGAATATAGAAAGAGGGCTTTGTCTGCTCTGTCCCCAAGCTCTTGTCAAAACCTTCTTAATTATGATTAATTACATTCGCATAAAGATTTCCTCCACCAAGTATACAAATAATAGAGCGCTCTCACTAAACACTACATTATTCATTAATTATAGGGCTGTTTGCTGCAAAATACAATTCCTGCTGAGAATGTATCGCTTGTCACAAGAACAATGTTTTTCCTATTTTCACAACGACTTGAAAAACATATCTGTTTCTTAGCAAAGTATGCCCTAGCTCCAGGCTCCTCTGCATATTGGAGGTTTTCCCTCTGTGGGCTCGATTGTTATGGATGCTGTTTATGGTGCTGCTATGACAAGTGTGAAGGGCAGGCATGGTGAAAGATGTATCGCCCGCTTATCTGCTCAGTGTCTGAATATGTTATAGGATTGTAAATGACCCCCGTATAGTGACACAGTCGCACAACAAGCAAAACCTTTTTGTTCCCCCCGTTTGATTCTCTATGATAACTTTTTGACACAAAGCGACAAATACGGCTCGGGAGCCTAAATGTCTGTAAATTCATTGAATTTGTGTGTGCGGTGGTGGTTGTGGTGATGGGGGGTTGTTATAAAACACTTCTTATGAGATCAAATTATTTCTTGTTGTGCCAAAATTCCCACTCATGATAGAAGTTTCTCATAAGTTTGTAGAAAGTCGTCGAACGAAAACAGCTAACTGTGAGTTAAGTAGCAGGGATGAGTGACAAGAGGCAGACTAATGATAAGGTTTATAAGTTTTGATAGTTTTTACGGCCTTCTTGTGGAGCTGAGGCACATCACTGAGATGTGCTCTTGAGCTGCTCAGAGAACAATATGCCTTTGAGACACACTCGCTGCACTGAAGCAGCCTCGTCCTTCCGCCTCTTGCTGCATATGCTTTATAGCCGACAATAAACCATTTTAGTGCAAAATAAATTGGGATCGTATTGAAATGCTGGCGCTATATATGTCATCGAAGACATACAGTTATTTTTTAGCAAAGCTGGAGCATAGTTTATCATCATGTGAGTGCCGCGATGGGTCTGTTCCACATCATTGGCTTCTCTTGCTTAGTTAGATTGTGAAGGTCAGAGTTCTCAAGCCTTTTATGGCTGTTTAACTTTGGAGAATTATCACATAGGCAGGACTTGGCTGATATATGCTGCACAGTCCTACCTCAGCATATAGTCTCACATCCATTCTGCTTTTTAAGTAAAGGATCCAAAGCCATTATTTGGACCAAAACTGCAGACAAAGTGGATACAGTCTGACCTTGCACTGAACACTGAAAAAAAGAGAATTGTTGGACCAACTTAAAAATTTAGTTCAATTGTGAACACACAAATAAAGTAAGTTTTTCAAATACATTTAATGGTATTTAAATGTTAATTGTTAACTTGATGTGAAAAGTCTTAATTCATTTGTGTGTCGCCAATTAAAGTCATTTTTAAAAAGTTGGTCCAACATTTCTGTTTTTTTTTTCCTTCAGTGAAACATTTGCATTTATGTCTTTAATTGACAAAAAAGGTACATTAAATTGGTATTTGTAATATAGCTTTATATCTTTGTGGTATTAAAGTTGACCCAACAATTCTTTTTATTTCAGTCAAACATTTGCATTGCATATTAAAAATTACATTAAATTTGGATTATGCGAATATAGCCTAATGTCTGGGGTATTAGATTATTCTGTGTTTGTGAAAATAATCTGTTGTGAGGACAAAACTAATATCTATTTTGGGATGTAACATATATTGCTTGAATTCAGTAAACAATTAAGTTGAGTTTGCCTTTGTAGAAATATTCTATCTTTGTTTGAACTTGTACATCAAAGTGAAGTTTAGGTCACAGTTTAGTTTACACAGTAAAGAGATTCAACTAAAGTGTATTATTTCCCACTGTTACACCCTTATTATTCTTTATTAGGTGGTAATTAGAGACAGAACTGGACTGTAAACTAAACTGAAATCACATATCTGCTTGAGACACGCCTGTTTTTGGGCTGGTCCTATACCCTCAGCAGAGTAACCAAGACTGATTCCTACTTCTGGGATCAAATCACATTATCTGCCTGCAGTATTACAATAAATCTGTGCTGTCACCCATAGATGAAATATTCCTCCGACTTTTTTTGACTTGGTGTTCAAAATTACACTCCAAGAAAGTGTAATAAGGGTTTAACAGTCTAAAACAATACACTTTAGTTTACAGCACAGTTCTGTTGTATTGCATCTCTAATTACCCTATAATAAAGTCTAATAAAGGATCTAACATGACCATATTATTTCTAGTTTTCATCTAATTTGATACAAAGTACAGCTTGTTATGTCTTATTAGTGTAATGTAAAATAAAGTGCAACCATCTGTAGTAGTTCAAAATCTTTAAATGTATGGACATGCCCTTAAAATCATACTGAATTCTTCTCCAACTGCATAACTAGTCTGTCTTTTCCAATTAGTCTGTCTTCATAGTGTCAAAAGATAATATCTCTGTCAACATTTCCTAATACAAAACTTAGATTAACAGCAGCCCTGGCAAAACATTTTTGAATACTGACATTTTCTGCTACAACTATTTGGCTCTAATTGCTTTGTTGAGTTTTAAAACTTTGCAAATATAATTAACACCCGCGGTAAATGAAAATGGTATTAGCGCACACAGTGCAATCAGAAAATTACCATAAGAAAGAATGTAAAAGTTTTCCAAATGAAAGCTCGAGGGGGAGACGCCTTCCACCCTGAAACGGCAAGGTGACATTTTATTTCCAACTGTTAATTGATGTTCTGCTGATTAAAGCACATTTTATGCTGAGGACCAGGGGGGCTCTATTTCTGTAAGCTATCAGTTTGCAGGCATGGATTGCAGCAGAGTTACAAGGGCTGAGCTGAACCCCAGATCTTTTTTTGTGTGTTGCATCAGAGATCCAGTTTCTTCTGCAGGAGCTGAACAGAAAAAGAATAATTAGCTTTAAAACACAAGTTCTGTATTGTGTGAAAGCCTCATACTGATACTGAAACTCACTAAAAGTGACAGTTTTAGCACTTTGATGAAGATTCATATTTGCTTTGCTGTACTCTGTTGTAGAAGGAGAGAGTATTTGTGGTATATTATATAGACTACACGCTATTGTATTGTAAAATTGATGATATTAGTTCACTTATAAACACCCTGTGTCATTAATCACTGCACAATATTTGTTAGAGCAAAGCAGACTAATAATTCAAATCTGCAGCATAACTTATTTATGCAAGTGTACAATTGATAAAATGCCAGGAAGGAGTAATCTTATAAAGCACCTCTTACAAAAACCTCTTTGTCAGAATAATCAACACAATCTGCATAATTTACATTACTTACTTAGATGCATGTACAGCCTGAGCTTAAAGTAAAGAAGTTTGTTTTCTCCTGTTTGTGCCTATTAGCCACAAATTAATTAATCTACCATCCAAAACCCAATTAAGCCACGAGCTATATTAATACATCGCCCATTTCCCAGAATGCAGAGGAAGTACCACGGAAGCACTATTATTTTCACAAACATAATCACATTTTGTTGCAACAGTTGCACCCACGAAAATGCCCGAGTTTATGTTATAATGTATTCAGGAGCTGTTTGGGTAAAGGGGAGTCAAACCTGAGATGATTTTGAGTTCATGCGGGCTGATTTATTTGCCGCCACTAGGGGGAGAGGTGCTCCTCACAGGTCTCCCACCATGGAGAGCAATAATATGCAGCTATAAAGTACTGATGAGGCGGCTCAGTGAATACTTATGAAGAGTCCTGCATTAGATTCACTCTCACAACCTTGGTCATCTTATTCAAAATGCTCTCACTCTGGTTTATAGCCCATGTATAACGACACATCCCGGAGCACCAATCATATAATTACCGGCGTCTCAAACTTGAGTGTTCATTCAGCTCAGGGGTTCCTTCAGCCTTTCAGATTCCTCTATCCATCAGCGATGTGAAAAACTTCAGCTCCTCCATTTAATATTGTTTGTTTTGTTGTTTGTCAACACAACAGAGGAGATGTGCTTTTCTAAAGCTCAGTGTTAAAGAGGCACCCCCGAAGAAGAATACACACAGTGTTGCCATGGCGCCTATTGATGTGCAAATGTTTTCATTTAAATATTTTTAAGAGGATCAGCTCAGATTACGCCAAAGTTTGACAGAGATAATTCGATGGCTTGTGTAGCAGCTTTGTTTGTGGAGACCATCATTCAAGGCACGTCAGACCACCTTCACAAGCCACATAGCCTTTTTAATGAAGTTTACTTTGAGAAATAGGCCGGAGCTACTACCTTCTCTTCATGCTGGACTATATTAAGGAAATCTTCTCAGACCTCACTGATGATTGGAGTTTATACTTTTAGTTATGCAGCCTTGAAAAGCTGGATGAGGCTTGAAAACAACATAAAGTGCTATTACAATTTCCAAAAACTTTTAGTTAACACACCCTCTTACTCTGTTTAACAACTCTGAGGGGGGAAAAAGTGCCAACAAGCTGGTATAGTAGCATCTAGCGGATATATTTGCTCTTTTTCTTGCATTATAGATAAATGCACCATGGAGACCCCCCAGTATTTGGGACAAGGGAGAAGAGCTTAAATATTTATGCCTAAGCCTCTGGAGGCCCACTATTAGTAGTAAAATGTTTTACTTTCTGGGGCTGTCACTCTGCTCCGGCTCCCATTAACAACAGGGCTGACAGGGACCTCTGGGTCAAACACTTTGAGGCAACAAAAGGCCCTGATGAAATCACTCAGTGAGACCCAAATTACTTCTGTGTCATTGCTGAACAATATTTTCTCCCCAAAGCATTCCTCCTTCTGTTAACGCCATGACCCCGTCCACTGCGTATGGAAAGGATTGTTTGTCTATAACACTGGGGGATGGAGATGAGGAGAAGTTCATGGACAATGTTCCTGGCTGTGTTAGCCCCCCACAAGCAGCGAGGCTCCCCTCCCTCTGTTTTGTTGTGCTTTGTGAAAAAAGTTGATAAAAACAGGTTGTAAATGGAGATGGGCAGTTGGAAATGAACATGTTGGGGTGGAGCAGTGAAGCGGGAAATCCAAATATACAAGACCTCAAAGAAAACTGGCAAAAGCAGAGGGAGAGAAGCCCCCGGGACGTGAAGAAAGCATTGAAATTCAAACTACAGGAGCAGAAAATTGTACAATAATTTAACCCTAAATGTTGGGATTTACAGATGTGCTTTTGTGAAAAGGCATAAACAACATTAAATTCAATTAAATTCTGTTGTGCCAAAACTTCAATCTAAGATATGATCCAGTATTAACTTTTAAAATGGCTGCATTTTTTAGATGGATTGAGCAAAATAATCAAGTTCCTTGAAGAAAGTTAAGGGACAGACTCAACCCAACTGTAGTTTTACGACACATCTCTCCTTTGTTTCACTCCAGATGATAGTTAAAACAGTCTGCCAGCTGCTGCCGGGCAGTCCCTTTATCCTTACTGTATTGTTGTACATTTCTTAATCTTCTGTTACTTGATCATACTACTTGCTTAAGTTTAGTTTTGTAGCTTAATTGTCCCGCAACATTTGCTGCAGTGCACTTGGAAACAAAACTGAAAGCAGCCTCTCTAATCTCTTAAAAAGGAAACACTCAGACTTCAATACAGAGCCTATTCACTCATCACTACTAACTAGCAAACATGTAACATTTTGTTAAACTTTTAGCTAGCTAGCAAACATGTAACATTTTTTAAGGAATATAGAGCAGCCAAAGGTTTTGGCTTCCCCATCTGTTATATTAACAAGATTCTGATAGCACTCAAATGTATTTATTTATTTATTTATTTATTTACATTTTTATAGCAAGGACCTCCTTATTGATTAAACTATATTTAATTTAGATTTACATCAATAAACTTGGGTTTATTAAATTAGTTTTTAGTTCTGCAACAGAGCTCTGCTTATTTTTAAATCTGGATGTACTCTTTTTAAACCTAGTTTTGCTGAACTCTGATCTGATCTAATCTGTCATTGAATTAATCTCTCTTGGTGCAACCCAGTCTCTGTGAAGTGTCTCAAACTCATTTCTTCCTCTGTATTTGGCCATTAAAACAACAATAATTTTAGTTATCAGGTTCTGACAGAATTTGCATTAGTGCTGTTCATACATATTCTGTGCTGCAAAAAAAGTGAAAGCACAGAGTCTAGATTCAATATTTGCTAAGCCTCTGTTTGTTATGAACTTAACTATTAACAAGATCTAATAAAGTATACTCAAGGTCTTCAGGAAATCCCTCAAGATGTATCAACATACACACGGATATCATCCTAAAAGGAAGATTGGCAGTTGAAGCTCGTTTTCAGAGAGCTATAGAGTAACGTTAAGAGTGGCACAATTGGATGAGCTGCAAACAGTATCAGAAAGGCCTGGAAAGGAATGAGCAGGCAGGGAAGCTTCAAATCCCCTCTCAACCCTAAGTGGGTGGTCCTTTCACTGTGGGTAACTGTGCAGTCGCCAGGCATTCGCACGGAGGTTTTGAGGAGGACTGGCTCTCCAGACGCAACATTCACCGTCCCAGGCCCATACATCCACAGAATTAGATTCATGCTACACTGACTTTATTTAAGCTAAGAGTCCTGGCAGTGGCCGCATTAAATGACAGCCAGTTCTGGGGGCCTTTTCTCTGGATTAAAGGATGATTCAGGAGAGGAAGGCAGAATGGCTTAAGAAAGAATTCACTCAGGGAGAAAGAAGTCCATAGTTTATCTGAAAAAAGTAACTGAGACCTGCAGAGGTTGCCAAAGTGTATTGAACGCTGTGGACATGTGTGGAGATTGACAGAGAAATATGCTGCAGTCCTTCTCCTCCCATACACCACCACAGGAAACACACACAGAGCCACATCCTATTCCAGTTCACACATACATTAAAATATTCCAAAATAAAATACAATTAAGTGAAAGTCTTCCAAAACATCAGGCAGAGCAATGCAAAAAAATACAGTTTTTGCACTCAGAAAATGTGCTTTATTGATAACATTACACCTGCATCCAGTTACATTAAACCTTCATTTCTGGTTTCTCCTTTACAAAAGCTGCAGTATAGTTACTGGTTCTTGAAAAGGGATCAATAATCAAACTTTTAAAAAGTTGCTTTAGCACCCTTTCTTCACTCGTTTTATAAATCATCAATTTTTAAGTCAAACATTTTTTACCTCAACAAAAATGCAAAAAAAAAAAAAAAAAAACATTTAGAAACAAATAGACCAATCAAAATGTTAATATTTTATAACAAGATGTTTTTCACAGTAAACAAGATATTTTCATGTTATTACTACATACAAACACATTCTAACAAGAAACTAAAGTCACATTAGTTATCATGTTATAGCATGAAACTTTTCATGTTATAACACAATAAATAGTAGATTATATACAGTATAGAACAGTATATACAAGAAAAGTCTCTTATTATAATGTGATATATTTTTATGTTGTACTAACATGAAAATATCCTGTTGTAACATGAAAAAAACATGTTATTATAATGTGAAAAATATCTTGTCATAACAAAAACATTTCTCATTATAACAACATAAACAGTATATTATACACAGTGTATAATGGTATACACAAGGAATTTCTTTTTATTACGTGATAAGTTTCTATGTTGTACTAATGTGAAAATATCCTGTTATACAAACCTTTTCATATTATATCAACATAAATTAATATATTATATACACTATAGTATATACAAGAAAAGTTCCTTGTTATAACATAAGTTTCTATATTGCTCTTATATGAAAATTTATTGTTGTAGCGTAAAAAACATCTAGCTATAACGAAAACTTTTCAACTTATAATGTGACTGTTTTTGTTTATATGTTTGTTTGTTTGTTTTTGCTGGTGTGGCAGCAATACACCTCCATACAAAACAAAAAAAAAAACATTGTATATTTTTTTCAGTTACCAACAATAATCCCCAAAACATTTGTGACAAGAATACACCTAACTTATTTATCATAATGATGATGAAGGAAAACAAACAAACATTATATTTAGGTCGTTTCAGGACCACTTTTACTCTATTAGCCAATATTTGAGAGCCACCCAGGCCTGGGAATGAAAGCCAGCCAGCCTCCACGCCAAGGGAGCACATGAGAACTGTTTAAGTTGGCCCCACAAGTCATACATCTGAATGATTTCAAAGAGACCTCCAATTAAAAGCTACAAACATGTCTTTGGAATGCGAACTAACACAATTAAAAGTGCTTCATGAGTGTATTAGAGGAATAAGTTGTGAATTAGCACTTTGAATACACAAGGCTGTTTTCATTCCCGAACCCTTTCACTCATTCAAGAAGCAGAGGGAAAGAGGTCTTTTTGAAGTCAGCCGGTTCTCTTTCTTTTTTTTTCTCTCGCCGAGCAAAAGAAGATTGAGTCAGCCTAATCTGCTCCTTGTACATTTGAATGTCTTCTGCAAAGAGCTCATCCTGGCCGCTTGATAAAGGCCCAGGTGCAGAGACAGTGGCCGTGCCTAACTTCGTCTCTGTGGGGGCTGTAAATCACAGGGGGGGAAGCCCACCCTTTGAAGATACAAGCTTGCTTTCCCGGCTGATTTGTGGCCAGAAGGGCAAGCCCTTTTCCAGCCCCGCTCAACGCTCTCGCCAAACCAGAGAGGGTGTCAGGAGGAGCTAGACTCATAACTCGTCGATATGCTCGAGGACCCTCAATCAAGCTGCACAACACACACTCCATGTGAGCAGTAGCAGGGCTCCTGACTGTCAAAGGTCAAGTGGAAGGAGACTCTGGTGACACCATGGGGATTTAGTCACAGTCAGAAAAATCATATGCAAACAAAATATTTACCTTCCTCTTACAAGAAACATCAATATTGACTATTTATCAGGTTTCAAATAGGCTGCAACTAATTATTTTCATCATCAGGATAATATGTCTGTCATTTTCTCGATAATTAATCGATTAGTTGTTTGGTTCATAAAATGTCAGATAATATTAAAAAAGGTATTTAACTGTTTTCAAAGCCCAAAGTCTTGCTTTGTCTACAACCCGAAGTTTACTGCCACAGAGAACTAAACAAACCAGAAAACATTTGCATTTGAGAAGCTGAAATTAGAGAATTTTGACTTTTTTAATTTAAAAAATTAATCGATGATCAAAATAGTTGGCAATTAATAGAATAGTTGAAAGCTAATTGATTAACTGACTAATCGTTGCAGTTCTACTTTCAAAAATGTGTTTAGAACCAGATGTGTTGTGCTATTTGTTTAAGCACAGGAGTGCATCTGTAGCGCATGCATGCGTGCACATGCTTAAATTTCACGCTTGTTTCATGTCATTTAATCACACTATGGTGGTAAATTTACATACATTAGTCAACTTTAAGTGAGCACACAATCAAATGTTGGACTGACTTTATGAATAGTTTCATCATGTTGAGAATATGCAGCAGTCAGTCCATATGACTACTTGCTCTCTGCGAGTTTGTATCAAAGCTTTCTTATCAATTAAATGTCAATATGACAACTTTAACCATTCTTTTGTTTTTATTGACTCTCTTGCATGACTTTTGCTTTAGTGATGATTGGATCTTCAAGCACCTAAACTGACTGACTTGTGTAAACTGAGAATATTCGATTTACTCACTTGGAGAAAAAGTTGCGGAGCACTGTTCCTGTGCATTCCAGCAGCGCTACGCTTATGCTGACAACTGCTGACTTGCAGCAAGAAGAACTTTTTGGACACGTCAAACACTAGTCATAACTCTCGTTGTTCATGTCCTTCCTCAAAGAAGAAACATAAGACAAAGCTGTGAGTCTAGTATGACCTTTACACTGTATATACTGACTAGAGATACTTCACACTGAATTGTAAATAAGGCTTGTAATTAATTCACTGCTGCAGGGCCCAGAACAGTGTCAATCATTCTGAACTGATGCA